>BSBM01000397.1:14435000-15082500 GCA_027924585.1 Larix kaempferi | reverse complement strand
GTGAAAAAACAAATTGATTGATTATGTTCATACCATGATATGGTGGACCAACACTCGACCATGTCATTTTAAGGCTTCACTGACTTTCGTAATTTAAAAAAATATATAAAATTAACTTTTAAAATTTTGGAAAAAATAGCCCCACACAATATTTGTCTGTTTCCTACGCCTCTACATATTTTTTTCCTCATAAATTGACAATTTACATAACAAACCGGTGGACCAACACAAACATGTGCATTATGTTTTATAGAAAAAATAACATATAAATCTTAAAATAATGACATTTTGGGGTGGTTATACCACTTTTCCATAAATAAAAGTTATATATTCCGGAAGGTGATCCGTTTTTCTAGTTTCATCTTTTTACACCTATTTTAAAAAAGTTGTGTAGGTACCTCTAATAATTCATTTTAATGATAATATTTCTATTTTTCCAACATGTCATTGCAACTAACCTGTCATAATTGGGTATCATTACCTTGCACCATCCCTTTTGCTAGAGACTATAATAACAATGTAATCCTATGGTTTGTCGCATTAAAGAAGGGTATTCTCACCTAATGAATGGTTACATGATTCAATCTAGGGATTTTCACCTTGACGCACCCAACTATAAGGTAAAATTGTCATGAACCCAACTCTACATAATAAGACGTGCACGCTTGATTAAAAAAATGGTTAAATAGTAGGATAAGGAACAAAATTAAGGGTTTGGGGCCTTGAGGAAGTGTATCCTCGCCTAATGATTGAAATTTGAGCCACCCATGTCCAAAGAAAATTGACCATGAAAATTACTCTTGATAATGAGAGGGGCCCTCTCGATGACTTTTTTGGCCCAAGAGTTCGATATGGGCTAAATATAGGGTTTGGTGTGCCAATGCCTTGATGTCCAAAAAAATATTTTATGACTAAATGCAAGTGTTTTGACCTGGAAATAACTACCTATAAGGGAAATAGGCCATGAATTGTTTAGGGGAATGAATGGTCTATGGTGGGTACTATTTGAAAAATCCATCAATTTTATTTTATTACCACATGGAATATGGGCTATAATGTGATATGATGCCCTTATACTATTCAAGATCATAGAATATTAGGATGATGATTTTGAGGAATTCATAGCGTTGGGTACTTTGCACATCAATCTGACCCTTATGGATGTATATTTTGTGATCAATCTAATAATGTATGAATACATGGATGAAATTCTTCCTTTGAGGTTGTAGGATAGGGAAATGGAGGAATTTTGGGAGATGCATTGGATGGATGGTGTGAGATACATAACCCAACACTTTGATTGGAAGATATTAGGGTTTTAGAGACTTGGGTGATTGTAATTGCAGTAGTGCAAGTTCTACGATTTCAGAGGCCCCATCAAGTAGTGGGTGGTTATATGATGGTTATGGAGAGAGTCCTTCCAAGTACCTACTTTGGCTAGGCCTAGATATTTTCGTCTGTTGTTCAACATAGTTGATCTCCTATAGAATGGGAGGTGAAGGTAAGTTTTCTTTTGTGACTTTCATATATGCATTCTTTTCAAGAGGATCTTGACTCTCTACTCACAAAGTTGGGCAAGTTGATGATGAGAAGTGAGGGTGGTACCATAGGAAATTTCTTTGGTTACTAAGATTGGGTTGTTGTGCTTTTTCCATGTAGCTTTGATTTTTATAGGGCTCTTCGTAATATCTGAAGTAGTATCAAAGATTTGTCTCACTTTGAATTGAAGGGGGGTTATTCCCACCCACATCAATATGTATAGCTTATTGTGACCAAGAAAATAGAAGAAAAGAATTGATCTTGTATATGTTGTGTTTTCTATTGCTTTCCATTTTTTCATTACACATAATCCTACCGATATAGTGATTATGTGTTAATGTAATTTTTTATTTAAATTTTATAATTTTACATGTCAAAATTTTCAATGGGATTATGGGATAATGCAATATTTTAATTGTCAAAATATTATATGGGTATTGACTCTAAGGGACAACTTGAGCTCCCGCAACCTTTAAACGAGGCTTAGGGACTATAAGGTAAGTAAAAATGCATGATTTTTTTTATTATTTTTGTTTTTACATATTAGCATAAATGTGTGTTGATTTATTGGCTCGATAACAAGAAATTGATGAAAATTCATTCTCAACTCTGAAATGTTACCTATTGCAATAGAAAACAAAGGTTGCATTACCTCTAGTAGTCCAAATTGCGTGTGTTTTCTTCTTTTTGGACTGTCGAAATCTTAAAGCGGGAGAAATGAGAATGCATGGTGATTTGCTGTGTTTTGGGTTTTATAACAGGCTTATAAATCATGAACGCATTTTTTCAAAGCAAATCACACACACATTTTTTCAAAGCAAATTGCACACACGTTTCTTTTTGTCAAGCCCGCATGTCAACTTACAAGTGGAAGGCTCAAGCGCATCTAATGCTAGTGCCAAGGAACACACGCGTTGTTATTTTTAAATCGATAGTAGGTTTTGAGAAACTAAAATTGAATCTAAAAGGTACCTCAACTTCATGCAAGGTCCCTTGAATTTGTTCACTTTTAAATCACTCTATTGTTATATATAGAAACAAAAATTTAAATTGTTCAATAATTAACTTACTCCATTCACAAATAGCTATCCCAAAAATGGATCAACTTCATGCAAGGTCCCTTGAATTTGTTCACTTTTAAATCACTCTATTGTTATATATAGAAACAAAAATTTAAATTGTTCAATAATTAACTTACTCCATTCACAAATAGCTATCCCAAAAATGGATGAATCATGTGTTAACCTAACAACCGCCAAACTATATATCTATGAAGGATAACACAATTCCATTAAAAATGAGTTAAAAAGTGGACAATGTCAACTCTTTTAACTTTTTCCCAAGTAAAACAAATTTGTGAGATTTAAAGCCAGGTGAAGAGGATAACAACATTACTTCCAACCACCCTATCTACACTCAATTGACAACTTTTAATCAAGATTATCAATAACTATAACTTACCACAATTTTTTTACATGATTAAAAAAAGATTGAATTGGTCCCTATTTAATTTTGAGATGTCTAAAAATTGGAGGATTTGGATAGGACGGCCATTTTTAATGGCAACATTTTTTATTTTGCAAAATCGGAATTTAGCTGTGTTTTATCAAAATTTTAGCTGTGTTTTATCAAGATTTTGATGATAAAAATGGATTCATCACCCTAAAAAACCTGGGGCACCCAAAATTCTAGAAATTAACAACTATCACCTAGATTTTTTGAAAAATTATAACTAGATTTTTTCAAAATAGTGATCACCTACACATCCAAGGTCTCCTACCAGTATCAAACCTGAATCTGTAGTGACAAATAATCCTGGAGCATCACTGGTGTTTGTGTCCAAACCAATGTTTAATCGATAACTTCAATATACCTCTGGATAGCAAATTAGATAATATCTACTTCGGCTCCCACTGGAAGAGGCATCGTCTGTAGATTGCCATACTATATATAGCTGAATCCATGGATTTGTAAACTTCAAACCAGCCATCGTCAACATTATTCAGATCTGAGATTTCATTGATTATAACTTCCTTGCTCACGACAACCTTATCTATAAAATTATTTGCTCTATTCCTACTAAATTAGTAGAATTTTTAGACTATGTTATTTAATTAGGCCGTAAGGCGTTTCAACAAGTGGGAATCGACTTCGTGATTTTTTTTTGGTTTATTTTCAGTTGTCCGATGCTTCATCCGACGATTGGGGAAATTTGCCTCGTTCATCTGCTCTGCTGCCTGGCATTTATGCCACGTTCATCTGCTCTGTTGCCTGGCATTTATGCCACTGAACAGATGGCCACCTGCTCCCTTAAATGCACATCAATGCAATGTCTGCCGACACTCTTAGGCGGTGATGCCTCCGTCTACCTCTGGCCGCCCTTCAATTCTATTCCTCGCAGTTCCCTGTATCTGTTTTCTGTCTGTCTTGTAAACATGCAGCTAACATAAAGACCTAATACCTAATGTTGAAGGAAACCTGCAACATGCAGCTAGCGTAAATACCTGATGCAGCTAGCGTAAGCGTAAGAATCCTCATGAAAAAACGAGGTCCATATATTGCACCAGATGCCATGTTGTGATCAGAAGCTCATTACTCCTGAATATCCATCCTCTTCCTTAGTGAATACCCATGAAAAAATCCCAATCACAACGAATCTCAGATCAAATTAGAAAATAATGGCGGCAAAAGAGAAAAATACAAGGCCAGAAATTTATACCTCCAAACCGTATCCAAATTTGAAGAAATCCCCAAATCGAATTTCCTGAAATGAAATCCTTTTAAAACCAGTGTCTAATAACCTGGGTTTAAAACCGTAAATTAGAAGTAGATTGAGTAGAGGGAGGACAGACAAACTGAACTATCCACAACACCTTATAGTCTTTTCTGTATAATTCCCCTCGCTCTCTTCATCCTTCTCGGCAAACCACATTGAAAACACAAAATTTTCCTGTTGAATGCTCCGGTGGGCAGGGTTTCAAGTTTAGTTATTTGTCTCATGTATTTTTTCTTCCTTATCAACAATCTTTTGCTATTTGATAGATTTTGAACTACATAGACCTACTTTTACCAGACATATGGGGAAACTGAAATTAGTGTTGTGTGAAAATATTCATGTAATAACTACCATGCCATTCTTTCCAATAGTATGAATTTCATCCATCCCACAAGCTTTGCCAAGATCCTCACAATTATCAAACTATCCATTTTTCCAAAAGCATGGGCAGGAAAGGGCTTTCCATTCGTTTCAGCATCGGCTTCAAAGCCCATCTTCAACACCTCCATGGCACCACCGACTTCGTCTGCATACTCAGTCCATGGTTTAAGAATCTCAGCCTCAATCAATGGAACCACAACGCACCACCGAATTCGTTTGCGTCCTCACTCCATGGTTTAATAATCTTAGCCTCAATCAATGGAACCACAACCCATGTAATACTTGGATAATGTAGCAGTTTTGATATTTAATTTCTTTAACTGTCAATTCATAGAATTCCTTTTTACGTGGATAGTGAAGCAAAATTTATGGTCCGTTAAGATGCTCCTTCTCCATATTAAATTTTGCATTAGAATTCCAATGTGCAGGCTTTGATTAAAAGACTACCTTACTTCTTAACCATTACACATCCAATGTGATGCTACTCGCATGCCGACCATGTGTCTACTCTGCCTCACCATAAATCATGTGAGCGACTGACTGGGTGTAAGTGGCATCAGGTAGTGGGAATAGTGTTTTCGTAATTCCTCGTCCAGGTGCCTGCAATGTTTCCATACTCAGCAGCTCTTCGAACCACACGCCCTGGAATCGAGACAGGACAGGCTGCATGCCGACCATGTGTCTACCCTACCTCACGAAAAATCATGCGAGTCCAGGTGCCAATCTATGTCAAAGAATGCCATGTCCAAACCATTATTTATTATTGATGTATTAATCAAGAGTTAAGTGCGTTATATTTTATTATTGAAAAATGCCATTTTCTAGGTTTTCAGATTCATAAATATGTATGTTTTTTACCATTCATAGTTCAAATAGACCCATTTAGTATGTGCAGTCTCCTGCTTGTAGACTTCATCTTGGAACTGGAAACAATGGCTACAACTCTTGCTCTACGCTGGCTTATCGTGGTTTGTCACTCCACATGAGCTTCAATTTCTGGTTGCTCCTCTGCCAGGAAAGAATTTATCTGAATTCTCTTCATAGGGTATAGGGTTGCTCCATCTGTTAAAGGAAGGAAGAAAACCTCACTCAGCATTCCATTCTTCCTTTACATTAGAATAAGGGTGTGTAGCTGTGCCTATCATTCCCAACCCTTTCTGTGTCGTATTCCATCAATTTTATTTGAATATATCCAAAAATGTCAATTATAATTGGAATTTGACATTCATCCTTATCCCACCATTTGAATATTTTTATTATCTTAAATTGTATATTTACTTATAGTTCATTAATTTTACTTTAAAACAAATTACAATTTAATTTTACTTTAAAAATTTATGTTTATTTTTAATGATTATAAAATTAAAAAAATATATTTTCAATATAATTATAAATAAAAACAAAATATAAAAATTATTATTACAATTTAATATAAATTTTATATGAGATATAATTAGATAAAAAAACATATTTTTACTATCTTAAATTGTAAATTTACTTATAGTTAATTACTTTTACTTTAAAAATTTATGTTTATTTTTAATGATTATAATTTTAAAAAAAAAAATCAATATAATTATAAATAAAAATATAATATAAAACTTATTATTAAAATTTTAATATAAATTTTATATGAGATATAATTAGATAAAAAAATAATTAAATAAAATTGTTTGGTAACTTGTAATGATTTAAACTTAATTAATTATAATATGTAGTCTCAAAACAAGCTCTCAATTTACAGAACATTTAAAACAAAATCATGTAGTCTTACAATTTTCATAAATCAACTTCATTAATACTAGCTAAAACATGAATTACACTCTTCATTTCCATGCCCCCTAGAGTCTCGACCAAACTTAATCAAGAATTATTGTAACAAAACTTGTCAACCAAATGGTATATTGTTTATGGGAATTTATATTGAAGAAACACTTTCCATTTCAATGATCTAATGGAAATGCCACGTTATTATTATATTTCATTAAAATGCATGGTATTAGATATTGAAATGTCTTTTTCAATGAGCTCATTTTCCAATTCAATTCTCCTTGAAATATTAATTGGTAGTGTGGCATTCGAATTATGTAGGGTTAATTTATGTTTTTAAATGAGGTTCATGAGTGGATATCTGTATATCTTTTTAGTTTTATTAGAAATTTTCTATGCATCGAAAATGCCATAATGACATAGCCAAGTATTGCACGTGCACATCCAAGTGCAAAACACAGTGATTCAAGTGCAAAGTGCAGAAACGAAAGGTGTCCACGGTGTAAGGTATACTTTTCTTTTATATGCATGCGGTCTCATATTATATATTCTTAAAAATATTACATAGTACATAAACAATAGAAAATCACATGAAGACACCTCCTTATTTTATATGTATACTCAAATTTTATGGGAACCCCATTTATGTACGTGCAATCGTTTCTATGTTTATAGTTTTTTTAAAATCGAGTTCTTAAGATAGAATTACTTGGGAAAAGTGATTACAAATTTAAAGGATTTTTTATTTACTATTTTCATACCATGTTTTTTTTATCTAGATTATTTAACAACGAAATAAAATATCATACTTATAAATAATATGTTTTCCTTAGTGGGTTTTATTGAATTATCTCCTTGAAAAGTGCACTAAAAACATATTTTGATCAAACCACTTCTCACTACACTATGTCAACATTTTAAAATGTTGTTTTTAAAAATTGCACCACATGTTTTCCACCACTTGCTTTTAGATATTACGCTATATCAAAATTTTATTTCCTTTACTTTTACTTTACACTAATATTGTTACTTTCCTTAATACAAAATAGACCCTTAAAATCAACTTTGTAAATTGCCAACCAAATAAAATCCTCCACATGAGGTCACAAAACAATTATTTTAGTTAGGTAGGATTGATTGGGCTAGGCATCCATTAATGCCCTCCAATCTAGATTCATTAGGTATATTTTGAAACATAGTATTGTTGACTTATAGGGTGCTTTATAAATCCTGCTATAAGCAAGTGTTCAAAGAAAACCCGGATCAGAAGTGCGCCATGCCCAAGGAGGTTAAATCTGAGGTATAGTTTCCCTGCTCTCCCCTACGAGTCACTCAACTCGTTGTAGGGAGACGACACTATACCATGCAGGCCAAACCACTAATCCACACTTGACGCAAGGTATCTTAGTGGCCAAACTTAGGACATTTCCAAGGAGCAATTGTGAGTGCAATTGACTCCTGAAGTCAGCTATTGCCGTTAGAAGGTGTTTCCAAGTCTTCTAGATTGGAACATTTGCCCCATCGCCGGTAGAACTGCCTCTTTCTTATCTTCACTAGTCAATTGGTGTGTGGATCCGATTATCACCATCAATTGTGCTTTTGGAAGGCCTAGTTACATTTCGGAGGAAGGTCATAAGGTATTTTAGATAATTTACACTTACTTTTTCTTTATACATACAAGATACCTAACTCGTAATTAAACATAAGCTACATTTTATGACTCTTTCCCTAAACCAACTTTGCACATATCACTCACTTTTTGCACCTTGTACACTTATTCTTCTTTATAAATACAAGCTACCTAACTCATAATTAAACATAACCTACATGTTGTGCCTCTTTCCCTAAACCAACTTTCCACATATCACTCACTTTTTTCACCTTGTTGCATTTGTTGTGGTTCACATGTTACCATTTTTTGGATGGCTTCCCTCACCCACCTGCTGTAATTTCCACACTAGACCTACTACAGTCATGCCCACCCCCAACAACATGCATTACTCAATGCACTGCATGCCATCAATCCTTTCAACTCACTCGTCGTGACCTTTGATCTCAACAAATTTAAGTCACGCCTTCACTCCTACCATCCATCCATGTTTGTTCAATATGCAAAGAATCTTATCCTGGTCTCCATTTCCACTTTTTTTTATCACCACCATACCTATTATAGATGTTATTAGAAAAAAAAAATCCCACCGCTTCTGCCTCTAGCACAATATGGACCCTTGTGAAAAACCCCTTGTTCTATCCATCCTTACACAAGTTTAAGAAATGATCATTTCACGTGTCAACCTTGTTTTGCATGTAGCCCATGCTCGTGCACTTATTTTTGTTTATACATACAAGCTACCTAACTCATAATTAAACCTAACCTACATTTTATGACTCTTTTACTAAACCAACTTTGCACATATCACTCACTTGTTGCACCTTGTACACTTATTCTTATTTATAAATACAAGCTACCTAACTCATAATTAAACATAACTTACATGTTGTGCCTCTTTCCCTCAACCAACTTTCCACATATCACTCACTTTTTTCACCTTGTTGCATTTGTTGTGGTTCACATGTTACATTTTTTGGGATGGCTTCCCTCACCCACCTACTGCAATTTCCACACTAGACCTACTACAGTCTGCCTCTTTCCCTAAACCAATTTTCCACATATCACTCACTTTTTTCACCTTGTTACATTTGTTGTGGTTCACATGTTACATTTTTTTGGATGGCTTCCCTCACCCACCTTCTGCAATTTCCACACTAGACCTACTATAGTCATGCCCACCCCCAACAAAATGCATTACTCAATGCACTGCATGCCATCGATCCTTCAAACTCTCACTTTTTTCACCTTGTTGTGTTTTTTTTGGTTCACATGTTACATTTTTTTGGATGGTTTCCCTCACCCACCTGCTACAATTTCCACACTAGACCTACTACACTCATGCCCACCCTCAACAAAATGCATTACTCAATGCACTGCATGCCATCGATCCTTCTAATTCATTCGTTGTGACCTTTGATCTCGACCAATTTAAGTCATGCCTGCACTCCTACCATCCATCCATGTCTGTTCAATATGTAAAGAATCTTATCCTGGTCTCCATTTCCACTTTTTTTTATCGCCACCATACCTATTATAGATGTTATTTAGAAAAAAACAACATGGACCCTTGTGAAAAACCCCTTGTTCTATCCATCCTTACACAAGTTTAAGAAATTATCATTTCACGTGTCAACCTTGTTTTGCATGTAGCCCATGCTCGTGGTGGACAATACAAATATAATGGCCATACAATAAGCTTTCCACAAGACACTTCAACCATCCTAAGTTTTTTGCATCAACGTGTTGAAGACATGGACATTTTAGATGTCTCTCGCAAAACCTTCAACCTTGGACATTTTAATTGGTAACATCGTCGAGTCACTTTTGGATTTTATATCACAAAATTTCTTTTTTTCTTTAAACCCCTTCCTATTTCTTTGTTAACAAAAACATCATTTCATGGAACAATATGCTTTACTATTGTCTTTATCGTATCATTTTGTAAATATTGGTTATGACACTGCACTCCTGAGATTGACTTGCTTTATTTCAATGTTTTCTATATTTAACGCATAAATGCTTGTTATTCCTAATAAGATTTCTAATTATTAGCAACACCTAACTGACCCCTTTTTTAACTCTCCCCTTACACCCATTTTCCTTGTATTTTATTTTTCCTCCCAGGTAACAAATAATGGCCACCCCTTTGACCGAACATGCCATTGAATTACTACTGGCACTAACCTCCGACATGCAACCATTCCTACAAATTTTTGATGTGGAGCAAGTCATATCTATTCGCACCTCAATCATGCGCTACTAGACAGCAATCTCTGATGGGACACACATGCACCACACCATGCTTCCATCAAAGTTCAATTCCCTCATCGCTTCAGGAAGACTTCAACAAGGGTCTATTATACACCTTATGAAATGGACATGTGCAGTTCTCTTCCAATGCATACATAAGCTTCCTTTTTTATTCTACTACTATGTTTTTCGTTTTTCCCCATTTAGTGAAATCATTATTTCTTAGTTTTCTTATTTGTTTTTTCCCTTTCGTAAGTCTATCTTACTACAGGACTTTGACGTCATCGAGCCCTCTGCATCATTGATTGGCCACCCAATCGCTATTTCTCGCCCACCTTCTCTTCAAACAACTTCCCCATGCTCTTCAATGCAAGAACCACCTCAAAAGAAACAATGCACACTTCTTCAAAGTGTTTCAACATCCACTATGAAACAACAATTCCTATCAATGCATTGAGCTCCTACACCTCAAATTGGTCCATAAAGGGTCATGTCCAGAATAAATCAACCCTTCGCCACTTCAATAACCAGAAAGGCCCTGGGAAGGTGTTTGGATTTGACTTTATTGATAAGGACGGGGGCAAAATACACATCACTTGCTTTAATGATTCTGCAGATGATTTTTATGATCATGTGTTTCTTGGCCATGTCTACCTCATTTCCAAAGGCATTATCAAACCAACAAACAAGATATATAGCCATCTTACAAATGAATGGGAAATCTTCTTGCAACCAAGCTCCATTGTTCAACATTTTCCACTGGAAAGCATTATACTTCCACAAATGCATTTCAACTTCAAAACACATCAAGATATCAAATCATCTCCTGTCAAATCCATTGTTGACATCATTGGTGTTGCCACAAACACATCCCCTATTGCCCCTATACATCGGAAAGATGGTTCAGAAACTATTAAAAAAAAAATCCATATAAAGGATAGCTCAGGTTTTAGCATGGACGTTACTTTGTGGGGAGAACATTGCCATGTAGAAGGCCAAGAACTATCTACCTTGCGCTCAGAAAATGCCCACCCTGTGCTTGCAATCAAGGGAGGTTGCGTAGTCGAGTTTAATGGAAAGACAGTTGGGACTACTTCCAAATCCATTGTTCTCATAAACCCGGATATACTAGAAAAGCACAAGCTCACCCAGTGGTTTGAAAAAGAGGGCTTCCATACTTCATCCCCATCCTTAACTACACGATATCCAAGTTTTCCTAAGCAGATGAATAAGAAACGAACCCTTCTTGAAGTTGAAAACATTCTTCCTTCTGAAAGAGCTGAATGGGTTTCTGTAAAGGCTACCATAACACATATTGATCCTGACAACTTCTACTACCTTGCTTGTCCTTTAATTTCCGATTCAAAACAATGCATGAAAAAAATCATCAAAAATTCTACTAATGGTTTGCATTGTCCCAAATGTGAGGTTGACTTATATGATTGTGACTACAGGTATTTGTTGAAACTGAAACTTGAAGACCACGCTGCCTCTCTTGACTATGTCATTGCATTCAAGGATGCATCCACTGAACTCCTTGGTATTGCTGCAAAGGATCTTCACTTACTTTCTTCTGATCCTTCCTCCATCAAGGAAATATTCTCTAAGGTTGAATGAACACAACTCCTACTCACACTTTCCATTAAAATGGAAACATTTAAAGACAAGCCTCAATTGAAGGTCATCATAATGCGCTTTGAACATGTTGATTTTGCGACAGCCAGGAACTTACTGCTCCTTGAAATTGCCAAATTGGGGCATGCATAGAAGGCATTTACAAACATTTCATTGCCTTCTTTTTTGTAATAGTTTAACTATATATATTTTTCATAGCAAGCTTTTCCATACATGCAAGCAAACAATTTCCATTCCGCATTACTATAGCTACAATTTCTATACTTGAAGCTACTCTTATTTATTTCTGTCTCTTTTTATTTACATGCAGCCACTTTTAGCTACAGTTTACTTATTGTATCCATTTATACACTGTTCCAAATACACACATTTATTATTAGCACATTATTTAGTTATTTTTTACACTTACAATGATTTCAGTTTTTTTTTTAAATGTACATTGAAAAACAAAAAAAACACACTACTACTATGTAATTTATCAGCAATTGCTTCTCTTTAGATGAGATTGATTTACTTCATTTATCTAGCCATTTTTTCAATTATTTATATATTTTTTCTTTCTTCAAACATTTTGCATCCCTTTAATGCTTTTCATATTTTATGTGCCTTTGAAAAAAAAAAATAGAATGTCCTACATATAACACGTTGTTTCTTTAGAATGTCCATGAATAAATGCAATTTCAATGTCTCTTTAAATGTCTTACATATAACATGATGTTTCTTGTTTTCTTAATCAAATTCAGGTGCCTTTGTTCCTCGTCTACATTTGGATATGTCTCCTCCTTCCAAAAAAGAACATGCACATGCCTATCATTTGGCTAACAAAGACCGCATAAATGCACATAGGAGACATACTTACCAACAAAAAAAAGATTCCCCTCCATCCATATGGTAGAGTCTCATGTTCCCACACCAACTCCTACAACATCGGAGCTTTCAAATCCCACCCATCCATTTGCAAACCACAACGAAACAATCCTACTTCCCTCCATGCAAACCAAAGCTACAGCCTCACATGATCATCTCGACCATCTTCCATCATTAGACTACCCTTCCACTTCTCAAACAACCTCTTCCCCAACCATCCCAAATACCATTCCTCCACCCAACACAACCACGCATTCCTTCAATGACAATAACATATCTCAACCACATCACCGCTTTTGCTTAAGGCTAGATAAGCTACCATCGATCCATGTTTGTTCAATCTGTAAAGAATCTTATCTTGGTCTTCATTTCCGCTTTTTAAATTGCCACCATACATGTTCCAGATGTTTTTCAGAAGAAAAAAATGGCCACCGCTTCTCCCTCTGGAACAACATGGACCCTGGTGAACAACCCCTTATTCTATCCATCCTTACCCAAGTTGAAGAAATGCTCATTTCATGTGTCAACCCTATTTTGCAAGTAACCCATGCTCATGGTAGACAATAGAAATATAGTGGCCATACAATAAACTTTCCACAAGACATTTCAACCATCCTCAGTTTTTTGCCACAACGTGTTGAAGACTTGGACATTTTAGTTGTCACTCGCAAAACCTTCAACCATCAGTCCTATGATTGCATTGTCAGCAAATACCATGTTCTTGCAGCCTTGGAATACAAGATAGCACATGACCCATACTATAAAGATGTACATCTTGACCAAGCTGCACTAATGGCTTTGCCAATTCTCCCCACTAATGTTTCCCCTTTTCTTCTCCATTCACACTCCACTGCCCCTAATTCTACTTTTTCCACTGAAGATGTTCACCCTTATCAACCCGACATTTCAGAGCCAATATCCCAACAAAGTTCGTCCTTTGCTAATATTCTCCCCAATATAGACACAGAGTTCCAACAAATCATAAATTTATTACAAACACCTTCTTCATCACTAGCAAATGCAATGGATTGGCCACCTATAGGTTTGTCACCTATCAATGAATACAATACAGAGGGACTTTTCTCAATGGCATTTCCATCACTTTTCCCCGAAGGCGCTTCCATGTTCAAACAACCACATTTTAAATCTGTTGATCTCCGCGAATATGTATTACACCTTCTTCAATACTATGATAACAAATATGGTTTCCACCCACGATTACGCTACTACCTTTACAATCGCATCATGCGTCGTCGTAGCCAATCAATAACAGTAGTCTTCATTAAAAAAAACATTGAAGACAACTTTCCCACTACCATCTCTGAACTCAACAACCGCTTGGAACAAACACCTTCAGACAAACTCCCAGATCAGATCATGCATTTTGGTGCAACACTCCGTGGAACATGCTCTTTCTGGCACAAATCAAGGAACGAATTAACCAATATGATTTCCCAACTTGGCTGCCCAATATTTTCTTCACTTTGAGTGCGGCAGACACTAAGTGGCCCGACCTGCATGCGGTCATGCCTGGGACACCACCCACTGATTCGAGCAAGCACCAACAATGGCGGGAACAAAATATCATCTCCAACCCACATCTTGCATCGCTCTACATGCACCACAGGTTCACAATATTCCGTGATGAGGTCTTGGTTAAACACCTCCTAGCACACGACTTCTGGTATAGGTAAAATTTCTTATCCCTTCTTCCAACAACAAATATATTTTTCCCTTTTATTGTTTTTCCACATATTACATGCATAGGTATGAATGGAAAAGTAGAGGCTCTGCACATATTCACGGTTTCATATGGTTACCAAATGCAGCTCCTATGGACACGCTTGACTAAGGGAATGCTACTGAGGTTGATCAAGCTAAGGACTTCTTTAATCATTTTATTTCTACTTGGAACACACAAGATAACCACCAACAAGGACCCTTCTTACCCCTCTCTGCTCTGCCCAATCCATGCTTGTTATCTACTAACAACATTCTAAAAGAAAACCCTTTGCATGACTATACAAAACTTATCAATCGCATCCAACGACACAAAAAATGCACAACAAATACATGCCTTTGAAAAAAAGGGTCTTCCTTCACATGTCGTTATAATGCACCATGGCCTTTGCAAAACTCATCTACCATGCTCATTGATGCCAATGGAAAAAAAACCTACAAACCAGTTCGCAATGATGACCATTTGAATAGCCATGTCCCTTCCATCCTATCAATATGGCGCAGGAATGTTGATTGTCAAACAGTGCTCGACATATATGCCCTTAAAAAATACATTGCTAAGTATGCATCTAAATCAGAAAAAAAAATTTGAAAGCTTTCACCAAATGCTTCGACAAATTGTCCATGCTGCACCACTTCTTGACCCTTCCACTGTTGTTATTCAAAAATTCCTTTCCAAAACACTTGTTGATCGTGACATTGGAGCCCAAGAAACATGCCATATGTTGCAAAAACTACCTCTCACAATTAGTAGCCACACTTTCTTCTCCCTCAATGTCAACCGCAAAACTTATAAGCGTGTTACATCAGACAATCCCACATCCTTCACATCAACAAACTTCATAGATGCCTACCTTTCACTCCCTCCCGCTCTTCATTCCATCTCTCTCATTAAGGCTGCAAGATCTTGGTCATATAATGCTCATAGGAAAAAAGACAAATGGAAACCAAGAGACCCCCCCGCCATCGTCTGTGTTCTTCCCCGTTACTATTCAATCCCCTCCATAGATACACCCTTGTTCATTGATTTCTGCATATCTGAACTCATGTTGTACAAACCTTTTCCATAATATACAACTCGGCATTGGTACCTCCAACGAAGCCATCGTTACAAATTGGGAAGAACTGAAGTTGACCTACACTCCTTGGCATGTTAACCGAAAACCATCTGAACCCCTTTCCTTATCAGAAGACCCCATGGTTTCTGACGATTTCCAAAACCCACAACCCACGCAATTGGATGAATGGGAATTGATCTCCCAACTACACCCTACCGATGACATGCAAATAAGTGACCTTGACATCCTGGGTCATCGTGACTTTGACAACAACCATAATTGGCATGATACGACCATCCCCCTCGTCTTGCAAGAACTCGCCATTGACTTCATCCAAATTAATTGCTCACACCACCACCTCCCTCAACCATCCTACTCTGATACACCAAATTATGAAACATTGTCCCCCACTCAAATGAAAGCCCACTCCATTGTCATGAATCACTCCAAAAACATCAAAACAAGTCCTCCACTCAGAATGGTTGTACAAGGGACTGCTGACACTGGAAAATCATTCTTCATTCGCTGCATAAGAGAATCCCTTTCCTTGAACAAGAACTTCAGTCAATCCCCGTTATTTCTACTTGCCCCTACCGACATCGCACCATTCAACATCCAAGCATCTACTATCCATTCAACCCTCCATATTCCTATAAAACATTTCTTGCCTTTGGAAGGAAATTCACTTTCAAACCTCCAAGAGGAACTTCACCATATCCACTACATTCTCATTGATGAAATGAGCTTCCTAGGCCCAACACTTTTAACCCAAATTGATGAACGTCTCCATGAATCATTCCCTCACAATAAAAACATCTCTTTCGGTGGTTGCTCAATTATTCTTGTCAGAGACCTTGCCCAATTTCCCCCAGTTATGGACATTCCATTATATGTAGGATCTTCCCATGGTACTGCACTTTGGCGCAGCTTCAACACAGTTGTAACACTTTCAACTGTTTTTCGCCAGCAAGGCAATGACCCATCACAAGTCACCTTCAGGAACCTTCTTAACAACATCAAAAATGGATCAGCTATTATAGAGGATTGGAAGCTTCTCATGTCAAGGACAACCTCCTTCCTTTCTAAGGATGAGTTATCTACTTTCAAAGCTTCCATGCACTTATTTGCAACCAACCAACTAGCTTCGCTTCATAATCTACACATGTTGAAGTCTTTGCAAATTCCAATATCACTCTCTATTGTTGAGCACATAAACAACCATGTGTTACTTCTCAATTTGAAGCTGAGCAACTGGAGTGTGCAGTGTTGCTTTGCCCTGGGCAACGAGTAATGTTAACATCAAACTTGTGGGTTTCAGCAGGCCTCGTTAATGGATCACTCGGACAAGTGGTTGATATTTTATACAAATCAAACCATCATCATCCACAACTTCCAACATTTGTTATTGTTAACTTCCAAAAGTACATTGGTCCTCCGTGGGATACCAACAATCCTACTTTTCTACCAATTCCACCTATACAAAGGGGGGGTCGTACTCAAATCCCACTTAAAATGGCATGGGCATTGACAATACATAAATCTCAAGGCATGACATTACCAAAGGCTACAATAGACATTGGTACAATGGAGCGTCAAGGTTTGACTTTCGCTGCACTTTCCAGAGTCCCTTCTCTTAAGGATCTTCACATCTCCCCAGCATTTTCCAATGATCGATACAAATATATGCAGGATAGTCCACATGTCAAGGTATGAAAAGCTGCAGAGACATTGCTACATTCAATGGAGCTCCCTTAACTACGTTCTATATGTAGGTACTTATCTTTTTCCACTATTTCATTTTCCTTAACTTCCTTTCAAGCTCTCTCCTAATTCTCCCTTCTCCCTAACAACTTTTCTACTTTTCATGTGCAGGGCTTTAAGTTTGTTGGTTTTAGTTTTCTTCCTCCTTGCCATACATCAATATGGCCAAGTGGCATGCAATTAGCTATATTTTTTACAATTCCTTCGTTTACCAACATAGTGGTGGTGCTTTGTTATTGTAATATTTCTCTTTTGATTCTTAAAATTTATTGGATCATTATGCATAAATTATAAATATGCGGTTATAATGATGAAGTTGAAGCACAAACCATGTCAAATTATATAAATGGCCCAATCTAAAAATATTGTAATTATGCTCTGTTTAAATTTTTATGTAGAGTTCAAGGCCAAAGCTTGACAAGTTAATGGCTAGGCATGTATATGTTGTAATTATACTTACTATGGACAACTAGGAGAGTATGCTTGTGCACTCAAAGCTATATAAATGATTAATGTTGTAATATAATATATAATGGTTCAACAGCCTTGCAAATAGCATGCGAGGGTCTATGATTCCATAAGAGGGGAAGATGAAAATGGACCTATAGGAAAGTAATCCCCTCTTTCCAACTATCATCCTAAGAACACATAACTTTTCCGTCACATGTGTTAAATTTAGCTCAACCACCAAATTGTTATCTATAAACTACATCTCTTTGTTCTATTTTACATTTACATATATGTAATCACATTTTACTCATATTTTTACATTTACTTCATACACATTCAACATTATACTATTCCATCTACTTGTTTGCCTTTACATTACAGCGTTTTTTTTATTGCACCCAATTGCTATTTTACTCCCTTGTAATCTCGATAAATCTCGATAACCAGAATGGAGACTTCGCGGAAGCTCGTACAGGCAATTAGTTGGCTGGTCACTATTGGTTGATCTGCAGGTGAGCTTTCCCTTGGGTTGAAGTGACGCTAACGGCAAGTTTACAAATAATTTAAAGCGTTGACTTGGATGTGTCAATATGTACGGTACAGTTAGCGTGCATCGATTACAAATACTACGTAACGGTCGGCAGGTTTGCTGGTGTGATTGGTCTTGTGAATGAAGCATTTATAACTGAACCTACACGACTTACCTTTTTCACCATTACAAAGAAGCTGTTGCTATTTTTTATTTATATAATTACCGATGCATCATGCACCTGAAATCGACTTTATAATTACTTGCAATCACGTCATCGTGAAATTATTGATAGAAATGATCAGAGAGAGTTACGTTTAATTATAAATCTCAATTTCAAAATGGCCTTGGGATCTACAGTTTCAGCGTTGCCTTCCGGAGCTTGATTTCAGCAAACATACATTCTGTATTTGTCAAAACTGTACCAAAAGTGAAATACATTCCCTGACCCGAGGAACGTGTTGTAATATTATTTTCGTTGAACACTTTCTGTATTAATTTGTACACAATCGTTTCTATCCTTACCCTCGCAGCACACAGAGTGGAGTCGCGGGTCATATGAACAATTTATTTTTAATGGCATTGACTCGTTTCCTCTTCCTAATCCATAAGGAGACGATTCTTCAAACCACAGAATCCAGAAAGACCATTGGAATGCTATTAGTGCGTACTAAGTTAATACAGAGATGTTTGATTGCGCTGAAAGGAATGCCTAATTTGCTGGCAGTCCGCGTCTCTTCCTTAAATAAATAAGCGTACCCTCCAACTCAATCCTAGCTGTTTTCGTTTACCTAATGGTCCCATGATCCAGCTGATCATATCTTTCGCCAGATCTGTTAAACCACAAATCAATTCTCTCATATTGTGAAGTTTAGTAGCTGAGAAGCAGAATATACAGAGGAGCGATCATGGGTTTTGATGGTTCTCATATGGTGGGGCAGCAGCAACAGGCTCGCCAGTCAGAAAGGCTTCTCGAGAATGTATGGGCTCGTATCGTCCGAGAAGCCCGGTCTGATGAAGAATCGGAGGGATCTCACGTGAGTTCAGGCAATCATGATAAAGAATATGAACCTTCATCAATGAAGAAGACCCAGATCAGATTGAAACTCAGCACAATTGAAGAGGGATTGGACGTGAAATCTGACTCGAATGATGCTAATTCGCAAACTGTAATTAGCACGCACGAATTCAACAAGTTTTTGGAAAGGCTCCCGAGCCTTAGACGATGGTTGAGCATGGAATCCGAAGCTCTTAATTCTCTACCAAACGAGGTGGAGTCTCAGTGTTCTTTGGAATGCTATAGCAACAAAGAAAACGCCAATGAAAGGCGTTACAGCGCTCAGGAAACGGTCACTGCGCCGCCAAAGTTTGAAAAAGAGAAACAGCTGGCAGCTTCCCAGCCTGCAAAGAAGCACTACAGAGGGGTGCGGAGGCGTCCATGGGGAAAATTCGCAGCGGAAATCAGAGATTCCTCTCGACAAGGAGCTCGGATGTGGCTGGGAACATTCGAGACGGCAGAAGAAGCGGCCTTGGCTTACGACAAAGCTGCTCTGAAGATGAGGGGAGCTCGTACCTTTCTCAACTTCCCTCTTCACGTGGTGGACGAGGCCCTGTCACAAGATCTCAAAACCAGCTATGTCAGCCTCCCCGCTTTCAATTCCCTTAATAGGTCAGACGATAGCACATTAATGTGCAGGAAAAGGCCTGTCGGATTTATTTCAGAAGCATTTCAGCCGCCTCCGAAACAAATAAATTCGCAATTCCGACAGTACAGATTGAATGAGGATCACATTTCCGCAGATTCACAAGGGATAGTCGACAACCAAGATGTTCTTGAAACGGGTTTTGAAGAATGGCTGCTGAATGCAACAGACAGCTCCATGTCTTCCCTGGATTTTCCTCCCATCTGTTGAATGAGCGAAGGCCAGCGTCTATAGGCAGTAACCGCTTGCTTTGGAAGCTGGCACTCGGCGCCGAAGGGTTTCTGCGGAATTGCTCGCACGTGGAAAACGCCTCCGAACGGGGGAGAGTGATGTGCTGTCACCTTTCGGCCACACCCTGATTTTCCATGGCGCACAGATATCCTTCGTGGACTTAGACTTTTATATTTATCCGGCAAAATACTTATAAATTTGAAATCGTATATTTCCATTTTTGTTTTCGTGGCAATTCAAAAAAAATCTATATATATATTTATAAAGTTTAAATATTTGATATTTAGGTTAATTTGAAAAATATTGAGAAGGTGGTCTTGTAACAATGATTTATTCTAAACTAGTATAGATTCATCTTAAAGAAGAAGATCTATTAAACTTGGAGAAGTATCAAATCTCACGAGTGTAAATCCCATTTTAGAATGTAAATATTAAGGAACCATTTTAATTTATAATTTGTGCAGTTTGTAAATGTTTATAATATATATATATATATATATATTTTAATGCACCTCTTCAAGGCAACAACCAGTTTCGTACAAATATTTTATTATTAAGTTTAATATTTTATTATCCATTTATTAAATATTTTATGTATTGGTGTTTTTAGTATGTTTGACTTGTATATTTGAGAAGAATGTTTATATATATGCAGTTCACATTTTATAGAGATTCATACTTTTGTTTTAATGAAGTTGAAGTAATATTCCAAGTCTCTATTCTCATTTTTGTTGTAATTTTTTTATTTTTTAGGATTGAAGTTTTTTTTATGATGGAGGAAATTATGATGTACTAATTTATTAAGATTATTTTTTATTCAAGTCCATTACAACCAATGTTTATGGAAGTAATCATATCTTATTAATATTCACTAAAAACCAATAAATCTATTATTAATTCATTTTAATAATAAAAGAAAACCAAGAAAAACACCTTCCCTCATATATAGGTGTAGAGGATGGATCTCTCATTGCACCTTCTCCGTAGATTTTTTATTGATAATATTATATTGAAGTATTCCATTTTCCTAAGCATATATCTCTTTGCCTTATTGAACTACATTTTTTTAAAGGATATCAAGGTTCATTTGGTGTAACACTTATTGCAACTAGGTGTAGTCACACTAATGAAAGGAGGAAGGAATGAAACTCATAGGGTGGAAAGGGTTGGGCCAAAGGTAAGCACATAAAAACTGCCATAGAGATGAAGAAGAAGAAGATTAGTAAATAAGAAAGAAATGGGAAGGAAAATTCCGAATAGTGAGGTAGCAAAACAATGAATAAAAAAAGGAAATTCATTATTTAAAAGAGGTTCTAGCTTAATAAAGTATACCACCAAGTTGGAGAGGAAAAGATCCCATAGAAACCCATGAGTAACCCTAGTCATGCAAAAGCATGCATTTAAAAGACATTGTAAAAACTGAAGCCTCTAAAAGGATTTTTTTTGGAATTATTAAAATAACCACCCTAGGCATGTGGAAGAATTTAAGAGCTATAAAAGTTAGGATAAACATAAAACCTCAAGTTTGAACAAACATGAATTAACATAAGCACAAATTAAGATGGAAAATTTGAGAAATAGTATGAAAATTTTGAGGGCATAAATTTTAGAGGGTATGAAAGTTTAGGAAAACAATTGTTTGAAGGGGGGTTGTGTTAATCCCTGTATATTGTAACATTACATTTCTATTCTTATATTAGTATTGTTTTTATTGGTCGGCCAAGACCTTAACTGTAATTGTTACTAGTGAGTTAGAATTGTAATTGTACATTTTTTCTTCTTTATATATCAAAGAGACCTATTTTAAGTATCATATCATCTTGTCTTATGTATCGGGTGCATTGTATAATGAGGTTTCTATTAATATTTGGTTGAGCTCTGATCTTTATTTCTTTTAGATGCCGAAACTTGAAACAATGAGACAATTCAATCACACGAAATTCATACAACCATAACACAGACATACCCTAGGAAAATCCTCAAAACTATGAGAATAAAAACCCCAACAACTCTTCTTAATGTATTATAATGGATAACAGAGAATGCCTTTCTTTTACAACATAGCATATTTCTTTCGGAAAATAAGAGGTCGTCAAACACTCTTGGTGAAGATACATAAGAAATAGAAAAGAGAGATCAATCAAATGTGTTTTCCAATGTGCCCAACACATCAATATATAGAAAAAATCATTTCCATGCAAGCAATACTGAATCAATGCATGAAGGATAGTTGCAAACCATAGTGATTTATATTCTTGGATAGTTGCAGTGCACTTCTAGTTTATTCAATCATGCACCATCAATGTGCCATGCCTTTCTTCCTTAACTTGAAATCATGCTTAACTGACTTTGGAGTGAACTCGCCTCATAATTGATGTAGGAGCACTTATTTAACAAGCTAACATAAGTGTCATCATGCAATAGGAGCAACTTTAGTGTTGTAACTTAAGTGTCATCTCTTAACTTTTATTTTAACTAAAGTGTCATCATGCAAAACACTTTAGTTAACTAATTCATTTTTCACACTTTTGTTAACTTTTCTTAACTAAAAATCATGCTAATTGATTTTACTGAAGTGATCACTAAGTTCTCCTTTAGTTAACTAATTGCATATATTTAACTGATGCTTTAACTGAAACTTTTATTGAGAACATGTTATACAACTTGACGAGAACTATTTACTCAAAACGAGAACTCTAGCCATAAAAACCCATATTTTTGCATAAAAAACACCAAAAAACAACCCCGAATCAAAAAGTGGTGTTACTGGTAGCACCACTTTCTCATTTGGGGTCAAAAATATAGGATTGAACCAAAACATTTGTGATTGTTGTTTGCAAAAACCTTAAAATCAAGCTCTAAATTGAAAACGCTTGTTACCGGAAGCACACTTTTTCAAAAAATGGCATTTTTATATGATTTTATCAAAATTGAAAATTGTGCTTATTTAATCTATTAGTAACACTGTATAAAAAATGCATTGAGTTAAACACAAAATCATTCAATAACCACTCTTTTCATATAAAATACAAAAATTTAAGTAATTCATCAGAAAATCATATCGTAAACCATAAGACGTAGAAGTAATTCATATCAAAAATCGAGCACTCCTTTAGAGTTGCCATACAAACAATTGCATATTAATCAAAGTTGACAAAATATTCAAATCAACAAATGGATTCTGACACACCATCAGAATCTACATTTTCTTCATATGAACGACTGGATAAAGATGTAGATGACCCGTATTCTTCTATAGTATCAACGAGTGCACCATCTGAATCTTCATGTACACCCAACATTTCATATGCCATATTCCTTCTAGATCTAAGCCTTGGTTTAGCAGACTCCCATGTTGCAACTATTTTGGGTGCCAACAATCTTTTGATAATCTCTATACTCTTGGAGCAAAGAGTGCCTTTCCTTGTCAATTGGAAGTCATAAACTAGTATGTCAACATCCTCTAATTTCAAAATGTCTATTTGACGATGATTTACATTTTGACCCTTTCTTTTTCTCTTTTTGCAAACCTTTTTCTCGATCACCATCTCCAGCTTGTACACACTATGAAATGGGTGTGTGTCTGTTGCATACTAGTGTGCTTCAATAGAAATAACTTCTTCATTTTCTTTATTGACCTTCATAACTTTTGCAATCCAAAATGGATAACCACGTGGATATCCTGTGGCCAAAAATGCAATCATGCAACCCTCCTTGATATCTTGTACTGAGCCTCTGTAAAGGTATTCCATCGCCTCATGTCATGTAGTTGATCTTCTAGACCCAATGTACATTTCCCTTTCTTCTGGTTGAGAAGGCTCAACACCTTCAGGCTCAACATTTCTCTCCTCATTTTCATTTGACATACTTTGTGGCCAACCAAATGGAGTCTTTAGAAAAATGTCTCCATTTGTAGAGTTTGTAATTATGTCATTTTGCTCCATGAAAAATTACTCCCACCAAACAGAATCAACAACCTCAAAATAGTCATATGTATCTTTTATAGACTTTTTATTTCTTCCAAGCATTGAGAAGAATCAACATCTCTATTGTGTCGACGTGAATTTTGAATCTCAACAGTTGATTGCAACAACGATAACTTTGAAGCATACATTTGACGACCTGGGATGAATTTCTGAAATGCTAAACCTGATGTAGGCCCCCATTCTGCACTTGTTGAGTACTTCTTACCCCATAGTAGTGTTTTCCCATCAATTTTTTTATGCAAAATTGATGCTGGAAGCTAATGTCATTAAGTTTCCTAATGCACCTTTCTTCACCATGCGATCCCAAAATAAATCTTCACATGTCAATAGTTTCCTCCAATGTTAGCACAATAGGTTCTCGACTATATTTTTTTCTAATAATTTCAGTTAATGATGGCAGGCTCCCAACGTTCTTCCTCCCCATTGTCACTTCAAAACGGATAAACATTTGATCAATATGGTCATGTGTATGCCCAACAAGAAGGAAACCAACTTTAACCTTCTGAAAAGTTCCCAATTCAACAAGCATGTTCAAATAACAAAACATGATCTGATTTTTGTTTTCCCGGCTGGTGTTGTCCAATTGCAGATATAAAACTCAAGGAAGATTACCATACCAATGAATCAGCACATGGTGAATTATGGTAATGGTCAGATTTTCATCATTATGAATATTGGGAGCTGTAAAGTAAACCTTTGGAGACATTTTACCATTAAAAACCATACAACCAACCAAGTGAAACTGAATAAAATTTTCCTCCTTTAAATTCTTTGGTACACGAACAAAATGTGGCAAAAGTGTTTTTTTTCTGATCCATGCCATCAATTATCAAACCCATATACTTATGTGGTTCATCATAACACTTCTTGCGATGTTGTATAACTTTTTTCGTTCAACTGATTGTTGAATGCGATGTGCTTGAAGTTCTTTAACAACAGAATCTACAAATAAAATAAAAACAAAACATTGATGAGCTTTCGTAATAGATATTTATTGCAAAAAAATAAATTTGTTAGATGCACACCTCTCTCTATCCCTTATGATTTATCCCTTCTTTGTTTAAGAGAAGCACATATACTGCAAACCCTTGACCTCTTAGGAATATGGACATTGTTAAACTTTGTCTTCCATAGTCTTGTAAAATATGGATATCTAAAGAAATTGTTATTTCCTTCAGCATCTTGAACAAATGCCTTTTACAAGTTGTAGATTTCTAGCCTTGAGAAATTATTTGGAATATGTATGGTTTCTCTATTTGGCATACTCTCTCCTTGCTTAGAAAAGAAGTCACGCATCCATGACATTGCAATGTTTGTTAATGTCCCACTAGCTCATGCATGATACTCTTTAGAATAAAAAGTAGGATCCTTTTCTAGCCTTGTCTGGATTCTTGATAGTCTAAGATTACCATATGAGTGGATTCTTTTGAATTCCCTTCTGCAAATCATAAAACTTCCAATTCGATAATCATAAACTGCCTTTGTAGAAATCATGCACCCTACCAAATATGAATTTTGCATATTTTTGTTCATTGATAGATATGCTCGTCTTTTCTTGAAAGCCTGATTGTAGTGTATTTTTTCAGACAATGTTTTGGCAAAACTCACTTGAAATCAAATCAGTAATAGAACTGGGACTTGTGAGCAAATCTTTCCTAGACCTTGTATAACTAGAATGCTTTGGATTGATATAAAATGGCCTATTCCTACACTTAATATTGCTCATTGGTACAATTTTCCTTTGTGTTTCATCAACCATTAAACAATCCTCATTAGAATGAATATCCTCATGACTGTGAGGAATATCATCCCTCTCATTGAGATTATCATCACCAAAATTAGTAGGAGAATGAGTATCCACACCAGTATCAAGTTTATCACTTGAGTTTAAATCAACATCATTGTCGGGTTCAACCTCCTCAGAATCATCATTTGTCTCATTAAAATCCTCGCTTGGAGGAAAATCATCATCATTGCCATCAAAATCCTTGCTTGGAGGAAAATAACTTTCATCATTATTGGTTTCTGCATCCTCACCAGAATCATCACCTGTCCCTTTAAAATCCTCGCTTGGAGGAAAATCATCATCAGTGCCATCAAAATCCTCGCTTGGAGGAAAATCATTACGGTGCCATTGAAATCCTCACTTGGAGGTAAATCATCTACACCATCATTAGTGCCTTCATACTCACCAAAATTATAATCTATCCCATGAAAATCCTCGCTTGGAGGAAAATCAAGTTTAGTGTCTTGTAAATCCTCGCTTGGAGGAAAAGCAAGTTTGTTGTCTTGTAAATCCTCGCTTGGAGGAAAATCCTTGCTTGAAGGAAATTCATCGTTTGTGCCTTGAAAATCCTCGCTTGGAGGAAAATCTTCGCTTGAAGGAAAATCATTGTTGATGCTTTGAGAATCATTTCCTTGAGCAAAATCATCATTGGTGCCTTGAAAATCATTACTTGGAGGAAAATTTTCATCATCTTCCTCAGTGTCTTTAAAATCTCCAAATGGATGAAGCTCTTCATCATCATCATTAATGCCTTTAACATCTTCACTTGAAGGTAAATCATCATCGATGCCTTCCAAATCTCCACTTAAATCAAAATTTTCATAATCTTCAAACATTGAGATTGATTCAGGCAAGTCCATGACTTTTCACTAAAAAGTTTAAGAGAATGAAATTTTCTCACACTCCTCACCCAAAAATACAATGGTGCATCTATCAACCCCAACAATATCATAGCTAAAAGAACGAAATTTTCCCTCCAAAATTTCACTTCAAAATTTTTCCTCCAAAATAAATCACACATTTCAAACACAATTATAACACTAGTAAAAGTAATTTAATTTATCGTATAACAATTGTAATAATACTAATAAAATGACATTTAAACAATGCTATCCAAACTGCCTAATACAATATTAGTTATTTACATTAATTTTTTAAATCAAAAGTCAAAACACTAGTCAAATTTCATTTAATGTCTTCTTCTCTATATTTAGAAATAATGCATTATCTAATTACACAGTTTTTAATCCCACATTCATAAAATGGTAAAAAAAAACTATTTTATGCTATATTAACGCAGTTTGGTTTTCTATAGTCACCATTTTCAAACAATGATCTAGAAGGCTTTGGAGACCATCGAACAGCTTCAAACATTATCAAGGTTAGTTAAATTCATTTTTTTTATGTTTTAATGCAAATTTTTTTACTTTGGGCTTTGGCATGCCCTCTGTAAAACCTGGGTTTTTTTTTGTGGGGCGGGGGGGGGGCAAGGGTATAGTCACCTTAGCCCCCATTCCATAGCACATTGTCCATGGCCATTGCATATCCCATGGGCTATGCAACTGCTAATGGCCAATGTCCAACGGCCAACGGTCGTTGCATAGCCCACGGGCTATGTAATGGTCGTGGCCATTGCATATCCCACGGTCTATGCAATGGGTCGCCTGTTGGGCACCCATTTCATAGCTCGTGGGTTATGCAATGGCCTGGCCATTGCATATCCCGACGAGGGGGTGCTGTGGGCGCCCGCCCGCTAGGGAGGACGCTGTGGGTGCCCTTTGGGCGCCCAATGCATATCCCACGTGGCTATACAAATGGCCATGGGACATTGCATAGCCCATGGGCTATGCAATGGTCCGCCCCAACGGGCTATGCAATGGCCCATGGACATTTGCATAGCCCACGGACTATGCAAATGGCTGCAATGTCCAATGGCCATTGCATAGCCCAAGGGCTATGCATTGGCCACGGGGGCACCAATACATGTGCCAAGGGCTATGTTAAGCCATCAAATTATTAGTTCTTTGGTTACTATAGGTTAACAATTGATTTGTATTGCAATTTTTGTTTTTAAAACATATATTAATTTTCTTTTTTTTGTTTCTGACTATAGGGAAAATGACATTGAGAAAGCTAACCGTAAACATCTCTGGAGAGAAATCGTCGATGAAGTCATCGAAAAACATAGTTGATCCATCTGACAATGTTGCACATGATGAAGTTGTTCCCGGTGATGAATTAAAAGCCAAGAATGTTAGAGAATGGAAACATGCACCAACTGAAGAGAAACTTGACTATTATTGGTATCTGAAAGAGAAATATCAAGGAAACTCAGACAGTATTCACCTATATTGTGTTGGATTTGAATATCTTAAAAATGATTATCACTCTTTGGGATTGTTGCGAGATATTTGTTCGGTGTCGAGTAAAGGCATTGTTTATGCACTAGCGAAACAATCTAAAACCTTTGTCAAAATCCGATATTCTCTGAAGGTTTCAAACTATAAGATCGACAAAATTTTCACAGAATTTTGTGTAGCAATTGTGCACGAAATTGAGAGCAAGAGAGTAAGTTTCTATATCTTTTTGAATTTCTTATACTTTGAATTATATGACAATGTAATAGATTTAATACAATAATGTTTTTATTTCGCAGGATTTTTCTATGCCTCTTTCCAATATTCTGAATGGAATTTATTCTACAGAAGAAAATCCGATGGATGTCATTAATGCCCCTCTTCATAAGGGAGAAGCACCAAAGAAGGGAGAAACACCAAAGCAAAATCGAGTGCAAAATGTTCCTGGAGAAGTACAAGCATGGAAAGGAAAAGGAATCCAGCAATCAAATGAAGTTGCTAGGAAGGTTACATTCAAAAGCATATCTTGCCTTGTTTAACATGATTGATGAATTGTTGGTGACGATAATGTTACTTCTACTAGTAAGAGAAATAGACAGTCTTCTAAAAGACCTATGTATGAGAATGTTTTCATTCCTAAACAACAAGTTGCTCTTTTAGATACAACTGCTTCAAGACATAAAAGGAGGAGAGAAAATGTTCAATCCAATGTTGAAAACCATAGTGAGAACTCGGGGGACAGTTTGGAAATCATTACTCCAGGTGGTGATCTGGATGATGGTGTTGTTAAGACAACACAAAATACTATTCGAGATCAATTGTGGAGGGATAAGTTGGTTCACAATGGACATACATTTGATTTAAATGTAAAACAACTTTATAGACACACAGAAGGCCAAGAGAAGTATCAAATTAGGAAACCACATCGTTTTCATGTTCATAACTTGAAAGCATTGATGAGGCACAATCCCTATGCACATGTGGTTGACTACCTAGTTCTTGTTGACCCAAAAGATGTTCTTGTTAGAGATGCATTTGAAGAATCAAAATGTTTTGATTACAACTACTATTTTTGGGGGGGAAATAATTTTGCGGAGGCTAGAAGAGAATTGATGCAAGAGTTTCCAAAAAACCCTATTTTTCAAACAGTGAAATGCATCATTTACGCTAGTTTAACAGTTGTGGAAGCAAAACTATTAGCATGGGATCACAACACAGATAGTGACTATAGGATGTCCATGACATTCATTCAAAGAGTTAGATTTATCCATAATGAATTTGAACAAATATGTGGTGGGGATGGATCGAAAGTTGATGCAGATTTTCGGAAACAATGTTGTATGGAAATAGGAATTCCTATTAAAGAGGACAATGTGAAACAGAAAGGTTTGAAAGGAAGTGATGCATTCAGAGCTGTAGATAACTATTTTCAGTTGGCATTTAGATCGGGCCCCATATGGGATTTGATTGATGACATATTTAGCATGTGGGAAAATATTGGTGTAAAAAATCAGAAGGTAAAAAAAGGTAAAGCCATTGCATGGAGCAGTAGTCAAGGAGGTCCCGATGTCAATAACTTGCCAGAAGATATGACTATAACACCTTAGAGATCATTGCAAGATGTGAAGGATGAAACACTTATATCTACAATACTATCACGTGTAAATTCAGGTGAATTATCCATGGAAGAAATGTGCAATGATTTAGAAAAGTAAGTTTATAAGTTGTTTTTATTTTTTTAAGTTTATTTTTTGAGTTTAAGATTTTTTATTAAATAAGCATTGTGTTAATATTAGATGTCATTGTTAACGCAATTTATTTTTACATCGTGTAGTCATAAGGTTTACATGAAAATACAAGAGGATATGGTTATAATGTTGGGTGAGAAGAGTTGGGATGATGTCAGATGCAACTATCCAGATTCAAGCTCCATGGAAAGCTTAAAAGTCTTTTTTGTTGCATACAAAAAGGTATGATGGTTTATGATATTTTATATTTTATTTATTTCTTAGTCAATTCATTTATATTTTATTACTTATATATATAATTTTTTTTTCAAAGATGTCAAAGAAGAATTCAGTACCAAAGTCTTTCAAAATTCATATTCAAAGAGCCAAAATAGAACGACAAAGAAGACAACGTCTTGCAAATGTTGAAATTGATGACACCCTTGACCATCACGTTTGGAATGGGATCGACACTATGCAATATAAAGTGATTTTGGGAGATTGTGCAAACATTGCAAATCTTGTTCCCAAAAAGGAGTACTCCCTAGTTATTGCAGATATCCCTCATGGATTCAATATCAAAAACATTATTTATGATTGTGAGCCTTATACATACCAGTCATTCAGTAAAGTGTTTCTGGGATTTCTGAACATCACAACATCACCCCTATGGAGATTTATTGTTTTCCATTCAGATGTACAAGGAGGAGCAGTGCCAAAAACATTCAAGGATAAAACAAACCTAAGGAAACAACTGTATTAGTAAGATATTTGTAGTATATTATTAAACATTTGAATTAAGAAAACATTAAATTGTTTTTCTATAAGTTAATTATATTCTTATCTATTTTTGTTACAAGCATAAGCCTAACATTCGTAGCTCTAGCACTAATCCATTTATGAGTGATACTAAAAACATACATCTTGCATGTTGGACAAAAGATGAGACCTATGATACTATTTTAATCAATGAAAAGAGTGAAGGCAAATATAGTCAAATATTGTCTTATAATACCCTGGTTAACAAGTTGACATATGAAGAAAGAGATTTGAAAGGAGAGACTGTAAACATCTACCAAAAGCCACAAGCATTGATTAATTATCTCATAGATACTTTTTCAAGAGAAGGAGATTGGGTTTTAGATTTGTTCTCGCGATCAGGTAATATTTATGATGTAACATATGAAACTAGTGCCATAATCTAAATTCAGTAATATATATTTTTTAAATTTATGTTTCATAATGTTATTTAACTTTTTTTGTTTTGTATGTGTTGATTAGGTACAACAATAGCATGTTCATTACAAAAAGGCAGAAATTGCATATCCATTGAGAATGATCTACTGCAGTGCAATTATATCAAACAAAGAATTAATGCTATGAAGGTTGTTCCAGATGAAATGCAGGAAGTTGGTTTGAAGAAAGGAGAATTTAGTGAGTCACTTGTGGCAAAGATGTCAAAAGAGCCTCAGCCTCCTTTAAAAGGGATGTTCAGAAAATATCACTTTGGGCATTTTGCAGAAGTAGAGGACCCAATGGAAGAACACATTGAGGTCCGGGAAGAGAGCCAACTAGTATAAAATGTCAATTTCAATGAAGAGTTCGGGATGCAGGATATTCTTGATTAGTTTCATATTGTTGAGGAAAATGTCAAAGTTGACAATTTTTTGATAAGATATTTTGTAATGTTTTGAATTGAAGATTTAATTTTGAGAGTACTATTATGTTTTTAATATGCTATTTAGAAATACATGGTATACGTTTTGTTGATTTTATGTGAATCATCACTTTATGGAAAATAATGTTAAAGAGTATCATTTTTATACATCAAATAACAGAAAATACGTTGAAAAATGGTTTGGAATGTCTTTTTTTCGCATTTTGTTTAGAAATTTGTCCAAAAAGTGACTTCTTTAAGATAAAAGTTTAATGAAAAAACTTTGAAAATGCATGTATTTTTTGTCCATACTAGCTTCTAAATCGTACAAAAATTCAAAAATGTGTGTGTTTTTTTACTATAGCTAGCTATAAAATGTAGATTTTTTGGTAAAGTTTGAAAAATGACCCTTTTTCCTAAAAGTTATAATTTTCTTATGACCAAGAAGTTTTAAAATCACAAAAAATTGGCTCAAAATGAAAAATGGTGCTACTAGTATACACCCTTTTTGAAACGGAGGTAAAAAAAACTACTAACATTGACCCCCCAAAAAACGAGAACAATGACAGGTTCTCATCAAGTTGTATAACATGTTTGAGGCATACATTGTTACTTAACTAAAGCTTTATAACTGAAGCTTTAACAATTCAAGTTCTCTTTAATTAGTTGGAGTGTTTGCATGGGAAATTTCAAATCCTCTTGATCTCTATGCTTGATATTTTATTTCTTAATCTTTTACTGCATGGTCAATATGTGCTAACTTTAGTTATCTATCACATTACATTATACTAAGAAGAATTATTGGATGTTGTGATCATATTATATTATTCCAAACCAAATGATCATATGCTAAAGTAATTCACTTTAGAGGTGATCAATCTCCGAAGGAGACTTAATAGCAACTGGTGATCATGGTTAATAATACATCACACAACAATAAATGCTTTTAACAAGTAAAGAATGACCTTTGTACGGAACGTCCACCTCTATACAGGAGGTCCATCCCATGGATACCTTTATACAGAAGGTTCACATGAGAATCATGACTTGGCACACAAGTCTAGAGCCTTGTCCAACACGACATTACAACATCATTACTTTGATCAATTACCTCTATACAGTAGGAATAAACTTTACACAGAAGGAAATCAAAGTGATCACCTCTATACAAGAGGATCAATCTTGGATGCACAAGATTGGTTTGGAGAATGTCTCATGATCCTATACATTTAACACTCCCTCTCAGCGAGGGAGGCATTCTCTGCCATACCAAGCTTGTCTTGGAAGTACTTGAACTTTGTCACTGACAGAGGCTTTGTTAACACATATACAATATGCTCATCAGTAGCAATGTACTGAAATTTCAATGTACCTTTCTGGACCATGTCTCAGATGAAGTGATACTTCATTTCAATGTGCTTCGACTTGTCATGAAACACTGGGTTTTTGGAAAGCTTGATGCAATTCTAATTGTCATGCCTAATAAATGTAGGCTCAATCTTTTCATCGAACAACCCTACAAGTATCTTTGTGAGCCGCACTACTTCTCGGCAAGCAACACTAGCATCTATGTATCCTGATTATGTAGTGCTCTGAGATACAGAGCCTTGCTTCCCGTTGGACCAAGATATCATGGTTGATCCTAGGCTATAACATTAGTCATATGTACTCTTATAGTCCACAATGCTTCCTCCCCAGTCTAATTCTGTGTAACCAAGTAACATGACTCCTCCATTGGACGCATATCTAAGTCCATATGAAATTGTACCTCAAAGGTACCTAAGAACATGCTTAGCAGCTATCCAGTGTCTGTGTCTCAGATCGGACATAAATTGACTCATAATGCTCATGGCATAACATACATCAGGCCTCGAATGTATCAAGTACATTAGTGATCCTATAAGTTGTCTATACAAAGTGGGATCTACTAGATCTGATCCAGATCCCGACTCATGAAGTTTCCTCAAATTGGAAACCATCGGTGTAGTCATATATTTCCAATCTATCTTGCCAAACCTACGCAATATATCCATAGTGTACTTCCCTTAAGATAGAAAAATTTCATCCTTTCTTTTCCAAATCTCAAGGCCAAGAAAGTAGTGCATCAGATCTAATTCTTTCATCTCGAACTATGAGGTGAGCTCCCTCTTGCACCAAGCAATTAGATGTTCCTCTACAATTAGAAACAAATCATCAACATACAGACCAATATCAATGGTTGGTCCTTCACTATTTTGAAGTACAAATTTGGATCAGCTTCACTCTTACAGAAACCCAGTTTCTGAAGGTAGCTATCAATTCTGGAGTACCAAGCCCCGGGGGATTGATTAAGCCCATATAGAGATTTCTTTAGCTTGCAAACATGGGACTCATTCCCATGCACCACAAATATTTCAGGCTAGTGAATATAAACCTCTTCCTCAACCTCACCATTGAGGAAGGTTGTCTTCACATCTATCTGGTGAATTTTCCATCCTAGAACATATGCAAGTGCAATCATTGTTGGGATTGTGGTGTACCTTGACACAGGGGCAAAGGAATCATCAAAATTGATTCCTTCTTTCTTAGAGAAACCTATGAAAATGAATCTAGATTTATACATCAGTGCTACCATATGCACCATGCTTTATCTTGTAAATCCATCTAGAAGTCACAATGGACTTCCCATCAGGTTTGGGAACAACCCCCCCAACATCACTCTTCATTATAGAGTTGTACTCTTATGCCATTTCATCTTTCCAAACTTGCTTCTTTGCAGCTTCTTAATATGAGGATGGTTGAATCACCGATGTGACTCATCAGTGCAACATACCCTAAATATTTTGTAGGTTGCTTGCACTCTCTAGATGAGCCTGTTGGTGCTCCATGTTTCTCTGCATCTTGTAAGATATCTCAGGACCAAGAAGATACTCTTTAAGAAGGAGGTTCATCGGGTGAACTCTCAATCAGTTCTATTGGTTCTTCAGGATCTAGCGATTCTGAGGAATCTTCTATTTTGTCCCTCTCAAAATCTGAAGGGGGGGAATCAGACTCAGGATCCTCCATCTCTGAATCACAATGAATCTCTTTCGATCTTTTGAAAGCAGCTTCTGCATGGAAGGTAACATCTTGAATCACTTCAATGTGTCCATACATAGCCAAGATGCCTCCCCAACATGTCGTTCAATAGGTAAATTAATTATTACTCGATAATTTAATTTTTTACGAGATTAATTTTTTAATTTGAGCCATCATCTGTCATTTTTTGAAAAAAAAAAATAAAAATTGCGTAGTACGTTCAAGTTGTTCATCTCGCACCGGTATCCAGTGCACCCTATAAAAATGTTATAGGATGCACCACTAGTGGGGTGATCCAAATGGCTCGAACGCACCACTTGAACAGTGTGCTACGATTTTCGAGTAGTGCACTGTCAGAACATTAACTTTATTTTTAAAAAAATTGAACTAATTAGCGGTGCGTTCCTCACACTTAAGCGCACTGATTGTTTAGTGCTCTTACTTGTATTGAATGCACCATTTAAAATTAACAAAAATAAATTAGAATAAAATTATACAGTGCTTCTAGTCCACGTTAGTGCATCGTTGACGGTGTGTTGACATAATCTAAGCACACCTCCTTAGGCAATTTAAAATTTATAAACCCTAAACAATCATAATTAAAGGGTGCTTCTAGGTAATGTAAGTGCACCATGTGCAGTGCGTTGACTTGTTAAAAAAGCATCGGTCCCACACTTCAAAAAATTTCCCTTTCCATAAAAAATCTAAATTCAACGGTGTTCCTAGTGCACATCTATGCATCGGTGTTCAGTGCTCCAACGTGCAGTACTATGTGCACCGTTATCACATTATTCAATGCTAACAATTGTAAATAAAATGCGGTGCTTCTATTTCATTTAAGCACACTGGTTCTAGTGTGTTTACTTGATATAGACACACCAACTCATGTAAATTAAAAAAAATTCTATAACCTAAAATTCATAATTCAACGATGCTCCTAGTGCATGTCAGTGCACCGGTTTTTTATGCTCTTACTTACAGTTGGTGCACTATGGACGAATTTTTGGAAACACACCAGTGCATTAGTATTATGGCGCACTAGCTTGATAATAAAATTTTTAATTTGTAGAAATATATTATCAGTGTGCTTGTTTATTCTAATGCACCAACGACGATGCTTAACAGATTAAAGTGCATCGTTAACGGTGCTTAACATAAGAAAGTGCACCGCTAGTGGTGTGTTAATACTGTATTGGTGCACTGTGTGTCATACTTTTGCACAAATTTTAATATTTTATTTTACTAGATATAATGCCCATATAATTCTTTTATATGTATACTTACGAGATGGATTGATGTTATATGTGTTCAACAAAGACATGAGCACTACGAGGCCAGGAAGCAAGAAGCACAAGTTGATCAGTACAACTTCCAGAGGGAATGGGAGTCCAGGGAGAGGGAGAGAGATTTATACCCACTACAACAAAATATCCCTTTAGGAGCGGTTTTGTCTTGCAAGGGTCTTGGTAAAACCCCCCCTAAAAGTTTTTTCCGACCTTTGAAGGCAGTCTTTTAAAATTGCACCTAAAAGTCATGGAAATTGGACTTTTGGGGGCGGTTTTTTAAAATCTGCCCCCAAAAGTCCTGAAATTTGACTTTTGGGGGCGGTTTTTGGAAACCCACCCTAAAATTCCAATTGTCATAACTTTTGGGGGCGGTTTGTCAAAACCACCCCTAAAAGTCATGAGAATTGAACTTTTGGTGGTGGTTTTTTTGGAACCCCCCTTAAAAGTCATGAGAATTGAACTTTTGGAGGCAGTTGTTTGAAAAACCCCCCTAAAAGCCCAATTCTCATAACCTTTGGGGGCGTTTTGTCAAAACCCCCCTAAAAGTCATGAGAAATGAACTTTGGGAGACAATTTGTTTGGAACCCCCCTTAAAAGTCATGAGAATTGAACTTTTGGAGGCGGTTGTTTGAAACCCCTCCCTAAAATCCCAATTCTCATAACTTTTGGGGGCAGTTTGTCAAAAGCCCCCCTAAAAGTCATGAGAATTGAACTTTGGGAGGCGGTTTTTTTGGAACCCCCCTTAAAAGTCATGAGAATTGAACTTTTGGAGGCGGTTGTTTGAAAAGCCCCCCTAAAATCCCAATTCTCATAACTTGTGGGGGCAGTTTGTCAAAACCCCCACTAAAAGTCTGGAAAATTGAACATTGGTGATAAATAATCCAAGGTCAAATTTTATTGTGTTAGTGTGTTGATTTGGTGTAGTAGGAATCTTAGTGATTGGGTTAGGGGATAGTGGGTTAGGGTTAGAGGTACACTGGCTTAAGGGGATATTTTCTACAATTTCATAATGTGGCAGGCTTTGGGGAGTTTTTGGATTAGAAGAGAGGCACCTAAGGGATAAGTGGGTTAGTGGGCAAGGGGTTTTGGTTTTGTTGGTACTAGTGGTTAAGTGGTTTATAAGTTATCATGTTATTCGGTTTGGGGCTAGATGTTAAGGTTAGGTATGATGTGAGGGGGTTAGAGGTTGAAGCTTCCTAGGTGCATGAATTCGTTGCATGGATCAAGTGTGTCAAGTGCATGATTCATTTACATGGGTTGGTTGTGTTAGGCCGGTGTCTAATTAGTGGCATTATTTATGGTGGCCATTTCAATATTTGTAACACAAACGATGATTCTCGTGGCCTGGACTATGGCATGTGAACTAAATTTAGGTTCTAATGCCATATTAATTTTCCATGGGGTTGATGGTCCATGCATGTTAACCTAGATTATCACATAAGAATCTCTATCCTAGATGTGAGATCGTCATGATCATCATTGTCACCATCGTCAATGTCATTGTTGTTGTTGGTTTGTCCATGGTTATGTAAGCCCATAAACCAACCATGGTTTAATATTTATAGGTTATGTAAACCAATAGTGTTTCTCATAACCTAAATAATGGTCCATGGTTAATAAATTTACTATATGATTCATGGTCCATGTGTAGGGCCCTACACATAATTACTTTACCTTACGAGCGAGATATTGTGGCCATTTCAATATTTGTAACATTGACGATGGTTCTTGTGGCATATAAACTAATTTTAGGGCCTAATCCCATTTTAATTTTCTATGGGGTTGATGGTCCATGCATGTTAACCTAGACTACTACATATGACCTACATATGGAATATCTAACCTATATGTAACAATTCCTTCTGTTGCTCTTGAGTGATGATTAAGGCCTTGCCACATCACATAATCTCTAAAGACTGAATCTAATTTCAACTACAAGTGGGATATGTTGGTAATTTTTAGATCTGTAACACCAAAAATGAAAATTTTCCTGCCAATTTTAACATGCTAGTAATTTTCATTCCATCACCCTTTCCTCATTGTTTTCCACTTTTTGTGAAGGGTGACTCAAGTCTCCGCCTCCCATTCCACGTCTAACAAATACTCCATTCTTCCACATATACACAACTAAATGGAGAAAGTATTCATGCACTTCTAAAACACCAAAAAACACCAGAAAAATCCTGAACAGACCCAAAAAGCTTCTGTATTGGATGCATCCTCCATCGCTCCGCTCAGTTCTAAAGTGGAATCATAATTATTTACTTAAACAATGTATTTAATAATTTATTGAATTTAGTAGCTTTCTTGCAAATGCATATAAATGTATTTTAATATGTGATGTGCCTAGCCTTGTACTAAATGTCTAATTAAATTTTTCATCATGGGAATGAAATCAAAATCAAAATCATGTTTAGGAATCCCGTGCCATTTGGAATACTGGTTCCCGCCACTCCATTTTGTGATATTTTTTTAATAAATTGGTTCAATCTCGCGCGATTTGGACAGATTGGTTCTATGAGCACTTGGTATCCTTCATCGATCGCACTTTGGGACTAACTCTCAAACCAAGGGTTCCTTCATACCAAGTGCTAGAACTATATTCAAATCTGGGAATGGCATTACCATAGACGCTAGCACTGGGGTCGGCTCTCAAACCAGGGGATCCATTCAATTGGCATGGTAGAATTGAAGAATCTTGAAAGAACAAGGTACATCCTCATATTTTCATGCTGTATTTTTTATTCTAATCTAGTTTTAATGATAAATGCCTTGTTGATATTTTCCTTTGGTGTTGTAAGGTAGAGTGAATCATTAGGGTTGTAAGGTAGAGTGAAAGAAAATTAAATAGACTATAATAAATAGACAACCAACAAACAAAGATTGATGTATTTTATTAGAATGAACAAACTACATGCCTGGAAATGCCTTGTTAATGACTTGATAAGATTCCCACTCTCCAAGTAGAAAAGGAACCCTCTTGCTAAAGATGATACCTGGATGTTTAGTTGTTGTCCATGTGTGCAATCTCCTCCAATATGTTCCAGGAAAAACCAACAAACTATCTTAAACCCATACATAGGCCATGTTTGTTAGTTTGAGGTGGCATTCTTTGCCTTAGATATCTAGGATATTATTTTAGGGATTAAGGCTCAAGTTTCCTACCCCAACCATGTTAAGGGACATGAGATCCATACCTAGAGATAAAAAAGTGTTAATTTAATACATATCACCACTCATGTGAAAATGAATTCATCAATAGGTCATGCCTAGTAGTTAAATGCAATGTTCTTGGATGTAGATGACTATAATATTCCTTTAGGGGATAAGGCTTTGGTTTCTTAACCATGTCCTGGGCCTTGAGTCCCATTATTAGTGTTTAAAATCCCTTGATGGCATGAATATCCCCACTTAAAGGCCAATGGTGCTTCAAGGCATTATTCATTACTCTATATGCCTAAATGGTTTCTTTGGGGCAAAAGGAATGGTTTTCCTCCCTGTAAATCCATTCCCAATATCATATGGCACATGCATATTTCTCAAAACCACCCGACGACAAAAACATCATCAATAATAGGCCAATGATACCATCAGGAAATAGCCTTTTGTTGTTTTCGCATCTCTGTAAATGTGTAGATTTTTATGCCATTCATGAAAGCCAACTTTAGAAGTATCCTGAGGGCACTTAATTCAATGAATTTGTTGGTCCGATGCCCCATACCTGCTTTGAAGGAGATTTTAATTATCTCTGATAAATAGATCACTCCTCCTACTCCAGCTAAGCTTGGGGTTTTTTTGAGTCGTCCCATCAAAATATGACCATGTAATTTCCTTATTTACGAATTCTTCTTCCACCTGCCTTGTCTTTGCTAAAGAGTTTGCTTGAGGAAAACATTCCAGGGTAACCACTGCTTTGTTTGCACATTATAAGGGAGAAAAACTTTTGTCTTCAAAGATCTCATGATTTTGAGCTATCCATATTTGCCAAGAAACTATGAGGGGAAGAATTTTGAAATCATTATAGTCTAAATTGTGAATCCAAGAATTCAGGTAGTCTTGTATGGAAATCACAACCCAAATTGTGAACCCAAGTTCTTGTTTCCACTTCAATAGAGGCTGTGGATTGTACTTTTTGGAAGAATGATCTCCTCCCTTTAATTCCTAAGAGACTGAAAGTTGGATTCAAACATATTCATCCTCCACTATCATTAGGGGTCAAGTTCCCCGAGCTTCCTTATCTGTGTCTAAGCTTCAACTTAATCCCTCATCCACATCCATCTTAGAAATCCCCATTGTTGAATATTCTAGAGATTCATAATTTCTAAAATCTAGATTCACTTCTTGAGAGACTTTTAAAAAGCCAAAGCTCTGACCAAATGAGAAACCTAGACACATAGGAGTCAGTTTGGGTACCTTACCATGGGTACTCTATCCCAATATTTTGATCCAACTAAGATAAGTTGCATGTGTGTTAATTATTATAAAATTTGTTCTAGTTAGGTTTTTTTTAATATGATACTTCCCTTCCCTATCAATATAAAAAGATACGCCTATACATATTTTACATAAAAATCTAGGCTTAATGTTTCCACACCCATAAGCACTAACTAAGATCAAAATTGGGTCCTCACATTCCATGAATGGTGCTTGGGGTAAATGCAACCATAGTACAACATGCACTCTTTAACCAAAAGGACTCTACCAAAATTGAACCTACGACCTCTTAGAGATATTTTCCTTGAAATTGGTATCTTTAAACCTACTTGACTATACATATATGTATACCATGTTTGTTGGGTTGTGGTTTAGTGGTAACTTGGAACAATGTCTCTGAACATAACTTGGGTTCAAATCTTGACATGCTTGCTTTCTCCAACAAGGTGGATGGCCAAGTGTGGCATTTATTGCGGCTTAGTTGTCCCTATTTATATGATCTATGTGTTGATGGTGGTTATTCCCCTCGCTATTAATGTGATTACAACCAATGCCATATATTTTCTACCAATAAAGGAAATAATAGAAAACTTCATTTAGCATTGAACATCAATGTTTATTCATAACTTCTCTGTTATAGGGTAGACAAAACCATCAATCTCTTTCCTAGACTCAATTGAGGTTTTTTGGTTTGTTTCTTTTCTTGGGATTGACATTTGAACATCACAATATTGACACCTACATAGATCAAGTGCTCAATAACCAACATGAAGGATTTGTTGGTTGTTTTGGATACAGTTGGACGTGTGCCTGTTGTTAGACGAACTTGGTCGAGTAGAACTTTGTTGCAATTTAACATTGTAATTCAGGGTGAAGTTATCATGATCTAGCTGTAGTAGGCACAAGTTGGTCATGCTCTAGGTTGTGGCTGAGGCAGGCCAGTTCCACATGAACTCAAGAGACGAGATGAACTTGAAGGGTGCTAAAGTTAAAGAAAATCTTGGACATGCTATAGGGATGTGACACCTACTAAAGTGTGTTATCTCTAAAGCTAAAATACCCTCCATCTCAACAAGAACCTCTCTTTTATAAGGAAAAAAACTGATCACATTAGTGGGCAAGATAGATCATGACCTTATTAGTTTATGATTCAATATTTGGCTGAGGAATAAATTTTAGAACCACTCTTAGTTTTAATTTCAAATCATTCTTTTTAGTTTTTCTTTTAAGAATAATTCCACATAAGATTATTTTAAAGTAATATTAAGCTAGAAAAAGTGGGAATTAAGGGCATAACTCATGATAATGGCTCAACTCTATGCAAATAATTTGGATTACCAATTTTGAGTTAATATGAAAATACACCATTGCAATACTGAATTTTGAAGCATGCCAAATAATTTGGATGACCAATTTTGAGTGTCATATGAAAACCCTCCATTGCAATATTGAATTTTGAAAACCCGCCATTGCAATATTGAATTTTGAAGCATGCTTTCCTACAATAGGTTGGATTCTAGCTTTCCTGATCTAATTTAATGCGAACTGAAGTATGAGCATGAAACAAAAGCTATGATCCTTTTTGGGAGAAAAGTTGTTCATTGAGTGACCAAATTTGCAGCCAGTGCAAAAAATCGTTCAACAATAAACCACACGGATCCAACTACCCACATGGAGAAAGGTTCAAAAAACCTCCGGTCTACGGGCCTGTCAAGTATTGTAGTTTTCAGAAGATTATGGCATATTCTATGCATACAGAGAAATGTGTCTTCAGAGGCACTGGATTTTTATCTTTGGCTAGCTAGAAGCATGAAGATGGGTATGTTGCAAATAGATATGAGATGGTCACCAGTACCATGTATGTATCCCACAAACTTGAAACAATAGAATACTCAGGCAATTGCATGGCACGCAACACAGATATGGACAAGGCTAAGATGGCTGAAAGTGCCAAAAGCACAAAGGCTAAGAGGGACACATTCGACATCCCAAAGCAGGTTTTTTTCCTTGAGTTACACGCACAGAAGACATCATTGCAAAAATTCCTTATATTTATGTATATTGATACCTGTTTGAAGTAGCACACCAAGTGTTTGAGAAAATGCGTGAATGAGATATGGTTTATTTGGCTGTTATCGTGGGTGCTTGTGTTAGGCATGGGAATGACCAGGAGGCTCTGAGGTTGTTCTATCGATGCAATGATATCTTCGGTTGTATGATTATATGTGCCCAATTTCTCGTCTCGGCATTCAAAAATGAAAGGTAGATGACCTTCCTAGATATCATTAGACAGCCTGATTTTTTCCTCTGTTCAATTGAAAGGTGGGACGATGACTGAAGGGAGCGGTCCAAAAGATAAGGAGCAGTAACTCTCTAGCCTGAAACTAGGCACTCTATCAAATGCAATGCTTTGGAGTGAAACCTAACTCGGACATGATGGTGAGCTTGATTTCGTCCCGTGCTAGTGTTTTGGCTCCACAACAAAATAAGTTGTTCTAGCAATTGCTCTCATAGACATGTATGGTAGTCTGTATTTTGTGATATCCAAGTTGTTTTTTGATTATTAGTGAAATGAGTATGTCAGATTCTCTTTCACCTTTAAATGGGATTGTGGTCTTGAATAGTAAAATCTCTACAAACCACGATGTAGGAAATAGGTGAAAGAAATTATAAAATTGTGCAGAAATCAAAATACGATTCCCTGGACAAAATGGGATTCCCTTCCCAATGGGAGTTTCCTTCCAAAGTATACGATACTTAACACTTGTTGTAGATCATATCATAGACAACCTTCCGATGATACCATGCAAAATCTTATTCTCCTGGTTAATTTAGATCAAAAGAAAACACCTCGAGAAGAACCATTTCTATGACATGATTTGACTAATGCTGGTGTTGAGTCGTTGGGTTCTTGCAATTATTTATCTCATATGTCCCTTTACCATAGCAGGGAAAATTATCAAGCATTTTTTAGATGAGTAAATGACATGGGCATGGCTAAGGGTTGTAAAAACATGGAGTCCATCAAGCTTAGAGGATTTTATAGAGTGACAGATGCTGTTGTTAGTGCGCTCATACATGCTTGCAAAAATTTAAAGACTTTTGAACTCTATAACACATTTCATTTGTCTGATTTGGATTTTCACGATCTTCTAGCTACTTCTCTTTCCCTCATGCATGTCAAAGTGATCTATTGCTATCTTATAACCAGTGAATCATTGGAAAAAATTTCTCTCTGTGAAGATCTAGAGGTGCTTGACCTCACAAGTTTTAGGAGTGTAGAAGATCATGGTATGAGAGCTATTTCAAAGCTTACATAACTAAATACTTTATTTAGTGGAGTGGATATCACTGATACTAGAATGCCCATCTTAGGAGGTGTAAATGTTCCTTTGGTATCCTTGTCTCTACGTGGTTGTAAACGAGTAACTGATCATGGAGTAGCAGTTTTGTTGGAAGGTTCCATTAAGAAGACATTGCCAAAATATGCCTACTATAACAGACAAGATGATAAAAATGTTGACAAAAGTGGGACTAGATATAGTTGAACTTTGCAATCGCAATTGTTTATGTGTCACAGACACATCTATTGCAGCTCTTGTAGGTATAGACTATGATGGAGTGGTCCAACAAAACTCTTAGGTGACTAGATCTCTACAATTGTAGGGGTTTATCTTTGGTATCACTAAAATGGTTGAAAAAACCTTGCTTTCCATGCCTGCGTTGGCTAGTTCTGGGATCTACTGCTCTGTTGGGTATGCGAGAACTGGATAAAATTACAAAGGAGTGTCAATGTTTAAGCATATGCTGCACTGGTTGTGAAGTGAGTTGTCACGATGGGTGGAAATCTAATGAGAATCTCTGAGTTCTCTGGGGGGAATATTTTTTATTATTGTTGAAAAAAGTCAAAAACCATACTTTCCATGCTTGCTCTGACTAGGTCTGGGATCTACTACCCTGTTTAGTTTGAGAGAACTAGATAGGTTTACAGCTGCTCTGTCTAGGTCTGGGTTCTACTGTCATGTTTAGTTTGAGAGAACTGGATATATTTACAACGGGGCACCCCTCTTTCAGTACACAAAGGGCAATATGTGCAGAGCACCATAAAAACATTGTTTAAGAAACTTGCTTTCAATATTTGTTCTTTGGAGATATTGCAAGAAGTCATACGAAGAGTTTCTGCATGAATTCTGAAAAATCCACCTTCCCATCAAAGTTAATGTCAACTTTGTTGATCATATTCTCACATACTGAAATATCTCTTCCTTCGTTTAGACCCAACGATTCTAAAATCCACTACAGCTCAGAAGTGCAGATGTACCCATCTCCATCCCCGTCAAACACCTTAAACACCTGCATCAATTCACCATGGGATTCCAAGCCATTTTCTTCATCAAAATGCTGCTCATACTAATCATCATTCCAAAGACTATTGTACATACACAAAAACTCAGCTAACCCAAGAGACTGATGATCCATGAACATCCAATATGTGTTTTGAACTTACATCCAGTCCCAGATTGTTTATTATCTTCTTGATATCTTAATTGTTGATCAGTCCATCAAAACCCCTGTCAATTACATTGAAGACCCTCAACAAGTCCTCAGGGAGCATTAATGTAGACATAGACTTGGTGTTTTCTGATCCAAACCTTGCAACTTTTGCACTATTTCAACCGTCTTCTTCATCAAGTGCCCCATGCTCGATATAATTTGGTCTATCTAACAAAAGAATACTACGATAGAATTTCAATACAATATGTTGTTTCTTATGGAGATGGGGGTGATGCATTGAGCATATGATGAACACCAAGCAAGAGGCGACACTCTCATGGATTGGTCCTAAAATAAGCCTGCAACTTTCTCTCAGACTGATCATCCTCCCAGTCAATTGAACACCACTTCTGAGATTACAATGACACTGCTACCGAAATTTGTCAATATGTGTTGTATAATGAAGCTGTCACTCCACAATATCAAGTATAATAGTCATAGGCAGTGTGCATTGGTTTGAAAATTCTATTAAGTGATTTTAAGGATTTTTATTTCCAATGCAGTGTGTATTTACAATGTACAAGGTGCTTATTTACATTAATAAATTTGGGCGATCAAAGGACTCCACATAGATTAAGGCTCTTTCTAGTGTGATCGACCGAAACACCACTTCCGAGATTACAATGACATTGCAACTAAAATTTGTCAATATGTTCTGTATGTTGAAGCTGTCAATCCACAATATAAAGTATAATAGTCATAGGTAGCGTGCACTGATTTGAAAATTCTATTATGTGCCTCTAAGGAATTTTTTTTTGGGTAGGTTGCAAATTCAAATGTTCGCCACAATGCATTGCTTCTGCTAGTAGACATGTTCCCTCTGGTGTAATATCCCGATTTTGACCCTATTGCATTAAAATTGTAAATGATGTAAATATCATTATTTAATCATGTTGAGGATCTCAAGGCCAAGGCCCCACCATCAATTTATCGTTTTATGTATCGGCAATTAAAAATCGGTGCCTATGGTTCTTGTGCTAGACATGCAGAATGTAAATTAAGACATCATGTAAATATGAATTTTAATGAAATACCCACAACTAGCTATGCAATGCAACAAAGAGATGGGGGCATGATTTTTATAAGGAATAGGGAGGGGAAATTATTCAAACCCTTGAGCCAATAGTGTTAAGCCAAATTTCATGGGAAAACCCATAAACCACCAACTACCCATTTTGACTTATGCACCCAATCATTTAATTCTTCCAAGAGTTAGTTGAGGTAGTTAATTCCTTGGGAATGAAGAGGTATGGCAACCAATTTCGTGCATGGGCAAGCCATCAACCTAGGAATTCATATTTTTGCTTCTTGGGCAAGAAAACACCCATGAAATGTTGGCCAAATCCATCTTTCACCCATGGACTTTCCTCTCTCATGCAGTCTGAACTAGCTAGGCTTTCCCAATCACGTTTTTCATCATTTTCCTGCATTTCTCCATGGTTGGGAGCTCGTTTTTGTGTTACATAGTGGCTGGGAGAGGAGGACCACGATTTGGGGCTGTTAGGGAGGTCGTTTTTGCCCCAGAATGTCCATGGATATTTTTTCTGAAAATGGATTTGGCTTCCCAGGGTGGTTTCCTCATTTAGCTTTTCGTTTTTGGCTGCCCACATTTTTCTGAACTGGTAGAAACCCCACTTGGGAATCTCACTGTAAAAACATTTTCTTCATGCCCAACACTTGTGATTTTGCTATTTTGTGCATGCCTGTTTTGGTTTGAACCTGTAAGCAAGAAATTTGGAGTGAAAGTGAACAAAATTGGCTTGATAAACCTGTTAATGTTTTAGCATTAATTCAATATACTCTAGGATCTTTACTGAGAGAATAACATGTACAACATATTAAGTATAACAATGCATATCAATCACACCAAGCAATCACATGAGACAAGAGACACACAGAGTTTCACTGGGGAAAACCATAAACGTGAAAAACCCCACAACTTACTCAAAGATAGAGAGAGTAATGATACAACCAAAGTAAAACCAAAGTACAAGAGATAGACTTCTACTAGCAGCTCCTCCTCCTCCTCAACTAGTGGGCCACTTTCCGAGTGATGTACAAGTGAATAATGAGATTATCAAATAGAGAGATCCCGCTCTCTATTTATACTTGTTCTGAGCAGCCTAATAAACCTATGGGGCCAACTTGTCTAACTCAGCCTAATAACCCCAGGTTACATTAATCCGGGACGACCCCTCTACTAGGTGGTCTAATAACCCATCACCAAGTTACACCACTTGCGACACTTGTCAATACAAATGACGACACTTCCGTATAGAGGAATAATACATCTCTATAGGAGTACAATAATATATAGATGAAATACATTCCGAATTTACATATACATCAACACTCCCTCTTAACTAGGAAGGCATTTCTCGACACAGATCTGCTAGCACAAGTCTTCTTCTCTGGATCATCATCAGTGAGTCATTGTCCTCGAATCAGCGTCATCATCACTGCTGCTGCTATCTCAATCAATCTCCAATCTACTCGTTGCAGAAAGTTCTACAGAGATAGTCCTCTTTCATATTGGATGTAGGCCCACCACTTATAGGTCTTCATCATCACTGGCCATACTCTGGAATACTCAGGACTGATTACGTGCATCAACAAAACCTCGAAAGAGCATCCCAGGACTGATTACAAGCTCACTACTCAACCTATCGGATCTCCCAGGATCTTTTACATGTTGACCTTCACAAAACCTACTCAGAGCATCCCAGGATGTTACGAGCAAACCGCTCTACCTGTCTGGATCTCGATAGAGCATCCTAGGCTGTTACGAGCACACCGCTCTACCTATCCGGATTTTAAAGGATCCTTTCTATGTGAACTTTCACAAAACCTACTCAGAGCATCCCAGAATGTTACGAGCAAAATGATCTACCTGTCTGGATCTCGATAGAGCATCCTAGGATGTTACGAGCACATCGCTCTACCTGTCCGTATTTTAAAGGATCTTTTCTATGCGAAACTGTAGCAAAACCTACTCAGAGCATCCCAGGATGTTACGAGCAAATTGCTCTACCTGTCTGGATCTCGATAGATCATCCTAGGATGTTACGAGCACACCACTCTATCTGTCCAGATTTTAAAGGATCTTTTATATGCTACCTGCACAACCTGTCCATGGACACAGAATATCAAACCGATACTCACCATACATCATCCTGATGTACATCATCACATGATCAACCCGATCATCATCATAGCATCAACCTGATGCGTATCATCTGGAGAAACATCCTGAAGCTCGTCATATGTGATCATCCTGATCATACAATGAATCCATCTGATGCATACAAAGTATCTACCTGATACATATCATCATACATGATCAACCTGATCATACAAGTATCCACCTGATACATATACAAATACATGATCTACCTGATCATACAAGTATCCACCTAATACATATACAAATACATGATCTACCTAATTATACAAGTATCCACCTGATACATATACATATACAAATACATGATCCAACCGATCATATCCTGCATCCAACATGATGCATATACATATACATGATCCAACTGATCATAACAAGCATCCAACATGATGCATATACAAATACAGTAACTGGAGCATCGTCCTGATGCTCATCATCCAGCGCTTACATCCATAGCCATGGGAAGGATCCTCCTCTCACCATGCTTGGTATGGCTCCAGCAGATGTGTCCATCACTTCTTCCTCGAAGTGTCATTGATCTGAAGAACACCAAGCCTCTCTATGAAGTACTCAAACTTCACTCTGGCTAGTGGTTTCGTCAGCACATCTACAATCTGCTCATCCGTCACAACATACAGGAGCTTCACTGCTCCTCTCTGCACCATATCCCTGATATAGTGATATTTGATCTCAATGTGCTTCGACCTGTCGTGGAACATTGGGTTCTCAGACAACTTCACACAACTCTGGTTGTCACAAAAGATACCAGTAGCCTCCAACGGGAGATCAAATAACTCAGACAGTAGCTTCAGAAGCCATACTTCCTCACAGCTAGCCAAACAAGCTGCAACATACTCTACCTCGGCTGTACTTAGTGCTACGCAGGACTGCTTCTTGCTAAACCAGGAGATCACACCTGATCCCATACTGAAGCAACACCCAAATGTGCTCTTCCTATCTGTAGCACTACCTGCCCAATCTGAATCAACATAACCCTGCAAGTTAAACTGTTGATTCGCATCATACTTGAGCCCATAATCAACTATACCCTTCAGGTACCTCAGAATATGCTTTACAGCAACCAGGTGAACATTTCTGGGATCCGTCAAGAACTGGCTCAATGTGTTCACCGCAAAGAAAATATCTGGTCCCGTGTTCATCAAATACATCAAGGATCCAATCATCTGACGATACATCGTGACATCAACCGGATCAAATGAAGCATCACACAGAAGCTTCAGGTTCGATGCCATAGGTGTGGCCATGGCCTTGCAGTCCATCATCCCAAACCTCTTTAGGATCTCTACTGTATACTTCCCTTATCCAAGGAAGATTCCAGCTGCACTCTGCCACACCTCCATGCCTAGAAAATAGTGCATCATCCCCAAGTCCTTCATCTCGAACTCGGAAGCAAGCTTCCTCTTGGTATCAGCAATCAAACTATCTTCTCCTATAACAAACAGGTCATCCACATACAGAAGTAGTATCACTGGATTGCCTTCCTCAACCTTGTAGTAAAGGTTGGAATATGCTTTACTCTTGGTAAAGCCCAAACTGGATAGAAAGCTGTCCATCTACCATACCAAGTCCTAGGAGCTTGCTTCAATCCATACAAGGCTTTCTTCAGTCTGCACACATATGACTTCTTGTCATGTGTCTCAAAACCAAGTGGCTGCTCCACATACACTTCCTCTTCGACTACACCATTCAAGAAAGTTGTCTTGACATCCATCTGGTGTATCTTCCATTTCATCACCGCAGTCAGGGCAAGTACTGATCTAATGGAAGTGTACCTGGCTACAGGAGCAAAAGTCTCTTCATAGTCTATTCCCTCTTTCTCAGAGAAGCCACGAGCTGCAAATCTTGCCTTGCATTTCTCTATGCTACCATCTGCAGCATGCTTAATCTTATAGATCCACTTGGAAGTCACAATAGACTTCCCTTCAGGTCTTGGGACTACCATTCCCAAACATCATTCTTCATGATCGACTGATACTCTTCGACCATGGCATCCTTCCATTCTTTCTTTTCCGCTGCTACTTCATAACTGGAGGGTTCTTTGTTCATAATGTCACAGAGTAAGGAAACATAACTGGTGTGTGATCTAGTTCTCTTCCTTGCTCTGTGTTCTTCTGGAATGCCATACCTTTCTGCATCTTGAATGAGCTCTCTAGCCCATGCAGGTTTCCTCTTGTGAGAGTCCTTCTCACGTGGTGGATCTACAGGTTCTTGTGGATCTTCAATTTCTCGATCTGCTTCTGGAATTGCTTCAGTCATGGTGGTATCTTGAAATCTAGTTTCCTTTGGTTCTTCATGATCTTCAACAGGTGCCTTCCTTGACTTGATGAAAGCTAATTCTTTATCAAATGTCACATCCTTGCTGACATCAATCTTCTTGAACCCTGGGAAGTATATTCTGTAAGCCTTTGAGCTTTCATTGTACCCCACAAAGATACCCTTCTTTCCTGAAGGATCTAGATTTGTCCTCTTTTCCTTTGGAACATGTGTATATACTGGACAACCAAATATTCTGAGATGGCTGACTTCAGGCTTCTTACCAGAGAAGACCTCTTATGGTGTCTTGTTGTCCAATATCTTGTGAGGTGTTTTGTTCTGCACATATACAACTGTCTTAGCTGCTTCTGCCCATAGATGCATAGGAAAATCTTGGTCATGCAAGATTTCCCATGCGGTTTCCATGATTGTTCTATTCTTTCTTTTTGAAACTCCATTCTGTTGTGGATTGTAGGGAGCAGTCAACTCCTTCTTAATCCATGAATCACTGCATAGTTTCTTGAAATCACCTAAAGTGAATTCTCCACCATTGTCGGATTTGAATGTCTTGATCTTCTTATCAATTTGATTTTCCATCAAGGTCTTGAACTCCTTGAACTTGTCAAATACTTCATCTTTATTCTTCAAGAAGTAAACCCAAGTCTTCCTAGAGAAATCATCAATGAAAGAGACATAGTATACATACCAACTCAGAGAATTGAATGACATTGGACCGCATACATCGGAGTGGATAATTTCCAAGATTCCTTTTGCTTTTCTTTCACTGCTTGGAAATGCCTTCTTAATATTCTTTCTTTTTGTACATCCTTTGCAAACACCTTCATGCTTTGACTTGATTTCAGGAAGAACCTCTACAACTTTACTTGCAATTGGTAGTGCTCTATAGTGCACATGTGCAAGTCTTCGATGCCAAAGTTCACTTGGCTCCATGGATTCATGTACCATGGCATGTTCAGGTTGTCCCTTCAATTTGTACAATCCTCCCTCTTGTTCTCCAATCACTACTGCATCATCAATAGTTTTACCCTTTGGCCACATTAGGACTTGGCCATCTACAAATACAACCCCCATGCCTTTTGCATCCAATGCAGAGATGGAGAGTAGGTTATTCTTGAGCCCAGGTACAAATAACACATATTTCATCTTCAAGGACTTTCCAGAGTCCAGGTTGTAGGAGGCTTCCCCACTTCCTTTGATAGGGTATTGATCATCATCCCCAAGTTTCACCTTATGGGGTGATTCATGTTCACATAAGTTTACAAAGGATTCTTTAAACCCAGTCATGTGTTTAGAAGCCCCACTATCAATTAACCAATCATTACATCCATGAGAGATAGTACCTGTGAGGGCTGAGATTAGAACATATTCATCTTCACTGGATGAGTCATCACTTTCTGCTCTAGCCTTCTTCCTGGGAGGTTCATCATCCTCAGCAGCATGAGCATGATATCTTCTTTTGTTGTTCTTCTTTTTGTTGAAGTTGTTGTCTTTCTTCTTCTTGGGACAATTTGAACCAAAGTGTCCTACTTCGTTACATTCATAACATCGAACATGAGATAGATCTTTCTTCTTGTGATGAGGGTGAGAATGTTTCTTGTTATGAGATCTCTCCCTCTTAAACTTGCTTCCCTTGGTGTGAGCTGTGAGAGCTTGATATTCATTCCCCATCTTTTCTTCTCAGGCCACAAGCCATGCTTCTTCTTGTGAGCATTCCTCCCACAGTCTACTGAAATAGACCAACTTCTTTCTTGCACAGATTCCTTGGATAAAGGAATCCCATGACCTAGGTAGGCCATTTAGTGTCATCATAACAACTTCACCATTATCCACTACTTCATCCACAGCTTTGAGTTGTTCCTTGATCTGGGAGACCTTAGAAAAATAAGATTGAATGGTCTCTCCATTCTGAAGCTTTACCCCTTTCAATTGATTCCGCAGAGTCATCTTTCGATTTATGTTCTTCCCTTCAAATAGCTTGGATAGGGAATCGAACATCTCTTCGTGTGTCTTTAGAGATGACACATGTGGGATGAGATGGTCCTTGATAGAATTAGCAATGATCCTCTTTTCCTTGACCAAGTTCTTCTTGTGAAGGGCTTTAGCCTCTTCTCCCTTTGGGACAGGGACCTCAGAGCTTATGTAAGTATCCAACTCATTTTCTTCCAAAATTAACCCAATCCTATACTTCCATGCTCAGAAGTTATCAGCCCCTTCAAGCTTATCTTCAAGCTTGGTGTGGTGAGACATCTTAAAGAGTACTTCAAAAGGAAATAGAAAAGATTTGGGTCTTACCACTTGATTTGCTGAAAACTGGATCTGGTCCTGGATTAGGGTTTGTCAGAGAAACCCTAAAAATTCAAAATGTGAATTTTAAAATTCTAAAAGGATAGAAAGATGCGCCTTGATGAGCTGATCATCCTGGTATATTCAGATTTTGAGATCTGCAAAGTTTCACCCTTCAGAAATGCCTTTTTGTCTTCTCGGATTCACTTGGGAGGACCCTGAATTAGGGTTTGAGTTTCCCAGACTTCACCCAACCAAAAATCTCGATCCAAAGCTCTAAACTTCGATTTTTCCAAGGCACTTCCAGCTATGTCTTCAAATTTCAGAAATTCCTATTTTTGAGGAAACCCTAATTTTTAGGGCCAAAACTGAAAGTGTTCAGAATTGAATTCTGATTGGACAGAAATATTCTCCTTGATGAGTAGAGTCAATCTACCTTGCTGATTTTCCAAAATCTATGGAGAGAAACCCAATAAACAAGAAACCCTAGTTTCCACCACTGCACATTGTCTTCTTCTAAGGGAAGCTCTGATACCATGTTAATTTTTTAGCATTAATTCAATATACTCTAGGATCTTTACTAAGAGAATAACATGTACAACATATCAAGTATAACAATGCATATCAATCACACCAAGCAATCACATGAGACAATAGACACACAGAGCTTCACCGGGGAAAACCACAAAGGTGAAAAAACCCACAACTTCCTCAGAGATAGAGAGAGTAATGATACAACCAAAGTACAAGAGATAGTCTTCTACTAGCAGCTCCTCCTCCTCTTCAACTAGTGTGCCACTTTTTGAGTGATGTACAAGTGAATAATGAAATGATCAAATAAAGAGATCCCGCTCTCTATTTATACTTGTTCTGAGCAGCCTAATAAACCTATGGGGCTGACTTGTCTAACTCAACCTAATAACCCCAAGTTACTTTAATCTGGCCTGACCCATCTACTAGGTGGTCTAATAACCCATCAGCAAGTTACACCACTTGTGACACTTTTCAATACAAATGACGACACTTCCGTATAGAGGAATAATACATCTCTATAGGAGTACAATAATATATAGATGAAATACATTCCAAAGTTACATATACATCAGCAAAACCTAGTGAGGGGAGTAACCTCTCAGAAAGATCAAAAGGGCTGTCTACTCTTCTATGCACACCTTGGACAACACTAGAATGGAAGACATGGCCTGAGGGACTGTGTATTGGTGAAGGGAATACTTCCATGAGTGGGGTGTGTAGGCATTGTGAGTGCCAAGCTAGATAGATCTTGTAGAGGTATCCATGGCTCTGTGCTTGAGCTCACTAGCTTAGTAATTCATTCCCTCCCTTTTCCTTATCAGCCTGATAAACCCAACCGTGGATTGGCTTGGCTAATTTTGGTGTATATTGGCTATGTGTGAGTCTGTTGTTCCCTTTTCCTTGTAGAAATCATGCCGAGCTCAAGGGTGGCAATTGTGCTAAGAGATTGATGAGCACAATTGGCCTATGGTTGGGTGGAACATTGCAGTTACATAGCCAGTTGCTTGGGACTACTTTGTTTTAAGATAAGTACTCTCATGTGTTAAATTATGTAATGTATTATTTAATGTCTTTCATGAAAATGGTTGAATGAATGTTAGATATGTAGATGATTTTAATTCCGTTGTGTTTAATTACAATATGCATATGTATATGTCTTTTATTATCAATGAGTTTTTACTTAATGGATGTGGGGCTAGTTGCCCGGATTTAGTGTCATGTTCTCTCCCTTGCTTGGTCTGATGGAAGGGGACTGTGACAGTCTGGTATCAGAGCCATAGGTTACAGCATTGGGCCTCTATGGGCCAAGTATGATCATAGTTACAAGGAAAGACCCCCTTTTCTGTTCACCACAGGGTGCAACGTTGGGCCTCAATGGGCTAAGTTGAATAGTTTGCAGAGGAAAAGTCACCTCTTGTTGAGCAATGATCATCACAGAAAGAAGAAGGAAAATTTTTAAAATTTTTCTAAGTGTTTTTGAAATTTTGCCTAAGAGTTGCGGTAGCGAAAATTAAGCTAACTTTTTGCACGCACGGCGGCGAAAAATTAAGCTAACTTTCTGCACGCACGGCGGCGAAAAATTAAGCTAACTTTCTGCACACGCGGCAGCGAAAATTAGGCTAACTTTCTGCGACGCGGCAGCGAAATTATGTTAAATTTTGCGATGCACGCAGCAAAGTTAAGGTTAATTTTGCGATGCCCGTGGTGAAATTATGTTAAATTTTGTGACGCACGCGGCAAAGTTAAGGTTAATTTTGCGATGCCCACGGCGAAATTATGTTAAATTTTGCTACGCACGCAGCAAAGTTAATGTTATGTTTGTGACGCATGGCGGTGAAATTATCGTTAAATCTGCGACGTGCGCGGCGAGAATAATATTAAGATCTGCGACACCGGCGGCCATGTTAACCTTAATATTTGCGGAAGCCACAAGGGGGCAAGCCCCCTTCACCCCCTTCGTCCCCCTGAGACAATTGTTGATTGTGAGAAAGTCTATTATTGGACAAAATTGTCAATACAGGATTTCCCCACATACATGCAAATAAATTATGGTATTATAATGCAACTAACAGTTGTGTTTATAAACACATTTTGTAGAATTATAGTCACATCAAAACAACATTCCAAATAAGTGCAGTTGGAAAGTTTTGGTCTTGGTTGGGCCAAAAATATCAACATCATGGATGATGCACAAGATCCCTATGAGCCTGAGACAGATGCCATGGGGGAAAACATACATGTTGAGAATGCTGAAACAGAATCTAATGGGAGGAGGAATCAGGAGACTCCCCCAGGTATTGCAGCCACCATGAGGAGCCTAAGGGTGGAGTTGCAATGTTGCAGAGAAGATAATGAAAGGATGATTAAAGCTCAGGAAGAAAAAAATCAGTTGAATGCAACCATGCTGTAGAGTTTGATAGACATCCAAAGGCAAATAAACTCTTGGCATCAAACATCAAATCCTGAAACGAGTGGCAGTAGTTCAAGGAGGAATTCCCGCAAGAGAGCCAATAGCTCAAGAAGAGTTTCTAGAGACAGAACATATACTCCAGAAATCTCTTCTAGTGGATCATCTAACTCTGAAGGATCCATTGAACGTTCAAGCTCTTCATCTAACAAGAATAAGAGGAAGAGGCATCACAAGAACAATTCACATGGAGAATTTAAGAAGGCAAAACCTCCTACATTTGATGGAGAGGTAAAGTCTGGTCAAGAAGTTGAAGCTTGGCTTCTTGGAATGAGAAAGTATTTCCAAGTCCAAGACTACTCTGGAAACATGAAGGCAAGGGTTGCCATATTCAACTTGAATGGAAGAGCATCTATATGGTGGGATCATATCAGGCAAGTGAGGAAGATCAATGAAAGAAAGATTGTGTGGAAGCAGTTCAAGAAATACTTCAAGCAGAAGTACCTCTCTAACAGGTACTATGATGATAAGATCAAAGAGTTCCATGAGCTGAAATTGGGACAATTGACCATGGAAGAGTATGCAAACAAGTTCTTGGAGCTGCTGAGGTATGTCAGGTATATTCAAGATGATAAGGTGAAAATTTAGCATTTTCTAAGTGGGCTACCACAGTCATATAAAGATAGAATTGAATTTGATGAGCCTCGAACTCTAGAGGAGGCAATAAGGAAGGCCAAGTATTGCTATGATCAAAATAAAAGCAAACCTGATTTCCATAAGGAATGGAAGGACAAGAAGAATGAGAAGTTTGACCAAAGGAGGAAAGGTTTCAAACCCCCTCATATAAAAAATCAGCAAAGGAAGCCATCACCGGTTGTGACTAAGCCAACTAGGATGATGGGAGACAAGCCAAGAGATCCAAAGGAGACAAGAGAGCCACTTCAATGTTGGGGTTGTGGAGGAGAACACATGCTTAGGAATTGTCCACATCGGAATGGGAATGCAAATCAAGTTCACAACATCCAATGAGCTGAAACTGTGGTTCAAGTGGCGAGGACAATTCCTAGAATCTATGCAGCACTAGACGACCGCCAAGCAGATCATCAATAAACTGTTATTGAAATTGAAGTTAAGATTTCTAAGCAATCTGTTTCTATTTTGATTGATCCTGGATCTACTCACAGTTATATCACTCCTAAAATTGTTGAGATTTGTGATTTTAAGAAATCAAAGCATAGTAAATCATGGTTAGTTCAACTAGCCACTGGAACCAAGAGAAAGGTTAGTGAAATGGTAGAGAAATTTCCATTAGAGATGGACGGGCTGTTCACTTATACAAATCTGAATATTTTTCCACTTGGCTCCTATGACATTCTCATTCGAATGGATTGGTTAGAAGCACACAGGGTTAAACTTGACTGCTACAATAAAACTTTTGAATGCATGGACGAAGAAGGAAACCCAAGGGTTGTAAAAGGCATTCCAAAGGTGACTTCTGTTAGGCAGGTTTCAGCCATGCAGTTGAAGAAGTTATGTAGGAAAGGTTGTCAATTGTATGCAACCCATGTTAAATTGGAGGCAACGGAGAATGAAACTCTTAAGTTGGAGGACTATCACGTATTACAGGAATTCAGGGATGTTTTTCCTTATGAGATTCCTATACTTACTCCAAAGAGAGACATTGATTTTACAATTGAACTTGTGCCAGGAGCCGCACCAGTGTCCAAGACACCCTATAGGATGAGTACACCGAAATTGCTAGAATTGAAAATGCAATTACAAGAGTTGTTGGAAAAGAAATATATCATGCCAAGTGTGTCCCCATGGGGAGCACCTGTTCTATTTCTGAAAAAGAAAGATAAAACACTCACGCTATGTATTGACTACAGGCAGCTGAACAAAGTCATGGTGAAGAACAAATACCCATTGCCCCGAATTGATGACCTTTTTTATCAAATGAGAGGAGCAAAGGTATTTTCAAAGATTGACTTAAGGTCAGGTTACCATCAGGTAAGAATCAAAGAGGAAGATATTCATAAGATAGCCTTTAGAACGAGGTATGGACACTATGAGTTTGTGGTGGTACCATTTGGTCTCACAAATGCACCAGCTACATTCATGTGTCTCATGAATAGTGTTTTTAGAAGGTATTTGGACAAGTTTGTTCTTGTTTTTCTAGACGACATTCTTATCTATTCTAAGAATGAAGAAGAGCATGTAGAACATTTGAGAATGACATTGCAATTTCTAAGGGAGCATAAGCTGTATGCAAAGTTAAGAAAATGTGACTTTTATAAAAATAAAATTCATTATTTGGGTCACATTATCTCAGACGAAGGAATATCTGTGGACCCTGAGAAGATTGAAGCCATTATGAATTGGCCAACTCCAAGAAATGTGGCAGATGTGAGATCTTTTATGGGCCTTGCTGGTTATTACAGGAGGTTTATTGAAGGATTCTCCAAGGTCGCAAACCCAATCACTTCTTTGCAAAAGAAGGGGATAAAGTTTGAATGGTCACCAAGATGTGAGGAAAGTTTCCAACGATTGAAGAATCTTCTTACGAGTGCACCAATTTTGAAAATTGCAGACCCAGAAAGAGACTTTGTGGTATGTACCGATGCATGCAATCAAGGACTTAGAGGAGTTCTTATGCAAGACAACCACATGGTATGCTATGAGTCGAGAAAGTTGAAGGAGCACGAGAAAAACTATGCTACTCATGACTTAGAACTTGCAGCCATAGTACATGCTTTAAATATGTGAAGGCATTATTTAATGGGCAGGAAATTTGAGCTAAGGACAGACCATTGTGGTCTGAAATACTTATTTGATCAGCCAAATTTGAATGCTAGGCAAGCTAGATGGTTGGAATTTTTGTGTGAATTTGATTTTGAAATCAAACACATAAAAGTGAAAGAAAACAAGGTGGCTGATGCACTCAGCAGGAAAGTACATGAAATGCATGTGGCAGCGCTTAGCACTTGCCAACCAGATTTGAGGCAGCAGATTGTTAACCATATCGTTGAGGATGAAGGTTTAATGCAGATAAAGGACAAATTGCAGCAGAAAGACCTTGAAAAGAAGTATGAAGGATACCATTTGGAAGAAGACGGACTCCTTACTTATAATAATAGAGCCTATATTCCAAATGTGGCAGATTTGGGGAGGATTGTTATGGATGAAATCCATAAAGCTCCATACTCTAGTCACCCAGGATATGAGAAAACAATTGCTACAGCAAGAAAATAATATTTCTGGCCGGGGATGAAGAAGGACATCGTTGAATACATTTCTAGGTGCATGAAATGTCAGTAGGTGAAGGTTGAACACCAACACCCAGCAGGTTTATTGCATCCATTACCAATTCTGGAATGGAAGTGGGAAGTAATTTCCATGGATTTTATTATAGGTTTTCCAATGACGGTGAGACAACATGATTCCATCATGGTGGTGGTGGACAAGTTAACAAAGGCAGCACATTTTATATCGGTTAAGTCCACACATAAAGCCGATGCCATTGCAAATATTTTCATGAAGGAAATTTTCAAATTACATGGATTGCCTAAAGCAATAATTTCTAACAGCGATACCAAGTTCACTTCCAATTTTTGGAAAGGTCTCTTTGCAGATTTAGGTACACAATTGAACTTTAGTACCAAGTACCATACTCAAACATATGGGAAAACAAAAAGAGTAAATCAGGTGCTTGAATACATGCTTCACATGTATGTTATGGACAAACCATCCAAGTGGGAGGATTATCTACACTTGGTAGAGTTTGCATATAACAATGGGAAACAAGCATCATTGGGAATAAGTCCATATGAGGCTTTGTACGAAAGAAGGTGTAGGACACCAGTGACTTGGGATAATCTAGTGAACATAATTGTACTTGGGACGGAATTGCTTGAGAAAATGGAACAAGAGGTTGCAAAGATCAGGCAGAATTTAAAAGCAACCTAGGATAGACAGAAAAGCTATGCAGATAAGCTTAGAGTGCATAGGGAACTCAGTGTTGGGGATCATGTGTATCTTAGAGTGAGGACAAGGAAGAGTTCCTTGAAGCTTGGGGATTGTGCCAAGCTATCACCTAGATATTGTGGGCCATTTGAAGTGCTTGAAAGAATAGGGCCAGTTGCATATAGACTTGCATTGCCTGCTAGCACTAGAGCTCATAATGTTTTTCATGTCTCTTTGCTTAAGAAATATGTACATGATCCTAACCATGTGATTAATTGGGATGCGATCCAGGTGGAACTCGAGGGAGAGTTCCAAACCGATCCATTGCGCATCCTAGACAAGAAGGTAACATTGCTCCGGAACCGAGCCATCAAATAGGTAAAGGTGCAATGGAAGCACTACGGTCCCGACGAGGCTACATGGGAGCTGGAGGATGCCATGAGAGTGGCATATCCATTTTTGTTCAATTTTGATGAGCACTGAGGACAGTGCTAATGTAAAGGGGAGGGGAATGTGATATCTCGATTTTGACCCTATTGCATTAAAATTATAAATGATGTAAATATCGTTATTTAATCATGGTGAGGAGCTCAAGGCCAAGGCCCCACCATCGATTTATCGTTTGATGTATCGGCAATTAAAAATCGGTGCCTATGGTTCTTGTGCTAGACATGCACAATGTAAATTAAGACATCATGTAAATACAAATTTTAATGAAATACCCACAACTAGCTATGCAATTCAACAAAGAGATGGGGGCATGATTTTTATAAGGAATAGGGAGGGGAAATTATTCAAACCCTTGAGCCAATAGTGTTAAGCCAAATTTCATGAGAAAACCCATAAACCACCAACTACCCATTTTGACTTATGCACCCAATCATTTAATTCTTCCAAGAGTTGGTTGAGGTAGTTAATGCCTTGGGAATGAAAAGGTATGGTAGCCAATTTCGTGCATGAACGAGCCATCAACCTGGGAATTCGTATTTTTGCTTCTTGGGCAAGAAAACACCCACGAAATGGTGCCCAAAGCCATCTTTCACCCATGGACTTTGCTCTCTCACGCAGTCTGAACTAGCTGGTATTTCCCCATCACGTTTTTCATCATTTTCCTGCACTTTTCCATGGCTAGGAGCTCGTTTTTGTGTTACACAGTGGCTAGGAGAGGAGGACCATGATTTGGGGCTGTTAGGGAGGTTGTTTTTTCCCTAGAATGTCCATGGACATTTTTTCTGAAAACGGATTTGGCTTCCAAGGGTGGTTTCCTCATTTAGCTTTTCGTTTTTTCCTGCCCACATTTTTCTGAACTGGTAGAAACCGCATTTGGGCATCTCACTGTAAAAACATTTTCTTCATGCCCAACACTTGTGATTTTATTGTTTTTTGCATCCCTATTTTGGTTTGAACCTGTGAGCAAGAAATTTGGAGTGCAAGTGGACATAATTGGCTTGATAAACCTAGTGAGGGGAGTAACCTCTCAGAAAGATCAAAAGGGCTGGCTACTCTTCTATGCACACCTTGGACAACACTAGAATGCAAGGTATGGCCTGAGGGACTGTGTATTGGTGAAGGGAATACTTCCTTGAGTGGGGTGTGTAGGCATTGTGGGTGCCAAGCTAGATATATCTTGTAGAAGTATCCATGGCTCTATGCTTGAGCTCACTAGCTTAGCAATTCATCCCCTTCATTTGCCTTAGTAGCCTGATAAACCCAACCGTGGATTGGCTTGGCTGATTTTGGTGTATATTTGGCTATGTGTGAGTTTGTTGTTCCCTTTTCCTTGTAGAAATTGTGCTGAGAGATTGATGAGCACAATTGGCCTATGGTTGGGTGGAACGTTGTAGTTGCATAGCCAATTGCTTGGGACTACTTTGTTTTAAGATAAGTACTCTCATGTGTTAAATTATGCAATGTATTATTTAATGTATTTCATGAAAATGGTTGAATGAATGTTAGATATGTAGATGATTTTAATTCCGTTGTGTTTAATTACAATATGCATATGCATATGTCTTTTATTATCAATGAGTTTTTACTTAATGGATGTGGGGCTAGTTGCCCGGATTTAGTGTCATGTTCTCTCCCTTGCTTGGTCTGATGGGAGGGGACTATGACATCTGGAAGATCCATACACATCAAAATAAGAGAAGGAAATTTTATTGGAGAAGTAGTTTCTGCTCCTTGAGAAATTGCTTGTAGACGATTGCCCTGACATGCGTTCTGTGGCTGTTGAAGGTGCTTGCCGAATTCTTCGTCTATTCTGGGAAGTTGTGCAATCTACAATTACTGTGAAGCTTATGTCAAAAATTATGGATGAAATGGAACATGACACATCTAGCAGTTCAGTCAGGTGTGCAGTAGTGGATGGAATGATATATTTACTTGATAACCCATAAAGTCATGAGTTGCTAAAAGTACTACTTCCAAAGTTGGCACCATTGCTTGATGATCCTGTCTTGTCTATAAGGACAGCCGTTGCAAATCTCCTTTTAACCTTGAAATACATTAGAGAACTTCAATTTCATAAAGTATGTCCTTCATTTTTGGTTGTTGGTTGATCATCTTGGAAATTGCACAGCGTGATTGTTATTATGAAAATCAGTACTTGGTTAACTTAGAAGAATGCTTCCTCGTTTTATAAAGCAACTGGAGTGCATTGCTATTCATCGTTTCATTTCAATTTTTTTGTTCAATGTAGGTGGTGAACCTGGATTCCATACTATGCTCTCTTGCAACTGACCAATGTTTGGTTGACCAACTATTAACCAAGCTTCTAATTCTATCATACTTCCCCTCCAAAGTGCCAATATCTGAGGCATGCAATCGTTTCAATACTTTGGTAAAAAGATCTCCCCTCGCAGCAGCAAGGTTTTGTGAATATGCCCTGTCTGAAGGGGGTTCCTCCAAAATCTCTCATTGAATTAGTAAAAGTCTTAATTAGTCTTCTCATGATACTGATAGATTTAGATACCAAGGAAAAAGTTGCAGTATATTAGCATGTAAATTATCATTATAGGCACATAGGATCTTGCAATTTTTTTCATTTGTTTAGCTACTAACATTACAGAATAGATGCCAAAGATATTATTGCAAAACAAATTTTTTAACTATCACTGTTACTGGAAAAAATAATACGTGGAAGAGAAATAATTAGAATTAGAAGGATTGCAACCATTTTAAACTAGTGCATTACTATGGCCTTTAAGAAAGCATGACATCAATTGGTTGTTCTGAGCCAGGTCACAAATGTTCCTATATATTGAAATCCCATATATCTTGCGTATAATTGATAGATAGATTTTATTAAAAATGGCCACCAGATCAGGGATCTATAGGGTGGAAGAGATACATCAGGAGGTAGCATTCCTTTTCAGGTATGCAAATAGATATGCATGACAAAAAGGAATGTAAATTCAAAAAGTAAAATATGACCCATATAGGAGCCCTCAGTATACTTAGTTGAGTGACCGCCTTGGGGAGGAGCAGCTTGGGCCTGTGTGCATGCTGGCACAAGAGTTTTCCCCTGAGGTGCATTATTTGCAATGCCCATCCTTCATCTGGTTCAGCTGAAACACAAACCCATTTCACCTCTTCCAACATCGAACCATTCTTTCTAAGTTGTAGGAAACGCTTAGAATGGTGGTGTACCCATCACAGAAACATGGAAATGGTTATGGAATGACTTGTAAACATCCTTGGCTGTATCGTATGATGTTTCTAAATCTATAAACGTTGAACGATATGGCCAAGAATGTTTCAAAGGCGTTTCATCCATTTCCAGTGACTTTTGGGGCATGTTTTTGGAAGTTTTTGAGGCCACCCGAGTGCCGATGAGGGATTTGGGACTCGTAGGAAAATATTTCCTTGTTCGTCTTGATGGTCATTTAAGACAAAAAATAGATAGGGAATTGACGATTAACTGTTTCAGGATGTTTGAAAGTGGTTCCAACCTCATCATATTTCATATGGAGAAAGTAAAATTTCATATCTCATTCAGGAATCATAATTCAGTAGACATTTTTCAGGATTTCAAGGTTGGTAGGATTGTAGCATTTCCACTGGATTCTATCATGTATGAGGGAATGGGATAAGAATTAGTCAATACCACCAAGCTATAGGATTTTGCATCATGTAATCATCTATGAGAGTTAATATAGACATGGGTTTCCTTCTAAAGTGTCATTTATGTTTATCATTCTTATTTTCTCGCAAGATGATGTGTTTAAAAACACTATATATTTATAATTTTTATATTTTTTATATACCATGTTCCACCTCGCATACCCATATTGGGGGGTCACGTTTCTAGGTGTTCCTATTTGGAAACTTATACACATTTCCACATTTTTTGTAACTTAGCCTTCTGATGCTACTATAACCTGTACAACTAAAAAGGAAGTGTTGTTCAATTTCTACATCTTCAGAGCCTCAAACCTATCAAATCTTGTTTCTCCATTACTCCTTGGTCTCTTCTATCCCTCTTTCTCACTCTTTAGCCTGTGTGAGGTTGTCCTGAGTTGAGCCAATAAGTGTTTTTCTCTCCATTGCACATAACATTTAAGATATTGTTTTACTTTGATCTCCTTGCAGGGTTGAACTGCTCAATATAGTACTGATGTTTTCTTTGTGCCTCTTTTCTCCATTGCCCCTCTCTATAACAGTTCCCAGTGTGTTGGTTCAAATATTTCCTATCTTGGGGGATTTCTCCTTCCTTAATGTAATTTCCCAACATTCCATCCATCTCTACACTGAAGGTCCCAAGTGTTCTTATTTCTATGTAATGTCTCCTTACTGACTTGGTGCGAGAATCTGCTGCTATCCAAATCTGTCACCTTCATATAAGATCACCCTCCTCAATGCCTCCATATCAAACGATTGTAGTCCTGTTTCTGTCAGTCGGATATGATATTGTGTGGAGTTCAGATGGTACATGCATGAGAAGATGAGTGATATTTTTCACAGTAAACTATATTTTTTTTGGATTGCATGGGGTTGATATTTATGCTACAAAATTTGTTCCAAAAATTGACACTTGAGGATGATAATTATTCTCCAGCTGAAAAGATGCCAATCTCAATTTGGTTTCCCCCCTATAAAAGTGTTGCTCACTTTTAAGATTAACCCTTATTTTAATTTGAGCTGAGGATCCCACCTAAAGATGAGCATGTTTCCTTTCACGATAAGGGAAGATTTATAGAACAAGTTAAAAACAACTTAGGGGCTTGAATCTCCACCTTAAAAACAAAAGGTTAAAATAAGACCTTTATTGTCAAATTTCGATAGCTGGGGTCCTTTCAACAATAAATTAGTCAATAACTTCTAAGTTTCCATATCTATCCATCACTTTCTTAGTCTAGGAAACCCATCTGAAAGCTGGCAATGTTGGCAGACCTGCTCTTTGTGGAAGTTGTTGCTAGTGGTCTTGAGGTCTATACCTTTCAAAGGGTGGATAAACTGGCTCCTCCCCATAAAGACATTGACATCAATCATTATCAACCCTTAGGGTCTTTGTTGCTTTGTGCACAACAAAACTCTCACATACATCTGTGAGAAATCCTTCACTTATATATCATGGAATCAAAAAAGGATTCTGAGACCCTCCCATGATCTCCTCCTTTACCATACATAGAGAAGATATAGAATGGCTGGGATGGAATTTCTCTTTGTATTCAGTTTCCAGGTTCTATGGAATTAAATGATGTTTTTCATGCCAACAACCACTTAATTAGCTATAAAATTTCATCTCAACCAAGGTTATCCATTTTAGCAACATATATCTCACCCGCATCCAAGAAATGTGTGAGTATGGGAACATGGGATGCATGTTTCATTTGACATGTCCCAGATGGATTACACATAATGCACTTACCCTTCAGGTCTATATATCCAAAACCACGGACTAGGAAGCTTTGAGCAATTTGTTTGAATGTGTATATAAATATAACTTTCAGATCTTTTTTAAAATCTCAGTTTGCCCTATGAACTTCAATTGTGAAACTGTTCTGTTGTTGCTTTACACCTGGTTTATATCAACACATACACTAACGATAATTTATATATATCCTCTTTTCTAAAGCTATTTGGAGCACCTTACCAGATTTGATCTCTATTAATGGGAATCTGACCACATAAATTTGTCCAAAATGGGTGAACTTTGGCACGCTTCTTAAAAGTCATATTTCAACAGTTGTAAATTTATGATAACAATCTGGTCCAAGCAACATAATTTAATGGCAGCCTTGGTTCTCTTCATTTGGCAAGGATAGCAGTTCAGTAATCAAGGTATCCTGTGGACACAGACAGTCATTTTTGAGTTCATGATCAGGCTTACAAGTTTTCTCAGTGGTCGGACTCAGGAGTAAGGTACTTCCTTCAGGCACCCGGTTACCTATACTTTTGAAGATTCTGGAATTAGTCTATGAAGAAGGTGAGGGAAAGAACCCACAAAAAAGGCCTTGCTAATGGATCCTAACATAAAGACATGGAAGAATTTAGGAGAGATTACAAATAAGATGATCATAATTTGGTGAAGATCCATCATCTCTTATTGGGTCCATTTCAAAACCAATTTTTAAGGCAGCATTTACTGCAATATTTGTCTCTGAAATAGAAACTTTTGTTTTAATACTGCCATGTAATCAAGATATAAGGACTGTTCTTTCTGTAATTCCCTATGGGCAGGTTTGCAATTGCTATCATGGATCTAGTCCAGATTTTAGTGCTGAAAATGAATATTAGGAGCGAAACCTAGACAGTGTATCTGAATCCAAAGCTTAGGAGATGGTTAGTACTTGGTAGTTGTTTTGTGACCACTGTTGAGCTCTGTGCTAACTCGTCCACCTAGAGAGAATACCATCAGCAGTTTCCACCTAGACAATGTATCTAAATCCAAAGCTTAGGATATAGTAGTTGTTTTGTGACCACTGTTGAGCTCTATGCCAACTCATCCACCTACAGAGAATACCATCAGCAGTTGCCACATCAGTAGATGAAACCTGGTATGTTGACCTTGCAGAGCGATTTAAGAAGGAATGAAATGAACTGGGTTGGTTATAAGGATGGGATCATCACCTTACTTTAGATGGCATACAATGTGTGTGGTATGACAGTTTAGACCTACAATTCACATGCTTCAATGCAGCAATAATATTACCATCTATAACAACAAGAAAACGAGGTGAAAAATGCATTCATGCATGAGTTTGCATGGCCAATATCCTAGTTTGCATGCAAGATAAGTGGGAAGACTGAATTTGCATGAGCAATGTCCAGTTTGCATGAATTATAGGCATATTTCAGGTTGCACACTTCACTAGCAATGCGCATGATTCATTTCACAGCATTCGGGAGGTGTATTTTTTCAAGAAAAATTTATTCTCACTTTATTAATTGAGTCATTATTATGCAACCGTGCATTCTCTGCCAGTCGACTTCTAGCCTGGGAAAATATGAGGTCACATCTCTTTTAAGGGATTTTCATTAAAAAAAAGTGTATTTATTAATGATCAATATGCATTCTGAAATCGGACGGAGATCATCTGCTAGACTTAGAACAACATTGTGAATCTTTACTTGTTAGCATGCACATGCAATCAGATTTAGGGTGCAGATTCCAAGGAGACTGAGCCTATTTGAAGGAGATGTTTTCATTGTATTAAGCCTTAAGGTGGGAGTATCATTGATCAGAACCCTGTTGTTGTAATTCCAGCTAGTTTGATGGTTGAAATAAAACTAGAGTAATTGATCCACATGTGTTTCCTATGTGATTAAATCTTGTAGAATGTGTTTTCAACTTTCTCATTATGTGTTACTTGAGACAACTTAGCAGATCTAAAGGACTTTCACCCATGATGGTCTTTGTCAGTGAGCCCAGATGTTGGATGGCATTTTGTGGGTTGCTTTAGAAGTTGTTGCAAGTGGACCTGAGGCCTAGACCTTTCAAACGACAGAGAAGTTGGCTTCTTCCTACAAGGGAGACATCTTTCAAAGGTATTTGGAATTTGTGCACAACAAAACTCTTACAGACATCTGTGAGAAGTCCTTTGCTTAGATATCATTAAATAAATATTCTGACACCATGCTATGATGTTCCCGTTTCCCATGCTATGATGTTCCCCTTTCCCATGATGTTCCCATTTTCCATTAAATAGAAAAAACAAAATGTCCTTCAGTCCAAGGTATTATATTGACAACATTAATCCCCAAAAACTGGGGATATCAACTGCCCACTACTTGTGTTAGACGTAAAACAAGAAAGGATTAGCTTGTGCTAAGCACCAGAGGCCTCCAAACTGGCAGGAAGCATTGAACTATCATTATTTTTGGCACAGGTTCCCAACCATCCTTTTGTAGCTCATCATTACGCACATTGATTGTCCAATGCTACATAGCTTTTGGTGGCAGGCACGTACTGTCAAAAATTGAGAGAGGCATAGTAAGAAGCTTGTCATTGTGCGGGGGCGAGTATCCATCATTGGATTGCTTCTTGGGGAAGTCTGTTTTCTCTCTTGCTGACCTTGGTGGATAGTTTTGTTTCCTTACTACCAGAATGAGTCTCATCATTATTGCATGGAGTACCAGGAAGAGAACTCTAACAAGATCTTGCTACCTAAGCATGGTTCATTTGTCGGTACGAGCAGACAACTTTGCTTGGTGGATTTGAAGAGCCCAAGGTTCTCTAATTTGACCCTATTGATGGTAATGTGAAAAAGTCAACCACTTGGATTTCAATTTCTTAACAATGCTAATTATGGGTTTAATATAATTGTGCATTGCATGAAAATCACACATATCATTTATTTACCATTTGGCTAAACACGATCTCTCCACCTAAGATGCATATTTTGAATGGCTTCCTTAAATTTATCGTTAGCATTGATCACGTTAGTTATTTTTTAGAAGGTTGGCTTATATTCTTGTTTATGATCAAATTTCTGGAATAATTCCCCTCCGAGAAAGCCAAGCTTATGGGCTATTTTAAATCTGACAAATCATTCTATTAATAGACTCTGTTCCTTCATAGAAAATTTCCATTCATTATTGGGAGAGAACCAAGAGAACCTACACCTCTCCAGAAACACCAATTGCTGCCATCGCTAGGGTGCCATCCATATCTAGAGCATTGTGAATGGCAAATCAAATGAGTAGAAATAATTACCAATCTTTACATATCCTTTTTAATGCTACAGAGTTGTGGATCATAAAGTTGTGAAGCGTTGTAAAGAACATCCAAAAGAGAAGATACCTTCGATACCAAATATATTCTTGGTAGGAACGATCCAGTGGTTGGTTAATGTCTCCTAAGTGGCATTACCATTGGCTGGATCTAACAATTTAGTTATCTATGAGCACTAGGTGTTGGAGCTCACATGAACTACACCAATGTCTCCTATGTCTCTGTCAGGAGTGTAGATATCCCATGATACCACAGGTAATGCTCTTGTGCCCACAGCTTGTGCTTGATATAGCTTCTAAGAATTCTTTCAAGCTTCTAATAATTAGTGTCATTTAGGAACCAACAAGAGGAGTAATGCACATGGCCAAGTGCTCAAGTTCTTTATAGTATTATACTACTGTAAGCTTTACTAGCAAGTAAAATTTCTTTGATGATTTATTTTTGCATCTTGCCTTTTATTTTAGCAAGCACCCAATCACACATATTTTTAGTGGAAACATCAATTCAGAATGGGATGCCCAGATATCTGATAATATAGCCTTATGAACTATTTTTCAATTATGATTTATCCAATTTGAGGCAGGCTCAGAACAATTAGCCTTGAGTTCAGTTTTATGACCTCTTACCTTGGCACCTGAGGTAACAAAAAAATCCAAGCATTCTAATGGGCCATCAACAGAATAATTTGTTAAACTTAGGAGAAAGGGCCAAATCATCTGCAAAATGAAAATTCAGTATCTTCTGGCCATTCTGTAAATGGATTCCTCTGATTTGATTCTGCATTCTAGAAACCTATTAAATATATCTCAGATTCTGGTGCTTCATTAGCAATGACCAATGCAACATATCAAGAATAAAATCCCACTAAATTTTTTTGTAAGCATATCAAGATTCTAAGTCAATCTTCAAGAGAAGTGCCTTTTGTCTAGATTTTTTGGCCCATTAAATAGCCTCCTAGGGTGAGATAAGGTTATGAAGAATGAAGTTGCCTGCAACAATCCCTATTTGTTTAACTCTCTTGTTCTAGCAATGCACTCAAGACTTTTGGCAAGCATCCTAGTGATTACTTTGTGCACTACATTTAATAAGGCAATATGGTGCCAACTTCTTGCCATGTGTATATTAGAGCCCTTGGATATAAGATTAATGATTCCTGCGTAGGTTTGAGATCTCAAGGACTCTGTGGATAGGATCCTCTTCGAACATATGGAACAAATCCATACTATTGGTATCCCATATGGCCTTACAGAATTCAATAGGTGGACCATCCTCACTTGGATATTTGTCATCCTTCATTGCCCAAATAGTCCTCGTGCTGCTTGAGGAAATTTGAATTATCTACTGGTTTATTTTTTCTTTCTCCCTTGTCTTATATTCTGAGTTGGTCATTGTTGTTGCTTGTTTCCTCAATGCCTGGTAGTGGTACAGATTCTTGCACTACCTTTATCTTGCCGAATTTACTTTTTGGTTAGTCGATCAGTGCTCATTCTCCAAGCTTCCCTTTGTTAGCTCATTTTCTCTTCTCATCCCAACTATTATTTTACCAGTTCCATCTCATTTATTATAATAGTATAACCACTCTTTTGACAGTCACTGCCTAGCTGACCAGGTATAATTGTTGACTGCCTCACTTCTGAGTCCCAAGTGAGAGCAAGGCAACTTCTGAAGTTACTATCAATGGGGCACATACCTTGGACCATATTTTGGTCACTAATTTACTGTTAGGGAGTAGATTGAATCTGCTTGATATTTATAAAATTAAAAATCGTGATGCTGGAGATGTGGCCAGTGCATCTTGTCTTTATTTCTTTCTTCTCGGGGTGCTTTACAGTTGAAGATCCAGCCACTCATAGACTTAAGCCACTTTACAGCCTTATGGTTGGCTGCATCTCCATATCCTCATTGACATGTCTGCATGACTATGGAAAATTCTAGGCCATCAATACAGGAATTTATGCTATGTCTTAATATGATTAGGAGTCTTAAATCCTATGTTGTCTAGATGCCATATTGGATCCTTTTGTGAGAAATGGTATAGTAGAATGGATCATGTTTATAGAATGTGGTCTAGGGGAGATGTTGTAACATTGTAACGTAACATTACTAATTCTAAAAAAAATTAAAAATATTAATGTCACCTCATTAAATAAAAAAAATTAAAACCAGCATATATGCATCTTACACCTAGATCTATCAACCACGGAGAGAGATCAAATTTCTTGAGGTGTAAATTTTTTCTTGATATGTACAAAATTTAAGATAAAAAAAAATTACACCTTGAGAAATTTGATCCCTCTTGGTGCTTGATAGATCTGGGTTTAAGACAGATCTATGTTGGTTTTAGTTTTCAAAAACCTTTGTCACGATGTCAGATATCCCTTAGTTGCATCACCTTCAGTTGTTTTATGAACTTGGTGTATCGCTAGTTAATACAAAATAACTGTATAAATTGCTTGCTTGTTTTTTTTGTTTGGAAATATGGAGTGATTTTTATCCACAAAGGCTATTTAACTCTTCCCTTTTGTAGGTACATATTTCATTGGCAGGAGAGAATTAGATGCGGGTATCATGGATTACTGATGGTGCTAATGTACCTTCAATAGTTGAGTATGGAACTTCTCAAGGGGTGTATACTTCATCATCTTGGGGAAATAGCGATTTGTATTCATACATGCTTTATGGATCTAGCGAGATTCACCATGTTGTGATTGGACCACTGGAAGCTAATAAAACTTACTTTTATCGATGTGGAGGCTATGGACCAGAGTACATTTTCAAGATTCCTCCTGCACAATTTCCAATTGTTTTTGCAATCGTTGGTGAGATTTTTGTTCCTTGCCTTTCCCACATTCAAACATTCTTGAAGTTTCAGAGCAAGAAAGGGACAAGAAATATTTCTTTCCCTTACATTTTCAGCAGTTTCTTCCTTCTATCTGAGTGTTCATTTTTCTTCCTATTTTTTTTTCTGTATTCTTTTCATATCTGCCAGTTCCTGTCGTAGGTGTGCCCTCATGCTTCTTAGAAATTGCCGTCAATTTTTCCAAGTACATTTCAAAAGTGTTTTTTTTTATAAATTTAATACATTGATGAAATTTTTGTCACATCCTATGTAAAAATCATGCTCTTTACTGAATTCATTAATTCTTTTTGCACCAGGTGACATGGGCCAAACAGGATGGACATCATCAACTTTAGAACACATTCAACAATGTAGCTACAATGTTCACATTTTGTCAGGTGATTTGTACTATGTTGACTGCCAACAGCATCTGTGGGACTCATTTGGACGGCTAGTGGAGCCTTTGGTAAGCACAAGACCATGGATGATCACTGAAGGAAATCACGAGAAAGAGTTGATCCCCTTCTTTATGCCTCCATTTAGAGCATACAATGCATGATGGCGTATGCCATTCAAATAAAGTGGTTCAAATTCAAATATCTATTATTCGTTTGAGGTTGCAGGGGTACATATTGTTATGCTTGGTTCCTATACTAACTATGGAGAAGATTCGGATCAATATCGATGGCTTCAAGTCTTAAATTTTAGTACCGTGTGAGATTTACTTAGGTTGTGTTTATGTATCCAATTAAGATGTTACTGATTAAAGTGTATTTATTGATGACTATCTAAAGCTTTGAAATTTGTGAATTTTAGACCAACCTTTCAAGGGTAAATATGAGAAGAACACCTTAGCTTATTTTGGTGTTCCATGAACCTTGGTTAAATATTAATTCAGCTCATCGAGGTGAGGGGTATGATATGATGGAAGCCATGGAGCCACTTCTTTATGCTGCAAAAGTTGACATTGTATTTGCAAGCCATGTGCATGCTTATGAACGCTCTGTAAGCACATCAGGCCATGTACTGTTTTGTACTTCTATATTGCAGGCTTGTTTTTGCCAACGATTGTTGATTGTTTGGTGGAACTATTTCAGACTCGTGTCTATATGAGAAACGTTCATCCATGTGGAGTTGTACACATTACTATAGGAGATGGAGGAAACCATGAAGGTCTTGCCTCAAGGTAAACTCGACTAGGGTTTAAGATACTTTATTACATTGTCATATTTGCATGACATTTTTGAGTTATACACAACATCAATCTCACTATATTGATGTTGTGTAAGGTTTGTTGCAATATGTGGTAGTCTATTCAAATGTTTGATGTACAGTTTAGCCAATAACAAGTTTGCATGGATAATAATAATTTTGCATGACCCTAATATATCAAATAATTAGATCTACAATGCAAATAAGCTCAGAAGTAAAGCATGGACATACCAATGAGATGTACTAGATTAGTGGAACACCATATAGAAGACATGCAGGTCATGCAAAATGTCTGGTGCAAGTGCATGGAAGCAACTACTAAGAGAAGTGGCCCATGCAATAGCTCACGCCCTCCTCCGGTGTCATATCAATAGAAACAGCTCCATAAATGCTAATATGGATCCCAATAAGCAGCAGTAGGATCAATAGTAGTTCGCCTAGTGAATAGTATGAATGATAGAGCCCTAATGAACCAAATGAATACACCTCCAATGATCCAAATAAGAGAAGTGCGCCCTCAGTGTTGTTTAGGAAGAATAGGGTGCGCCCAAAATTATGCAACCAGGTAGAACACTTGCATCTGAGCTGGTGCAGAAATGAAAAATACTAGGAGAAAAACAATATAATTATTAATGCCATAAAAACTATACACCTGATCATGAAGATCAATCTATTATGAAATAGGTACAAATCCCTATATTGCAGCAAGTTATGTGATATCTGTATGTACCAAAGGAAAACAAGAGAATGGGTATAGTATATATTAACGAGAAGAGAGTCATTTCTACAACTATTATGCTCCTTGGATCATAAGCTGGGAATAATTTATAAAACATTTTTGTAGTGAAGGGTGGATATTACATTCCAGATGGGGATATGGGTAATGTAAAATGACAATGATGTGGCATAAGTCAGCTTAATATATATTTATTTTGCAAGGAAAACCTCATGGATCTCCCCAGCTCCCAGAATATCCATATGGAGGGAAACTCAACTACCAACCACAATAGCAGCTTGTAACCTAACAGGACTTAACCAGACTCGAACCTCAGAACTTGAGACCTCACAGCAAAGTCTTCCTTGAAACGGTCTTTTCAAACTAATTGAGCTAACTCACTGGGTTAAGTCGGCTCATAAGTCACCTTCATATATATTTATTTTGCAAGGAAAACCTCATGGATCTCCCCAGTCCCCACTCCCAGCTCCTATAATATCTAGATGGAGGGCAACTCAACTGCCAACCACAATAGCAGCTTGTAACCTAACAGGACTCAACCAGACTCGAACCTCAGAAACTGAGACCTCACAGCAAAGTCTTCCTTGAAACAGTCCTTTCAAACTAATTGAGCTAACCCACTGGGTTAAGTCGGATATATATATATATATATATATATATATATATGTTCAGTTTAAAATTATAAAATAAATTTACTTATATATATCTTTGCAACTACCCAAACATAATAGGATTAATAACATTTCATATAGTTAATTAAACAAAACTACTACTGCGTGTTCATAGACGGATTTGAATTCAGGGCATTTGCAGCTTTGAAGGACATTTGGATTTGATCTCAAATTTTTTTATTGAATCATACTGCATTGTATGGAGAGGTCAAATACAACTACTAGTAAAAAACAACTAGTTTAGATCCATCTTTACCCCAGTATAAGTACTGAATGAAGGTGAGTTCATTAACAATTTTATGATTTCTTGCATTTCCTTTCATTTTCATTGGATTAGTATAATCTTGTAATGCTTTTATGGTTATGGTGTTTAGCAATTTTGAAGTATACCTTGTGGATACAGTATATGATCAATGTTAATTATCTGTAAATGAGGGACTTAAATCCCAGTTTCTTTACCAACATAGATCCTATCTGAAATTACTTATGTATATTTTTGTGGTTAGACATCTTTAGGATCTCTTCAAATAGTTCCAAAAGTTAGAAAGAGCTCTAGGCTTATTATGGTAGATTTTTGTGCTTATCAATGTGTTTTGAAAAATTAATTGGATTTTAAGCATGGTTGCCTTTGAATATTATTGTATTTTCTTAGAATTACAAATGATGCAATATTGGTGTTCATATTCTCCTCTCCCCAATTCTGAAAGGGTTCTAACTCAATGGAAGAGCGCCTACCTTACAGGAAGGAGGTTGGTGGTTCGATTCCTCCATGCCCTATTGATATTGCAATATTGGTATTTTTAATAAAATATATTTTATTATGATTTATTATGTCTATAGAGGGTGTTTCAAACTGCCTCTGTAGGCCTCTACGAGGGGGGTTCCAAACCGCCCCTATAGGCATCTATGAGGGGGGTTACAAACCACCCCTATAGGCCTCTACGAGGGGGGTTCCAAACCACCCCTATAGGCCTCTACAAGGGGGGTTTCAAAATACCTCTATAGGCCTCTATGAGGGGGTTCAAAACTGCCCCTATAAGCCTCTACGAGGGGGGTTCTAAACTTCCCCTATAGGCCTCTACAAGGGGGGTTACAAACCGCCCTTATAGGACTATACGAGAGGGGTTCACAACCGCCACTATAGGCCTCTACGAAGGGGGTTTGAAACTGCCCCTATAGTCCGCTACGAGGGAGGTTCCAAACCTCCCCTATAGGCCTCTATGAAGGGGTTTTGAAACTGCCCCTATAGTTCGCTACGAGGGGGGTTCCAAACTGCCCCTGTATGTTTGTATGAGGTGGGTTCACAACTACCCTCGTATGTCTCTATGAAGGGGGTTCAAAACCTCCCCCGTAGGTCTCTATGAAGGGGTCTACGAGGAGGATTTAAAATTGCCTCCATAGACCTCTACGAGGGGGGTTTAAAATTGCCTCCGTAGACCTCTACGAGGGGGGTCACAAATCACCCCCAAAAGTCACTTTTGGGGGCAGTTCCAATCTTGTCAAAAAACCACCCTTAAAGGGAAAAAATTTTAACATCGGTGCGTTTAGGGGCAGTTTTTCCAAAACCGCCCCCAAAGCCAACACCCCCCCCAGGTCACTTTTGGGGGCAGAAGACAACCCCCCCTAAAGGCCAAAAATGTAGTAGTGACCCTCATCCCATTACTTTCATATGAGACACCTCTTAGGAGATGTTGACCTCCTCAAGTTCGATGAGGAGGAAACATCACTCAAGGGGAACATTACATTCCTTACCTAGTTGATCAAACACTGGGATGATCACAAGTAGGAGTTTCGAGTTGGTCCAGGTTAGTGGTTCCAACCCACTGAGGAGGAAATATATTTTATCACTAGTCTCTCTAGGGGAGGTGAGGACTTTCCTCAGTTCCTTGAGGTCCCAGCTAGAGATGTAGCACTAACTCAATTAGTCTATGTTAATATATATGTTGATCCCAACATCGTTGACCCTGTTTAGTTTCAGATCAACAGTGAGAAGCTTTCCATTGCTTATTTTGGTAGAGAGGAGGTGAGGTGACTTTCTTTGTTGGTGACGACCATCCTGCATCTCATCGGTGATGGGTAGTGCATTAGTTTCCCTCTATTATATCATGTTGATTCTTTAATGTAGGAACCTAGATGCATTAGGCGGTCTGCTAGTTTTTACAATAGTTTTGTTATGCTCTTATTCGATGGCGCTCATCTATTAGCAGGAGGACGAACTTCCCTTTCGGCTCAGATTTTTTGTGTTTATTTTTTGAGATATTTTCGGCCACTATTCCATCTTTTGACTGACTCCCTCCTAGGTTGATGACATATGTACATATGCACATGTGGGGGTAGATGACGACCAAGAGGGGGCAACTGGACTTTCCAGCCAGGATCACCATGGGGTTTCTGTAGATGTTAGGTAGTGAGGAAGAGCTTCAATTAGACATGGTATCCTTCCTCATGACATTATGTAACGTCCCCTCCCATTAGACCAAGCAAGGGAGAGAACATCACTCTAATTCTGAACATCTAACCCCATACTTAGTAAACAAACATTGATATAAAATGAAGATGGACATATGCAAATGCATAAATATTTGAAAACATGGAAGAATTAAATTCTATTACACATCCATCATACATTCAAGATATTCATGTCATTCATCAATTAAAACAATACAGAATTAGCACATGAGAGTACTTATATTAAAACAAAGTAGTCCCTGAGCAACCAGCTATGTATCTGCAACGTTCCACCCAACCATAGGCCAGTTGTGCTTATCAATCTCTTGATACAACTACCACCCCCGAGCTGGGCATGATTTCTACAAGGAAGAAGGGAAAAGAAAGAATTGCTAAGCTAGTGAGCTCAACCACAGAGCTATGGGTACCCCTACAAGATCTATCCAGCTTGGTTCCCCACAATGCCTACACACCTGATTCAAGGAATTATTCCCTTCACTACTACATAGTCCCTCAGGCCATACCTTCCAATTTAGTGTTGTTCCAGGTGTGCATAGAAGAGTAGCCAACCCTTTTGATCTTCTTGAGAGGTTATTTTCCCCACTAGGTTTATCAAGCCAATTCTGTCCACTACCACTCCAAATTTCTTGCCCACAGGTTCAAACCATAACAAGGATGCTCATAACAATAAAAGTATAAGTTTTGGGCATGTAGAAAAATGTTTTTACAGTGGGATTCCCAGAATGGGGTTTCTACCAATTTCACAAAATCGTGGGCAGCCAAAAACAAAATGGGAGAAGGGAAAAACAACCCTGGGAGAGAAAATCGTTTTCAGAAGAAGAAAAAAACGTTTATGGGCATTCAAGGGACAAAAACGGCCTCCATAAACCCCAAAATCGTGGCCCCCTTCCTCCCGTCCATTGTGCAATACAAAAACGATTTTCGAGGCATGGAAAATGCAGGAAAATGGTGAAAAATGTGATGGAGAAAGTCCAACTAGCTCAGAATGCGTGAGAGGGAAAAGTCCATGGGTGAAAGATGGCTTTGGGCACCATTTCGTGGGTGTTTTCTTGCCTAAGAAGCAAAAATATGAATTCACAGGTTGATGGCTTGCCCATGCACAAAATTGGCTACCATACCTCTCCACTCCCAAGGCATTAACTACCTCAAACAACTCTTGGAAGAATTTAATGATTGGGTGCATAAGCCAAAATGGGTAGTTGAGGGTTTATGGGTTTTCTCATTGACACATGGGTTAGCACCATTGGCTCAAGGGTTTGAATAATTTCCCTCCCTATTCCTTATAAAAATCATGCCCCCATCTCTTTGTTGCATTGCATAGCTAGTTGTGGGTATTTCATTCAAATTCGTATTTACATGATGTCTTAATTTACATTGTGCTTGTTTAGCACAAGAACCATATGCACCGATTTTAATTGCTGATACATAAAACGATAAATCAATGGCAAGGCCTTGGCCTTGATCTCCTCACCATGATTTAATAATGATATTTACATCATTTACAATTTTAATGCAATAGGGTCAAAATGGGGACGTTACATTCCCCTCCCCTTACATTAGCACTATCCTCAGTGCTCATCAAAATTGAACAAAAATGGATATGCCACTCTCATGGCATCCTCCAGCTCCCATGTAGCCTCGTCGGGACCGTAGTGCTTCCATTGCACCTTTACCTATTTGATGGATCGGTTCCGGAGCAATGTTACCTTCTTGTCTAGGATGCGCAATGGATCGGTTTGGAACTCTCCCTCGAGTTCCACCTAGATCACATCCCAATTAATCACATGGTTAGGATCATGTACATATTTCTTAAGCAAAGAGTCATGAAACACATTATGAGCTCTAGTGCTAGCAGGAAATGCAAGTCTATATGCAACTGGCCCTATTCTTTCAAGCACTTCAAATGGCCCACAGTATCTAGGTGATAGCTTGGTGCAACTCCCAAGATTCAAGGAACTCTTCCTTGACTTCACTCTAAGATACACATGATCCCCGACACTGAATTCCCTAAGTACCCTATGCTTATCTGCATAGCTTTTCTGTCTATCCTAGGCTGTTTTTAAATTCTTCCTGATCTTTGCAACCTCTTGTTCCATTTCCTTAAACAATTCTGGCCCAAGTACAATTCTGTTCACTGGATTGTCCCAAGTCACTGGTGTCCTACACCTTCTGCCGTACAAAGCCTCATATGGACTCATTCGCAATGATTCTTGCTGCCCATTGTTATATGCAAGCTCTACCAATTGTAGATAATCCTCCCACTTTGATGGTTTGTCCATTACATACATGCGAAGCATGTCTTCAAGCACCCGATTTACTCTTTCCGTTTGCCCATCTGTTTGAGGATGGTACGCGGTACTAAAGCTCAACTGTGTACCCAAATCTGCAAAGAGACCTTTCCAAAAATCGGAAGTGAACTTGGTATCCCTGTCAGAAATTATTTCCTTAGGCAATCCATGTAATTTGAAAATTTCCTTCATGAAAAAATTTGAAATGGCATCGGCTTTATGTGTGGACTTAACCGGTATAAAATGTGCTGCCTTTGTTAACTTGTCCACCACCACCATGATGGAATCATGTTGTCTCACATTCATTGGCAATCCTGTAATAAAATCCATGGAAATTACTTCCCATTTCCATTTTGGGATTGGCAATGGATGTAATAAACCTGCTGGGTGTTGGTGTTCAACCTTCACCTGCTGACACTTCATGCACCTGGAAATGTATTCAACGACATCCTTCTTCATTCCTGGCCAGAAATAATATTTTATTGCTGTAGCAATTGTTTTTTGATATCCTGGGTGACCGGAGTATGGAGCTTTATGGATTTCATCCATAACAATTCTCGTCAAATATGCCATATTTGGAATATAGGCTCTATTCTTATAAGTAAGAAGTCCATCTTCTTCCAAATGGTATCCTTCATACTTCTTTTCAAGGTTTTGCTACCGCAATTTGTCCTTTATTTGTGCATACACTTTATCTTCAACAATATGGTTAACAATCTGCTGCCTCAAATCTGGTTGGCAAGTACTAAGCGCTGCCACATGCATTTCCTGTACTTTCCTGCTGAGTGCATCAGCCACCTTGTTTTCTTTCCCTTTTATGTGTTTGATTTTAAAATCAAATTCACACAAAAATTCCAACCATCTAGCTTGCCTAGCATTCAAATTTGGTTGATCAAATAAGTATTTCAGACCACAATGGTCTGTCCTTAGCTCAAATTTCCTTCCCATTAAGTAATACCTCCACATCTTTAAAGCATGTACTATGGCTGCAAGTTCTAAATCATGAGTAGCATAGTTTTTCTCATGCTCCTTCAACTTCCTCGACTCATAGCATACCACGTGGTTTTCTTGCATAAGAACTCCTCCCAGTCCTTGATTGCATGCATCGGTACACACCACAAGGTCTTTTTCTGGGTCTACAATCTTCAAGATTGGTGCACTCGTAAGAAGATTCTTCAACCGTTGGAAACTTTCTTCACATCTTGGTGACCATTCAAACTTTATCCCCTTCTTTTGCAAAGAACTGATCGGGTTTGCAACCTTGGAGAATCCTTTAATAAACCTCATGTAGTAACCAGCAAGGCCCATAAAATATCTCACATCTGTCACATTCCTTGGAGTTGGCCAATTCATAATGGCTTCAATCTTTTCAGGGTCCACAGATATTCCTTTGTCTGAGATGATGTGACCCAAATAATGAATTTTATCTTTATAAAAGTCACATTTGCTCAACTTTGCATACAGCTTATGCTCCCTTAGCAATTGCAATGTCGTTCTCAAATGTTCTTCATGCTCTTCTTCATTCTTAGAATAGATGAGAATGTTGTCTAGAAAAACAAGATCAAACTTGTCCAAATACTTGCTAAAAACATTATTCATGAGACACATGAATATAGCTGGTGCATTTGTGAGACCAAATGGTACCACCACAAACTCATAGTGTCCATACCTTGTTCTAAAGGCTGTCTTATGAATATCTTCCTCTTTGATTCTTACCTGATGGTAACCTGACCTTAAGTCAATCTTTGAAAATACTTTTGCTCCTCTCATTTGATCAAAAAGGTCATCAATTCGGGGCAATGGGTATTTGTTCTTCACAGTGACTTTGTTCAACTGCCTGTAGTCAATACATAACCTGATTGTTCCATCTTTCTTTTTCACAAATAGAACGGGTGCTCCCCACGGGAACACACTTGGCCTGATATATTTCTTTTCCAACAACTCTTGTAATTGCATTTTCAATTCTAGCAATTCCGGTGTACTCATCCTGTAGGGTGTCTTAGACATTGGTGTAGCTCCTGGCACAAGTTCAATTGTAAAATCAATGTCTCTCTTTGGAAGAAGTCCAGGAATCTCATCAGGAAAAACATCCATGAATTCCTAGAATACGTGATAGTCCTCCAACTTAAGAGTTTCATTCTCTGTTGCCTCCAAAACATGGGCTGCATACAATTGACAACCTTTCCTACATAACTTCTTCAACTGCATGTCTGAAACCTGCCTAACAAAAGTCACCTTTGGAATGCCTTTTACAACCCTTGGGTTCCCTTCTTCGTCCATGCATTCAAAAGTTTTATTGTAGCAGTCATGTTTAACCCTGTGTGCTTCTAACCAATCCATCCCAATGAAAATATCATAGGATCCAAGTGGCAAAACATTTAGATCTGCATAAGTGAATAGCCCATCCATCTCTAATGGAAATTTCTCTACAATTTCACTAACTTTTCTCTTGGTTCCAGTGGCTAGTTGAACTAACCAAGATTTACTATGCTTTAATTTCTTAAAAGCACAAATCTCAACAATTTTAGGAGTGATATAACTGTGAGTAGATCCAGGATCAATCAAAATAGAAACAGATTGCTTAGCAATCTTACCTTCAACTTCCACAACAGTTGATTGATGATCTGCCTGGAGGTTGTCTAGTGCTGCATAGATTCTAGGGATTGTCCTCGCCACTTGACCCATAGTTTCAACTCCTTGGATTTTGTGAACCTGATTTGCATTCCCATTGCGGTGTGGACAGTTCCTAAGCATGTGGTATCCTCCACAACCCCAACATTGAATTGGTTCTCTTGGCTCCTTTGGATCTCTTGGCTTGTCTCCCATCATCCTAGTTGGATTAGTCACAACCTGTGATGGTTTCCTTTGCTCATTTCTGATACTGAGGAGGTTTGAAACCTTTCTTCCTTTGGTCAAATTTCTCATTCTTCTTGTCCTTCCATGCCTTATGGAAATCAGGTTTGCTTTTGTTTTGATCATAGCAATACTTGGCCTTCCTTATTGCCTCTTCTAGAGTTCGGGGCTCATCAAATTCAATCCTATCTTTATATGACTAAGGTAGCCCACTTAGAAAACGTTGAATTTTCACCTTATCATCTTGAATATACTTGACATACCTCAGCAGTTCCAAGAATTTGTTTGCATACTCTTCCATGGTCAATTGTTCCAATCTCAACTCATGGAACTCTTTGATCTTGTCATCATAGTACCTATCAGAGAGGCACTTCTGCTTGAAGTATTTCTTGAACTGCTTCCACCCAATCTTTCTTTCATTGATCTTCTTCACTTGCCTGATGTGTTCCCACCATATAGATGCTCTTCCATTCAAGTTGAATATGGCGACCCTTGCCTTCATATTTCCAGAGTAGTCTTGGACTTGAAAATACTTTCTCATTCCAAGAAGCCAAGCTTCAGCTTCTTGACCAGACTTTACCTCTCCATCAAATGTAGGAGGTTTTGCATTCTTAAATTCCCCATGTGAATTGTTCTTGTGATGCCTCTTTCTCTTATTCTTGCGAGATGAAGAGCTTGAACCTTCAATGGATTTATCAGAGTTAGATGATCCACTAGAAGAGATTTCTGGAGTATATGTTCTGTCTCTAGAAACTCTTCTTGAGATATTCGACCTCTTGCGGGAATTTCTCCTTGAACTACTCCCACTCTTTTCTGGATTTGATGTCTGATGCCCAGAGTTTATTTTCCTTTGGATGTCTGTCAAAATATGCAGCATGGTGGCATTCAACTGATTTTTCTCTTCCTGATCTTTAATCATCCTTTCATTATCCTCTCTGCAACTTTGCAATTCCACCCTTAGGCTCCTCATGGTAGCTGCAATCTGGGGGAGTCTCTCGATTTCTTCTCCCATTGGATTTTGTTTCAGCATTCTCAACATGTATGTTTTCCCCCATGGCATTTGTCTCAGGCTCATAGGGATCCTGTGCATCATCCATGATGTTGATATTCCTAGCTCAACCAAGACCAAAACTTTCCAATTGCACTTATCTGGAATGTTGCTTTGATGTGACTATAATTCTGCAAAATGTGTTTATAAACACAACTATTAGCTGCATTATAATACCATAATTTATTTGCATGTATGTGGGAAAATTCTATATTGATGACTTTGTCCAATCATAGAATTTCTCACAATCAACGACAGTCTCAGGGGGACGACGGGGGTCAAGGGGGCTAGCCCCCTTGGCGCCCTCAATTTTTTTTTGTAATTCCTTTGATTTCGCGCAATCTAGCGCATAACTTTCATGGCAATTTTCGATTTTCGGCACCTGAAAATCTCAGTGAAAAAGCTGTTGTAGTTCCCCCATTTGGTGGACTTACTGAATTGTCCTCCGACCGTGTCGCAAATATTAAGGTTAAAATGGTTGCTGGTGTCGCGTTATTTTTGCCACGCGCATCGCAGATTTTAGCGTTAAAATTGTCGCCGCCACGCGTCACAAAACTTAATATTAATTTCGCCGCGTGCATCGTAGATTTAACGTTAATTCCACCGCCGCACGTCGCAAACTTAACATTAATTTTTCCGCCGCGTGCAAAATTTAACCTTAATTTCGCTGCCGCGCGTTGCAAACTTAACACTAACTTTGCCACCGCGCGCAAAAGTTAACCTTAATTTCGCTACCGCACGTTGCAAACTTAACGCTAACTTTGCCGCAAAAGTTAACCTTAATTTCGCCGCCGCGCATTCCAGAAAATTAGAATAATTTCCGCCGCCACAGCCTTAGGAAAAATTTCGAAAACACTTAGAAAAATTTAAAAATTTTCCTTTCTTTCTGTGATGATTATTGCTCAACAGGAGGTGACTTTTCCTTTGCAAACTCTGTGAACTATTCAACCTTAGCCTGTTTAGGCCCACCATGGTAACCTCTGGTGATAAGGAAGGAGTCTTCCCTGTGTAACTCTTATCAGATTTGGCCCATAGAGGCCCAATGCTGTAGCCTATGGCTCTGATACCATTCTGTAACGTCCCCTCCCCTCAGACCAAGCAAGGGAGAGAACATCACTCTAATTCCAGACATCTAACCCCATACTTAGTAAACAAACATTCATATAAAATGAAGATGGACATATGCAAATGCATAAATATTTGAAAACATAGCAGAATTAAATTCTATTACACATCCATCACACATTCAAGATATTCATGTCATTCATCAATTAAAACAATACAAAATTAGCACATGAGAGTACTTATCTTAAAACAAATTAGTCCCTGAGCAACCAGCTATGCATCTGCAACGTTCCACCCAACCATAGGCCAGTTGTGCTTATCAATCTCTTGATACAACTTCCACCCTCAAGCTAGGCATGATTTCTACAAGGAAGAAGGGAACAACAAACTCACACATAGCCAAAATACACCAAAATCAGCCAAGCCAATTAGCAGTTGGGTTTATCAGGCTGCTAGGAGATGGAAAAGGAAAAATTGCTAAGCTAGTGAGCTCAACCACAGAGCTAGGGGTACCCCTACAAGATCTATCTAGATTTGTTCCCCACAATGCCTACACACCTGATTCAAGGAAGTATTCACTTCACTACTACATAGTCCCTCAGGCCAGGTGTGCATAGAAGAGTAGCCATCCCTTTTGATCTTCTTGAAAGGTTATTTTTCCCACTAGGTTTATCAAGCCAATTCTGTCCACTACTAGTCCAAATTTCTTTCCCACAGGTTCAAACCAAAACAGGGATGCTCATAACAGCAAAAGTATAAGTGATGGGCATGTAGAAAAACGTTTTTACAGTGGGATGCCCAGAATGGGGTTTCTACCAATTTCAGAAAATTGTGGGCAGCCAAAAACAAAATGGGAGAAGGGGAAAAAAACCCTGGGAGAGCAAATCGTTTTCAGAAAAAACGTTTATGGGCATTCAAGGGACAAAAACGACCTCCGAAAATCCCAAAATCGTGGCTCCATTACTCCCAGCCATTGTGCAATACAAAAACGAGTTCCCAAGCATGGAAAATGCAGGAAAATGGTGAAAAACATGATGGAGAAAGTCCAGCTAGCTCAGACTGCGTGAGAGGGCAAAGGCCATGGGTGAAAGATGGCTTTGGGCACCATTTCGTGGGTTTTTTCTTGCCCAATAAGCAAAAATATGAATTCCCAGGTTGATGGCTTGCCCATGCACGAAATTGGCTGCCTCACCTCTCCACTCCCAAGGCATTAACTGCCTCAACCAACTCTTGGAATAATTTAATGATTGGGTGCATAAGCCAAAATGGGTAGTTGAGGGTTTATGGGTTTTCTCATTGACACATGAGTTAGCACCATTGGCTCAAGGGTTTGAATAATTTCCCTCCCTATTCCTTATAAAAATCATGCCCCCATCTCTTTGTTGCATTGCATGGGTATTTCATTAAAATTCGTATTTACATAATGTCTTAATTTACATTGTGCCTATCTAGCAGAAGAACCATATGCACTGATTTTAATTGCTGATACATAAAACGATAAATCAATGGCGGGGCCTTGGCCTTGAGCTCCTCACCATAATTTAATAACGATATTTACATCATTTACAATTTTAATGCAATAGGGTCAAAATGGGGACATTACACATGAGGAGCTTGATGCAACACTTTGTTGGTGCTTGCCATATTTTAGATGGTATCCCTGATGGAATTTCATCATCAAATGAGGGAAAATATCCTCGGCCTCCTAGTCCACTTCATTATCCATCAGCTACTTCAACTAGTAATGTAACCTCCACATCCCATGCACGTCCTCCTCGGCCTCCACCACCTCCTCCTCCTCCTTCGACATATCTTCCACCTCCTCCTCTACCACATCCCCCTCATCCACCTTCATCGTCTCCTTCATCATCTCCTCTACTCCTACTCGACCAACCAGCCAGTCCTATATATATATATATATATATATATATATATTAGATGATGGTAACGTAATGTTTATGATGTTATGCTCATGTTTATGTTTATTTGTATGTTTATGATGGTATATCAATGATTTTTATGTTTTATGTTTGTTAGATGGTGAAAATGATCATGATGATGGCATGTTTATGCTTATGTGGTGAAAATGATTATCATGGAACGTTTATGTTTATGTTTATTGTTAGATATGTGTGTTAGATGATGTTTAACTCTGTTAGATGTATATGTTATATGAATTTGTAACGTAATGTTTATGATGGTACATTCATGCATATTTTTAGTTTTATGTTAATGGTGGTATGATGGTGTTTATTTTTATGTTTTTTAGATGATGACAATGATAATGATGGTATGTTTATGTTTATGTTGTGAAAATGACGATGATGGTACATTTCTGTTTATGTGTATGGTTATGTTTATGATGGTATGATGATGTTTATGTTTATGATGATATGATCATGATGTTTATGTTTATGTTCGTTAGGTGTTGAAAATGATGATGATCGTATGCTTATGTAAAAGAACTTTGTACTATTCAAAATGTGGGCCTTTAAATCACTAACTATGTTAGTAAAAAGACATTACAATTTGCATTGTAAATTATGTTATAAAACAAGTTGTTGTATGGCTCAACAAGTTTTCAAGGAATTATAATTTTTTCAAATTTTTCAAAATTTTAGCATCATTTGGACCATTTTTCATATTGAATAATTCTTGATTTGAGAATAACTTACATATAGTTAACACTCATAAACATAACATATCAACTATCACTACAACACAAGTCAATATTTTAGACCTTTGTAAAGAAAGTTATTGGGTTATTAATTTTGGTCAAAATTTTAGCATCCTTTGGACCATTTTTCATATTAAATAATTCCAACCTAAATTTTGTAGACAATTTTCTCATTTTTCAATACTCTTATTATTGATCGATATTTTCAATACTAATTGGTTATACTTTTTGACGGCTACCGCATAGAAAAGACCACCAACACTTGCAAACCCACTTACTACAATTCATAGTACTGGAGATGTTGAGGGTGATGACATTGAGGTTGATACATTAATGGAAGAAAATGACCACAATATTATTGAGAATGAAGGGATAAATAGGTTGATCCATGACACATTTGTTGCCACGGATGAGAATGTACCTACAGACAAGGCGTGCATGAAAACATTCATGATGTACCTCTTATTGATAAGGCAAAAAAAAACCTTATAAAAAGACTCAAAGACAAGTCTTCTCTCAGCTTTTTTGTTGCTAGTCAACTTGAAGGTCAATAATGGTATTTAAACACAACAGTGACACAATTGTTAAGGTATGCAAGATTTTGATTTTTGTATTTGCAATTGCTTGTTTTTTTATATAATATTTCTGTCATTTATTAGTCAGTGATTATGATTTTTCCACTAATTTATATATATATTTAGACTTTTAGGTGACTCTCTTCTACCATCGTCAAATACTTTACCTCGCACATACAAAGAAATGTGTTTCATTTTGAAATATATAGTAATGGAGTATAACACAATTGATGCATGTCGCAATTATCATATTATATATTGCGGACAACATGCATCAAAGAGTGAGTTCCCTGAATGTGGAATTAGTAGATATCGTACTGATCAGGTAACAAGGAAGGTGCCCTGCAAAGTTATTCACCATATCCCAATAATTCCATGTTTTCAACGACTGTTCAGGTGTAAAAACATTGCAGAATTTATGGATTACCATGCACGACACATAAGTGAAGATGGCGTCATGCAAATGCCTGGAGATGGTTCTGCATTTAGATACATTGATGAAACATGACCAATTTTTAAAGAATAACCCAGTTATGATAGACTTTCATTGGAAGTTGATGGTGTCAACCCATTTGGAGAGCTCAGAACCATTTACTCAGTTTTTCCAGTCTTTGCTATAAATGATAACCTTCCTCTATGGATTACAATTAAAAGGGAGCACGTCATGTTGGCATTAATTGTTCCAGGTACTTATTTTTAAGAATGTTAACATAACATAAGCAATCATCTTTTTTTATTATTGTATGTACAAGAACTTATTAACTGTGTATCTTACTTATGAAATGACCACTAGGTAAGCACCAAGTTAAAGATATGTATGTATATCTTGAGCGTCTTATAGACTAAATTTTAAAATTGTGTGTTGGTATTAGTATGTATGACATCTCCAAACTTATATGCCAAAAACAATTTGAATTCCATGGAATACTTCCATGGACAATTCATGATGCACCTGGTCTTACACATTTTTGTGGTATGTAAAGTTCCCATGTATCTCTATGCATAATTTATTATGCAATTATTTTTATAATGTATGAAATTATATATGTTAACACTATTCCATATATTGCAAGGATTCAAACAAAGGGAAAATATGCATGTCGAATATGTTGTCCAAGAACAATATCTAGATGTTCAAGAAGTTTAGGAAAAGAGGTGTACAATGAGTTTAGACATTTTATCCATAAGGACCAAAGGTATCGTATTATTGGAAAACAAATGACTTCGATGGAAAGGAAGAGACTGGAAAAAAGCCACAAGGAATGACACCTCAACTATGGAAAAAGTGTTAAGATTTAATATGCTAAGACAGAAAATAGCAGCATTACATTCCATTTCACAATAATAGCATATACAGGATCATTGAAGAAACAACAAGCATAGCATAAACACAAGAGACACAGATTTATCCTGGGAAACCCTCATGGGGTAGAAAACCCAGCAAAGCTTCCTCAATATAGATGACCAGCAATATATAAAGATGCAAACCAAAGACATGATCTCCTCCTCCACCATAGCAGACCTCTCCTCCATAAGTGCGCCTCTCTCAAGTGAGTGAGTGTATGTGTTAAATGAGGAATACACCTCCTCTATTTATACACTACTCCGACTTGTCTTTTACACAAGACATGTAGGCTCGTATTTAACCAATGGGTTAAATACCCCACTACAACTGACTGGTCCGACCCCTCTAGGGTGGTCTAATAACCCTTTGACCCACATAACACATATAGGGCTGACCCCCACTAGGGAAGTCTAATAACCCAAGTTACCACATTCCGACGGAGGAATAAACATCTCCGGATATACAATAAGATCTTCAAGGAGGAATGAAACATCTCCGGAATAATAAAGTACAATTATAATATTCTTTGAAGTTACAATATCTCAACACTCCCCCTTAACGAGAAGGATATTATAACAGCATCTACACAAGCAAGGAGTCATCAACATCATACATGATACATCTATAAATCATTGGAAGCTTTCTCAACATAATTAGTAACTCAAGTAGTTACTGGAATATCTTCAATACTGGAACATCAACATCTTCAGTACTGAGTCTTTATCTTCTGCAGCACTCAAACATCTACAACACCATCAACATCTGGATCCTCACGATCATCAGCATCGTCATCATACGATTATCAGCATCGTCATCACACGATCATCACGATCAGCCGCATCGTCATCTAGATCATCACGATCAGCAGCATCGTCATCTAGATCATCACGATTAGCAGCATCGTCATCTAGATCATCACGGTCAACAGCATCGTCATCTAGATCATCACGATCAGCAGCATCGTCATCTAGATCGTCATGATCAGCAGCATTGTCATCTAGATCATTACGATCAACAACATCATCAATACAAGTATAAACATCATCAATACAAGTATCCTCATCAATACAAGTATACACATCATCAATACAAGTATCCTCATCAATACAAGTATACACATCATCAATACAAGTATCCTCATCAATACAAGTATACACATCATCAATACAAGTATCCTCATCAATACAAGTATACACATCATCAATACAAGTATCCTCATCAATACAAGTATACACAATAGCAGCATACCCTGCAACACACATGATCCTTCCTTTCGGAGTCACAATCATGTTTAAGACTATCCTTCCTTTCGGAATTACTGGATTTACTGTCTAAGGATGATTAATCCACTCAATCTCATTTAGGACTATCCTTCCTTTTGGAATTACTGGATTTACTGTCCAAGGATGATTTAATCCACTCAATTCATTTAGGACTATCCTTCCTTTCGGAATTATTGGATTTACTATCCAAGGATGATTTAATCCACTCAATTCATTTAGGACTATCCTTCCTTTCGGAATTACTGGATTTACTGTCCAAGGATGATTTAATCCACTCAATTCATTTAGGACTATCCTTCCTTTCGGAATTACTGGATTTACTGTCCAAGGATGATTAAATCCTGATCCACTTACAGGATGATCATTCCCTCTCACTTTAAGACATCTCACCATGTCTAGGGACGATGCAATCCCAATCTATTTACAAGATGATTAGTCCTTATCACTTTAAGACATCTCACCATGTCTAGGGATGAGGCAATCCCAATCTGTTTACAGGATGATTAGTCCTTATCACTTTAAGACATCTCACCATGTCTAGGGACGAGGAAATCCCAATCTGTTTACAGGATGATTAGTCCTTATCTTCAATTCTCAGATACATCAGTCTACGGATCAATTCTGGGACCGAAGTCCAGGGAAGATACAATCCCCTACCTGTTCATTCAGGACTTCATTATCGGAGACCTAGTCTACGGCTCTCTTTAGAACATGTGTTCAAGGATGATACAATCCCTCTTCTTTCTCGGAGACATCTTTCTACGGCTCCTTTTAGAACATGTGTTCAAGGATGATGCAATCCCTCTCACGTCCACCAAGGACTTCATTCTCGAAGACATACGTCTACGATTCTCCAGGGATGAACCAATCCCCTCATGTCCACCAAGGACTTCATTATCGAAGACATACGTCTACGGCTCTCTTTAGGACTGAAGTCTAGGGATGATCCAATCCCCTCATTTCCACCAAGGACTTCATTATTGAAGACATACGTCTATGGTTCTCTTTAGGACTGAAGTCCAGGGATGATCCAATCCCCTCATGTCCACCAAGGACTTCATTCTCGAAGACATATGTCTACAGTTCTCTTTAGGACTAAATTCCAGGGATGATCCAATCCCCTCATGTCCACCAAGGACTTCATTCTCGAAGACATACGTCTACGATTCTCTTTAGGACTGAAGTCCAGGGATGATCCAATCCCCTTGTCACCTTAGACCCTGTCTAAGGACCATCCACCAACCTCTCTATCGGCATCACTAATATAGGTATCCACATCATCGACCTCACTGTCGATGCGGGCAATCTCATCATAGGTGATCACATCGCTCCCCCTTTCGAGGAGGGTCCTTCTGAACTATTTTAAGTTTGTCTCAAAAAACTTTACTTGAGGTAGAGGTTTGGTTAGTACATCGAATCGGAAGAGGTTTGGTTAGTACATTGGTAACTTGTTACAAATTCGAACTTTAATTCTTTTCTGCACCATATCTTGTATATAGAAATGTCATATCTCTATGTGCTTTGACTTATCATGGAATACTGGATTCTCTGCCATTTTGGTACAATTCTGTTTGTCACATAGGATCACAGTTGGGTCCATTCTAAAGCCATACCGCTTCACAACTAGCGGAGCAAGCAGCCATATATTCTGCTTGTGCTGAGAGCCACACTAGATTGCTTCCTTCTAAACCATGAGATCATGGCTGATCCCAGACAGTAACATCCTCTCAATGTGCTCTTCCTGTCTGATACAATTTCTGCCCAATAAACATCTGTGTAGCCATCTGAAGTCATGATCTCTAAGATAACATAGATCAAAGTCTATCGTATCCTTTAGGTACCTCATCACATGCTTTGCAACTAACAGGTGAACACATCTGGTTTCCACTAGATACTGACACAAGGTGTTCACAGCAAAGCATATATCTGACCTAGTATTTGTTAGACACATCAATGACTCAATAATTTATCTGTACAGATTTATATCCACTAACTCTGATGAGTCATCTGCTAACAACTTCAAGTTGGAATCCATGAGAGTGGCCATTCCAACACATCAAGTCCTTTTAATATTTCTCAGCATGCTTTCCCTGGTTGAGAAAGATTCCTTCTGAGCCTTGCCATACTTCCATACCTAGGAAGTAATGCATCAACCTGAGATCTTTCATTTTCATTTCTGCAGCCATCTTCTTCTTTCTTTTCATGATCTATTTCTCTTTCCCTGTCAGAAAGATATTATCTACATAAAATAATAGTATGATGCATAACCTTTAGGAACAACTTTACTTTTGTTAAAGCCCAAGCTTATCAAGAAACTGTAAATTCTCCCTTGTGACTGAACATCATTCACACTCTGCATTGAATGATCTTCTGCATATCTATCTGTGCCATCTCTCATCAGATGGGTCTACTGATATAAGCCTCAACATCATTCAAACTCTGTGGTGAGTTCCTTCTTGCATCCAATTCATCAGTGTATAGAAACCATATTCAACCTTGTAGCAAAGGTTGAGATCCACATCACCCATGGTGATCATTAAGCTCATCAATTGATTATCGATCCTGGGTACCCATACAGAAACCGATTCACACTTATTCTTTAATTACACCATTAAGAGAATGGTCTTATCTAGCCACTTGGAGCAAACATCTCATCATGATTCTATCCCTCTTTCTAAGAGAATCTTCTAGCCACAAACCTTCTATAGTGTGTTTGATTTGTAAATCCTTTTGTTGAACATCCATCACTTGTTCAGTGTTTCATCATTCATCATGATCTTTCCTACAAATCAAAATTAAGTACATGATTAGTAATACTTCATAATCATGAAATCATGTTGACATGATAACCTATTATGCATACAGATATCATTTACATAGTTATGCAACTATCTTCACCAATACTTTGGCACAACACTTTTCCATATCCTGTATGCATACAGTGGCTATCTAGATGCCTTCCATCTCTACCAGAACATACTATCAAGAGTGTGCACAGCTCTCAGCATGTCAGTAAAGAGGTTTCATTCTAGACAAGCAACAATGGAATGTTTGTCCAACTTACCAATCATATGCATATTAGTAGTATATTGTTCAATACTCTATGAATGTTTACACTCGGCATGATATACTCTAGGAATACAAATATGCATACAACCTATTTCAGGCAATATCATTTACTATTTCAAATAACAACTCAAATACTTATCTTTTATGTTTGTGTGGTTGTCTCCCGCTTGATCTTCTGTATGTCTTTTGAACTTCTATTCATTCTGTACCACTGTGCATGCTCAAGTGTCATCCTCATGATCTCATACACAAACATACATCCATTAGTATATTCTCAATGTTATCAAAACATTATAGTTCCAAATAATCTTGAATATGTGTAGTCATGATCATTAGATAATATTCAAGGTTTCAGGGAAGTCTTCTTTTACTCATGCATATTCTTGTTTGATCTGGTTAGTTAAATCATCAACCAAGATAAGAGACATAATATGCATAAACCCTTGATTACTAACTTTATGAATAAGCATAACCAATCATACCAAGTATACTTATATAAGGGATCCATGACATAGGAAAACATACCTGGATTAGTATACCTGCTTAGTTATGTCTAACATACCTAATCAATATCTTCTTTGTTCTCTTCAATGATTTAGAGATCCTATGCTGGAGCCTGCATATCTCATAGGTTAAACATAATAGAACAAAGTCATACATACCTCGTAAGTAGAACAAAGATTATGGATGAGTCTTTGTCTTCATGTTGTCATGGTCATGGAACTTGATTTGTCTTTTGTGATGTACCTGTATCTTGTTAGTAGACAACATCAACCTCACACAACACCATAATGCATTAGTACAATCATATAGCCCTAAACAATGAATGTCTTGATCATTCACATGCATTCATACTGTTATTAGGGTGATAAGACAATTCTAACATTAATCAAGATTGTACTAATAAATAATATGAAGACAAACACATCATGAACTTAATCAAGAATCAGATTTCAAGACATACCTGAACCTCCTTAAGTCATACCTATCGAGACTTCTTGTAGTCTTCTTATGTAAGGCCTTAGCCTCAACTCCCCCTGAAACTTGATCTGGAGCTTGATTAGGGTTTACTAGAGAAACCCTAAAAAATTCAATCTTTGACTTTCACACTTCTGAATGGATGGAAGGATGTGTCTTGTTGAGCTGATCAAACTAGCATACTTCAATTTTGAAATCTCCAAAATTTGACCCCTCAAAATTGCCTTCGAAACTTCTGGATCTTCTGGACAGGAACCCGAACTAGGGTTTGATGAAGCCCACCCTTCTTTCCAATCAAAAGGTTCGATCCAAGGCTCTAAACTCTTATTTTTCTGAGGAGCTTCTAGCCGTGGTTACAGACTTCAAAAATTCCAACTTTTGCTGAAGCCCTAATTTTCCATCTTTCCGATCAAAATCCCAAACTGGGGTTTTGATCAAGCCCGGTCTTCTACCCAACCAAAAAATTCTATCTTGGTCTCTAAATTTTGATTTTCCTGAGTAGCATTCAGCCGTGGATTCCGATTCCAAAGATTCTAACTTTCTCCGAAACCCTAACTTCCGGAAGCCATGAATGAAGGTGATCCAAAAATAATTCTGTTTTGACAGAAATATGTACCTGATTATTTCTGCTGTAACTCCAAAATTTTTGCTCCACAAGGTCTGAATACTTTTTCTGTGATAGCCTGACCTGTCATCTTTCCAACGCAACAGGTCTGACCACAATTGGATTTTCTGAGAGAGAGTTATGCCAAGTGTCTCAACGTGACTTGTTTATGGGATAAAACAGGAGAGCGAACTTGTACGGCGTGTCATGTGTCACTGGTTAAACTTCGGCCTCTGAAAATGTTTCTTGAGATAGTACAGTCTGTGTACTACCTGTCACTTTTTACGAAATTTCATTTGGAGCTTCCTAGCCCAAGTTATGCCAAGTGTCGCAACGTGACCTGTTTATGGGATAAAACAGGAGAGTGAACTTGTACGGCGTGCCACGTGTCATTGGTTCAACTTCGGCCTCTGAAAAATTTTCTTGAAATAGTATAGTCTGTGTACTACCTGTCACTTTTTACGAAATTTCATTTGGAGCTTCCTATCCCAAGTTATGCCAAGTGTCGCAACATGACATGTTTATGGAATAAAACAGGAGAGCGAACTTGTACGGCATTACACGTGTCACTGGTTCAATTCCGGCCTCTGAAAAAGTTTCCTGAGATAGTACAGTCTGTGTACTACCTGTCACTTTTTACGAAATTTCATTTGGAGCTTCCTAGCCCAAGTTATGACCTTTTTGCCTAGGTCACCTGATTTTGACTGAGTTCTGGAAGAGGCAGAAACCCTAACTTGTACTGATCATAACTTACAAAGTACAACGAATTTGAGGGTGCCCTTTGGACACAAGATGCCTAGAGATGTTATCTACGACCTGTAAAGGTTTCAGATCCTGAACCTTCGCCAAAATGGATTTATGGCGAAAGTTCCAAGATGACTGGTTTTTGCTATATAAAACCCTAACCTTCAAATTGTCATAAGTAAAGCAAGTGTCGTAAGTGCCATACATTGCCTTCCTTCAGGTTAGCTCTGATACCATGTTAGGATTTAATATGCTAAGACAGAAAATAGTAGCATTACATTCCATTTCACAATAATAGCATATACAGGATCACTGAAGAAACAACAAGCATAGCATAAACACAAGAGACACAGATTTATCCTGGGAAACCCTCATGGGGTAGAAAACCCAGCAAAGCTTCCTCAATATAGATGACCAGCAATATACAAATATGCAAACCAAAGACATGATCTCCTCCTCCACCATAGCAGACCTCTCCTCCACAAGTGCGCCTCTCTCAAGTGAGTGAGTGTATGTGTTAAATGAGGAATACACCTCCTCTATTTATACACTACTCCGACTTGTCTTTTACACAAGACATGTAGGCTCGTATTTAACCAATGGATTAAATACCCCACTACAAATGACTGGGCCGACCCCTCTAGGGTGGTCTAATAACCCTTTGACCCGCATAACACATATAGGGCCAAACCCCCACTAGGGAATTCTAATAACCCAAGTTACCACATTCCGACGGAGGAATAAACATCTCCGGATATACAATAAGATCTTCAAGGACGAATGAAACATCTCCAGAATAATAAAGTACAATTATAATATTCTTTGAAGTTACAATATCTCAACAAAAAGGAATTTCAAAATATCCATGGTAAGCAATATTTGCTTGTAGCTAATTACTTCATTCTTGGTCACTTGTTTTTATTTCTAGATTTTCATACTTACCATGATTAATTTAAAATATTAATATGTCATTGATACTTCTCAAATGTTGTCACCACGGTCAGCTTACATGGGGTTTGACACGATACTCTTCCCAATTTAGTCGGTTTCCATACTATGGGCACCTACAAGGCTACAAGTAGTTCAATTGTTCGACACAATGCATATTGGAAAGAATGTCATAGGGTGCTTGTGGAAAATTATATATGGGACGAATAACAAGAAAAAAAATTTCAAAAATTATTAGCGAGAATCAAGAATCCAACTCATTGCAATATTTGAATCAAACCTGGGGTAGTGGAAATTCCACCAATCTCCCATGGTTATTAACTGAGCAAGAGAGTGCTAGTGACAAAGCAAGGCGATTTCATGGGGGATAAAACTCATGATTGGCATACATTTATCAAGGTTCAACATTTTGCAACTTTGATTATTTATTTTATTTTACATACATTTATTTTTATTAGTTCATGTTTATCTTTATTTAAGTAATATGTAATGGTATATACATTATTTGTTAGTAATATGTGTCACATCCTTGTTGCATTATGTTCTACTTCTAACTGTTCTAATAACTTTGACAACAACACTAAGGTTATTTATGATCTCGACAAGTACATGGGGTATGTATAAAGTTATAGTTTAATTAATATTGATTGTATAGAGGGTCAATACTTTCTTTTATTGTCTTATATATTTGAATTTTGACACATCAATTTTCATTGCACTTGTATGTGGTTTTCATCTTAAAAAATACATAAGGAAGGTATCAGGTATTGGAAAAGAAAAATTCCCCAACTTATGTGTGAGTTGCAAAAGTATCTTCCTCCAACCTTTATCAATGCACATGAACATTACCTGATACACCTAGTGGAAGAGATTGAAATATATGGACCCATGCACACAAGGTCAATGTGGTTGGTGGAGAGGCACTTGAAAGCATTGAAGGAATTTGTTAGACATATATCACATCCAGAAGGATCGATGGTTGAAGGGTACATGCTATATCAATCCACTGTATATTTTCGTGAGTACTTACCCCAAGTAGTGGGTGATATGGATGTGCCGCTCCTTTGGGATGTCAAATATACCAACAAATTTAAATGGGAGGTGTTGTTGGGGAATGGATATGGAGAAATGTTAAAGGTAAAATCTTGTATTGTATTTAATATCTCCATACATGTTTTTGGTACACTGCTTAGTAGCTTGGTTGTTTAACTAACACATTTTTGTATCATTCTTCTAGGTAGTACAGAGTGGGATGCAATTCATGTATACATTGCAAATAATCTTGATTTTATGAAGAGATGGACAAAACAATGTGAAGAAGTTTATGGTGAATTAAGATGGAATGACTTGGAAGAGATGATCAGAAAGGCTTATTTGGATCATGACAAAAGTTTAAGCCAGTAGCAAATTGATTTAGCATATGGTGCAAAATATATAAAGGTAAGCCATGTCTATTGTTCGTTTTTATATTTCAAATCACATTTGCAAATTATCTTATACATATACCTACCATGTCCTAACAATCCATTTCTAACATATTGAGAATACAGGTGAAACATCATAAGGCTATGTGGTGCAATGGTAGAAAATATCGCATTAACACCATCATCACGTCAAGATTTGAAGCGAATATGGGTGATGACATCGCGTCGCCCCCTCTCGGGGCACCAATTTCAAGGGTTACATCATCATTTTAGAGCCAATTATATTTCAAATAAATAGATTTTTATAAAAATTAGTTTAATAAATAAAATTGTAACTATATAAAACTTTATAGATTAAAAAAATGTTGTTGGGGTAGATTGATAGGGGTGAGTGATCCATATATATCCCGTTGTGCACAATAGGACATAATAAACATTAACACCACCTTCATACAACAAAATACAAATAGTGCTATTTCCATCACATTAACACCACAAAATATAAAAGTGATAATACCACCACATTAACACACAAAATTGTATCTACAAAATATAAAAAGTGCTATTTCCATCACATTAACACCACAAAATATAAAAATAATAATACCACCACATTAACACCACAAAATTGTAAGTCATGCTAATACACTACCTTAACACTCAAAAACGTAAGCGATTCTAAATTGCTAACTTGTAATTTTAAAAGATGGATTTTCTAGACTTGAGCCGGATCTCTATAGGCAGCAGGATGGTCAATATTAGTTGATCTGCAGGTGAGCTTTCCATCTGGTTGAAGTGAGGCTACCAGCAAGTTTATAAATAATTTAAAGAGTTGACTTTGATATGTCACTATGTACGGTTACTGTTTGCGTGCGTCGATTGCAAATACCACGTAACGGTCGGTAGGTTTGCAGGTTTTCTGAATGAAGCATTTAGCACTGAACTCCAACGACTTACCTTTTTCACCATTACAAAGCAGTTACTATTTTTTATTCATATAATTACGGATTCATCATGCACCTGAAATCGACTTTATGATTACTTACAATCACGTCATCGTAAAATTATTGATAGAAATCATCAGAGAAAGTTTAATTATAAATCTCAATTTCAAAACGTGCCTTGGGATCTACAGTTCAGCGTTGCCTTCTAGTTCTGTGATTTCAGCAAAACATACATTCTGTAAATGTCAAAACTGTACCGAAAGTGAAATACATTCCCTGACCCGAGGAACGTGTGACTTAATGTTGTAATATTATTTTCGTTGAACACTTTCTGTATTAATTTGTACACAATCGTTTCCATTCTTACCCTCGCAGGCTGCAGCACACAGAGTGGACCATATGAACAATTTATTTTTAATGGCATTGACTCGTTTCCTCTTCCTAATCCATAAGGAGATGATTCTTCAAACCAAAGAATCCAGAAAGGCCATTGGAATGCTATTAGTGCGTACTAAGTTAATACAGAGATGTTTGATTGCGCTGAAAGGAATGCCTTATTTGCTGGCAGTCCGCGTCTCTTTCTTAAATAAATAAGCGTACCCTCCAACTCAATCCTAGCTGTTTTCGTTTACCTAATGGTCCCATGATCCCGCTGATCATATCTTCCGCCAGATCTGTTAAACCACAAATCAATTCTCTCATATTGTGAAGTTTAGTAGCTGAGAAGCAGAATATACACAGGGGCGATCATGGGTTTTGATGGTTCTCATATGGTGGAGCAGCAGCAGCAGGCTCGCCAGTCAGAAAGGCTTCTCGAGAATGTATGGGCTCGTATCGTCGGAGAAGCCCGGTCTGATGAAGAATCGGAGGGATCTCACGTGAGTTCAGGCAATCATGATAAAGAATATGAATCTTCATCAATGAATAAGGCCACCCAGATCAGATTGAAACTCAGCACAATTGAAGAGGGATTGGACGTGAAATCTGACTCGAATGATGCTAATTCGCAAACTGTAATTAGCACGCACGAATTCAACAAGTTTTTGGAAAGGCTCCCGAGCCTTAGACGATGGTTGAGCATGGAATCCGAAGCTCTTAATTCTCTACCAAATGATGTGGAGTCACAGTTTTCTTTTGAATGCGATAGCAAGAAAGAAAACGCCAATGAAATGCGTTACAGCGCTCAGGAAACGGTCACTGCGCCGCCAAAGTTTGAAAAAGATCAGAGACAGGCAACTTCCCAGCCTGCAAAGAAGCACTACAGAGGGGTGCGCAGGCGTCCGTGGGGAAAATTCGCAGCGGAAATCAGAGATTCGTCTCGACAAGGAGCTCGGTTGTGGCTCGGAACGTTCGAGACAGCAGAAGAAGCAGCCTTGGCTTATGACAAAGCTGCTCTGAAGATGAGGGGAGCTCGTACCTTTCTCAACTTTCCACTTGACGTGGTGGACGAGGCCCTGTCACGAGATCTCAAAACCAGCTATGTCAGCCTCCCCGCTTTCAATTCCCTTAATAGATCAGACGATAGCACATTAATGTGCAGGAAAAGGCCTGGCGGATTTCTTTCAGAAACATTTCAGCCGCCTCCGAAACAAATAAATTCGCAATTCCGACAGTACAGATTGAATGAGGATCACATTTCCGCAGATTCACAAGGGATGGTCGACAACCAAGATGTTCTTGAAACGGGTTTTGAAGAATGGCTGCTGAATGTAACAGACAGCTCCATGTCTTCCCTGGATTTTCCTCCCATCTGTTAAATGAGCGAAGGCCCTATGGCCGTAACTGCTTGTTTTGGAATGCACTCGGCGCCTAAGGGGTGGAACTGTGCAAAATTTTCTGTTGCTTGACTTTGGAATGCACTGGGCGCTTAAGGGGTGGAAGTGTGCTTTGTCCGAAAATTTTCAATTTTTCCATTGTTGGTAAGGGCGATTCGAGTGGCAGTTATCACACCAGGACGCAATACTTAGTGAACTTAGACTTTTATATTTAGCCATTGCCATTTTTGTTTTCCTGGCAATTCAAAACTAATCTCTATAAAAAGATTTTAATGTTTCATATTTTAAAACACATTTTACATAGTAGGCTTCTTCAATAATATAGATTTATAGATCTGCTGGAATATTCATTACATTCTATTTAGTTATATCTCTGTTTTATATTTGTAGTTATATCTCTGCTTTGTATTTATAGATAGTGTTTTTTTTCATCTATCTAATGTTGACAATCAACAAAATATTTACATTAAAGTATATAGATTGTGCCATACTTAGAAAAAGAAAGGTTCCAGATCATTCTCAGTGATGGTGTCATTGTTGCATTTTTATTGTTTCCAAGTACCAACCTCAAATTGTAGCCTTATCTTAAATAGTTGATCTGTCATGGTATTTATTTACTGATGCATGTTGGAAGGAGATATAGTGAAACCAGTTCATTATTCGGTCAACATCCTCAAATATGACCTCAAGGAAGATGTTCTTGGGTCTTCATTCATGTTTAAGCCAATTTATGATAGAGAGAGTCACCGAGGACTTGAAGTCTGTGGATTCCAATAGAGGAAGCCAAGAAGAACGTAAATTTTACAGCCAATAGTTCTGCCCTGGTGTTTGTTCCCGGGCCAGTGGAGGCTGCAAATTTAGGCCATTGGTGTGGAGAGTGATGAATGATTCCTCCAATTCCACCCACAGGTGGATCTCCATTGGTGGCACCATCGAAAAAGCACTAGGGTGTGGATTCGTTCACATTCTCGATCATTCTGGATCTAACTGTTCCTAATAACTTTGACAACAACATTAAGAAGGTTATTTATGATCTCGACAAGTACATGAGGTATGTATAAAGTTATAGTTGAATTAATATTGATTGTATAGAGGGTCAATACTTTCTTTTATTGTATTATATATTTGAATTTTGACACATCAATTTTCATTGCACTTGTATGTGGTTTTCATCTTAAAAAATACATAAGGAAGGTATCACGTATTGGAAAAGAAAAATTCCCCAACTTACGTGTGAGTTGCAAAAGTATCTTCCTCTAGCCTTTATCAATGCACATGAACATTACCTAATACACCTAGTGGAAGAGATTGAAATATGTGGACCCATGCACACAAGGTCAATGTGGTTGGTGGAGAGGCACTTGAAAGCATTGAAGGAATTTGTTAGACAGATATCACATCCAGAAGGATCGATGGTTGAAGGGTACATGCTATATCAAACCACTGTATATTTTAGTGAGTACTTACCCCAAGTAGTGGGTGATATGGATGTGCCGCTCCTTTGGGATGTCAAATATACCAACAAATTTAAATGGGAGGTGTTGTTGGGGAATGGATATGGAGAAATGTTAAAGGTAGAATCTTGTATTGTATTTAATATCTCCATACATGTTTTTGGTACACTGCTTAGTAGCTTGGTTGTTTAACTAACACATCTTTGTATCATTCTTCTAGGTAGTACAGAGTGGGATGCAATTCATGTATACATTGCAAATAATCTTGATTTTATGAAGAGATGGACAAAACAATGTGAAGAAGTTTATGGTGAATTAAGATGGAATGACTTGGAAGAGATGATCAGAAAGGCTTATTTGGATCATGACACGAGTTTAAGCCAGTAGCAAATTGATTTAGCATATGGTGCAAAATATATAAGGTAAGCCATGTCTATTGTTCGTTTTTATATTTCAAATCACATTATTGTCTTTTTATTGCAAATTATCTTATACATATACCTACCATGTCCTAACAATCCATTTCTAACATATTGAGAATACAGGTGAAACATCATAAGGCTATGTGGTGCAATGGTAGAAAATATCGCATTAACACCATCATCACGTCAAGATTTGAAGCAAATATGGGTGATGACATCGCGTCGCCCCCTCTCGGGGCACCAATTTCAAGGGTTACGTCATCATTTCAGAGCCAATTATATTTCAAATAAATAGATTTTTATAAAAATTAGTTTAATAAATAAAATTGTAACTATATAAAACTTTATAGATTAAAAAAATGTTGTTGGGGTAGATTAATAGGGGTGAGTGATCCATATATATCCTGTTGTGCACAATAGGACATAATAAACATTAACACCACCTTCATACAACAAAATACAAATCGTGCTATTTCCATCCCATTAACACCACAAAATATAAAAGTGATAATACCACCACATTAACACACAAAATTGTATCTACAAAATATAAATAGTGCTATTTCCATCACATTAACACCACAAAATATAAAAATAATAATACCACCACATTAACACCACAACATTGTAACTCATGATAATACACCACCTTAACACTGAAAACACCACCTTAACACTAAAAAACGTAAGCCATTCTAAATTGCTAACTTGTAATTTTAAAAGATGGATTTTCTAGACTTGAGCCGGATCTCTATAGGCAGCAGGATGGTCAATATTAGTTGATCTGAAGGTGAGCTTTCCATCTGGTTGAAGTGAGGCTACCAGCAAGTTTATAAATAATTTAAAGAGTTGACTTCGATATGTCACTATGTACGGTTACTTTTTGCGTGCGTCGATTGCAAATACCACGTAACGGTCGGCAGGTTTGCAGGTTTTCTGAATGAAGCATTTAGCACTGAACTCCAACTACTTACCTTTTTCACCATTACAAAGCAGTTACTATTTTTTATTCATATAATTACGGATTCATCATGCACCTGAAATCGACTTTATGATTACTTACAATCACGTCACCGTAAAATTATTGATAGAAATCATCAGAGAAAGTTTATTTATAAATCTCAATTTCAAAACGTGCCTTGGGATCTACAGTTCAGCGTTGCCTTCTAGTTCTGTGATTTCAGCAAACATACATTCTGTAAATGTCAAAACTGTACCGAAAGTGAAATACATTCCCAGACCCGAGGAACGTGTGACTTAATGTTGTAATATTATTTTCGTTGAACACTTTCTGTATTAATGTGTACACAATCGTTTCCATTCTTACCCTCGCAGGCTCCAGCACACAGAGTGGACCATATGAACAATTTATTTTTAATGGCATTGACTCGTTTCCTCTTCCTAATCCATAAGGAAATGATTCTTCAAACCAAAGAATCCAGGAAAGCCATTGGAATGCTATTAGTGCGTACTAAGTTAATACAGAGATGTTTGATTGCGCTGAAAGGAATGCCTTATTTGCTGGCAGTCCGCGTCTCTTTCTTAAATAAATAAGCGTACCCTCCAACTCAATCCTAGCTGTTTTCGTTTACCTAATGGTCCCATGATCCAGCTGATCATATCTTCCGCCAGATCTGTTAAACCACAAATCAATTCTCTCATATTGTGAAGTTTAGTAGCTGAGAAGCAGAATATACAGAGGGGCGATCATGGGTTTTGATGGTTCTCATATGGTGGGGCAGCAGCAGCAGGCTCGCCAGTCAGAAAGGCTTCTCGAGAATGTATGGGCTCGTATCGTCGGAGAAGCCCGGTCTGATGAAGAATCGGAGGGATCTCACGTGAGTTCAGGCAATCATGATAAAGAATATGCATCTTCATCAATGAAGAAGGCCACCCAGATCAGATTGAAACTCAGCACAACTGAAGAGGAATTGGACGTGAAATCTGACTCGAATGATGCTAATTCGCAAACTGTAATTAGCACGCACGAATTCAACAAGTTTTTGGAAAGGCTCCCGAGCCTTAGACGATGGTTGAGCATGGAATCCGAAGCTCTTAATTCTCTACCAAATGATGTGGAGTCACAGTTTTCTTTTGAATGCGATAGCAAGAAAGAAAACGCCAATGAAATGCGTTACAGCGCTCAGGAAACGGTCACTGCGCCGCCAAAGTTTGAAAAAGATCAGAGACAGGCAGCTTCCCAGCCTGCAAAGAAGCACTACAGAGGGGTGCGCAGGCGTCCGTGGGGAAAATTCGCAGCGGAAATCAGAGATTCGTCTCGACAAGGAGCTCGGTTGTGGCTCGGAACGTTCGAGACAGCAGAAGAAGCGGCCTTGGCTTATGACAAAGCTGCTCTGAAGATGAGGGGAGCTCGTACCTTTCTCAACTTTCCACTTCACGTGGTGGACGAGGCCCTGTCACGAGATCTCAAAACCAGCTATGTCAGCCTCCCCGCTTTCAATTCCCTTAATAGATCAGACGATAGCACATTAATGTGCAGGAAAAGGCCTGGCGGATTTCTTTCAGAAACATTTCAGCCGCCTCCGAAACAAATAAATTCGCAATTCCGACAGTACAGATTGAATGAGGATCACATTTCCGCAGATTCACAAGGGATGGTCGACAACCAAGATGTTCTTGAAACGGGTTTTGAAGAATGGCTGCTGAATGTAACAGACAGCTCCATGTCTTCCCTGGATTTTCCTCCCATCTGTTAAATGAGCGAAGGCCCTATGGCCGTAACTGCTTGTTTTGGAATGCACTCGGGGCCTAAGGGGTGGAACTGTGCAAAATTTTCTGTTGCTCGACTTTGGAATGCACTGGGCGCTTAAGGAGTGGAACTGTGCCTTGTCTGAAAATTTTCCATTGTTGGCAAGGGCGATTTGAGTGGCAGTTATCACACCAGGACGCAATACTTAGTGAATTTAGACTCTTATATTTAGCCATTGCCACTTTTGTTTTCCTGGCAATTCAAAACTAATCTCTATATAAAGATTTTAATGTTTCATGGTTTAAGAAAACACATTTTACATAGTACATTACATTAATAGGCTTCTTCAATAATATAGATTTATAGATCTGCTGGAATATTCATTACATTCTATTCAGTTATATCTCTGCTTTATATTTGTAGTTATATCTCTGCTTTATATTTATAGATAGTGTTTTTTTCATCTATCTAATGTTGACAATCAACAAAATATTTACATTAAAGTATGTAGATTGTGCCATACTTAGAAAGAAAGGTTCCAAATCATTCTCAGTGATGGTGTCATTGTTGCATTCTTATTGTTTCCAAGTACCAACCTCAAATTGTAGCCTTATCTTAAATAGTTAATCTGTCATGGTATTTATTTACTGATGCATGTTGGAAGGAGATATAGTGAAACCAGTTCATTATTCGGTCAACATCCTAACCTCAAATTGTAGCCTTATCTTAAATAGTTAATCTGTCATGGTATTTATTTACTGATGCATGTTGGAAGGAGATATAGTGAAACCAGTTCATTATTCGGTCAACATCCTCGAAGATGACCTCAAGGAAGATGTTCTTGGGTCTTCATTCATGTTTAAGCCAATTTATGATAGAGAGAGTCACCGAGGACTTGAAGTCTGTGGATTCCAATAGAGAAAGCCAAGAGGAACGTAAATTTAACAGCCAATCGTTCTGCCCTGGTGTTTGTTCCCGGGCCAGTGGAGGCTGCAAATTTAGGCCATTGGTGTGGAGAGTGATGAATGATTCCTCCAATTCCACCCACAGGTGGATCTCCATTGGTGGCACCATCGAAAAAGCACTAGCGTGTGGATTCGTTCACATTCTCGATCATTATCCTTTGTGGGAGCTTAACAGCTGGACTCTGTATCTAGTGTTGCTCATAAGAGCAAGACTCTTATGTGAGTAGATATGTGGGAGATCAACTTATCCTCAAAGATTGCCATATTGCGTGCCTTCCAGGTAAACCAATCCGTGGACCATCTATTTTCAGCCTGTTGTTTCATTAGGGATATCTGGAATATGATTGCTACTAAAGGAGGCATTCATTATCTTTGGAATCATGGCACTCTGAACGAAAATCTGGAGCATTGGTCTCGTTTTGATGGGGGCTTCCCTGAACTTCCATTTTTTATGATCTGGGAGGTTTGGAAGGCTAGAAACTTGTGTATTTTTGAAGGCAGAATTCCTTCTAGGGATGGTATCTGCTACAAAACAACTGCTGCACACAAGGAATTCATTTCTGCTCATGATACCAATTGTGGGAGAGATACTCTTGCGAGTTCCCGTAGACTTGCTCCTCCTATACTTGTTTTCCCATGTGCATTTATTGATGGGGCTGCGGAGGGCCGAAGCGGGGGTGGCGGTGCTGGCGCCATACTACATCTGAACATGGATTTATCCATACATATCTGGCTTAACCTGGGAAATGGATCCAATACTCGGAGTGAGCTATGTGCCCTGTGGCTCGTTCTTTTCTGGGCGCGACTGAAATTGATCACCTCACTTGTTATCTTTGGTGACTCTCTATCTATTATCTCATGGGCAAGTGGCAAGACAACACTCAATGTTCTGCTACTCAATCACTGGATGGATGCGACCAAAAACCTTATACGGGATTTTGATCATCTCCACTTTCAGCATGTCTATCGGGAGGCTAATATGGATGCCGATTTGCTTTCTAAACGTGCTCTTCATTCTCGGGCAGGGGTCATCATGTGGCAAGAATGGCAGGCTGATTCTCTTACTTCACAGGGTTCCTATCATCTACATTGGCCTTGATTGTTATGATGCTATTTATGTCTGACTGTCTTTTTATTTATTATGCTTTATATTTTGCGGATATTTATCTTACTTTCCGGTTAGCTATATGTGCAGATACATCTTAGAGCCTGGGTCCAATTACTGGTTGGACATCTATGCTCACACTATATTTTTGCGGCAGATATGATCGTTGATATGGCTATATTTTGGCATTACTTTTTGTTATACTTTATATTTGACTCTCTGGGACTCTGACAGTTGTTGCTGCAGACTTTATTGATATTTGTACATGTTTATGGACTTATTGTTTATGATGTGATCTCGGGATCCGTTTCTCCACCTGGAGGGATTCTTGACTATTATTGTGGACACATGGTACTATTTCTGGACTTTACTGTTATTATGGGTAACTCATCTGGCTATGTCTGGCAAGTCCACTTTACTGGATTTGGGAGCAGACATGTATGATTCTGACAGCTGGTGTTATTTACTATTTTGTATATTAATAGTAAGTTATATTTTTCTATGAAAAAAAAAAACAAATGATGACATATGGCATTGCCATACAATCTTTAGCAGTTAGGTTTTGGTGCCATGAACATAATGCCTCAGATAGATCACCAGTCGAAATGAATGCCCTTGATCAGAGCGATGGTGTTCCACACCTGCGTGGTATATGAGCAAGATATGAATAAATGAACTATAGATTCTTCGGGGATTTACATAGTACACACAGGCCTGGACCTGCATAAATCTTCCTCTGTAAATAGTGCCAGACTGGATTTTTGTTCATATGTGCTAACCAAGCAAATAATCGGATTTTTTTAGAGGGCATGCCAACTGCCATACTTCCGGTATCCATCAGTGTTGTTCCTCTGTCCTGGTTCCATATCCAACAAATTTCATCTGATTTGTTGACCACCCAATGGAGGATAGCTGGAGGTTCACAATACAAGCGTCTTAAATATTTTGATTTTTGTCAACAAAACCATTAAGTAAGTGTTACAAAGCAAGATTTGAAACCTAGGTGGAAGAACAACAACATTCCTCCCAACCACCCAATTAACCACCCAATCTACATTCAATTGACATATTATGTGACTTATTAAAATATATATATATATATATAACTTATTTAAATATATATATATATAACTTATTTAAATATATATATATAAACTTAAAAATATTTATTTCTTAAAAGTTATACTAATAAGCTTGTGAAAAAGGAACAAAATACCATTCCCTGTAATATCTTCAGCTCGGGGTCTTAGTTTTTGCTGTTTACCCTTTCTCCACTTCAGGTGGCATTATCGTGGGGTATTATTCTCCAGATTTTAAAGCAGCGCTCTGCGTTTTTGCTTATTGAAGACAGTAGATACATATACTTGTCCACTTGTAGCTTGTTTGAGCACCGTTTAGAGGTTTGGTAGCTTTTGCTGAACTATAGAATACTTTGGTTCATGTTATTTGAGAAGTTTTCTCGACTTCTCCTCGTGTTTTGGCCAATGTAATTTTGATACATCTTTTTTCATTAATAGAAGGATGTTTTTTGGATAAAAAAAAAAACATTTAAATTCTTATTTTTAATTTTTCAAGTTTTTATTCAGATTTGGAAAGTTATATATATATATATATATATATATATATATATTTCAAGTGAACTACTCTTATTTAGATTTGAAAAGTTATATATATATATATATATATATATATATATATATATTCAAACTTTTAATGTTAGACTCCAAACATGTCAACTATATTACATTATCAAATGCATATTCATTTACTTTTTACTTTTTTATTAACAAGAGTCACAAGGTGGTAATGTCCCACACATTGCCAATGGATCTTGTTATAAGATGGTTGCTATAGAAAAAAGAATATAAATGGAAAAGCATTACTAATATTCTCAAATCTAAATGTGGTAAAACTGACAACGCTGAGCTAAATGACAATTAATATATGTTCTCTTGAATCTTCCAAGTTCAAAAGTGAGTTATGTCTTAATCATCCATAGGCTATAATTTAATTTAAATTTGATCATTATTATCATATAAATAGGTATAGAGTAAATAAAATTTTATGAATGGATGAAACCCTGCTTGAAAGTGACACCATTTACAAAATTTAAATGATTTTTAAATAAATTCTCTTTGCATTTGAATACGTAAAATGTATTACAATAGGCTACATGCCAAGCGACTATATGGATCAAGAAAAGTATAGTAATAAAGCTACTAAAGCGTTGCACGAAAACCCTCTATGCTCATAAAAGAAGCCAAGCTCATACACTACTTGTATAGCGTAACCACAAACTTGCAACCTAGGTACGTCGGTATTCCCATAAATGTTCATCATCCACATTACAGAGCCTTAGACATTATGCCAAACAAAAGAGACAAGTCACTAATATGAACACATTACAAATTGTAAAAAGAAAATAATTCATGTGGGCCAACAGTCCTAAAACCTTACCAAGGTGAAACAAGGGTGACTTCAAAGGAGTCCTTTTTGAAGTTTCTTCCCTCCTCGAGCAGTCTTAAGTGATACACTTTATATATATATATTTATATGTCGAATAATATGGCCTTTCAAATACTTTGTGAAGCAAAAAATAGAAAACATGGGAATAAATGTAGAAATTTACCAAACATACTCCAATAGTTGATAGAACTTGAAGTCATCCTTTAATATCATATTGTGTGCAGTCCAACAAAAGAAGCAAAAGAAACAAATAAATATAAAATGTAGAAAAATGTCATTAGAACTCTTCAAAGAATGCCCATATCAATGATTGTGAAATTGCCGAGGAGAAATCAAAAACCTCATTTACAAATATATGCACTAGTTGACTAGCCGTAACTTCTATAACTTTCATTAATAACATGCCAACTCATATCACAAGATCCATTGTTTAGTAAATGTGAAGATCTCGGATAATAACAAGGTTGCATAGCAACATAACTTGCCATTGTTGTAAAATAATTAATTGAAAAAATTGGCAACAAATATTAATACTTAATTAATAACATTCTAAGTGTAAGTGTATGATATAGAAATGATGTACTTTATAGTTATGTTGTATATGAAACATTAATCAAAAGCGAAGTACGTTTTTTATTAGTTGCTATTTCAAGGAGCGGTATTCCTTATAATTATGCAATTACTTTATCTACGATATTTAATTTATCAAATAATGCATATTTTACTTGCTATTTCAAGCAACGATACTCCGAGTTCATAATTTATCAAATAAGTATGGTTTCTAAGTTTATAATTGATCAATTAAGTATAGGTATTGTTTCTCTTATCAAGCTTCTAATTTCTCATGGAATGCAAATTTTGAAATGATAATTTAATTTTTAAATAGTCATTTTTTAAATTTCTTATAATTATAATGATAAAGAAAAAAATATAAAGCATATTTTATATGTAATGTTTATGATTTAAATGTATTTATTTTATAATTTATTTGATTACAATTTCAAAATTATTTATATTAAAAAAACTAATAAAAAATGAAAAACAAATAAATAAAATAAAATACATTTAAATTACAAACGGCGTAATGCAATTCTACTAGGTATTTTCAAAGAATCCTAATATGTGATACTTACATTAGCATAAAATTTGAAGCCACAATTAACTTAAAGAATGATCAGAGACCGGTGAAGGCCTTCAAAGTAAATACAGTTCAAGTATTTATATAGGAAGGTCTGTAGAAAATATACAAAGTGGCAGCAATGATGAGAATCCACCAAGACAAGCTTAGTGTCAAAGCTTCCCCAAGAAGGCCAAATCCCAACTTGTCAATTGCCAACCATGTTAAGTAGAAATGTCCCCATAAAAAATATGCAAGAGGGGAAACTGGCATACCCATATGAGCCAAATTCCTTGTATAATATTTAAGATTTAGGCTCAACTCAGATAAGATGCCAAAATGACATGAAATCGATATAATTTGAAATAAATAGTAGTATAACGTAAATGAGAAAGAGGTTTAATTATACATGTACCGAATGAAGCCTTATTTGCTCTGAAAGGAAAACCCAATTCAGTTTCCAACTCGTTTCAAACATATTTAATATTGTATAATATCGAATACAACGGCCATCCAGAAAATGAGATATTTACGAGTGCGGGGAGCCTTCAATAGATAAATCACATGGAACCATGGTCCACATTCAGTTAATTGGACATCTGGTTTCTGCAAGGATTTCTCATTTTTTATAACATTTGGAAAGTTTTCAAACAATTGGCACACTTATACACTGCATGCATGCAAGAATTGCATTATATCTTGAGATTAAGAAATGGATGTTAATGATAATCCCATGCCTCCATACATTTAGATTATAGTTAACAGTTTTCAGACAACTAACACACTTATACAGTACATGAAATCTCCTTTCCGAAACCCCTGTTGTGGATGCCCTGCCAAATGTCTAGCACTATCTGTCGTGCATGGCTTGCCAAATGCCTGCTTTGCCAAGGACGCAGCTTCTCCTAGATTTCGACACTTCGACCATACAAATATCTTTCTGAAACCCCTATTGTGGATGGCCTGCCAAATGTCCACCACTATCTGTCGTGCATGGCTTGCTAAATGCCTGCTTTGCCAAGGCCGCAGCTTCTCCTAGATTTTGACACTTCGAAAATACAAATATTTTGGAACCCCACTTCATATCAAAGAGAATATTGTTGCATTCCTTGCAAATACACGAAGAAGAAAAAGATGATGGTGATGCCCCAATTAATGTGTTCTTGAAAAAGTTAGTACAGTCATGTGCACCCAGCTCTCAAAAGCATATGCAGATCCAAAGAAAGAAGACATAAATGGTATGCTTGAAATCATAGTGGATAAATTCATTCAGAGATAGAGAAAGGAACATTCAAATATTTCAATAGAAATTTGAGAATTTTTTAGACTATGGAAACACGAGACTTCAGTAGAGATCTCTGGAAAATTGTTTCAGAGGTCTCCAAATCCATTATCGAAGATATGCATAAGGCCGAATTGAAAACGAAAATTTAAATGTATTTACAGTACAGTGAGATGAAGGAAATAGCCAAGTTTTCCAATGATGCAGGAGTTACCGAGGACCTTCTCAGCTATTTGAAAATGCACTTTTCCAAGCAGAAAAGATAGCAAATTGAGTTTTACAAAAGCCTGGACCAACTAGATGGAAAAGATTCTACTATAAATCTGCTTGGGACTTGTATTCGTAGAGAGCATTTGGGTCAAGGGGATGCTGAATCTGTTGCGGGTGAAGAATCTAAGGAGAATGCAGTAGCAGAGTGGTAGAGAGCATTCGTGAGGAAAATTGAACTTTCAGCCATATGGGATGGATTTGTCTCCATATCCTCTCCTTGTTTTCAACGATAAATAGTTAAGTGAATAACAAAAAGCCAAGGGTGGGAGTGAGCACTCACTGCATAATGCTACAATATGTAAACAAATTTTCAAGGTAAGTTATTCATTCAAGTTAAGCTATTCACTTCAGTATTAGAAGAAGTATCGACCATTCCTATTCATTCTTTTTCTTTGAGTTTGTCAAAATTTACAAGGTCCAAAGTTCAAATTTCATAGAGCCCTCCCATGTTAAAGTAGAGTTGGGGTTCATAGCTCCCATAGATCAAATTTTTTTTGAAAAAATAAAAGAGTTAACCACATCATGGGCGACACAGTCAACCGTAACTGACTCATCCCTGCATCTATCATAGATTTGGGATCGAACACGCTTCTTGGACAGAGCATTGGCAGAATGGACGTGGTGGCCACATCGCAGCCAAAATTTGGCGGAGTCCGCTTGGCAGTAAAGAACTGAATTGGCTTTGGAACAGCAGTAACAGGGGAGAGGAGCCTTGACGGGCGCAACCTATTCTTCCATTGCGGGAATCCAACACTGCTCCTACAGATGTGAACCTACCCTAAATAAAAGAGTTGATAGATCACAACACCTAACCTGGATCAATGTCAACACTGACTAGCTCCAGAAGAATGTCGTTTTGGCCAATAACATCTAAGAGAGATTCCCACTGATTCTCGATCCTTTCCTGCATATACTTGAGTTTCTTCCTGATGATGGACACGGCCTTCACATTAATCATTGCACTCTTTTCAACACGAGGCGTCACACCGATGGTCATAGCGAGTGTGTCGCTGATAACTGCACGAATTGGACGGATTCTCATTTTGCAATTCCATTGTTCCAGCACCAACCTGATTGTCTGCCTAGAAAATTTCTCGTGAAGCAAAACTCATGGCTTGTGCTTTGTCTGAGCATATGGTGTCCATTGAGCAACATAGATAATCTGGATCGGCGATTGAACATGGGACCTGCTCCATATTGGCAACCCTCATCAACATTGTTGCTGCATTCACACCACTGGTCCTGCCGAGAGCCTAATGTGAGCCTAATGGACTCAATTATTTGTTCCTGTGCTCAAGCTCCTACAAAATCATAACAACTTTACGTGATGAGGTTTAAGTATTATACTGCAAAATGAATGAAAAGCAGTGATGAACAAAAGGAGTTTCAGTATATACTACAAAATGGATTAAAATCTACGTCTTTGCATCCTTCTGAGTCTGAGCTGAATGGATACTTTACCAAGTGAAATGGCATGCAAACCCTGCATTTACCACATTAAAATGAGAAGCCATCAAGGAGAGTGAGAAGCCATCAGGGATAGGGGTTGGCTGGAACGCCTCACACAGTTGTCCGAAATACACAGTTCGTCTGAAATACACAGTTCATCCAAACAACACAGTTTACCTTTCCTCCCACAGACCCATAGCCCCCATCGTGACATAGTGGAACCTACCTGTTGATCGATCGAGCTTGCCGACTGAATGCTTCGACCCTTGCCCCTGACTGAGCTTGCCAGAGATATCTTGTTGCTCGGCTCTCTCTACCTGATCATTGATATTGATAACTGTACGTCTATCTTTCGATGCATGTTTGGGATATGATGTATTCCAAACCCTGCATCTACCACATTAAAATGAGAAGCCATCTCCCATACCGCTGTCAACCAACCCGGTTCTAAAAACGAGAACCATCACATGTCACATTGAAGGTTTTGCAGGTTTGCTGACAAGAGGCCGCCACCGGGGTCTCGGGCACAGCACCCCATGCCTACGTCAACTGCACGGGGCCAATGAGCGGGAAGATAAATAAGATTTTAATAAAAAAACTAAATCTATATAAAAATCAAACTATGTGAAAACTTTACAAAACTCAAAAATTCGGAAAGACAACAACCGAACTAATCAACCTACCCGAAAAATATATGTCGAGGACATAACAAAGTAATACATACTCATATACTTTTTACTTTTTATGTCCCGCCCAAGGAACTATATATTTTTCGGTGAGTTGTATTAATATGGCAGTAGAGGACAAAAATATTTCTTCTTTTCTAAGTTTATGACAAGGTTATAATTTTTCGTATTAACTGTATTTATTTTTAAAATATTTATTTCGATTTTCATTGGTCCTTGATGGCTGACGCTGCGTGCAGAGTGTACTCGAGCAAGGTGTGCGTGCAGAGTGTACTTGAGCATGGTAGGTTGTGCGGTTCTGAGGCAACTGAAATAAATGTCGATGTACTAAGTAAATGAATGAATAACTATTCCGTTTATGCATCATCTGTTCTGAACTCTCAATTTGCAGAGGCGTACTCAACGTATGGTTCTATGGATTTAACTGGATCATGATCCCTTCCGTTCTCTCATGTTTATCACCACCAAGACATGTAATGCTCTCAATTACATCCATAACATCGCTTTATTCTCAAGAAAGTGTTTGAGCAGGAGGTGAAGGCACAAAAAAGCTCAAGAAAGCAGAGAAATGGCAGAAGGCCAATCCACCACAAGCAATAGATGGAACCCCACGAGTGAACAGATAGCTTTGTTGGAAGCCACTTACAGTCAAGGGATACGCACTCCCAACCCGGGTCAAATAGAACGATTTCTGATTGATGGACGCCACTCTCTCTTGTTTCTATCACTGCCTCTCATGGGCTTTACGATTTTGAAACTAGAGCAAAAATCCGTTGCCTTCATGCCAAAGGTAAAGGTTAATAAGAGCATTTATTTTCATTCTAAACACATCCAATAAAAACAAGAATGACCATGCAGTGAAGATAGTTCAGATGTGAATTCAAAGCATACTATGTTTTCTATGGTTAAATCTATACAAGTGCCTAACACATCCAGCAAATACAGGAATAACCTTGCAGTGAAGATGGTTCAGATGTAAATTCAAAGCATACCCTATTATCTATAGTTAAACCTATGTTAGTGCCCAACACATCCAGTAAAAACAAGAATAAGCTTGCAGTGAAGATAGTTCAGATGTGAATTCAAAACATACCTGTGTTGACAGTGAAGATGGTTAGGATGTTAATTCACAACATAGCCTGTTTTGTTGAAAAAGGCATTCAAAGCATCCCATCTTAACATTGGAAGGCATCCATGTGAGAATACAAACATCAGTGAAGCATTCTTGACAAAAGGATGGCAAGGTTGCTTCATCTTTCCAGCATCATATATGACTTTGTCTTGCAATGATCCACCCAATCTTATTTTCAGCTGATGGAAAGCTGTATTCAAGCATGTTCATACACAAATACATATTACCCTGGCGATGATATAGTTCATAAATTGAAATAAATAATAATACATTATCCTTGCCTTTCACAGCAATTGCCAGCAGTGGGTTTTCAAGATTCTTCAAGATTCTGACAAAGAATTAAACTAGCATTTTAAGTTGTTATTTTTTCAGTGTTTAATAGATCCCATTAAAATGCATCTATTCTAAGAGGAATAATTACTTCAATATCAGTAATTTATGCATGCCAAAATCGTGAAACAACACCAAAAATATAAAAATATAAAAAAATATGAACCTTTAGCCTCATTTGGTGGGATAAAAGTTAAAACCAATCCATAATCTTCCATACTGAGGGTAAATTTAATTCAAGTTGTTTTGCATTAATTATCCTGACCTGTTCTGCTCGCAATGCCAAAAAAAATATTTTAACATGCTCTGCTCCTAAGACCAAATAATAGTTATACTTTGGAGCGCGTTTCAAGTCGCCTATGCCTGCTACACCTTCCAATACGCTACGTTGGGTCCGGGCTCCATAGGTTTAAAGACAAAAAACCTCTTAGATAGTTCAATAAAAAAAGGTGGCATTGGATTCGTTTGAATTTTATAACCAACACCAAATCTGCAGACACGATCTCTAAACCTCTATATACATATATAATAGATTTTTCTTTTATTGAGAGGTTTAGAGATATTTACTTATTTAGTAAATTTATTCTCTATCTATGTTTGAAATATTAACTCGTTAACGTTACACTAGCTTATTTTAAATTAAGTGCAATAGTGATACTTGCTTCCTATTATCAAGGTTTGATCTTAATTCCTGTAAGTTCTAAGTTCTCTGTATCAAGTATCATAGGATTTACGGTTGGATTTAAAGAAAATATGAGTTGAATTAGAATTGTTAGTGTTCATTGGTAAACTCCGGGTGTTCCAATCTATGAATGTAGAAATTGAATTAGGAAAAGTTAAGAAGATTACTCTAAATGAACAATCATAGTCTATGCTTTTACTCATTTAAGGACAGAATATTCCGTTGAGCTAAACTACATTACAGGTGAATAATTCAATGTTAATAAATATTTTAATTATTAAGTTTATTTTTATAAATTTGTGTTGAGTTTGATGATGATTTAAATCACAAAAATTTCATATACCTATTCACATTTTAGATATAATCATTCAATATTTAGTAAGATCATAGTTCAAAAATTAAATTATTATTATAAATATCACATCAATCATATAAAAAATTTAAAACACTAACATGATATAAAATTAATTTGATTTCAATTCAATTTAATATAGCATGGTATTTAACTATCCCAAAAATGAATTGAGTTTGGGATATGTTAAGTGCAAATTGTACTGTTTAACAATTAGATTTAAAAGAAGCAAAATTTACATAATATATCAAATTATGATAAAATTTTAAGTTTTATCATCTTATTTATTGCAAGAAACTTGAGGTTTAATGGCTATGTAGTTTTGTGGCAAAATAATTTTTTTTACTATTACAATTTTGTGGTAAGAGTCATATTTTTATAGCTCCTGTCTTATAGCAATAACTATTATTGCTATTAGCAACTGTGGGGACATTGCCACCTCGTGGCTCTTGTTGATTAACAAAATGTTAAGTTACCTTTCAAACTTCTCTATGCTTTTGCTAGTTTCAAAGTTTTTAATTTTTTTTAATTGTAATTCCCATCCATGTTGAAATAAATTTGTTATCATGATTATTTTGAAATTTGTTATTATGATTATACTAACAATTCTTTGTATTTTGCATATCTTTTGGTGGAGTAGTATAAGTGTTAACTAAAAGGCTCTTGATTTGTGGATGACACAGTCAGAATAATTGAAATGATAAATTGGAGTGTTTAAATTGTAATTTTGGTGATTTGGATAGTTTTAAATAAGGTATTTAGTGTAAGATAGACAATTAAGATTGTCGAAATAACAATTTCGATAAACAAATTTGAAGAGTTTTTATGAAAAAATCGCGAAAAAAATAAAATGTTTTAGTTGTCTTTTATGCCACGCTTCCTTTGGTCAGGTCTCACCACTTTTTTCTTCGTCACTCTCATTATTTTACTTTTATGAATATCTTGTATGTAATATGAAGATTGCATGTATTTGTTTATCACTCTCATTATTTTACCTTTATGAAGATCTTGTATGTAATATGAAGATTGCATGTATTTGTTCATGGGTGAAATGTGCACATTGGTTTATCAATTTATTAAATATTTCATCTATTGGTTTTTTTCAAGTATGTTTGATTTGTATATTTGAGAAGTATGTTTATATGTGTAGAAATACTAATGGTTATTTTTGTCTAAATGAAGTTGAAGTAATATTTAAGTTTATATTCTCTCGTAATTTATTGACTTTTTTTGGATCACAAGTTTAGTTTATAGGATGATGGAGGGAACTATGATGTATTAATTTTCATTAAGATTAATTTTGTATTAAAATTTTTTATAACCAATATTTATGTAAATAATTATATCTTATTAATATACATTAAAACTCATTTTTATTCATTTATTTTGATGGTGAAGAAATACCAAATCTAAAAAGAAAGACCTTCTCTCACACAACAAAATGGATTTATATATTTTAAAGTTTGTTTCTAGGTTGTTTATATAAAGACACTTCATCCTAACTATTAAGACACAACCCTCCCTAATTTACCTCTCAAAGCCCCATTAAGAGATGATATTTTTGGCCATACCATCAAATAACAATGAAATAACTTATTTCCTCTCCAATTTCATTAGTCTCCACTTTGATCCATCATTTATTTGATATAGTATTGGTTATGTTTGTTGTTGTAAATGTAACTTCGGAAGATATTCTTTTGTATATTATTATTATATTATTATTGTACTTTTATTATATCTCCATTGGATTTTCCTCTGTTTGGGAATGTCATTATTGTATTTGGTCATGTAAGAATATCGAGGTAAAACCTCCATTGTAAGTTGGGGCAATAGTCCCCAAAATGATAAATGTAAAATGTATTTTTGAGCCTCCCTATGAGAGGTTGGCCCAGTTAGTTGAGGAAGTCGGCCCCATTGGGGATTTAGGTCAGTCACGCATAAAGTATAAATAGGGAGGTGCCCTCCCTCATTTGGACACACACCAACAAGTAAGTTCACTCCAAGGAAGAGAAAGACAAGTTCGCTAAGGAAGAAGAAGGAAGTTGCAGAAGTCATCTTATTTTTGGGTTTTCTACCTTGGTTTGATATTTTACTAAGTGATGAATCTATCACTGAAGAAGTTGTAGGGTTTTCTCCTTTATGGTTTCCCCCAAGAAAATTATTGTGTTCTTGTGTATTGTTGTGCTTGTTTATCTTTCAAATTAAATATCTAACATAATTGAATTAAAGTGCAAACACTAACATGGTATCAAAGCCACTATGAAAGAAGGCACTATGCAGTATCGAAAAGCTAGGGTTTCCAATTCCAAGGTCTTCTCTCCACAGTTCATCTAGAAAAGAGGGCCAAGCTAACTCGCCTCAAGGAGGCACATCTTTTCGTGGAAGTATAATTGAGTTTGGAGAATTTTCATTTTTGGCCCAATCACTACTGTCGGGAGAAACTAGGGCACCAAATTTTTGGAGCTTCCATTCACCAATTCAGGAAAAGGAGTACACTGGACAACTCGCCTTGAGGAGGTGCATATTTCTCTCCAAGCAAAATTTTAAGATTCCAAGTTTGAAAAATTAGGTGTTCTCTGTCAAACCCTAGGTCATCCAGCTCCAGAACCAGGTTGGGCATCTCAAATTGGCGAGATCTAATTCCTTCCTATTTCCATTTGAGGTTCTCATAGCAAAATGTCAAATCACACCAAGCTTGAGGATAAGCTTGAAGGAGCCGATAACTTCCAGGCATGGAAGTATAGAATTTCTCTCATTCTAGAAGAGAATGATTTGGACAAATATGTGAATGAGGAGGTTCCATAACCAAAGGGAGATGATGACAAAGCAATCCATAAGAAGAACATGATCAAGGCCAAAAGGATCATTGTTGACTCCATCCAGGACCATCTCATCCCTCATGTCTTTTCTTTGAAGACCTCTAAGAAGATGTTCGATGCTTTGACAAAATTATATGAAGGGAAGAACATCAACCGGAAGATGACTCTGAGGAACCAACTCAAGAATGTGAAGATTCAACACTCATAAACTATTCAATCTTACTTCACAAGAGTCTCTCATATCAAGGAAAAACTTGAGGCAATTGAAGATAATGTTGAAAAAGGAGAGATCGTGATGACTACCTTGAATGGTCTCCCAAGATCATGGGACTCATTCATTCAAGGAATATGCACCAAAAAGAAACTAATCACGTTCAACGGACTATGGGAAGAATGCACCCAAGAAGAAGCTCGATTAGTAGCAAGAGAAGAAAAGATGGGAGCTAATGATGACCAAGCCCTAACTACTCATACTAAAAACAATCAAAACAAGAGGGAGGATCACCATCACAAGAAGTCTAAATTATTCCATAGGAATCATGGATTTAAAAGTGACCTCTCCAGTATTAGGTGCTTTACATGTAATGAGAAAGGACATTATTCAAGAAATTGTCCTAGAAACCAAGGATCCTCTAGGAGAATCAACAAGAAGATGCATCATGCTCACACCGCTGAAGATGATGAACCAGGAAGGAAGAAAACCATAGAAGAAAGAGATGATTCTTCAAGTGACGAAGAATATGTTTTAATCTCATCCCTTACAGGTACCATCACCCATGGAAGCAATGATTGGCTTATGGATAGTGGAGCATCCAAGCATATGACAAGGTACAAAAAATATTTTGTCAACTTATCAGAACATGATTCACCCCACAAGGTGAAACTTGGAGATGAATATCAGTATCCTATCAAAGGAAGTGGAGAATCCTCTTACAAACTAGATTCCGGAAAATCAATAAAGATGAAGGATTTTCTCGACGTACCAGGTTTGAAGAAAAATCTTCTCTCCATTTCATCCTTAGATGCTAAAGGACTTTGTGTTGCATTTTTTGATGGATATGTTCTAATGTGGCCAAGAGGAAAGACAATAAATGATGCAATAGTAATTGGAGAGCAAGAGGGAGGCCTGTACAAGTTAAAATGACAACTAGAACAAGAATTGGTTCATGACTCCATGAAGCCAAGCGAATTATGGCATAGAAGGCTTGCACATGTACACTATAGAGCACTACCAATTGCAAGCAAATCAGTATCAGGTCTACCAAAAATTCAAGAAAAGTATGAATGCATTTGCAAGGGATGTGCACAAGGGAAGAATGTGAAGAAGTGATTTCCTAGCAGTGAAAGCAAGGAAAAAGGAATCTTGGATATATTTCACTCAGAGGTGCGTGGCCCCATGTCTTCCAACTCCTTAAGCGGGTATGTATACTATGTTTATTTCATAGATGATTTTTCTTGTAAGACATGGATTTATTTCTTGAAAGGAAAAGATGAAGTATTTAGCAAATTCAAGGAATTCAAATCCTTGGTTGAAAATCATACTGAAAAGAAGATCAAGACTTCACGATCAAACAATGGTTGAGAATTCACCTCAAAAGAATTTAAGGATCTATGCAAAGAATCAGGGATTAAGAGGGAGTTGAGAACTCCTTAAAATACTCAACAAAATGGCATGGCAGAATGTAAGAACATAACAATAATGGAAGCAGCGAAGGAAATGCTCCATCATCAAGATATCCCAATGCACTTATGGGAAGAAGCAACAAGAACAACTTTGTATGTACAAAACTGTACACCTCACCATGTATTGAACAACAAGACTCCAGAAGAAGCTTTCTCAGGAGAGAAACAATAAGTCAGCCATCTCAGAATATTTGGTTTCCCTGTGTACATACTCATTCGGAAAGAAAAGAGAACAAAACTAGACTTTTCATGGAAGAAGGGCATATTTCTGGGATACAGTGACATATCAAAATCTTACCGAATATACTTCCCAGGATTCAAGAAGATCGAAGTTAGCAGTGACGTAACTTTTGATTAAGGCTCATCCTACAACAAGTCAAGACAATTACCCACTGAAGGACCTGACGTTCCCAAAAACAGAGACATAGTTATGGAAGAGACAATCCAAGAAGATCATGAAGACCATGATATAAAAGAACCACAAGAACCTATAGATCCACCTCGTGAGAAGAACTCCCACAAGAGAAGACCAGCATGGGCATGTGAAGCAATACAAGATGCAGAGAAGTATGGTGCTCCACATGGGACACTCAAAGAAAGCAAGAGACCTAGACCATACTCCAGCTATGTGGCTGTCACCTACCCAAATTTTGAAACTATTTATTTTATTTGCAAAAACATTATGTTAAATTATAATTACAAAGTTTTGTAATTATGACCAAATCTAGTCAGTGATGATTGTAATAATATATTATTATTATTGAATAAATTAAACAGGAGACAAACACCCAAGGGAACTGTTAAAGGAGTGTTCATTGACCCACTAGGAGGAATGGAAGCTATTAGAAGGCATGAGACAAGTGTCAGCATTTGCACTCCACCACTAGTTGTTGGTTATGGGACAACTACCCCTAAAATTGTGGCATTATCCCCCAGGTGGGTGGAACAGAGCTGTTAGCTCATTAATGACCAGGTTAACCACTAAAAAGGCCTAGGCAACGTACATAAGGCAATTCGAATTGGGCAGGGAGCTCTACATTATTTTCTGTAGAAATAATTCCTCAAGTTTATCAGGTGATCACTGAGAGATTCGAATAGGGAGGCTAAGTGGAAGTGCATTGTGAGGATGCTGAAAATATTCTAAGAAGGGAACCAGAGGTGTTGGTGCAGGTCTCTTTGACTGCTAAGTCTATATGACTAGATAAACTACTTTGTTGCTGCAAGTTGATGACCTAAAGCTTCTACAGATTCCTCTTCCCAGTGGTTCAGTGAACAGGCTCGGGGGTCCTACGGCAAGTAATTGGGTTGTCTTCAGGAATAGGTTGGGTGGAACAGGCTCCTTGGGTTGTTTGTTTCTCCTACATTCATAAGGTTCTACTGTTATATCTTGTTATTTTCAGTTAAATGATTTTCTGTATTTGTAGACTTAGTATTTAACGTTAATGGCATACAGAACTATTTCAATTTCTGACCTAAGTATGATTTTGTATAATGATGGTTAAGTAAATGAGATGATTGATTAAAAATATTTTTTGTATTTTTTCGATACTATTTTCTGTATAGTACTCTAGTACAGAGAAGTAGAATTAAGTCAGATGATTGATGGGCGCAATGCCAAGTGATTGGATAGACTAACACTGTAGTGTTTCCTTTAATTCTGCAATTTCATTTATATATGTCTAAACTCACAATATAGAACAACCTATCATAAAACAGATATTGAAGCATTTTACTTAGTAACAAAAGTAAAACATTTCATTTCTGTACAGAAACTAGGTTTTCAATATCTAGTTAAAAACTTGTGCTATAAATTCTATTATTTCCAACAGTAGGGTGTTATAATTCTACTTATTCCAGGTATCATATTTCCTATAAATTTAACAACTGAAAATTTAAATAATCCTTTATACAGAGTTGCTACTTAGTACTTGACGATAAATATATATTTATCATTCCCAAATAATAGTATCACTGTATATTTCTATTTTTCATTGCAGTATTCATATTTCATATTTCGATTTAGTATTAATTACAAATATTAAATTCAAATATTTTCCATCATAGGCAAAACCCTAGCTCAAGAGAGAAAACAAATCTTTTACAATATCATGACAGATCCATAACTAGTGGACGATTAAACCCTTATATATTCGAAATATTAATTCAACTATTATCATTTTCTAAACCAAACATATTACTATTTTTTTATATACACTATCACATCACAATAGCTAGTTATACAAGATAAAGTCCAGACAATAGTATTATTATTTTTATCAATCATATTATTCATTAAGATAGGGTTCTTACAAAAACTGAGTCTTATCACCATTCCAATTTCAACCTAAACCATATAACACAGGGTTTCTCGTTTACGAATTTAACCCACGGCTCTCGGCCTAAATCAACACTGTATTTTCTAGCCAAGTATCAACTTTTATAAACATAGAAAGTGTTCAGAAAAACTATTTATTTTTGTTATGTTTCAAATGCAAACTCAATCTCATATTACCATTCAAGTCAAAAGTATAAGCATCGTAACACAGAACCATCTTTTTCTCAAAAACGAGTCAGCCCATGGCTCTCGTCTTTCACCTAAACACTGTATTAATTACTCAAACATCAACTTAGATCATTTATATATATCATATAGACACTATGTAAAGTTTTCTTAATACTGTGTTTCCATTAAAATCGACCGAGAATTCATCCCTTAGCATTTACATCTTCAATAAGTTTACAATCTCAATAAGAGATACAGCGAAATGCTACAAATTAGGGTAACAAAACAAGCCGAGGGTCCCAATCTCATAACACCTGTCTTAGGCTCTCAAAATCATAAACATTGGTCAAAAACCTTGCCAAGAACTAAATACCAACTCTCGTCCAACATCAAGCATCGGCCACAACAGGCTAGGAGAACCTACGAAGAGTAAGAACCACCGAGGCTTACCAAGTGGTCGAGCAGCAGTTCCCACCAAGATTTCAAACCCAGTAACCATTCGACGAAGCTAAACCTGCCATAAAAATCATCGAGAGGTTAAATGAAGAAAACGCAGAGTTTAACTCGAAGCAACTCAAATATCATTATCAATCCTTTGAAGGAAACATTACCTTACGCAGCTTCTGGAGTTAGAAACACCTTAAGCAGACAAGACGATGGAACCATCTACCAAATACAGAGAATAAGAGTTCAGAACTTGAAGAACAACCACTTGTAGCTAGGAGAATTGAACTCTGGTCCGACCTTGCACTCAAAGAAAACTAACAAAAAAACCCTGCAAACTATTTCAAAGGCTGTATCATAGCTCAGCTCTACAAAGAATACAGAGCCTGGAAACATATAAGTTTTCCCCTACAGGTCTAGGGATCGAAACTGAGGAAGGAGTCCTCCAAATCTTCAAAACACCAACCCTACAATGTAGCAGGCGGTCGGCCTCTCCACCTTACCACTACCAAGTGAAATGAAGGCCAAGAAAAACCATTTTGACACAATTCATAATGGAGAATAGGGTTTTTAGTTCAAAGCCCAAGGACATTTGAGATCAATGGTGGTGATGATGCCAACTAGGCACGTCGAAGTTCGGGCATCAACCACATTAAATACCTTATTAATTATCATAACCATCACGACATCCAGCTCAGTGGACCGAGGTTAAAAACATTACACAACTTGGCATCAGGGTGAAGTTTGGTGCTTACTATCATGTGAACCAGAACCACGTTGACATCCACGAGGTTTTCCACTAAGCACAGTAGGCTAGTGACTTAAATGCCAAAACCAGTTATGACAGCTCGCCAGCACGATAACACCATCACATTCATTACCCCTGTCAATGTTAAATGTCAGTACAAAGACTTAGGGTTACATTGTAAAGATCATTTCATTCCAAAGTATTGGTCATCGAATGCATAGTTTATATATTTTGTATATTGTTTCTCGATTGATAAAGGTCGTTGATTATATAGAAGGCCTTCGATACTTAATGTATAGTCTAGATTTCATTTTTGTGCACATCGTAATGTTTGTTTATATTGTCATCTCTTTGAAAAAAGATTACATAGTGTAAACATTAAATTAAAAAGATCTAAATCCTATAAAGTTGCAAATTTACAATAGTATCATCGTAATTATGATAATAACATTTGCTATATTAGAATGATTCTTCCTAAATTATAAATTGAGAGAAGTATAAGTTAATATAGTTATTTTGATGATTTCATGTGAATCCATGTGTACATTGGAATCTAGCACAAAATCAAGAAATCATAGTGTAAGTATAATGCACATGATATTACCACTCCTTGCAAAATGGTGAAATGACGACAAGATTCCAATAGTACTTATAAATTTGTAAACTAGCAGGTAAACGAGAAGTAGGACAAAGATCCATACCATTAACAACTCATGCAGGAAAGTACTTAGAGTTACTACAAGCATTGACGGCTAACTGAAAATATATTTAGAATTGCTTGTAACATTTGATTTTGTCGTAATACTCTTACCTGCGTATCTGCGCAAAGAAACAGGTTCAAATGCTTTAGCTAAACATAGCTAGGTAAACCTCAGGGTACCTCGTAGGACCCCTTCGTCATCATCCAAAAGCAAACTGCTAGTACTTTATCAAGAAATTATATCACAAGATAAACTTAATTACAACATGTAGATTACAATTAGACACAAGCAGAACTAAAGATGTATTTTTTGTTTTGAAGTATAAATTGTCGTTATCGTAATTTGTCATTAGTTAAAAGATTAGTATTTATTTTATTTTCCACATTAACAATTTCAGTATTTATTGCTACTTTTAAAAAAAATTATTTTTGTGATTTTTTGGGATGTTACATGTGGTATTAGAGCTCATGTTCGAACTCTCAGCCTAAAAAGGTCCAAAGAACACACAACAGAAAATTTTTATGACAGCATAAATCTTTACTAATTCAAGTTAAATTATTTTGTTATACAGAAATTTGTTTTCTAAGTTACAGGTATGGAAGGATCAGTTGAACACATGGAGGACAGATTTCGACCGAACAGTCATACAAACAATAACACGGGACAACATTATGAAGAAGAATTCCATGGTGAATCGAATGACAATTCATCAGAATTGTTACGTGCATTTCAGGAGTTGAAAGCAGAAATAATATTTGTTAAACAGGATAATGAGAGAATTCTGAAGGCATAAGAAGAACTGAACCAAGAACTATTCGACCAGTGCCCAACTGATGAACATGATAGAAGGGTTGAAAATACCTCCAAGACTAGAGACTTACCTCATCAGAACACGGGTAAGAAAGTGAGAAATGATGATTAGAAGTTCAACATCACCAGGAGCTGCAAATGAGATATGTAAAAAGAAACGTAATTATTCAAGTGATAGCAGCGAAGGGGATTACAAACCAAGAAGAAAAATCCATAAACAGTATGAACATATTTCTGGGGAGTTCAAGAAGATCAAACCCCCAACCTTCAATGGTGAAACTGAGAAAGGAGAGACAGCTGAAGCATGGCTGTCCGGCATGAAGAAATACTTTCAAATCTATGATTATTCAGAATCATTAAAAGCAAAGATGGCCATATACAACCTGATAGGGAAGGCATACATTTGGTGGCAGGACATCAAAAGAGTGAAGGGCATCAAGGACAAGGATGTGAATTGGAGCACTTTTAAACGGTACTTCAAGAAGAAGTTCCTATCTGAACAATATTACAAAGAAAAATCCAAGGAATTTTATGATTTAAGACTGGGAACCATGAACATGAAAGAGTTGAACAACAAATTTCTGAATTGCTAAGGTATGTGCCATACCTTGCGGAGGAAAAACCAAAGATTCAGAGGTATCTGAGTTGTCTACCTTTCAACATCAAGGACATAATAGAGTATGACAATCCAAAGACCTTAGAAGAAGCCATGAGGAAAGCAACTTTCTGCTATGATTAGAACCGGAAAAGAGAAGGTATATCTAACTAGAAAGATCATAAACCCAATAACTTTGAGCTGAAGAAAAAGAATTTCAGGTTCAATGGAAATTCTGGTTTTCAAAAGAAAAACTTTCCAAATCGAAATTTCCAAGGAAACAGTCCAAAAAATAAACAACAGCAGAATTTTACAGCTCCCAGAAATACACCAAATGTTACCAGAACTAACGACCAGAGGACACTTATAAAATGCTTTGAGTGCCAAGGTCCTTATTATGCTTCAAAATATCCCAATAAGAAGCAGACAACCAATAATATTCATTCCATACAAGCTAAACCTATTGTGGGAGACTTGGCGAGAGATATGCCCATAATTAATGCAGCTCTAGACAACAGGCAAGCGGAGCATCAAGTCTCTATGGTAGAGATTGAAGGTATGCTACAAAACCACCTAGTTACTATTTTGATTGATCCAGGCGCTAGCCTAAGTTATATATCTCCAGATATTGTAGAAAATTTTAATCTGAAAATAGAAAAATTTAATAAATCCTGGTTAGTTAGAATAGCAACAGGAACAACAAAAAAAGTGTCTGATTTTGTTGAAAGTTGTGTTTTATCTATGAATCAGTTAACGACACAAACCAAGCTAAATGTTTTACCTTTAGGATCCTATGACATCTTAATTGGAATGGACTGGTTAAAATCACATCATGTTATTTTGAATTGTTATGAGAAGTTTTACCTGTCTAAATGATGAAGGAGAAACAGTAGAAGTAAAGGGTATTCCTAGAAAGACATCACTTAGACAGATTTCAAATATGCAAGTAAAAAGAGCAGTTAGAAAAGGATCTAATATGTTCGCAGTAAATGTAGTACATGAGGAGTCAATTACAAAAGAAGACAAACTGAAACTAGAAGATATACATGTCCTAAAAGAATTCCTGGATGTTTTTCCAGAAGATATTCCTGGATTACCCCCAAAGAGGGATCTAGATTTTACCATTGAGCTGATACCGGGTGCGGTACGAAACTCTAAAGCTCCATATAGGATGAATATATTGGAATTAAATGAGTTAAAATCACGGTTGAAGGAACTGATTGATAAAAACTATATAAGACCCAACGTGTCTCCTTGGGGAGCACCTGTTATTTTTGTTAAGAAGAAGGATGGCACTTTAAGGCTTTGTATAGATTATCACCAACTGAATAAGATGACAATCAAGAATCGATATCTGTTTCCCCGCATCGCCGATCTATTTGATCAGCTGCGAGGAGAAACGATATTTTCAAAGATTGATTTAAGGTCAGGATACCATCAAGTTCGTGTGAAGGATGAGGATATTTTTAAAATAGCCGTTAGAACTCGCTATGGACATTATGAGTTCATGGTCATGCCATTTGGGTTGACTAATTCCCCGGAGTATTTATGTGCTTAATGAATAATATTCTGCAAAAGTATTTGGATAAGTTCGTCATTGTGTTCATAGATGACATTTTGGTATATTCTAAAAGTAAGGAAGAACATGATGAACATCTTCGTATTATTTTACAAGTTTTGAGAGATCATCAATTATATGTTAAGTTTAGTAAGTGTGACTTTCACAAGGATAAGATTCAGTGTTTAGGTCACATAATCTCTAAGGAAGGAATTTCGGTTGATCCCGATAAGATAAAAGCCATTGATGAATGGCCGGTTCCTAAGGATGTGTCGGACGTATGATCGTTTATGGGGATTACAGGATATTATAGAAAACTCATTGAAGGTTTTTTGAAGATTGAAAACCCCATAACCTCCTTACAGAAGAAGGGGAAGAAGTTTGTATGATATCAAAAGTGTGTAGATAGTTTTAAGAAGTTGAAGGAATTACTAACTACAACACCTATTCTGAGAATTTCAGATCCTAATAAAGATTTTATAGTATGCACCCACGCATGTAATGACGGACTCGGTGGAGTCCTAACACAAGAGGGACATGTTGTTGCATATGAGTCTCGAAAGCTGAAAATACATGAGAAGAATTATTCTACATATGATCTGAAATTATTAGCAGTAATACACACCTTAAAAATGTGGCGTCGCCATCTTATTGGCAGGAAATTTACTTTGATGACAGATAACATGGGGCTAAAGTATTTACTAGATCAAACGAACTTGAATGCTAGACAGGCTAGATGGCTAACCTTTCTAAGTGAATATGATTTTGAAATTCAACATATAAAGGGTAAAGAGAACAAAGTTGATGATGCCTTAAGTTGTAATGCAAAGTTAAATTTTATTTCAGCCATCAGTACATACACAATAGATTTAGAAAATCAGATTTTCGAAGAGATTAAACTGGATGAAGAATACAGAAATTTACATGAAAAGACAGTAGAAAATAATTCTGAAAATTCTATGGCAAATTTCAGGTTAAAAGAAAATGGCTTGCTGTTGTACAAAAACAGATTATATGTTACCAATGTACCAAAGATAAAAAATCTTATTTTAGATGAGATGCACAAAAGTCATTATGCTGGTCATCCAAGTTATCAGAAAACCATAACTATGTTACGAAAAGATTATTATTGGCCCAAGATGAAGGACGAAGAAGCAGAATATATACCTAAATGCTTTGATTGTCAAAGAGTAAAGGTTGAACATCAGCATCCGGCTGGACTGTTACAGCCATTACCTATACCTGGTTGGAAATGGGAAATCATAAGCATACATTTTATTACCGGACTCCCCAAAATTCAGAAACAAAATGATTCCATCATGGTGGTAGTGGATAAACTCAACAAGGTGGCACATTTTATACCAGTAAAAACTACTTATAAGGCTCCAGATATTGCGGAAATGTTTATGAATAGATTTTTCGATTACATGGAATACCAAAAATGATAGTTTCAGACCATGATTCTAAGTTTACCGGAAACTTCTGGATATCTTTGTTTAAAGGGTTGAATACAACCTTAAACTTTAGCATAGCATTTCATCCACAAACGGATGGACAGACAGAAAGAGTAAATCAGATATTGGAAGACATGCTAAGGATGTATGTTAAGGACCAGCATTGTCAGTGGGAGGACTACTTGCATTTAGCAGAATTTGCATATAACAACCATTACCATGCATCAGCCAGGCTTAGCCCTTTTGAAATTCTTTATGGTAGGAAATGTAATACACCAGTTTCTTGGAATGACCTAGTTAATAGAGTTATATTAGGACCTGAATTGTTGAAGGAAATAGAACTAACCGTGCAACAGGTACAAAGAAATCTTAAAGCTGCCCAAGATAGACAAAAGAGTCAAGCAGATCTTAAAAGGACTCATAAAGAGTTTCAGGTTGGTGAGCATGTTTTCATTCAGGTAAGACCGAAGAAGAGTTCATTAAAATTGGGAAGCTGTGCCAAACTGGAACCCAGGTATTGTGGTCCTTTCGAAATTTTGTCAAGGGTAGGACCCATGGCATATCAACTAGCTTTGCCACCAAATCTAAAAATACATAATGTTTTTCATATTTCAATTTTAAAGAAATATGTACATGATGCTACTCATGTTATAAATTGGAATGATGTATAGGTGGAACAAGACGACGATTTTCAGGTGGAACCGGACTGTATCCTCGAAAGGAGGGAAACTCTACTCCGGAATTGCATCATTGGGAAGGTAAAGGTGCAGTGGAAGCACCTTATCCCAGAAGAGGAAACCTAGGAGTTGGAGAGTAGTATGTGGGAAGCATACCTAGCTCTGTTTCAGGAATACTCAGAAAATGAATGAACAACATCGAGGACGATGTTGAGACTCAAGGGGGGGTGTATGTCACCTACCCAAATTTTGAAACTATTTATTTTATTTGCAAAATCATTATGCTATATTATAATTACAAAGTTTTAAAATTATAACCAAATCTAGTCAAGGATAATTGTAATAATGTATTATTATTATTATTTAATAAATTAAACAGGAGACAAACACCCAAGGGAACTGTTAAATGAGTGTTCACTGACCCACTAGGAGGAATGGAAACTGTTAGAAGGCATAGGACAAGTGTCAGCATTTGCACTCCACCACTAGCTGTTGGTTATGGGACAAATACCCCTAAAATTGTGGCATTATCTCCCAGGTGGGTGGAACAGAGCTGTTAGCTCATTAATGACCAAGTTAACCACTAAAAAGGCCTAGGCAGCCTAGATAAGGCAATTTGATTTGGGCAGGGAGCTCTGCATTATTTTCTACAGAAATAATTCCTCAAGTGTATCAGGTGATCACTGAGAGATTCGAATAGGGAGGCTAAGTGGAAGTGCATTGTGAGGCTGCTGAAAATATTCTGAGAAGGGAACCAAAGGTGCTGGTGCAGGTCTCTTTGACTGCTAAGTCTATATGACTGGATAAACTACTTTCTTGCTACAAGTTGATTGCCTAAAGCTTCTACAGATTCCTCTTCTTAGTGGTTCAGTGAATAGGCTCGGGGGTCCTAAGGCAAGTAATTTGGCTGTCTTTAGGAATAGGTTGGGTGGAACAGGCTCCTTGGGTTGTTTGTTTCTCCTACATTCATCAAGTTCTACTATTCTATCTTGTTATTTTCAGTTAAATGATTTTATGTATTTGTAGACTTAGTATTTACAGTTAATGGCATACATAAGTAACTGTTTCAATTTCTGGCCTAAGCATGATTTTGTATAATGATGGTTAAGTAAATGAGATGATTAATTAAAAATATTTTCTGTATTTTTCCCATACTGTTTTCTGTATAGTACTATAGTACAGAGAAGTAGAATTAAGTCAGATGATTAATGGGCAAAATGCCAAGTGATTGGATAAACTAACACTGTAGTGTTTCTTTTAATTCTGCAATTTCATTTATAGATGTCTAAACTCAGAATATAGAACAGCCTATCATAAAACAGATATTGAAGCATTTTACTTAGTAACAAAAGTAAAACATTTCATTTCTGTACATAAACTAGGTTTTCAATATCTAGTTAAAAACTTGTGCTATAAATTCTATTCTTTCCAACAGTAGGGTGTTATAATTCTGCTTATTCCAGGTATCATTATTCCTATAAATTTAACAGCTGCAAATTCAAATAATCCTTTATACAGAGTTTCTACTCAGTACTTGACGATAAATAGATATTTATCATTCCCAAATAATACTATCACTGTATCTTTCTATTTTTCATTGCAGTATTCATATTTCATATTTCGATTTAGTATTAAGTACAAATATTAAATTCAAATATTTGTCATCATAGGCAGAACCCTAGCTCAACAGAGAAAACAAATCTTTTACAATATCATGACAGGTCCATAACTAGTCGACGATTAAACCTTTATATTCGAAATATTAATTTAGCTATTATCATTTTCTAAACCAAACATATTACTATTTTTTATATATATACTATCACATCACAATAGCTAGCTATACAAGATAAAGTCCAGATAATAGTATTATTATTTTTATCAATCGTATTATTCATTAAGATAGGGTTCGTTACAAAAACTGAGTCTTATCACCATTCCAATTTCAACCTAAACCATATAACACAGGGTTTCTCGTTTACGAATTTAACTCACGGCTCTCAGCCTAAATCAACACTGTATTTTCTATCCAAGTACCAACTTTTATAAACATAGAAAGTATTTATTTTTGTTATGTTTCAAATGCAAACTCAATCTCATATTACCATTCAAGTCAAAAGTATAAGCATCGTAACACAGAACCATCTTTTTCTCAAAAACTAGTCAGCCCATGGCTCTCGTCTTTCACCTAAACACTGTATTAATTACTCAAACATCAACTTAGATAATTTATATATATCATACAGACACTATGTAAAGTTTTCTTAATACTGTGTTTCCATTAAAATCGACCGAGAATTCATCCCTTAACATTTACATCTTCAATAAGTTTACAATCTCAATAAGAGATACAGTGAAACGCAGCAGAGCAGGGTAACAAAACAAGTCGAGGGTTCCAATCTCGGAACACCTGTCTTGGGCTCTCAAAATCATAAACATTGGTCAAAAACCTTGCCAATAACTAAATACCAACTCTCGTCCAACATCAAGCATTGGCCACAACAAGCCAGGAGAACCTACGGAGAGTAAGAACCACTGAGGCTTACCAAGAGGTCGAGCAGTAGTTCCCACCAAGCTTTCAAACCCAATAACCATTCGACGAAGCTAAACCTGCCATAAAAATCATCAAGAGGTTATAAGAAGAAAACGCAGAGTTTAACTCGAAGCAACTCAAATATCATTATCAATCCTTTGAAGGAAACATTACCTTAAATAATGCAACTTATGGAGTTAGAAACACCTTAAGCAGGCAAGACGACGGAGCCATCTACCAATTAAAGAGAATAAGAGTTCAGAACTTGAAAAAAAACCACTTGTAGCTAGGAGAATCGAACTCTGGTCTGACCTTGCACTCAAAGAAAACTAACAGAAAAACCCTACAAACTATTTCAAAGGTTGTATCGTAGCTCAGCTCTACAAAGAATACAGAGCCTGGAAACATATAAGTTTTCCCCTACAGGTCCAGGGATCGAAACTGAGGAAGGAGTCCTCCAAATATTCAAAACAACAACCCTACAATGTAGCAGGCGGTCAACCTCTCCACCTTACCACTACCAAGTGAAATGAAGGCCGAGAAAAACCACTTCGACACAATTCATAATGGAGACTAGGGTTTTTAGTTCAAAGCCCAAGGACATTTGAGATCAACGGTGGTGATGATGCCAACTAGGCACGTCAAAGTTCAGGCATCAACCACATTAAATACCTTATTAATTATCATAACCATCACGACATCCAGCTCAGTAGACCAAGGTTAAAAACATTACACAGCTCAGCGTAAGGGTGAAGTTTTGTGCTTATTATCACGTGAACCACAGTGACGTTGACATCCATGGGGTTTTCCACTAAGCACAGTAGGCTAGTGACTTAAATGCCAAGACCAGTTATGACAGCCTGCCAGCACGATAACACCACCACATTCATTACCCATGTCAATGTTAAATGTCAGTACAAAGACTTAGGGTTACATTGTAAATATCATTTCATTCCAAAGTATTGGTCATCAAATGCATAGTTTATATATTTTGTATATTGTTTCTCAATTGATAAAGTTCGTTGATTATATAGAAGGCCTTCGATACTTAATGTATAGTCTAGGTTTCATTTTTGTGCACATCGTAATGTTTGTTTATATTGTCATCTCTTTGACAAAAGATTACATAGCATAAACATTAAATTAAAAAGATCTAAATCCTATAAAGTTGCAAATTTACAATAGTATCATCGTAATTATGATAATAACATTTTCTATATTAGAATGATTCTTCCTAAATTATAAATTGAGAGAAGTATAAGTTAATATAGTTATTTTGATGATTTCAAGTGAATCCATGTGTACATTAGAATCTAGCACAAAATCAAGAAATCATAGTGTAAGTATAATGCGCATGATATTACCACTCCTTGCAAAATGGTGAAATGACGACAGGATTCCAATAGTACTTATAAATTTGTAAACTAGCACGTAAATGAGAAGTAGGACAAAGATCCATACCATTAACAACTCATGCAGGAAAGTACTTAGAGTTACTACAAGCATTGACGGATAACTGAAAATATATTTAGAATTGCTTGTAACATTTGATTTTGTCGTAATACTCTTACATGCGTATCTACGCAAAGAAATAGGTTCAAATGCTTTAGCTAAACATAGCTAAGCAAACCTCAGGGTACCTCGTAGGACTCCTTCGTCATCATCCAAAAGCAAAATGTCAGTACTTTATCAAGAAATTATATCACAAGATAAACTTAATTACAACATGTAGATTACAATTAGACATAGGAAGAACTAAAGATGTATTTTGTGTTTTGAATTATAAATTGTCGTTATCATAATTTGTCATTAGTTAAAATATTAGTATTTATTTTATTTTCTGCATTAGCAATTTTAGTATTTATTGCTACTTCAATTTTTTTTTGTGTGATTTTTCGGGATGTTATAGTGGCCCTACTATGCGACATCATTGATAAAGAACCTTCCAATTATGAGGAAGCAATGGAAAAGAAGGAATAGAAGGATGCCATGGCCGAAGAGTACCAGTCAATTATGAAGAATGATGTCTGGGAGATAGTTCTGAGACTAGAAGGGAAGTCTATTGTGACTTCAAAATGGATCTACAAGATCAAGCATGTTGCAGATGGTAGCATCGAAAAACACAAGGCAATATTTGTGCCACATGGCTTCTCCCGGAAAGAAGGCATAGACTACGAGGAGACATTTTCACTTGTAGCAAGATACACTTCCATCAGATCCATACTTTCTTTAGCCGTAGTAATGAAATGGTAGGTACACCAAGTGGACGTCAAGACAACATTGTTGAATGGTGTAGTTGAAGAGGAAGTTTATGTGGAGAATCCACTGGGATTCGAGACACATGACAGACAAACTCATGTGTGCAAGATAAATAAATCCTTGTATGGTTTGAAGCAGGCACCCAAGACATGGTACGATAGGACGAACAATTTTTTTACGAGATTAGGATTTACCAAGAGTAAAGCAAATTCCAACCTCTACTTCACGGTTGAGGACATAAGACTAGTAATATTACTTCTATATGTATATGACATGTTCTTAATAGGAGAGGATGAGCTCATTGCAAAAAAAAAAGAAAGCTTGTTGCAAAGTTCGAGATGAAGGACCTAGGAATGATGCACTACTTATTAGGTATGGAGGTGTGGCAGAGTTCAGATGGGATTTTCCTTGGTCAAGGAAAGTATGCAGTGGATATTATAAAGAGATTTGGAATGATGGAATGCAAGGCAATGGCCACACCAATGGCATCGAACTTGAAGCTATTGTGTGATTCTTCTTCAGAGACAATTGATTCCACGATGTACATGCAGATGATTGGTTTGTTAATGTAATTGACGAACACAAGACCAAACATATGCTTTGTTGTGAACACCCTAAGCCAGTTCCTAGCAGATCCGAGACATGTTCACCTGATTGTTGCAAAACATATATTGAGGTACCTGAAGGGTACAATTGAGTATGGGATCAAATATGTGACGAAACAAAAGATTAAACTACATGGTTATGTTGATTCAAATTGGATAGGAAGTTCCACAAACAGGAAGAGCACTTCAGGATGCTGCTTCAGTTTGAGATCCAGTATGATTTCTTGGTTTAGCAGGAAGCAGTCAAGTGTGGCATTGAGTACAACCGAAGCAGAGTATATTGCATCCTGTCCAGCTAGTTGTGAGGCAATATGGTTTCGGAAGCTAATGTCAGATTTATTTGATCTCGATTTAGAGGTGACTTGTATCTTTTGTGACAACCAGAGTTGTGTAAAATTGTCTGAGAACCCGGTGTTCCATGACAAGTCAAAGCATATTGAGATCAAGTACCACTATATCCCAGATATGGTGTATAAAGGAGAAATGAAGCTCTAGTATGTGAAGACAGAAGAGCAGACAACCGATGTGTTGATCAAGCTGTTAGCACTGATATCTAATATTCCATTCAAAACAGGAAAGAAAACCAGAGGTTTATATATTTGCACTAATATCTAATCTAAGAAAAACGCCAACACACATTTTTTTTGGTTGTATTTTAAAAATTGTTTTCCACCCATATCCTGTTTCATGGAATTATGTCGATGACATTGTTTGGAGGGAGTATCCCACCCTTCCGGTGATAAATTTTGCATCCATTTTCCGTTGGATTGTGTGCATATAATTAGAAAAAATACATCCTTTATTACCTAATGGTTATCCCCTTGAAGCCCTAGATTGGTGATATGTGAAGCCCTACATTGGATATATTTGGAATCCGTGGAACACCCCCTCTCACTCTACCTCTAACCCCTTACCACCCCCCAATGTATCTTCCTTCACCTATCTCTCTCTTTGTCTCTCTCTAACCCATTAACACAACCCCCTTTTCTCTACCTCTAACCCCTTACCACCCCCCACCCCCATATTTCTACCTCTAACCCCTTACCAACCCCCACGCCCCTTTTTATACCTCTAACCCCTTACTACCAAGAATTATTTTTAATGTTATAATCGAAACACAATAAAATCATACGCCCCCTTTGGAAAAAACAAATATCTTGTTACCAAACATGCGTGCGTTGAGTAAATATAAAATGCGCAAACGTTTTGTAAATATAAAATGCTCATGCATTTTGTTTTGGAAGGCTTTAAAATTTAAATTTAAACAAAACGTGTACTCATTACTTAGCACTATGCCCGAACCTCCACACAAAATAGCATGGAATTCCTATGTTTATGTGTCTGCTTCAGACTTTTCTTTGGATTTACCATGCTTGTGCCTTGGAATATGATATACCATGGCTAATTGAGCATTGTATCCAATTTTTTAACTATGCATGTGTTTAGCCACTAGTTACAATATGCTACACCATCATTTTTTATGAAAATTTAGACACAAATAGGATTTTTTCTGCAGATTCCAAATATGTAATTTGTAAAAATAATATATATATATTTCTTATTTTTCTTGTGTCATGACTTCATAACTCAAAAAAACACATTGTTAGTGTTTCGTCCATAAATCCTTCGTTTCTCAACGATTTTGAAAAAAAATTGTATGGTGCACTAAAGGACACCAACCTCTACATGCTATAAAAAAATTGTTTCAAAATAATCGCATTAAGACCTTCAAAGGCTGCACCCACAATTGGAATACTGTTTTCGAGGTTCAATCACTTAGATAATTAAAGAAAAAATTAAAAATTATTAAATTTTTTAAAGAAAAATAGTGGTGCAATAGTACTACGTGTTTTCTATATGTCTACCGTTTTCTGTAAGTTGATTCCATCATTTAGGCCCTCAAAGGTTAAACCCACAGAAACATATACCTTATAATTTGTCCAAAAAATAAAAAAGTGCTTGTTACAAAGGATCAAACTTCAGATAGTTAAGAAAATTTTCAATAGAAAAAAATTATATATTCAGCAACGTCATCCAATTTCCTAAGTTTTATTTTTTATACTCATCACAAGATTCATTGTGTATGTGTCTCAAAAAATCAATTTAAGTTGATGGATGTATGTTTTTTTAGTTTTCTATTGCATCTAACATGTCAAAAGAGACCCATGATTAGCTTGCACACACCCACCTGCACTATTCCAATTTTGATTTTTTTAAATGACGTGCACGAAGCCAAACTAATGTGCAATCCAAATTCGAAACAACAAACACAAATCCTTCAAATTCACACCAAATATGCAAAACATTTTAAATCATTTCCTATATTTTCAAAGCTAATGAAAAGTGGATCTCTAAGTTCACGAAGAAGAAGATTGCACTAATGTTTCCTATCTCAATAACCAAGCAAGAAAATGACATTCACTAATTCTTTCAAACTAAGGAACATGAAAACAATCTTTTTCTTTTTCTTTTATAAATGCAAGATTTAAACCAATACTAAAACAATGCAATGACAAAAATATTTTCCTTTTTTTATTTTCATGCGTTTAATTTACTAAGAGAAACAAAATAAATCCTTCCTTTATCATGCAATGGAAACTAGAATAGAAACCAATTTATTACGAATTCGATTACTAAGATATGTAAGGAAACTACACATCAATCCCGAGATAAAAAAGGACTCACGATGCATGCTAAATATGAATAACTCCTATGCAATCAAAATTAATCCAATCTTCAAACAATGATAAGATGGATTCAAATATAGGTCATGGACACATATGAAATTGTATCAGGTAGTGAGGAATCAAGGGAAACAATCCAATAGAAAATCCAGTGAAGAAAATCAAGCAAAACTCTAAAAATACCTTAGGGTGTCGAAGTTCGGAGGAATACACCAGTGCGACAAGGAAAAGTGGTGCAGACTATGATAAGCCCAGGTGTGACAATTTCTCACTATACCTGAATTCAAAGTGCAACAGGCAAGGGATATAATGCAAAAAATAAAAAATGGTCTGAAAAAATTCAAATATTTTGATGAACTAAATGTTCCAAAGTCAGTCTTGATGCCCCAGTGACTCAGGGGATTAAACTCAAGCGAAGGAAAGAGTAAAAATGACTAGATCAAAAGGATTAAAATCTTTAAATCAACCAAACCCTAAATAAGGAAAATAAACTCTTAGAGAACACTTCGTCCCTAGTTGTTAGAAAAACAGGATCACAGAGCAATAACAATAAACAGAAATGCAAATATAATCACACATACACATTACAAGAGATACACAGATATATCATGGTTCACCCAACTTGGGCTAGGTCCACACTGAAGTTTCCAGTCCTTATTATTATTCTGTCTAGTAAAGTGAAGGGATACAACCTGCAGTACAGCCACTGCACTTCCTCTTCACTGTCTCACAGTCTCTCTTCTCGATCTTAGAGATATTTACAATGCATAATACCTAATACATCAACCCTTGCCGTATTACAATGTCTTTCTTTTATAAGGGAGATACAATGGAAAAATACCACGGGTTACCCAAAACCATGGGCCCCGAAATCTGTTGGCGAAACAACCCAAATTTTTTTCTCGGGGCACTGGCCCCCCAAATACGGGAGTGAAACCAATCCCCCGGACCCCCTGGGGATCGTGTCGGGATCATAACCAAACCTGGGGTATGGACACGGCTGAATAATAATATCTCTGAATCTGGATATCAGGCTCCAGAACCAACAATCTCCCACTTGGAGACTGATCACAACAACTCCACCGTTGTTGTACTTGCTGGACCTTGGACTTGGAAACTTTCTCATCTTCACCTTCATGCCAGAAGGCCAATTGAAAACCGAGCAGGAACTCAATTTCTCTCTGGTCACTACCTTTGTGAACATGTCTGCAGGATTATGGCTAGTATGTATCTTTTCCAGCTTCAACAATTCATCTTCCAGAACAGAGCGTATGAAATGGTACTTGAACAGTATATGTTTAGTTCTAGAATGGAATGTTGAGTTCTTTGCAAGATGAAACGAACTCTAGATGTCACTATACAACCTGCTATCCTTCTGCTTCTTACCCACTTCCTCCATAAACCTCTGCAACCAAATCATCTCTTTACTAGCCTCTGTAACAGCAACATACTCTGCTTCCATTGTTAAAAGTGCAACAACCTTCTGTAGTCTCGAAATCCAGCTTACTGTTGTTCCACCTACGGTAAACACATACCCTGTGGTGCTCCTCCTGCTATCCTTATCACCTGCCATATCTACATCAACATATCCCTGTAGGACAGTGTCTGAACCTCCAAAACATAATGCCTCCTCCAAAACATAATGCCTGAGTGGTAGTACCTCTCAAATACTTGAGAATCCACTGTACTTCCTTCCAATGTTCTTTACCTTCATTGTTCATATATCTGCTCACAACTCCCATTGCTTGTGCAATATCTAGTCTCATGCACACCATGGCATACATCAAGCTACCAACTGCTGATTAATAGGGAATCTTGGACATGTAATCTGTCTCTTCCTGTGTCTTGGGACACATTTCCTTACTTAGACTGAAATGGCTGACCAAAGGTGTACTTACTGGTTTTGCATTTTGCATTTTGAACCTCTCCAACACCTTTTGTATGTACTCACTTTGAGACAATGTCAATTTGCAATTTTTCCTGTCTCTCGTTATTCTCATACCAAGGATTTTCTTTGTAGCACCAAAATCCTTCATCGCAAATGAATTAGCTAGCTTTCTTTTGAATACATTTATATCCTGCATGTTAGACCCTACAACAAGCATGTCATCCACATACAATAACAAGATAATATATCTTTCATTGTCTAGGTTCTTGAAATAAACACAGTGGTCAGAATAACATCTATTATAACCTTGTTCTGTCATAAAGCTGTCAAATTTTAGATACCACTGCATTGGATCTTGCTTCAAGCCATACAAGCTCTTTTTCAACATGCACACCAAATCCTCCTTCCCTTTGACCTCATACCCTTGTGGCTGCTGCATATATATCTCTTCCTCCAAATCCCCATGGAGAAAAGTTGTTTTTACATCTAACTGCTCAGGATGCAAATCTTCTACCACCACTAGAATTAAGATAGTTCTAATTGAAGTCATATTAACAATAGGAGAAAATATTTCATAAAAATCTATACCTTTCTTCTGTGCAAACCCCTTTACAACAAGTCTGGCCTTGTACCTCTTCTTACCTCCTTCTTCTTCCTTCAACCTGTAAATCAATTTGTTCTGCAATGCTCTTTTACCAGCAGGTAGTTGAACCAAATCCCAAGTCTGGTTTCCTACCGTTGAGTCCATCTCCTCATTCATGCCTTGCTCCCACTTCTTTCTAGTTTCCACCTACATTGCTTCTTCATAACATTCTGGTTCACCAGCATCAGTCATCAACAAATAATACATTGAAGGAGATTATCATTCAGGGAGGCTACTTAACCTGGTAGATCTTCTTGCAGTTGCAGGAGTTTCAAGTACTTGTTATTGTTCTTGATTTTCCTACACCTTTGGAACTTCATTTTCTTTAATTTCATCAAGTACTGTGTACTCTGTGTTTTTCTTTTCTTGTTTCTTTCCCTACAACTGATATTTACACATGACCTTTTCATTGAATATCACATCTCTACTCCTGATGATTTTGTTAGTTTCATAATCCCATAAGCGATAACCAAATTCATCAATCCCATATCCAATAAAGGTACATTTCTTGGATTTAGCTTCAAGCTTTGTTCTATTATTTTTATCAATATGGACAAATGCTTCACAACCAAACGTTCTCAGAAATGAGTAGTTTACCTTTTACTTGTCCATGCCTCCTCTGGAATACCGCCATCCAAAGCACTTGAAGGTCCTCTGTTTATTAAATAAACAGCAGTATTTATAGCATTAGCCCAAAACTGTAAGGGAAACCATGCATGCAATCTCTTACACCTTGCACGCTCCATGATCATTCTGTTCATCATTTCAAACACACCATTTTCTTGTGGTGTTCCTGGGACTGTCTTCTCTCTACAAACCCCATGATATGAACAGTAACTATAAAACTCCTTGCCGCAGTACTCACCTCCATTATCAGATCTGAGACACTTCAACCTTTTTCCTATCTCATTCTCAACCAAAGCTTTCCACTTCTTAAAAGTAGCAAACACATCAGATTTATGTCTAATGCAATAAACCCACGTTTTCCTAGTTGCATCATCAATCAATGTAACATAATAATGAGAGCCACCAAGAGATTGTACCTAAGTCGGTCCCCATACATCTGTATGCACTAGCTCTAACTTTTCATTCTTCTTCTGTTTCCCAACCTTGAGAAATCTGACTCTCTTTCATTTTCCATAAAAACATAGTTCTCACAGAATTCCAAACTTACCTACTTCAAATTTGGCAACAACTTCCTTGAGTGGAGAATCTGCATCCCCTTCTCACTCATGTGGCCAAGCCTATGATGCCACAATGTTGTATTTGTTCCTGTGGAAGCTAAAGAGATAGAATGGTCAGTATTATGAGGACATAAATACAATGTTACCCTATCTCATTTTTCTATCACCATTGATCATTTAGTGATCTTCCACCACTTTTCTCCAAAAGTAGATAGACAGTCGCCATCTCCCAACTGCCCTGTTGAGATCAGATTTCTTTTCATAGCAAGAATATGCCTAACATCCTTTAACTGCCAGTCAGTTCCATTCTTAACTTTTATCCATACCTTATCCATTCTAACAATTTTACATGGCTCATCATCACCTAATAAAAAATGTCCAAAATCACCTAGAACATAATCATGAAAATATTTCCTATGGGGTGTAGCATGACATGAAGCCCATGAATCTACTACCCAATAATCACTAGTATTATCTAATGCAAGAATCAAAGCATCTTGTAACACATCACCTATTACATTTGCTTCATGGGTAGTTTCCTTCTGTCCATCTACTTTCTTCTTTAGAGATCTGCAGTCTTTCTTCGGATGTCCTTTCTTTCCACAGTTCCAACACTCTATTTTTTTCAGTCTGGACTTGGATCTGCCCGTTTTAGAATTGCCACGATTACCTTGGTTCTTTCCTCTCTCCTTTTGTCTTCCCCTGCTCTCCATGGTCAACGCATTACCTGATGTCTCACCTATGCTTTTTCTTCGCATTTCCTCGCTAAGAATAACACCAATAACATCATCAAATTTCAAGGTGTTTGAACCAGAGACAGAGTTACTTACAGCCATGAACAAGCTATTCCAACTTTCTAGCAATGAACACAAGATTAGAAGAGCCCTAACCTCATCATCAAAGTTCACACTTACAGAACTTAGTTGATTTGTAACCGTATTAAACTCATTTAAATGATCAGTAACAGATCCACGTTCAGACATCTTCATATTAAATAAACGCTTCATTAGAAATACCTTGTTGGAGGCTGAGGGTTTTTCATACAGCTTACCCAATGCGCTCATCAACCCCTCCATTGTCATTTCTTTTGAGATATTGAAAGCCACCGACGAAGCCAAGGACAACCGTATTGTTCCCAATGCCTTTCTGTCAAGAACTTCCCATTCTTCATCCTTCATAGCCGCCAACTGCTTTGCTTTTCCTCCCAACGGCAGGAATAGATCCTTCTAGTACATATAATCCTCCATTTGCATCTTCCATAACTAGAAGTTTTTTCCGTTAAACTTCTCGACCTTAAACTTTCCTTCTTCCACCATTGCTCCCACTCGAACCAGAAACCCTAGCTTCCTACGGGTTTATCTGCCAAATAGACCTTTGGATCTTATACCAATTGTTAGAAAAACATGATCGCAGAGTAATAACAATAAACAAAAATGCAAATATAATCACACATACAAATTACAAGAGAGACACAGATATATCGTGGTTCACCCAACTTGGGCTAGGTCCACACTGAAGTTGCCAGTCCTTATTATTATTCCGTCCAGCAAAGTGAAGGGATACAACTTGCAGCACAGCCGATGCACTTCCTCTTCACTATCTCACAGTCTCTCTTCTTGATCTTAGAGATCTTTACCTAATACATCAACCCTAGCCGTATTACAATGTCTTTCTTTTATAAGGGAGATACCATGGGAAAATACCACGGGTTACCCAAAACCATGGGCCCGAAATCTGTTGGCAAAACAACCCAATTTTTTTTCTCCGGGGCGCTGCCCCCGGACTCCCTGGGGATCGTGTCGGGATCATAACCAAACCTGGGGTACGAACACGAATAATAATATCTCTGAATCTAGAGATTAGGCTCCACAACCAACTCTAGTATGGTTGCCAATTTTGTTTGAGGACAATTATACCGATGCAGACAAAGGTGGAAATCCCTAGTTTGAATTGTTCAGATCTAGAACAAAAAGACACATAGTGCACAACTTTTCCTAAATTCTTTTTAGCAAGAGATACAAGTAAGGAAAACTAACCTGTATATCTTGAATGTCATTCTTTCTTCAACTCCTAGCTTCGTCTTTCCACGCAAGAGCCACGTAAGACACCTGCAAAAGAGTGGAAAAGAAGAGAAAACAAGCTAATAGAGATATACAAGAATTTATGTAATCGGCTAAGGAAGAAAAAAATAGTATTAATGACAAATAATGTGGAAAATAAAATGCAACGATGTATTAAATAAAATGAGAGAAAGATTACAACCAAGCCTTGGCGTTGCAAGCTCCTACTCAACGATTCTTTGCCTCGATCCCTCACTTTGGTCTAAGAGGATGATCACTCAATATTAGACCCTCCAGCACTATTACTACAACATTTAGCTATAGTAGACTCCTCCCCCCTTCAACCATGGGCTAGGATTTCTTTTATAAGGAAAAGAAGATAAGGCCAAGGTGAGAGATATAAGGAGAGGAATGGGGAAGGATCCCAATAGGTTAGGAGTCGAGTGAGATCCATCCTATCAGGAAGGTATATCCATCCACTAGGACCTCTATCTAGAAGGTCCTCAAAACCTCTCTTTTTCCATTTTTATTAATAGTGTCGCACCTTGCATCATAATAGCCTGCAACATATTTGAGTGTCACAGTCTGTACATTAGGAAATGTGCGAAATTGTCACACTATGTAGAACAACAACTTGCAGCAAGGGAGAATGTCGCATGTTGCTCTTTAGCAACTTGCGACACAGTTGTCATAAAGGTCACTCTAAAGGGAAAAACAATTTAGTTTTCATCTCTCAAGCAAGTTTAATCACAATTTCCTCAGCGATTGTGGAAAGTATAGGGTTCATGACGAAAATTATGTGTAACAATAAATCATTCATGAAACTAGCTACCATATTCATAGCATAATCATTCTATTTCAATTCTCATAGCCGATACGTAGAAACAAATCATTCATGACAAAAAATATATAAAACATAGCATATCATAAGAGCGCAGTAAACATAGCATTCATTACATCACAACATATAACCATTTCAATCATAACAAGCTCGCTTCTTTATTATCATCTGGAACAATTGTTACAAAGCATGTGCACTACACATTAGATCTATGTCTTAACCCCAAAATTTCCCAACTATGCGCTCATATCCTCTCCAAAACATAAATCATAATATTCCAAGCACACCTAGAACTACCTCTCACATTCCCCTCTTTTAAATATTTATACATTTCAAAATGGGGCTTAACCCATAATATGTGGACAAAAAATGCCCAATGGTTTCTAACTATCTTCTGCCTTTTGCGTGCACTGGTCCTTTAGTTTGTTGGCACACAATCCACTTCCTTGCACGAGTTCTCAAAATCTGGTCCAAAACACCTGCTCCAACAGTTTTATTCATTTCATTTTATCATGTTTAGAAAAATATTTATGAAACTATTTTTAATTCTAAAATAAGGAAAAATATTTATGAAATTTTTTCTAATTTAAAATAGATAATAAATAATAAAAAAATACATCAATAATAATAATTTATTATAAGATAAAAAGTAACTTAGTCAAAGGATTAAAATGAATACATTATAAAGTAAATGAAAAAATAATATAATCAAATGAAAAATAAAAGAAAGTTAATTCCAAAGTATTTTAAGACCTGGAAAATGAAATAAAGTTAAGCTATATAAAAATGGTATTACATATACCTAACATAATGGTTTATAAAATTGTTTGTGATTTTGGAAAGAGTAAGGGTGTTATGTTATGTGATTTTGGAAAGAGTAAGGGTGTTATGTTATGTGATTTTGGAAAGAGTAGGGGTGTTATCTTTTAGAGTATCCTATTTATATTTATATTCCATCATAGTTTCTTAATTTGTATTACAATTCTAATATCCATAATATTTTAACATGTTAAAACTATGGTGATCTATAAATGCTTCTTTTTAAGATTTTTTAATATAGAATTTTTTTGTTATAGTAATCCAAATCATTCTTATTTCTTTTTTAAGATCCGATAAATCAAATAAACTTTAGTAAAGGTTAATTTTCATCATCATATAAATATAATTTAAAATCAACATAAAATACATATTTAGTAACTACAATTCAAATTAACTATATTAAAAACATTTAGATTCTTAAATATTATGACTTAAATTATTAAAAATTTGACATAAATATACATATCCATTGATTCCAATTAAAGTACTTATCATATATTGAAAAAGAGTGATATTATAATAAAAAAACTTGGAATTATATATATCAGTTATGAAAATTACATAATTTGAGTGCTATGAGGTATGTGAGGGTGCTAATCTATCTATGGATTCAAAAACACAATTTAAACACTTCCAAAATTAAATTTTACTAAAAATAATTACCGTATTCCAATCAAAACCTACAATAAAATTTAAAACATGCAATAAATAAACTACTTCAATATTTTATAGAAAAAAAATAATAATAAACTTCTCAATTCTAAACAAAAATCACAGTGAAAAAAAATGAAATTATTTGTTTCATAAGAATTGCTTAATTAGTAAGCAACAAAATTCATGTTCCTTATAAAAATAAAAAGGATGGTTATTAATGTATATTAAAATTAACATAGAAATAAAAAGTTTTAAAAGAAGAATCTAAATTTTGAATTAAAAACCATTTCTACTCTACTCAACTTTGTTCTATATCTTTAATATAAATATAACTAGTAATTAATTTCCATTCTCCATTCAAAAATCTTAGCATTCGTTCGAATGTATACAAATATTAACTAATTAAGTCGCTTTGGCCGAGTGGTTAAGGCGTGTGCCTGCTAAGTACACGGGGTTTCCCCGCGAGAGTTCGAATCTCTCAGGCGACGTATTAAATATTTTTCATGCATTTTTTGAGGTTATAAAAGTCGAATTCATACATATTATGTTATAAAAACTAATGAAAATTTTCAAAAACATTTATTGAATTTATAGATCTGATCTCATTAAAACAATTCTATTTTAATGTTTGAAAATTTGTAATTCGAAAATTATTTTAAAATGAGTGATTTTGAGAGAGTTGCTGAGACATGAGGACCATGGTTATATACACACGTCACCAAAAAAACGCCCTGTAGGCTCTAAAAGGTAAAAGAGAAACTAATGAAAATTTTCAAAAACATTTATTGAATTTATAGATCTGATCTCATTAAAACAATTCTATTTTAATGTTTGAAAATTTGTAATTCGAAAATTATTTTAAAATGAGTGATTTTGAGAGAGTTGCTGAGACATGAGGACCATGGTTATATACACACGTCACCAAAAAAACGCCCTGTAGGCTCTAAAAGGTAAAAGAGCATCTCTAGGCTACTTTGCCGACCATAATTCCCCTAATTTTCAAGGTGACTTTAAGAGGAAGTGAATGAGGCTAATACTGGTGTTATTGCAAATAAATATAGATTGGCCGGAGAGCATCCTTGGTGGCTTCAATAAGATTAAAAGAATAAGATTAAAAGAAAGGCCAAATTGTTAAAAGAATTGGTTATGTTTGGATACAGGGGAGGGATGTCAGTAAGTGAGTGTTTTTTTTACGGGTAGAGGTGTAGCTTAATTTTTCATGTTCCCGAGTTTGTTTTTCCTCCAAATTTTTATCACATATACTTTGTCGTGTTCTCTATCTAACCATATTGGTCTTGAGGTGTAACGAATCTAAAATGATGCCATGTCAGTCACAAAGTTCCAAGTTGTCTAGTCTTAGTGTGCCTTAGTGTATTTTTTATTGGGACCAATGCTTGAACATTGATGTGACTTAAAATGATTTTCCAATTTCAAATATTCATTTTATTTCAAAATGTAATTCAATTTTTTTTTATAAATAATTTTAAAAACATGAAAATATTGAGAATTACTTGTACATAAAGTGATTTTATGAAGACTTATAGTAGATAGTTTTTTCAAAGCTGAGATCAACCGACACCATTACTATTTCCACTACTAATCACCCTATCTCAACTACTGGTCTCCCCATTCAACCACTGGCTCCTCTCCCCTAATATTATGCATTCACTCAAAAGTTACATGAATAAAAAACAGACCTCGATGAGTTGGAGTAGGGGATTCATTAGTTTGATCATTGGAAAATCAGAGTTGGAATATGGGATTCATTATTATGCTTGCTTTCAATGTTGTAGTATGGTAATTATTTTTGTTAGTTAGATGTTGACAAGTCAAGAAGTTGTTAGTTCTTTGTGAGTCCGATATTGATACAGTTAAAATCGGTGCATTGTATTTTGACAAATAGTTGGTAGCTAGGTATTTTTAGAGATTTCTCCGTATATGTACTTAAATAGTTTATTAAGTAATGGAAATGCAATTTAGTGTTGTATGCCTTTGCTTCTAATTTTCACATGATATTAGGGCAGGATTAAGCCTCTTCAAAAAATGAAGAGCAAAAAGAAACCTCTTCAAAAATAGGAGTAGAGAAAAGAGATCTACCACTGCAGAAGAGGAAGTTGTGCATTGAGATCCTTAGAGTGAATATTATCGGCTAAGAAGAAACCACCGCTAGATGCTACTAAGCAACGAAAAACGGTAGAAGAAAAGGTGTCATTGTCATGCCATTCATCAGGCATGCTAAACAAAAGGTTATCGTTGAGTCTCTATCCATAGGGAGCGATAGCATCTGAAGGCAAGACTATCACCTTCTCACTAAGTAAGGGGAGCAATAAAAATCCCTTATCGCGAGTAACTAGTTTGAAAGGGAGCGATAATCTTTGTTCACTTACATAATTTATTCTAGTCATGGGTTCACACAAAGATACGGAGGGACCGTTCTTTTTTGAGGTAAAAATGTTTTTAATACAATAAAAAAAACTAGTTTTATGCCATGAAAGGAAAGGGATCGTGCCATTTGAAAGGAGCCCGCATCATTTTAAGAGGGGAATAAGAAATTCATAAAGGATTCATATAGAAAAAAAAATTGTTTTATGTCAACGTCGTTAAGTTATGAAAGTTTCTTTTTAAAATATTAATGGACGTCATATTTAAAAAGGGTATTTAAAAGTGGGCGCTCGCATGAAGTTGAGGGATCTTTTAGATGTAATTGTAGTTTTTCAAAACCCACATTGAATTGAAAAAAAAAAAACGTGTACGCATTCCTTAGCACTAGGTTTGGAGGGGATCGAGCTTGACACGTCAATTAACATGCGGGATAGGTAGAAAGAAACGTAATGCACATGATTCGTAGTTGCAAAATGTGTGCACAATTTGTAGTTGCAAAATGTGTGCACAATTTGTAGTTGCAAAATGGGTGTGCAAATTGAAACTACAAATCATGCACACGATTTGTAGAACATGTTATAACCCCCAAAAATGAGTGCTCCCTCCCTCCCTAACTCTCTCTCTCTCTCTCTCACACACACACACACCCCTTTCCCTCCCTCTCTCTCTCTCTCTCTCTCTCTCTCTCTCACATCCATTTCCCTCTATCTCCCTCCTCCCTACACCTCCATCCCTCTCTCCCCCCCTCACTGCCCCCCCCCCTCCTCTCCCTCTCCATCCCTCTCTCCCGCCCCCTCTCCCTCCCTATAAATCTCTCCCTCTCCATCCCTCTCTCCCCGCCTCACTCCCGCCCCCTCTCCCTCCCTATAAATCTCTCCCTCTCCATCCCTCTCTCCCCCCCCTCTCCCCCCGCCTCTCCCTCCCTATAAATCATGTAAAATAGACAAGTCAACTCAGTGGGTAAACTGCCCCAAACAATGGGCAGTCTTCCCCAAACAATGGGAAAAACTGCCCCAGTCATGTCAACCCAGTTAGGGAAAGACAGGTTGGCCTAGTTATGTAAAAAGGCTAGTTTTGTGACCAGTATAAATTGGGTGGAACCTAGATTATTTGGAGCATCATCTCACTCAAGCAAGTTCGCATGAGTAGAGGTAGAAGTACAACTAGTTTGCTTGGGAGAAAGAGTAGCTGCATTGAAGACATATTTTCTTGGGGTTTCTATTGTATCTTGTTCTTGGGTTATTGTACGGTATTGACATTGTACTTTTTAATGAATCTATACTGAATAATTTTTGTTGGGTTTTTCCCGTGAGAGGGTTATCCCAGGGTAAATATTTATGTTGTGCTTGTATATCTTTCAGTGATCTTATTGCTTATGGTTATTGTGCTATAATGTAAATTGATTGAAGATCTACCATAACCATCCTGGAAGTATCACAATTCTAACATTGGGAAGCTGGCATACATAAATTTCTTCAAGTTGTGTTTTGCATGGCCTATTTTCTATCCATTAGGGAATAATATATGAAATCTTAACATTGAGGGGGGTTCATTGAATCTTATCCTATATACGTTTCTGAGAATGCAAGGCTAGCTTGTGACTAAGAAAATACTCTTAAATCCAATACCTGCAATGTAAACAATAATTTTCCATTCAAAATTCAATTCTCACTAGCTCATTTGGTTAAGGTGTGGGTCTCGTTAGCAGGGCGACCCGAGTTCAATTCCTCATAGGGGTGAGTTAGTTGGGAGGGGACACCCAAAAATCCATCCATCATAAGGGTTGGTGTGGCCCAGGCCAGGTTCAATCCCCATGTGACTTTAACGGCTTAGATGCCACTGGGTTGGGGTTCTTAACCAATGGTTCATTGCTACCGACCCTGAGTGACGGGAAATCGAAAAAAAAAAAAATCCATTCAAAACAGGAAAGAAAACGAGAGATTTATATATTTACACTAATATCTAATTTAAGAAAAAGGCCAACACACATATTTTTTTGGTTGTATTTTAAAATTCGTTTCCCACCCTTATCCCATTTCGTGGATTTGTGTCGATGACATTGTTTGGAGGGAGTTATCCCACCCATCTGGTGATAAATTCCGCATCCATTTTCCGTTGGATTGTGTGCATCAAATTAGAAAAAATACAGCATTTATTGCCTAATGATTATCCCCTTGAAGCCCTAGATTGGTGATATTTGAAGCCCTAGGTTGGATATATTTGGAATCTGTGGAACACCCCCCTCTCACTCTACCTCTAACCCCTTACCACCCCCCAATGTATCTCCCTTCACCTGTCTCTCTCTTTGTCTTTCTCTAACCCATTAACACCACCCCCTTTTCTCTACCTCTAACCCCTTACCACCCCCATTTTTCTACCTCTAACCCCTTACCACCCCCACCCCCCTTTTTATACCTCTAACCCCTTACCACCAAGAATGATTTTTAATGTTATAATCGGCTCACAATAAAATTATACCCCCCCTTCGGCAAAAACAATTATATTGTTACAAAAAATGCACGCGTTAAGTAAATATAAAATGTGCACGCATTTTGTAAATATAAAATGCGCATGCATTTTGTTGTGGCGAGCTTTAAATTTTAAATTTAAACAAAGCGCGTATGAATACTTAGCACTATGCATGAACCTCCACACGAGCTATGCCTAAGCCTTGCAATATGATATACCATGGCTAATTGAGCATTGTATCCAATTTGTTAAGTGTTCCCGTGTTTAGACTCTAGTTACAGTATGCTACACACCATCATTTTTTATGAAATTTTAGACACAAATAGCATTTTTTCTGCAGATTCCAAATATGTAATTTTTAAAAATAATATATATATATATATTCTTATTTTTCTTGTGTCATGACTCCTTAACTCAAAAAACACATTGTTAGTCTTTCATCCATAACTCTTATGTTTCTTAACCATTTTGAAAAAACATTGTATGGTGCACTAAAGGACATCGACCTCTACATGCTATAAAAGAACAGTTTCAAAATAATTGCATTAAGACCTTCAAAAACTGCACCCACAATTGGCATACTGTTTTCGAGGTTCGATCACTTACATAATTAAAGAAAAAATTAATAATTATTTTTTTTTTGGGGGGGGGAATAGTGGTGCACTAGTACTACCTGTTCTCTATATGTCTACCAGTTTACATATACCTTATAATTTGTCCAAAAAAATAAAAAGTGCCTGTTACAAAGGATCAAAATTCAGATAGTTAAGAACATTTTCAATGTAAAAAAATTATATATTCGACAATGTCATTCAATTTCCTAAGTATTATATTTTTACTCATCACAAGATTCATTGTGTATGTGTCTCAAAAAGTCCATGTAAGTTGGTGGATGTATGTTTTTTCAATTCTCTATTGCATCTAACATGTCAAAAGAGACCCTCATTATCTTGCACACGCCCACATGCACTGTTCCAATTTTGATTTTTTTTAATGACGTGCACTAAGCCAAACTAATGTGCAATCCAAATTCGAAACAAGGAACACAAATCCTTCAAATTCACACCAAAAATGCAAAAAAGTTTTAAATCATTTCCTATATTTTCAAAGCTAATGAAAAGTGGATCTCTAAGTTCACAAAGAAGAAGATTGCACTAATGTTTCCAATCTCAATAACCATGCAAGAAAATGACTAATTCTTTCAAACTAAGGAACTTGAAAACAATTTTTTTTCTTTTTCTTTTATAAATACAAGATATAAACTAATACTAAAACAATGCAACAACAAAAAAAAATTCCTTTTTTATTTTCAAGTGTTTAATTTACTAAGAGAAATGAAACAAAGCCTTCCTTTATCGTGCAATGGAAACTATAAGAGAAACCAATTTCTTACGAATTCGATTACTAAGATATGTAAGGAGACTACACACCAATCCCGAGATAAAAAAGGACTCACAATGCATGCTAAATCTCAATAACTCCTATGGAATCAAACTCAATCCAATCTTCAAACAAGGATAAGAGGGAGTCAAATATAGGTCATTGACATAGATGATATTGTATCAGACAGTGAGGAAGCAGGGGAAACAATCCAATACAAAATCCAGTGAAGAAAACCAAGCAAAACTCTAAAAATACTCTAGGGTGTCACAGTTTAGAGGAATACACTAGTGCGACAAGGAAGAGTGTCGCGGGATATGATAAGCCTAGGTGCAACAATTTTGCACTATACCTAAACGCAAAGTGCAACAAGCAAGGGATATAATGAAAAAAATAAAAAAGGGTCTAAAAAATTTCAAGAATTTTGATGAACTAAATGTTCTAGAGTCAGTCTGGATGCCCTAGTGACTCGGAGGATTAAACTCAAGCGAAGGAAAGAGTAAAAATGACTAGATCAAAAGGATTGAAATCTTTAAATCAACTAAACCCTAACTAAGGAAAAGAAACTCTTAGAGAACACTTCGTCCCCAGTATGGTCGCCAATTTTTTTTTAGGACAATTCCTCGATGCAGACAAAGGTGGAAATCCCTAGTCTGAATGGTTCATATCTAGAACAAAAAGACACAGAGTGCACAACTTTTCCTAAATTCTTTGTAGCAAGATATACAAGTAAGGAAAAATGACTTGTATAGCTTGAAGGTTGGTCTTGCTTCAACACCTAGCTTCGTCTTTCCACGCAAGAGCCACGTAAGACACATGCAAAAGAGTGGACAAGAAGAGAAAACAAGATAATAGAGATCTACAAGAATTTATGTTATCGGCCAAGGAAGAAAACAATGGTATTAATGAAAATTAATGTGGAAACGAAAATGCAATGTTGTATTAAATAAAATGAGAGAAATATTACAACCAAGCCTTGGCGTTGCAAGCTCCTACTCAATGATTCTTTGCCTCGATCTGTCACTTTGCTCCAATAGGATGATCACTCAAGATTAGACCCTCCAACACTATTACTCCAACATTTATCTATAGTAGACTCTTCCCCCCTTCACCCATGGGATAGGCTTACTTTTATTGGGAAAAGAAGATAAGGCGGAGGTGAGAGATAGAAGGAGAGAATCGGGGAAGGATCCCAACATGTTAGTAGTCAAGTGACATACGTCCTATCAGGAAGGTATATCCATCCACGAGGACGTCTATCTAGAAGGTCCTCGAAACCTCTCCTTTTTCATTTTTAGTAACAGTGTTGCACCCTACATCATAATAACTTTCGACATATTTGAGTGTCGCAGTCTGTAGACTAGGAAATATGTGAAATTGTCACACTCTGCAGAACAACAACTTGCAACAAGGGAGAATGTCGCATGTTTCTCATTAGCAACTTGCGACACAATTTTCATAAAGGTCACTCTAAAGGGAAAAATAATAGTTTTCATCTCTCAAGCAAGTTTAATCACAATTTCCTCAGCGATTGTGGCAAGTACAGGGTTCATGACGAAAATTCCGTGTAGCAGTAACTCATTCATGAAACTAGCTACCATATTCATAGCATAATCATTCTATTTCAATTCTCATAGTGGATATGTAGAAACAAATCATTCATGACAAAAAATATATAAAACATAGCATAGCATAAGAGTGCAGTAAACAGAACATTCATCACATCACAACATATAACCATTTCAATCATAATAGGTTCACTTCTTTATTATCATCTGGAACAATTCTTACAAAATTTGCGCACTACACATCCGATCTATGTCTTAACCCTGAAATTTCCCAACTATGCGCTCATATCCTCTCCAAAACATAAATCATAATATTCCAAGCACACCTAGAACTACCTCTCACATTCCCCTCTTTTACATATTTATACATTTCAAAATGGGGCTTAACCCATAATACATGGACCAAAAATTCCCAACGGTTTCTAACTGTCCTCCGCCTTTTATGTGCACAGGTCCTTTAGCTTATTGGCACGCAGTCCACTTCCTTGCGCGCAATTCCCAAAATCTAGTCCAAAACACCTACTCCAACAGGTTTATTCGTTTCATTTTACCATGTTTAGAAAAATATTTATGGAACTATTCTTAATTCTAAAATAAAGAAAAATATTTATGAAATTATTTTCAATTCTAAAATAAATAAATAAAAGAAAATGCATTAGTAATAGTAACTTATTATAAGATAAAAAGTAACTTAGTAAAAGGATTAAAATGAATACATTATAAAGTAAATGAAAAAATAATGTAATCAAATGAAAAATAAAAGAAAGTTAATTCCAAAGTATTATAAGACATGGAAAATGAAATAAAGTTAAGCTATATAAAATAATGGTTTACAAAATTGTTTATTTTGGAAAGAGTAAGGGTGTTATGTTATGAGTAAGGGTGTTATGTTATGTGATTTTGGAAAGAGTAAGAGTGTTATCTTTTAGAGTGTTGTTTTTACACTCACATTCTATTACAGTTTTCTAATCTTTGTTACAATTTTAATCTTTATAATTTTTTATATGTCAAAATTATGGTGACCTAGAAATGCTTTTTTCTAAGCTTTTTTATTATAGAATTTTTTTGTTATAGTAATCCAAATCATTCCTATTTCTTTTCTTAAGATTTGATAAACCAAATAAATATTAGTAAACGTTAATCTTCATCATCGTATAAATATAATTAAAATTAACATAAAATATAGATTTAGTAACTACAATTCAAATTAACTATATTAAAAACATTTAGATTCTTAAATATTATGACTTAAATTATCAAAAATTTGACATAAGTATACATATCTATTGATTCTAATTAAAGTAATTATCATATATTGAAAAAGAGTGATATTATAAAAAAAAAAGACTTGGAATTACATATATTAGTTATGAAAATTACATAATTTGGTTGTTATGAGATATGTGAGGATACTAATCTATTTATGGATTCAAAAACACAATTTAAATACTTCCAAAATTAGATTTTACTAAAAAAATTCAAAACCTACAATAAAATTTAAAATGTGCAATAAATAAACTACTTCAATATTTAATAGAAAAAAATAATAATAAATTTCTCAATTCTAAAAAAAAATCACAAGTGAAAAAAAAATTAAATTATTTGTTTTTGAAAATTATAAGAGTTGCTTAATTAGTAACCAACAAAATTCATGTTTCTTGTAAAAAAGGATGGCTATTAATGTATATTAAAATTAACATAGAAATAAAAAGTTTTAAAAGAAGAATCTAAATTCTGAATTAAAAACCATTTTAACTTTACTCAACTTTCTTGTATATCTTGAATATAAATATAAATAGTAATTAATTTCCATTCTCCATTCAAAAATCTTAGTACTCGTTCGAAATGCATACAAATAGATATTTACAAATATTAACGGCTTACCATCAGGTCGCTTTGGCCGAGTGGTTAAGGCGTGTGCCTGCTAAGTACATGGGGTTTCCCCGCGAGAGTTCGAATCTCTCAGGCGACGTATTAATTTCTTTTCTGCATTTTTTTATTTTAATGTTTGAAAATTTGTAATTCGAAAATTATTATACAATAAGTGATTTTGACGTATTAATTTCTTTTCTGCATTTTTTTAGACTATAAAAGTCAAATTCATACATATTCTGTTATAAAAATTAATGAAAATTTTCAAAACATTTATTGAATTTATAAATCTAATCTCATTAAAACAATTCTATTTTAATGTTTGAAAATTTGTAATTCGAAAATTATTATAAAATAAGTGATTTTGACGTATTAATTTCTTTTCTGCATTTTTTTAGATTATAAAAGTCAAATTCATACATATTATGTTATAAAACTTAATGAAAATTTTCAAAACATTTATTGAATTTATAGATCTAATCTCATTAAAACAATTCTATTTTAATTTTTGAAAATTTGTAATTCGAAAATTATTATACAATAAGTGATTTTGACGTATTAATTTCTTTTCTGCATTTTTTTAGACTATAAAAGTCAAATTCATACATATTATGTTATAAAAATTAATGAAAATTTTCAAAACATTTATTGAATTTATAAATCTAATCTCATTAAAACAATTCTATTTTAATGTTTGAAAATTTGTAATTCGAAAATTATTATAAAATAAGTGATTTTGACGTATTAATTTCTTTTCTGCATTTTTTTAGATTATAAAAGTCAAATGCATACATATTATGTTATAAAACTTAATGAAAATTTTCAAAACATTTATTGAATTTATAGATCTAATCTCATTAAAACAATTCTATTTTAATGTTTGAAAATTTGTAATTCGAAAATTATTTTAAAATAAGTGATTTGAAATTTTGATATAAACATTTTATATTAGTAAGCCTTGTTAAATTAATCAAACAACTTATATTTTTACTTAAGTCTTGTTAAATAAATCATATAACATTTTTTTAAGTGAATAATATTAAATAAATCATATAACATTTGTTTAAGTGAATAATATATTTTGATGTATGATATTTGTTCTAAATAAATTTTTAAGTTATAATATAAATTTATTTATTTGAAATAATATAATTACTTTTAACAATAAATAAAAGCTTTTTTATAATTATTTTTATTAATAAAAGTCATTTTATAATAATAATAATAATATCATGTGTATTGTATTGTATCACGTCTAAAGAATTTTAATATAAGGATTTTATAGTCTTTAAATTCTATAAAATATATAAGAGACTATAATAAAAGGCGATTGCTCCATGCCTTCGCAAGATGCTTCACTTGAAATTAAAAAAAATTATAGTTTATGTCTCAATAAACACATAAAATTATAATTTATTAATTATTAATTATTTATAAGAAATGTAATACATTTGACATAAGCCTTAACGAATATATGAATCAAAACATAATTTGAACAAGATCAAAATCATGACATAATTTGAACAATATCAAAATTATATTGCATCATAATTTTTCTAAACATCAAAATGAAACATAATCCTTGAAGAACATTGGGGCATGACAAAATAATTTATATACATCGCAATGTGACATAACCATTTATGAATGTAACATTGCAATGTACCCATCGAGTACCATGGAAGTTCAAAATATGAACCATGGTTAACCAACTAGGGTCAACCATAGTCGACCATGGTCAACCATAGTCGACCATAGTCAACCATGGTCGACCATAATCAACCATACTCAACAATGAACAACCATAGTCAACCATGAACAACCATAGTCAACTATGGTCAACCATAGTAAACCATGGTCGACCATTGAGTACCATGGAAGTTCGAGATATGAACAACCATGGTTAACCAACTAGAGTCAACCATAGTGAACCATATTCAACTAGGGTAAACAATAGTCAACCATGGTCAACCATAGTCAACCATGGTTAAACATAGTCAAGCATGAACAATTATAGTCAACCATAGTTTAAAAAACCATGGTAAACAACCTAAAGTGATCCATAGTTGACCATGCTCAATTATGGTCAACCATACTCAACCATGAACAATCGCGATAAAAAATTAACAACCATAGCCAACCAGAGTTAAGCATAGTATAATGAACAACCATGAACAAACATGGTTAACTAGCTAGGGTCAACCATAGAGAACCATATTCAACTAGGGTCAACAATAGTCAACCATGGTTGACCATAGTTAACCATGCTTAAACATAGTCGAGCATAAACAATTATGGTCAACCATAGTCAACCATGAACAACCATGGTCAGCCAACTAAGGTAAACTATAGTCAACCATGGTCGACCATAATCAACCATGGTCCACCATGGTCAACTATGGTCAACAATAATCAACCATGGTCAACCATAGTCAAGTATCATCAACCATGGTCAACCATCATCAACCATGGTCAACCAAGGTCAACCATAGTCAAGCATAGCTGTCACATACCCCAATTTTATAAAAATAATGTAATTATTTTTATTATATTCCTGAGACATTATATTAAATTTAATGCTAAGTAGGAATTGATGACTCAGCAGAGTCACTAGAATTGGAATGTAAATTAGAATATTTTATTATTAATAAATAAAGTATGGAGACAACAACATGGGCGAGCTGTTAAAAGAGGTTATTGGTCAAACTGGGGGAGGGAACTAGGTGGACAGGCAAAAGACAAGTGGCAGCATCTTCAAACACTTCCTAAGTTGCAGGTGGCAACTTCCCTATATTTGGGGTCATGATTCCCAAGGAAAGTGGAATCTGAGCAGGTGGCTCATTAATGACAGTTAACCCAACAAAGACCTAGGCAATCTTTTAAATAGTACTCAATGAACTGAGCTGGGGGTTCAATTGTTCTGGAGGGAGAATACATTCAGGTGAATGCTATTCAGGAGTCCCATTGAGGAAGTGGGAAATACAGTAAGGAAGTTGTTTGAGAGGGATGCTGCAAGAACTTGGTTCCATTATAGCTGTTTGGGCTGAGTGAATTATTTTGCTGCACCTAGTTCCATCCAGGGAGACCAGAGCAAGCTCGGGGGTCCTGAGAAGTGCTGTCTGGGCACTCTCCAGGAGTTGGTAGGGAGGAACAGCCTCCCATTGCTGTTGTTGTCCACAATTTGAAATAGTTTCTGCTACCTAATCCCATTGTTTATTAGGTATAAATGAATGGATGTCACGATTATCTTCTTTATGTATGATTAGTAATTAGTTCAGTAAAAGTTAGTATCCCTAAATTATCAGTAGTAGAATGATTGAGAGTTATTGTGTTTCAGTATCCCTTAAATGTCATTATTACTTCACTGATAAGGTATTTCAAATGCCTGCTATATATTAGTAGTATCGTAGGCTATAGTTTATTGTTGATATTTTAAAACCTAGTTTAATTATTGGAGTTTAATAGATAAGTAGGGTTTAGTATAAAGTAATTATTTTCTGGAATTACAACATGTTTAAATAACCTTAGAAACCGTCATAAACATGGCTACAAGAATTTCACTATTGGTACTTGATAGAATAATAAGTAAAAGCTATGTAACCAGTAATTATACCCTGTGTTTTATAAAACCAAATAGACAATTTTAGGAAACTGTATTAACATAATAACAGATATTTATGACAATATCGATAGCATATCAATAATTCTGCAGAACTTTTGTAGCCACAGTTAGGTTTCGTATGTTAGGGTACATACCCTAGTTAAAGTCTGACTAGTTTTAAATCTGTTATGTAAATCACACTTAAAACCCTAACTAAAGATTAATTCAGTTTTCACTTATCAATTAAATCCATATACAAAACCCTACCAGAACTACATTATACAGGATTCACTAATATGATAATCAAACTAGTATTGTTTTTAGAATTAACAGAACCATAATTAAGACCACAGAACAGTATAAACATCGAGTTCAAACTTATAAATCATACCCTTCACATGATTCATAAATCGACAGAGTCATTTTCCTAATGACTTAATAATTATTTAAACATTTTCGTAACCGACAAAATAAATTTTAAAAACCCTATCATTTCAAACCTTATAGGTTTCAGACATTGAAAATCAATATAACGACTTTATCTACGGCCGCAACCTTTTTATTTATAGAAGCATTTTAAATAAACAAAGGAAGTTAAAACACACGCCACACACCAGCTACTTTATACAGAACAACTGTAGCAAGTCATTTTAATAAAGCTTAAATTATACAGGAAAATTGTAGGAGCAAAACCAACTCTATTTAGTTAAAACATCATTTTAATACAGTTGAGTTCATAAAACCACTGTGTTACACCCTGAATCCTTCGAGAGTGTAGTAACAAAAGTAAAAATCACGAGGTCGTAACCCCATCCACCGAACAGGCTAATGGCCTTTGTTCTCTATTCTTTGACATACATTAAAATCGTTTGAAGAAAACCCTACACCTAGAGATAGACGAATAAATTACATTCGGCTGAAGCTGCAACATCCCTATCATCATAACAGGGTTAAACCTATCTAGATTCTGCGGTATCAAGCAGTTAAAAGATTCAACAGAACGGCGACAGTCATAGACTCTTTCCTTCAAAGTCCAAAACCTAACCAAACAAACCCTAAGGAGGAAAATGCCATGGCAAGGACCAGGCTTACCCGGTAAGAGCCAACGCCGAGAGTTGTGTCTTATACACCTTCTAGAGAAGCCTGTACCTGCTCATGACAGAAACAACATATTTAGTTACCATAAATTCTTAACATAACCATTTTCTTTTAAAATTGAAATCAACGAAGCAATGGCTTTAACTTACCAGCGATTTTGGAGAAAATTGCAATTACAGTGAATGACCTAGTAGCCACAAGTTGCGTTAAGTGGGAAAACCCCCACCCTGGCCACCAGAAGAAATGGGCTGGGAAACTCCAAGGTTACCTTCCACAATGGAAGCCGTGCCAGAGAACAAGTAGAACGATACCCTCACGCCATGGTCTGACTAGTGATGGCAGCACGAAGACAAAAACCTAGGTCTTAACCATTTCTTAGCTGCCAACAGCAGACTCCCAAATGATGCAATGGATAGGTACGAAGGCTGGGAGAAGCATAAAAATAATAAGCAAACAGTAGCAGCAGCAAGGGAAAACCGAGATGCTTAACAAACTTATAGAATGCCATTAGTAGGGTTTACAGACTCCCAAACCTTACAAATGGACATGCATGACGAGTTGTGACAGCGTGGGAGCTGTTACCACCCTGGTTTCAGCGAAATTTGGACAGGAGAATCCCCAGTGCGGCCGAGCCCGAAGGCGAGGGAGGAAATGATAGGTTTAGGGTTAGTCAACTTCTTATATCGTGAACACTAGGATATGAAACAGCCACGTATCCTCTTTAATTTTTTTTCCATGCAGTGGGTCAATCTCCATAGTTCTACGACGAGAATTTCATCAATCATTTGCCAATTAACATGATAGCATGGATATTCCATTAGGTCATGGACCATAGTTTATATTGTTAATCATAACCCATGATTCAAATCATTGCCATTCGAGCTTTGTAGTATAAACAATATCATTGCCCTATAAACCAATAAATCATGCATGTGACATTAGTATCCAAGGATTTCGATGAAAACATCACCCCTTGTAGCCAACGAAACATCATAGTAAGGGTAACAAAAATAATGCACGGTGATTATAATGGTTGCTTTATCATAGTTTAACTACCATACTATTAACAAGCAAAACAATTCATTAATGATTTAAATTCTTGTCTATTATCGATCCCAACTTGAATTGTCAATCCATTGCAATATAAACATCATTTAAATCCAGTCTTGGAGTATTATAAGACATAAAGAAGATATATAATTGCATTAGAAAAATTAATAAAGACAAGGGTGCAATGCAAGCGCCTTTTGGTTGATAAAATTCTATTACGACTTTTCCAATTACCATAACCTCTTGTGCAAGACATAGATCCTCACCTTAAGTTTATGAGTAATGAATGGAGATGTTAATAAGCATTCCTTCTCTAGGTGACTTTCACTTGAAGAATTCCAGATACATAAATTTTAACTTTGGATCAGATTTACACTCGATTATCTCATCTATCATTACGATACAATGATAAACATTCAACTGTTTCAGAATTCCTTATAACATTTAAATGAGTCTACTCAAGATAAGCTTATAAATTTTGAATCATTGACATAAGAATAATTTGTCCAACTCATACAAATCTTGAGATGTTAGGAGGAGACTTGTAAATGATAGAATAACTAGCTAATGCTGAAAACAAGTAAGTTATTTTTTTTCACTGTGCTAATCATGAGGCGTATCTGAATACAGTAACATCACCAATAACAATTATTCCACAGAGTTGTTTAATTCATGGACACTTCGGTAATACAGTTATCATTTTCTCTATTAGTTTCTAATTCAATAACATTAAAAACAGAGAAGTTCGTAGGCAGAGTGCTACCTTCAAACACCCGAAAACCGAGTTAGCATGCTTAGACTTTTATTGAGTGATTTTGGTACGGCTAATTGGATTATAACACTTTAAATATTTAATTGTAGCGATCCGCACTTTACCTGTTTATCTGTAAAGAGAAAGACAGTTCGATGCATTAGCTCGAAAGCTAAGTAAGCCCAGTCTGCTATGGCAACTCCCCCTTTGAGGTTGCAAAACAATAAAACAATCAGTAACGGAAAAAGGAAAAAAAAAAACATATTAACATTTAAGTATAACAAAAGATCATTAAGACACACTTACAATCACGTAAGTTAAACAGACAATTAAATGACTACATTTAATAACATTTATTGCTATCTTAAAAAATTTTAAATTTTTCGAAAATTACTGGGTTTGACAATAGCCAACCATGGTCAACCATCAACAACCATCAGGGAAATTTTTAGGGGCAAAATTTCGCCAATTGGCTATTTTTTGGGCATTTTTTTCGAAAAATAAATTCACTATTTGGTCATTTTTAGTCTCTAATATCGCTTATATTTACATAAAATATGTTTTTTAATCATAATATTCGCCAAAATTTACAAGTTTTAGTAATAAATTGTATGTTTCATATTTAATATCCGCCTACCTATCTATCTATCTATATATATATATATATATATATATATTTTTTTTCCAATCCAAAATAATCGCCTAGAATACTATACTTGAGTATACTATTAGAATCCTTAAAAAATACCCTTACAACCATAGTCAACCATAGTCAACCATAGTCAACCATAGTCAACCATGGTCAACAATGAACAACCACAGTCAACCATGAAAAAAAATGGTTAACCATGAACAACCACAGTTAACCATGGTTAAGCATGGTCATCCACAGTCAACCAATGTCAACGATGGTCAACGAAAGTTAACCATAGTTAACCATGGTCGACCATTGATCAAAGAGGATCTTTTTTATTGATCCAGAATGAAGTCTTAAAATGCTAAAAAATGGTACCAGTGCACAGATATCGTTGAGATATTTTCGACGACGCATGTTTTGTCTCAAACGGACACCATATGCCCGAGATACCATGTTCTAAAGTTTGGCTACAACAAACAAAAATGACAAAAGGAGTACCATGTGGCACCACTAATTAAAGGGTGACACATGGCTTGTATGTTGATGTGGAAGTTCCACAGATGGACATGTAGCAGGTTGCAGGTAATGTGGCAGTGATGAGTTGGCATCCCAGTTGGCAGTGATGGCACATGCATGATCGAATAAGAAATAGAAATGTGGCACTAGATTGTACAGTTGGTTGAACAAGTGGAACAAGTGAAGGCTACCACGTGGCAGTCCCGGTTGGCCCTGTTACAGATTTACCTACCAAACAAATGTGGTGAGTTTAGTGGAATCAAAACCCAGACCTATCACCTACAGTTCCAATGACTTACCATTGCACCTGCCATTGTTTCTTAATATGTATGTGGTAAAACATTTATTTATGTTTGAAAACAGTTTTGTCCATTGCACCTGCCATTGCTTCTTAATATGTATGTGGTAAAACATTTATTTATGTTTGAAAATAGTTTTGTATGGTGGTTAAAAGGGATCAGGGCCCAATGTTCATTGTTGATGTATATATATATGTTAATGCATCAACATGGAACTATATTACCGAATCCCAACGGATATCATACAATAATATCTGCACCAAAAATATTTCAGCAAATAATATACATGCCACCACACAACAAAAGGGGCAGAACCCGCAAGTTTGACCCTGGGACCTTCGCTCCACCATTACCACGTTTTACCAATGGGATGACGCTCAATCATTTGTAACGGATCAACAAAATATTGTTTTAAGTTTCAATTTGAATCTCATACCCAAAAATGGGTGCGCCTCCATGGGATTCAAACCACAGTTCACCATTTATAATATATGTTTTTTATCACCACATATTTTACTAGCAATTTCCCCTTGAGGGGAAAAAATGAACGCCGGTAGGAAAAGAGGAAAGTTAGAAGGAACAAAAACATAAGCACAGGCAGTGAAGGATACTGGTAGGAAAAGAGCAAAGTTTGTAACAATCTTAGATTACAAAGACATAGGCACTCGAACCATAACAAAAAATAATGTTAAGTTCATCAACATAGTGAGCCAACTACAATTGTGTTTCTCACAATCTTTGTAGTAGTAATCTCAACACTATAGATTACTACTATATCTAGAATATATAAGCAATTTGAAAAAATATTTCTGCAATAATATCAATGAAAACAACAATTATAATAGCTCCTAAACTGCACAAACTACTTGTGAACAAAAGTTTGCTTTCATGCCATGTGATGTAGCAATAAATTTAGGAATCTCCATATACAAGTATAGGTATAGAACTCTTTCATGGACTAGCTCTTGATAGTGCCACAATCTAAGTTGTAAATGAATCTTTGTTATGCTTGCTTCAAGAATGGAAGATACAATGGGAAACCCAAATATGTTTCTTTCTTCTCATTGAGGATTTCAAGTCCACAATAAAAACTTTACATCCTTCTTAACCATGTAAAGGCGAACAGACCTGTCACTACATGAACTAATCTTCTGAAAATTACTAATAAACCAAGGAAAGTAACTGGTTATCAACGAATCTCACCGCATCAAGGATTCACATGTCTTCTGACAATATAGATAGTTCACAACAAAGCACAATAAAAATGCAGACTTACAACACAATAGGATTGGTGAATCTTTGTTATGCTTGCTTCAAGAATGGAAGATACAGTGGGAAACCCAAATATGTTTCTTTCTTCTCATTGAGGATTTGAAGTCCACAATAAAAACTTTACATGCTTCTCAACCATGTAAAGGCGAACAGACCTGTCACTATATGAAGTAATCTTATGAAAATCACTAATAAACCAAGGAAAGTAACTAGTTATCAATGACTCTCACCGCATCAAGGATTCACACGTCTTCTGACAATATAGATAGTTCACAACAAAGCACAATAAAATGTAGACTTACAATACAATAGGAGTGTTTGTAGCTCTCAATATAAAGGTTGTATTTATTCAACGTGGAGGTAGATGATGAGAGGTTGCTTTGCTTGGCTGCTTTGTTTTTATGAATGTAAAAGAGAGTACACAGTTTACAAATCAGTTGATGTTAATATTTATATCACTACTGCTTGGGATAATCCATTATGAGATTAGCTTGAAAATCCATTGCCAACAAGGTAACTGAAGAGCATTGAACTAAAAAAGTAGTAAAATATAGCATTGTTACAAAAATATAAACAAACATTTAGGTTTTTTAGAGAAAAGGAACCCCAATAATATCCATTGAAAAGCACACATTACATATAAATATTTATGCAATAGTTTCTCAAGAAGGGAAAATTGTTTTCATTGACAAAGAAGAATAGATGAACGACAAAAAGGGTTGGTTCACCACTATATAGCCTTGGAAGAGTTTGTTATCTGGTGAAATTGCAAAAATGAGAATAGTAGGTAAATTTTTCATTTGAGTGTTGTACATATGACAAGATACAAATGATATTTACAATTAAAATTAGTTGGACACTTCTAAATTGGAAATATAGTCTTCCCATGCAGTAGCTTCTTCAGTTATGATATTATATTTTCCAGGATTTAATAGTTTTAGAGACACTTCATGATAAGACAGTTCTATTTCTATATTTGCAACTTCTGTTGGTGCAGCCTTGCAGGTATCCTCAAGGAAAATGAGATGTGTAGATGTTTGCCTCACATAGAAGTCGATGTCTTCTTCTGTTAGACCATCAATTTTCTTGATGTAGTCCAGGTTTGATTGCAACACTTGCTGGAGTTCTGCCATCTGCTAATCCTTGGGGGGAGCTCATCGATATTGGCTGCCATAGGGAGCTGACATTTACAGTGAACCTGATGGATTTCCTCATAGAAGTTTGTGCATTTTTCAATCTCGGCATTTAGTCGATTAGTGGCTTTCCTGCAAAATTCAAGGAGTGCAATATCCAGCTTCAAGGTCGCTAGTGTTTTTTGAGGGAGGTGAGGAGGAAATGCTGGGTTATTTTCTCTCCAAGTTAACTGTTTGTTAAGCTTGTTTCCAGTAGTAATCAAATATTGATGCATTGCTATTGAGCTTGCAACAATTTCCTGCATCCTTGCCATGAATTGTTTGATATTGTAGATTTGTTGAAAGAGTGTTTTTTGATAGTTTGAGACTTGCTCTTGAAGCTTGCATGCTTGTGCCCAGAACGGTTCCATGAGTGATTCCTTATCTCTCAACAAATTATCTACTTGGGTCTTCAATTCATTGGCCTTGTCATTCGCCACTGATGCACATGTTTCAAAGTCTATAAGCTTTGTTTGAAAATCATTTGTCTCCCCTTTCATTATCATTAACTGAACAATCAATGCTTCCTTTTCTGTGTTAAGGTTGTTGTATGCAGCTAGTAAATTGTCTTTCTCAAATAATGTGGCCTGTAATTTTTTGTTTAACTTAATGGTCTCTCCACGTTCCTTTACCAAGGTGGCCTTGAGTTTCAACATTTTTTTCTTTGTTTCTCTTAATAGTGGTAAGCAACTTGTCGACATTGTCATCACTTCCTTGTGCAGCTGCGACATTTACGGAGGCTGTGAATTTGGGGTCCTTTTGGGTGCCTTCTACAAGTATTGATGCATTGCTATTGAGATTGCAGCAATTTCCTGCATCCTTTCCATGAATTGTTTGATATTGTAGATTTGTTGAAAGAGTGTTTTTTGACAATTTGAGACTTGCTCTTGAAGCTTGCATGCTTGTGCCCAGAACGGTTCCATGAGTGATTCCTTATCTCTCAACAACTTATCTACTTGAGTCTTCAATTCACTAGCCTTATCGTTCGCCACTGATGCACGTGTTTCAAAGTCTGTAAGCTTTGCTTGAAAATCATTTGTCTCCCCTTCCATTATCATTAACTAAATAGTCAATGCTTCCTTTTCTATGTTAAGGTTGTTGTACGCAGCTAGTAAATTGTCTTTCTCAAATAATGTGGCTTGTAATGTTGTGTTTAACTCAATGGTCTCTCCACGTTCCTTTACCAAGGTGGCCTTAAGTTTCAACATTTTTTCTTTGTTTCGCTCAATAGTGGTAAGGAGCTTGTTGACATTGTTAGCACTTGCTTGTGTAGCTGCGACATTCACGGAGGATGTGAATTTGGGGTCCTTTTGGGTGCCTTCTACAAGTGTGTTTTCTATGACGGTGACAATATCTAGTTGAGCAGTCATTTTCATTCTTTGTTTTGACCGTCGTATTATGGTCTTTCTCTTTGAATAAAAAAAATTGTGTCCAATCGGGCCACTATATGTTCTTTGGATGGGGTAAATGGCGTAAGCTCAAGCTCTAGAAATGGCAAGTGGCCTCCAGTTAGTGGGCTTAGCACGTTTGTGTCCATGGGTTCTGGACTATTGACTTGTGGACTTGTTGGCTCCTTCTGCATAGCTGCTTGGATCTTTTCTTGTGCTTCTTTGCTGATCTGTTCTTCCAGAGCTTCATTTTCTTTAGTTTCTCTTGCACGACGAGCTTCTTTGTTTTGCAATTTTTCCATTTCCTTTCTTTGATGTTGTTCGATTGCTAATCTTTATGCTTCCTCTTTATCTTGTTTTTCTTGTACCCTTTTGGCCTGTTCACTTTGGCTATGTATTTTTGCTTCCTCTTTCTTTTGTTGCTCTGCTGATTCTTCCCTTTGTATATGTATTTCTGCTTCCTTTTCTTGGGTTGTAATTTTGATAGAAGTAGGTGCATGGTTGCCCTTTATTTTTTTGTGCATCTCTTTTGCATTGTTGACCCTTTTATACATTTCCTCATCTTCCAGGAAATGATTTAAGTATTCAAAAGTGATTTTTCAATAAGCACAATGTTTAGCCACTTTACCTTTGTTGTCATTTCTTACAAAAAGTATAGTCCCGAAGTGAAAAGATTCCAAGTCAGAAACAAAGGCTTCAACAACTCTAATTTTTTGGAACTTGTATGCACCAATGTTGAATGGTAGAGGTGGGTAAGATGTTTTTTTTTAGATGGAGAAAGTCACCAATTCCATTGATGAAGACTTGTCTTATGGCTTCTTTATGCATAATGAAATCTATAGCAGACTTGGGAAGTAGATAAGGAGGTTTAGTGCCCCCATACATCCTTATGAATGTGCCTTCTAATAAGAAGTAGTAGTCATCGTACTCACCTATTACAGCCAAGGCATTGTCTGACAAACAATTTGGTTCTTTATTGAAGAGCAACCAATAAAGGGGCATGATTAGTTCTTCGCATGGTAGTTTGTAATACCCTTGATATCGATGAGCCCAAGTTATTTGGTATGCTACATGAAGGGGAGTCTCATTCCGTTTCCAAGTACATCCCAACTTAGGGAAATGATTCTTGACTAATATAAAATCAATGAGGTAAGAAGACATGAAAAATTATGCTTTCTGTTGTGAAAGGTCGGTTTGAGCTGTAGCAATGTTGGACGCCATACTATCTGATATTATATCTTCCCAATGGAAGACTGTACCATGTGTGGCAATGTGGTATATCAATGGAACCCAATTGAGTTTATATTTTTTTTCGTTTGGTAGGCCGAAGATTTTGTTCAACATTAGGACTATGATTCGATAGGGGGTCCTTAAGTGTTGGTTGTCATATTCCCCGCTACATTTGGGTCTTAGTTGCTTGTCTGGTACCATCATCTTCTTTTCACATTCAAAATTATCTATATTGGCATGCCTTATCCAATCATCAGTAAGCATAAGTTTGGAGGAAGGCATCTTGTATGCGGCTGAAAGGTGTCCTGGTTGAAAGGGGGCGAGTCCTTCTCCATTGGAGTTTGAAATGATCATGGTGGTTGTATATACATGGGGATGAATCCACCCAATCACCTATGAGCAAGGAAACAATTATGGTAGGGTTGCTGCCTTGTGAAGGGCAGACCTCTTGATGTTTTGGTAAACCATTGATTCCTCGAGGTTTGCATCTAGTATTTTTCCATCTCTGATAGATGTGTACAGGTCACCCCATTTGAATTTTGGAGTGGCCCTTGTGATGGGTTTGGTGTCTTCAAACATTGTTTCAATTGGTATAATTGGAGTTTTTTCTACGTTAGGCTCAATCTGCTTGCCCTTCTTCTTGTTGGATTTTTTAATCATACCTGATGTGAAAACATAAAGGGTGAATAATGGGTTTTGCTGCATTGTATTGATGAACATTTATGTTGTTGAAAAAATGATATGAAATCTTTATACCTACGCCTAAAATTATAATATTATATACAAAAAAATGTGATATGTATAACTGTTTTGTAATTTAATACTCCTTACATGTCTAGCCTCCCTTTCTTATAAAAGTATAAACTTCAAGTAGATATATTGCAATACAGCCCATATATTTACACTAACCAACATATGAACATCAACGTATATATATATAGATGGATAGATAGATAGATAGATAGATAGATAGATATAACAATTCAAGGAGATGAAAAATCTATAAGGATTGTGACATCCATATCAACATTTATCTCTATAAATGATTTTAAATATATTCTCTGCCTTTGTGTGTGAATGAGATGGCCATATTATTTTTTTCTAAGTGAACATGGTTAGACATGAGTGTTAAAGTGAGTGAAATGTACATAAATTAATTATTAAAATGGTCAAGATTCACAACGTTTTGCACCACACACTGGGCAATGACTTGATTGAGTTAGACCACACACTAGAATGATCAATATTATTTGCCACAATTTGTTTAACAAACTTCTCCTTCTTCATATGAGGAAAACTATTTAAAATACCAATGCATATGGAACACATTTGGATCAAATGAATAAATGTATCATAAATAAAAATGGCTCACTAAAAGCAATGGGTAATATCGAGTCTTTTCCAATTACAACATTATATTACAACATAGTTGTTGAACGCAATAAAAGTAAAGATTACATAATGAAACAATGAATGGTAGCATATTGAAGTATATATATTGGTACATTTTATATTTGTTGGAAAAAAGACTAACACATGATGAAATGTTGTGTTGTGTTTGGTTTTGAAAAATGGTATGACAACACATTGAAGTAAATCAGGTAAAGTAGTACAACAAAAATGTATTTATGAAATTAAATATCCAAGAAGGCAATGTTTCTTTGTATTTTCTTGTATCATGTAGGAAAATATTCAATGACGATAGCAATAGGAATACAAGATCTAAAGAAAAATATACAAGTTGTATTGATTTAAAGGAGAAGGTAGTAAAGTAATAGCTATGGGAAGTATAGGTGCTAAGGAGTAGGAATGTAAGTATATGGAATAGGTGGTTGCAAATATTTTGGAGCAAGTAAGGTCTCCTCTTGTATCTTGCGTTGCACATAGGGGATGTCTTGCATTCGAGAATATCTAGAAAATGAAAAAGGTGGAGATATGCAGAGGTCTGACAAATATTTAACTCTGGATATAGGAGTGAATGTAAGGCCTTGTCGGTCAATCTTGTCAATATCTATGGTTTCATTTTGCAGGGTCATCCCTTATGCTTTATGGATTGTTAATCCCCATGCCATTCAAAGTGGTACTTGCCTTCGTGAACCCCTTGTTATAGGACTGATGGGGACAAAATTTGGATTGGAAGAATCCCATGGGGGGCCTTTGTAGTGGAGAAATTGGATTACAACATAAGATGGAAAGGTAGGTGGTTGATCGTTGGAGTTATACACAATTGCAATAACTTTTCCAAGTGAGCAGTTAGCAAGGCCTGATGAGACACATAAGTTGGACGTCAACATGACCTGTTGACCAATTGCTAGTAGAACCTTGAATGGAAGTTGCTCATCATCGATTGAGGTTTGAAGATGTTATTTCTTTTTCTCTGCAAGGCAATGTGCAACTGGCATGTTAAGGATTTTTAGCATTTGTTTGTTGTGCAATGCAACAGAGCTATTAGTTGCATACAAATTGGTGCATTGCTCAAATGTATTGTTCTCTTCTTGTGAAAGGGAGGAGGTTTTTCTTGACATGAGAAGGGTCCAATCTTCAAGATTCGGTGTTGCATTTCAAATATTGAGTAGGAGTTTATGAAAGGAAACTTGGGAAGGGGTGTTTCCTTGTTGTCGAAAGATGGTTGAAAGAGTGATAAAAGTGTCAAAAGTACGCCAGAGAGCATTACCTCGTGACGCCCCAACATACACGGGGATGTCCTTTATAGGGGGAAACTGTCCAAAATCACCAAGGAAGATGATGGAGCAACCACCAAAGGGGGTTGTAAGTTGGGAAGGAAAAGCTTCACGTAAACGGTCATCTATACGGGTTAACATTTTTGGGCCAACTAAACTCATTTCATCAATGATGATGTATTGGATATGACGGAATTGTTCTTGGAAGCTTGAAAGGGAATGACCTTCAAGAGGGTGCATCTCAACAATGGGTATGCGAAGGGAAGAATGTATTGTAAGTGCATCTATGTTAAAGGCATCAATACTTGTTGGATCAAGGAGGAGCAAGGGGGAATGTTTCTCGCCAAAGGCATGTTGGAGTGCAGATTTAAGGCAAGAAATTAAGACTTTCCGGTTCCTGCAGTGCCTTGAATGACCATTTTTAGTGGGGGAGGGATTCTAGCATTTGTGGAGTGTTCGAGGACAAGATCAAAGGCCATGCGTTGTGTGGGAGACAACAAGGAAGGAGAATAGGAAGATGAAGAGGTGTATGGCTGTATTTGGGGGGACAAAGATACGCCGAAAAGGGAAAAAATGGAAATTAAAGTAGGTGTGATGAAATGAAAAAGAAAACAATGCAAATGTCATGAAAATAACACTAAAATTGAAGAAATTACCATTGAGAACTATCTATTTCCATGCTCTAGTTAAAAATCTGAATCTATGTAATAAACATCACAGATTAATAGTAAACTCTGCAAAGCTTAATTATTATGTTATCTTTGTGATGAAGATCCAAAACTTTTCTGAGTGAGACAACCAATAAAGTATGGATAATATGTTGCCAATAATTGGCATCTAAACAATATGATAAACGATATGCTGATTTATAAAAGTAAACAAACAGACATTTGTTTAGAGCTGTGGATTTTATTTCTTGAACACGAACAACACCAATAATCACCTTGAAATTATAGATTTGAGTGAGATCTGGTCTGAAACCATTTCAATCCCTTCTATAGATTTGCTTGAAATATTTGTCGATTCCTCATTTCCATCCACAACCACATAATTGGTATACTAACTTACTGGCATTATCATGTTCACAGAGCAAAAACCTCACTATAGTCATTAGAGCATAAAACACTTTACAAAATAGCATATTCTCAAAACTCGTCAAAAGTAATCCGATTTGGAAAATGTATAAATCTACAAACAAATAAATGCTGCAACTTGGTTGATTTTTAACAAAAATCAATATTTGCAAACATTACAATATAAGTCCCCTTCAACTCAAGGCCTTCTCATTTTTACTTCACATCACCAAAGCAAGGTGCATACTACAACCCACCATTGAAGAGATTATAGCATCCATCAATTATATATATATCAAAGAGAAAAAATAAGACCAACTAATATACATTACTTCAATATATTTACACATTAAAAAGTATCACGAATTTCTTGAGAAATCAGTTACATGAAAACATTCAGAGAACTAATTTGTGGTGCAAACCATTGTGAATCTTGACCATTGTGAACTCAGTTACATGAAAACCCCAACTCCAACTCCTTCTAATAATTTGGCAAATATTTCATGTGGAAGCTCTCCTCAAACAATTCCCACAAAGTTGTAAGAGGGGTAAGGTGTAACTGCTTCTCCAGATCTGACCACCAATTCAAAGCATCACCCTTAAGATGAAAGATGGCTATTCTAGCTTTGGAATTGGAAGTATACTCGTTTAATGTGAAGCATATTTTCATGCCTTCCAGCAATGCTTTGGTATGCTTACCGGGTCGTCCTCCTGAAAACTCTGGAACCTTTATCTTTTGCAATTCCCTCGATATGTCCTGAAGCAGTTCCTGTCTCGGGCCTTGTGCCCTCTCTGAGCGGTTTCCACCTCGACAGCCCTTTCCGACTGCTTGTTCATCGTGGTCATGATAGCCTCCAAATATCTCGTTATTATCTCAATTTCTGGTGTTGAGGTTGACCGTGGTGGTGTCAGCGGCGGTGACGGTGGTGGTGATGGTGGTGACAGTGGTTGACTTCGACCCCAACCTCGACCTCTGCGTGTCGTTACTTACCATGACTGATCCTGAGTCATTTGAAATAAAATCATACTTTATTTTTTCAATCATATTCATGCAGAATTAAAATCTAGATATTCATACACTTATACTTATGTGTGAGGAATAACTTGCATCATGAAATAACAGATTGTCACAATTAGCGCATTAACTCTATAGTCATTTTTACTAAACGATTTTTTCATTTAGTGAACTCAGCTTCTTAACGTTCATCTCATCATGCTGGTCTCAATGGTGCCTCGTTTTTGAGATTCTGTAATTGTCTCATCCCTTCGACTATGAGTTGAAGTCTCGGCAAAAGGGAATTATGGGCCTTACTAATTAAAGTTATGATTAAACAATAATACTTACATTTTAATTAATTTTAATTGCTAACTCATAATCTAATTATAGTTAACTTTACTAAAATTTAAAATTAAAATTTGAATTTAGAATTTCAATCAAACATACATTATAACAACTATATATAGAAATAATTTATATACATACATATATATAATATTATATATAAAAATAATTTAAATTTTAATAAAACACGTATTACACATATTATATATATAAAGAAAATTTATATAACACTCTACCTATTTACAACAAATTACACATACAAAAAGAAAATTTCATTTAAACCTAACCCTAATCTCTACCGATGCACGCATGAACTTAACCCTAATATCCACATATCCACATGCACACCAACCGCCTTGCATGACCACGACGTGTCCAATCTCACCTGCGAAGTTAAGATGGGGCTCGGCCTTGCATTAGGTCATTTTCTCGCTAAAAAAAAATTATTCCTTCTCTTCGGCTGAGTTTTGCAATACGGTGCAACACCCCTGCAAATTGGCAGCCAATTTTGTTAGAAGGGGGTAACTAGACCAACCATGGATCTTGAGGAGGGGCGGCCTTGGCGCCACCTCCTTCCTCCATTCGGAGTGGCATCCCAACTGCCCTCCCTCTCTGTCACCTACCCAAATTTTGAGAATATTTATTTATTTGAAAAATACTTTATGTTAAATTATAATTAGAAATTTTTGTAATCATGACCAAGTTTGGTCAAGGATGATTGTAATTACTGATTATTATTATTTAATAAATTAAAATAGGAGACAAACACCCAAGGGAATTGTTAAATGAGTGTTCACTGACCCACTAGGAGGAATAGAAGTTGTTAGAAGGCATGGGACAAATGGCAACACTTGCACTCCACCACTAGCTGTTGGTTATGGGACAACTACCCCTAAATTTGTGGCATTATCCCCCAGGTGGGTGGAAGAGAGCAGTCATCTCATTAATGACCAGTTAACCACTAAAAGGCCTAGGCAACCTAGATAAGGCAATTCGAATTGAGCAGGAAGCTCCTACAATATTTTCTACAGAAATATTTCCTCAAGTGTATCAAGTGATGACTGAGAGATTCGAATAGGGAGGCTATGTGTGAGTGCAATTGTGAGTCTACTAGTTATTCTGAGAAGGAAAACCAGAGGTGCTGGTGCAGGTCTCTTTGACTGCTGAGTCTTTATGATTGGATAATCTATATTCTACTGCAAGTTGATGTACTAAGGCTTCTACAAACTCTTCCTCCTGGGGGTTCAGTGAACAGGCTCGGGGGTCCTAAGGCAAGTAATTTGGTTGTCTTCAGGAATAGGTTGGGTGGAACAGGCTCCTTGGGTGGTTTGTTTCTCCTACAAATTATCAGGTTCTACAGTTTTTGTTGTTATTTCAATCAATTAAAATTTTACATTTATCAGTAAGTAGTACAGTCAAAAGAATATAGAAGGAATTGTTTTTACTTTCTAACCTAAGTATGTTTTCTAAATGAAAATGATTTAATAGATGAAATGATTGATAAAATGACTTCTCTGCATTTTCCCCATGCTGGTTTCTGCATCGTACTCTAGTATAGGGAAGTAGAATTAAATCAGATGAATTAATGGGCAGAATTCCATTTGAATGATTAGATAATTACTGTAACATTTCTTTAAATTTCTGAAGTATAATTTAAGTATGATTAATCACAGGATAGAGAACATCACAATATAAAGCAATTGTTTAAACTTTTCCTGCATTTAGTTACACAAGAAAGATATGTCATCTCTGCATGAAAATAGGTTTTCTATAATCACTAACCATTGTTGACAGCTAACATTATGCATTCTATTTCAAAAGTAGAGTGTTATAAATCCAGTGTTTCAGGCTTTATTTATTCTAGAAAATTTAACAGCTGCGATAAATTCTTTATACAGAATAGTTACACATATATCAATAGATAGATGATTTATAGTTTAGAAATGATAATCATCATTTTTCATTTCAACATTCATTCATTTCAGCATTCAAGTATTGTTTTAGATTTATTTTATCAACTACAGTCTTGCAAACAAAGGAATGAAACCCTTATTCATGTGTTAGTAGTTTAAACATTTAGACCTAACCATAATAATTCCTTAAGTATCAGTTCTTCAAACGACTGATAGTTTTTAATCACTATCCTAAACTATAAATCGAAACGATACAAAATATAGGGTTAATCCATTTTGAGCAAGTTCACGGCTCTCGGCCACTAACAAAACATAGTTTATTATCACTAGACATTAAAGAAACAATATAATCTTTGTACCCAAAACATCCACGAACGAGAACCATTTCTTATAACTTTAAACCAAGGAATGATTGTATTAACCTTTACTGTATCTTTTTTTTTTTTAAACTAAGCCGTAGCTAACATCTCATAGCAAATTCATTTTACAGTCACAATAGGAACAAAGACCCAGTACAAATTTTTGGACAAAAAAATCTTACAAAAAAAAATCATCAAACGACGAAGGTTTAAACCCTATAAGAGAGTTACGTTGCATCTGCAATTTATACAAAGAAGTTTTGCAAAACCAATAACGAGGAAGGTCAAGGGTTCATCCTCCTACAAAACATTGTTGTTTTCACTACTCCATTCATCAGTGACCAGAAGTTTCATAACCAAAACTGAAATACCAACTGATGGCTAAAATTATCAAACACCGGCTGTGATAAGCCAGGAGATCCTACGAAGTAGGGAACCGCCGAGGCTTACTGGTGGAAGAGCGGTTCCTTTTCTCGAACTTTCAAAACACTGTAAACCCTTTGACGTTGCAAGGAATCTGTCATAAAACATTACCGAGGTTAAATGATAATCCGCTGAGTTGTTATTTAAAACATTAGATAAATCCTAGTATTACTTTCTCGAAGTATTACCTGTACATTGAAGTTTTGAGCTTTAAGACACCACCGACAAACAAGCTTCACCAACACAACGAAGAGATTTCTATTTCTTTAAACCATAGTTTATCAAAGATTGAAAATCGATTATGATTCGGATTTGCCGATATATAAAAAAAAAACCCTGAAGGAATATTTCTCTCTCAACCATCCATAGAAAAGCCAACTTAAAAATCAACACTCCAAATTCTCATTCACTGTAAACTTTCACCAAGCTCGGCTCCTTAACATAACAACTAGTTGCAGGTGAAATACTCACAAGTCACGGTTTCAAGTCTGGAGAACTCTAACAACCTAAACCCTAAAATTTATCGGCCTGTCGGCCTCTCCCCTCTACCACTACCATGGAAAGTGAAAACCAAAGAAAGCACTTCAACGTTTCAACCAAAATATTAGGGTTTCATCCCTAAAACCAAGAACACACAATATCAACGATAGAGGAGAAGCCAGCACGATACATGGAAGTTCGGGCAACAACCAGTTTAATACTGTTAACACCTAAAAAGTGCTCACTAGCTCATTCCTTTATTCACATGACCCATTTGTCCACTTTTCCACCATCTGAGCCTTTGAAACCAACAAAAGGTCACCAAAAGACCTTAGTACACCCCTTTTTCCATTAAAAAAGATTATTTTTCCTAAAAAAGCATAAAAAACCCTCAAAAAGGGTCCAAATTCCCAAAAATATTAAAAAGGGAATTAAAATATTAATTTTATTCAAAAAAGGAAAAAGGAGGGAAAAGTACCTAAACCATGTTGGTCAATACCATTTGGTTTCCACAAAACCACAAATGGTATTCCCCACCACCAAAACCTATAAAAAGGTGGTAGGGGCTCCTCATTTCACATCCATCCATTATCTCATCCTTATGCTGCTGAAATCTCCCTTGAGCATTTTAGCCATTGAAGCAACCTTGGAGAAGGAGACCTCTTGGAGCTTGGAGCCACTCATCTTGGGAGTTGCTCTACATCAACCTTCACCATTGGAGGTAATACTATTGCAAGCACTAGCTTGCCCCCATTTTCAAATACAAATTTATTCTTTCATAGTTTCTTGTTCTTGTTTTTAAAATATTTTCATTATTTGCTTATATTCTTGCATAGATCCATGATTAGTTTTGTTTAGATTAGTTTCTTGTTTAATTCTATTGAAACTGCTGCTACTAGTTAGCAGGTGCCCATAGCACTAAGCCTGGTTGCAAAACCGGGCCAACAGTTTTTGGTGACTCCGCTGGGTTTTGAACAATAGATCTCTAGTTTTGCTTTTAATCTTAGTTTTTTATTCATTTTTAACCTTTAGATCCATAGATCTGCCATCTTAGACAGCAGATCCATTGTTGTTCTAAGTTTTGGCCTCATCTATTGCCATTAACAGCCCGAAATTCTTAATTTTCGGGTTCGTTTTTTCGGCTTCCGTGCACGGCTTTCGCCTTGCGGTTTTTCGCCTGACAGTCGCGCGGTCCATCGCGGCTTTCGGCCTTTTTTCCGCGCGGTTCACCACGGCTTTTCCGCCGGTTTCCGCGCTGCACATCGCGGCATCGCGGTCATTTACCGCGCTGCACATCGTGACTGCGCGGCCCTTTTCCGCGCGGTTCACCGCGACTCCTCGACTTATTTGTGCGCTGCACTCTTCTACCATGGCCTCAAGATGTGGATTTTGTGAGTTTTTTAAAATAATATATTTAATGTTAGTGAATAAAGAAAAAGGTTGGCAGACAACTCATAATACTCTCTCTATATATATTAATATTATGTGTTCACATTGAGGCAACCATCCTTATTGTACTTTACTTTAAATATTAATAAAACTGCATCATTATTTAATCAAATGACTATACTGGTTATTTAATTTAATGAATAATCATTGTATTGTATTGTTTAGTAACATGCACCTCCAACATAAATAAATATTGGCTTGATAATATTGAAAATTGATATTGACAGTGTTTTTGTGTCATATCACACTTTTTGAGGATATATTCTCATAATCCAATTATCACAATTTTGAAATTCAATTTTCACACTTTCAAAATCGTTATTAACAATTTAATATGCAATATTCAAAATTTTGTATTATAAATTCAACATTATGAGTTTTATGAGCTAAATTTATTGATTTGGTATTCTGAAAGCAATAGGCTATGGAAAGCACTATGAAAAGACCTTACCTTGTTTACAACTCACCTTTAGCCTTAGATAGACCGGGAATCACTTAGGAAGGAGGCATTGTTACTTACCCTTCAATTAGAAGCACCGGATTTTACTGGATGGGATTATGCATTGGTTGGTTATCCCTTACCTTAGATCTAGAGGAAATTGAGACGAAATTAATTTGGTCTCGGGTTACAAGTAGATCACGGATTTAAATAGGCGGGCCAGCTATTGGGGGTTATACGAGCATATTATAGAGGGGCACACAGAAGTAAAAGAGAAGCAACCTTTATAATCAATATTTTTTATGCTATTTATTAATTTATTAGTGAGTCTTATATCCCTCTCTCTTGTAATTTTCAATAACTTTAGCATTTTCAATATAATGTGGTGTTTTAAATTACAAAAGTTCTAAATTAAGGTAGAGGTTTTTTTTTTTAACAGAAACGTGTAAGCGGATTTTTATATAAAATGAGGAAGAGAGTTTACAAAATAGTTGCAATTGGGATGCTCTCTGAGAAGTAGAAGAGCCAAGCCTGCATGATTGTTTTCAACTATTCTATTCTGCTTATGAAAAGTACCTATTCTAGGAAGCTTATAACTCCTTACATACTGGCCTAATAGAAAGACAAAAGATCATAGCATAGCATTGTTTGTCACAAGAGAGGACTGTAAAAAACATCCAACCTATACATCTGAACCAACCGAGTTCTAAAAAAGAGCATGTAAAAACCAAAAAAGACAGATAAACAGAGTTGCAGTGAGTTACGGGTAGTTGGGCTCCACGTTCCCTTTAAGCTCCTCGGTGAGGCTAATGATGTCTGAACTCATTCTATCAAGCTTAGCTGTCACCACCCTAGCTGTGTCATGAAATGCAAGTATCCTTGCATCCAAATTTTCAAGCTTTGCCTCCACCAGTGCGGCTACCTGACCAATGATTTTCGAGCTGAGACTGTGAACCTCAGTATTTGTTGTATGGACCAAAGTAAAGAGATGAGTGAAATACCATTTCAGTTCATAATTTTCATTACGCAGAGTTCGAATCTGAGCTTCCATATCCTTCAGATATGTCTGGAACTCAACAGTCAAATTGGAGAACCCCGTTCCGTCGGTTGGTGCACTGAGACCCTAACCAAGAAAGTCAACTTTACCATGGTTCGACACAGAGGGAAGCTTGTTGGTTCCTGCACTGTTATAACCGGCGTCCTTCGAGTTGTTCTGAGTCAGAGTATCAAAGTGAATTCTTCCAGTTGCAGCAATCTGATTTGAGCTGAGAATAGCCTGGAGCGTGGAGGGGTTCTCTTCCATACTGACGCTAGTGGGAGATACCTTGTTGTGGCACTCACTCTTGTGCAAACTAAACCTTCTAACCTTGCAGGACCTGGTGCAGAGCTCGAAGGCTTTGTTGAAGTAGAGTTTGAATGAAGAGGGGAAGGTGTCTTTTACAAGTTTGTAACCGCGTCTACCTTGGAAGTTGAGAGAATTAACTCCCTGCATGGGATCCATGTGGGTCAAGCATGTAAGCTCGTCCTGAGTCCTCAAAATGGCACTGAGGATGACCTCGAATAAAACTATGGAGTTGTTATTTGGATGCCCAAATTTGGGTTTTGGGATTGTACTGTTGCGTGGATGGCCAAGCCAAATCCAAAGGGGTACAAAGGGAGTGAGTCTAGACATTACAAACGATGGAGAAGTTATGGGACCCAAGCAAAACCATGATCATGCTGGTTGCAAACCAATACCCCAAAAGCGAGCCTAACTCCATTGTTTGCCATTTTATCCGCACACTGGTTGTTGGATCTTAGGATGTGTAAAAATTTGATTGCTTTGTATTCCTTGATTTTCAACAGATGGTGATTCTTGGTAGTAGGCATCATTCTACAATTTGCGAGACTCCTAGCTTCCCTGATAATCAACATAGAGTCACCAAATACAACAAGGTCGTCAATTCCCTCACTTCTAGCTAGTTTCATACCTTTAAGCAAGGCAATCCATTCAGCTCCGTTGTTGGTCCTTTTTCCAATTCCCCATGCATAATCTTTCATTTTATTTCCATGAGAGTCATAGAGGACTCCTCCCGCACCTGCCAACCCACTAAATTAAGGTAGAGTTATAAATGTAATGTCGTCATGGTGTTTTTGCGCCGAGAGGCGCTCTACAGCCCAGTATGAGGGAGACCTTGTAACATGTGTCGAGTTTGTCGAGTGTTTGTCGAGTAACAAAATAATACAAAGTAAACAAAAAAGAATAATACAAAGTAAAAAGTAATAATTATTATGTCAGCCATAAACAAAAAAGAATAATACAAAGTAAAAAGTAAATATGAGACTTAAACTAGAGACTTTAGAGCTTAGGATTAGGTGATAAATATTATGTCCGTCATAAACAAAAAAGAATAATACAAAGTAAAAAGTAAATATGAGACTTAAACTAGAGACTTTACTTTTTACCTTTAATACAAAGTAAAAAGTAAATATGAGATTTTAGAGCATTTGTGGAGTTTGTCAAGTAACAAAATAATACAAAGTAAGAATAATACAAAGTAAAAAGTAATAAATATTATGTCGGCCATAAACAAAAAAGAATAATACAAAGTAAAACGTAAATATGATACTTAAACTTGAGACTTTAGAGCTTAGGATTAGGTGGCTCAGGTATTCCACTCAAGGAGCTATTCAAGAAGAGATTTGCACCTCCGGGGATTTGATCTGCCTAGGATTTGGATCTAGGCTGGTTTTAAAAGTCCAATTATAATTATCATAACCTTAATCTAGTGTTTTCCTGAAGTAGTTTAAATGTTGGAATCTATTATATAATATAATCTAAATAGTTATATTGCATTTTTTATTGTTAAAATTGCATTTTTGAATACATGAATAACTTTAATATTTAATATCTTTAGTGCACATTTAATATCCTTAAATACACTTATTGCATATAAATTGTGTAATTTAAACCATTATTATCTTTAAAATTAAGTTTAAAAATATAGAAAAAAAAAATTGAAAAAAAAAAACCTTTTTAATATTTAGACTTTGAATTAAACATTCCATTTTTCAAAAATAGACTTTCCATACGAGAAAGGAAAACATAACCTTCATTTCAAAAATTAGAAAACCTTTTAACATTTAGACTTTGAATTAAAAAAATCAATAAGAAAAGGGAATATCATAATCTTCTTTTATGTTATTTAGGATTAATTAAGTATTTGGTTTGAAGTCAAACACGTTTTTAGTATTGTTGGAAGAGAAGTGTCACACTTTCATTTTCGTCTTTTAGTAAATGTTGTTTTTCTTCTAAATGATGTTATTATTTAATATTGTAGAAAAACATTTCTTTAATTATTAGTTTTTGTAAAAGTAGGGTTATATTTTAAGTTGGAAAGGCAAACTTTTTTTTATTTAATTTTAGTTTTTCAGAAATTGATTTATTAAATTAAATTTTTTTAAATGAAAAACATATATTCTATTTTTTGAAAATGAAAATGGGTTTTCTCTATTAATGAAAGATGTTTAGGATTTGACATAAATTTCTTTAAGAGAAATTTAAATTTTAAAAACTAAAATTAATTTAAAAAAATTGGAAATTGGAAAATTTTACACTTGTGATGGGTATGAATGATTGATAGATTGCAGGACACTGTGAAGGCTTGGTTGCTTGCTTTAATTCCTATTGGCTGGCTCTCCTCTGTAACTAATGATATTCTTTTATTATGTTGGCCCAGGCTATTCCGTAGGCTCACGTTGTTGGCCAAAAACTAAAAATATTCTGGTTACATAATTGGGTTTTGAGTAGACCGACGGGGGCAAAAGCATCGCAGGAAATAAGATATAATCCTCTGAGAAAGGCATTGGTGCGATAAGCCACGGGCATCGACGAGTTAAGCAGCAGGGCAAGAAATCATAACTGGCTTAAGGTCTTGTTAACTATCAGACAAAAGCTTCGGAGGCATCAACGTGATAAGCTGCACCCGCGGTGTAGTAAACCATAACCGACAGATAAAATCCATTCGTACAACTATGTATTTATATAAAAAATATTTTCCTTCATACGTAAATGTACACCTACAACTTTTCATTCGTAGGTAAAGCTTTGGAGGCACTAATCTATAACCCTCCGACAAAGGCATCGGCAATGGCATCAACGTTCAAATTTGAACCCTTTCCGGCCCTTCCAAAGGGTTCTAGCCCTTTCTAAAAGTGTAAAGTTAAAATTGCCCTTCAAAAAAAAATTAAAATCCGAATTTTATCCTTTCAATAGGAAGGACATAATTTATATCAACATTTGAAATTACTCATCCATATAAATTTCAATTTATATGTTGAAATTCCTATTCTATAAAACTCGACTCGTCATTCAAAATATTGGAAATATCATAAATTATAATCATTCACTCACTCATGTCATGCACTCATTGCTTAGCTTTGCAAGGTGACCAGAGATGACTAATGACTACGATGTACTAGCCACTAGGATTTGACTCTGAATCCTGACTCAATTCGGGCTGAGATCTAAGGTGTGACAATGTGTCAATGACTATGGCTGTAATAACAAAACCACTACTAGGCCCAAAACAAGGCTGAAACATTGTGCCTACTACCTATGTGAACTTGGATACCAATGTCCACTAGTTTTTCATCAAAATGAAATTCAAATTTCCCCTTTGATGAGTCCTCCTCTACAAGACTTCATTTATTGCATGAATGTCATAGACTCACAACAACTCTAAACAACACTCAATGGAATGCAACTACAAATAATGGCATGCAACTAGAACCACAAACCAAGCTGAGGTTGATTTATGCATTGATATAGAGAAGTGGCACTAGGAACACAATATGGAGAAACAATGAGTTAGAAAAAACATTTGGACCAAAGTACCACAATGGTTATTAATAAAAATTTAAAAAAAAAATTGGCTCACGAATTGTCTTCAATTTGATGGGTGGCATGATCATGATCATGTAATCTCCCTTCGTCCTTCCAAAAATATGTGGTTTCTCACCACGTTTCTCTTCGACACTCACCACCAAAATACGTATAAAAATTACATGTCTTATATCCTCTTCCATTTAAATCCTCATCGCATAGTCATGACTAATGATTATTATGCATGCACATACTCACCTTATAATATCAATTGGTTCAAGGCGCAGAGACAGCCATAAATTATCAAATGTGTCAAGACGCAAAGAGTAAGAGGAAACTATAAGTAAGTCTTATATTAAATTTACCATATAAGTCTTTAATTTGCACTATCATCTGAGATTTGACACGTTGGATTGTTGTGATCTTCTTATAACTCCTTACCAATGTGACTGTAAGGCTTCTTTGATGGTGAAGTCCATAATTTTAAGTCTTCTTCCTCATTATCATGCCTTTTGGTAAGACAATAAGGAGGGAAGTGGCCCGCATTAGCATGGAAAGCAGTTTCTACATAGAGCTAGATACATTAATTCTTTCATTAAATAACTTTAATTTCATGCCAGTGGCTATGAAATCACCGAATTGTGGATTGGTAAAAACACATCAAATTTTAGAGCCTCGAGCTCTTAATTACTCATGTATCTAGAATTTTCGCAAATCGAGCCATTAACAAACTTCTTTTGTTGTTGTGGTTCAATTTAAAAGATAGATTGTCGAGACTCAAACATGTAGCGAGTTGCAAGGCTCTAGTTGACTTAGGATTGATTCCATTTCCCCTCCATCTCATACCTGTATGTTGTCGCGACAAGTGTTGAACAACAAAATTTGATGCCCAGGCCCTTATGATGCTAGTGTTGCTAACTTGGTTGGTATGGAGAATTATTTTTTAATGTTTTTTTGAGCTATGCATTGTTTTTTCTTAGGCTCCTAGTGTCCATCATTCTTACATCTCTCAAGCTTGGATGGTTTCCCTCTCTCCAGTTTGAATTAAGGTTTTGGTTGGTTTTATATGTAGATTTTGGTTGTAGGTTTATTATAGCCTCATTTTGCTTAGTGTCTTCTTTTGTACATAGTTAACAGTAAATAATTTTCTCAGCAGTATGCATAACATCATGTAGATTCCCAATATGGTTATTGCATAGTCTAAGTAGTTTTTCTGTATAATGAAGTGTGGTCTAACCCAAAAAAATACAACAAAATAGTTGTTATTTTAATGAACTGTAAAATTAAGGTTACATATATGTCAAATTAATGTGTTCAATTTTGGTTTTATTGAAAAGATACCATTTTATCATGTAGATATTCAGGAGTGCTCAATTGTTTAAGATTGTAAAGATTTGGATGGGAAATATTTGTGTTTGGCATTTTTGGGGGGAAGGGTTTAGTTCATTCGTCAATAGGCGTTACAATGAACATTTGTGTATATGGAGGGGGATCGCAACTTTTAATTAGTGATTAATGATGGAAGGCTAGGATGTAATGGATAGGCATATTCTTCATCGAGCACATATATCCAACGACATAGATTTGCGATTTGGGGAAAGGGTACCCAAAGGTTATATCCGATTAGCAATAATCCGCCGTTTCTTTTGTTTAATGGAGGTCTTCCAGTGGGAGAACGAAAGGTTGAAGTCGTCCAGGAAAGGTTGAGCATGTGGTAGAACAACAGGTTGAGCCTGCCACTGTTCGTTGGTTAAATGAATAGTTGAATCGTTTCTTTTCCATTCGTTTATGAACCGCCTCCGATCCCTGCCAGAAACATTGTCGAGAGCAGAGATATTGGCCGATATTCACCGAGAAGAGAAAATCCCCCTGATCAACAAAGGCTGCATGCGAGCAACAAGCAGCTGGAAGATGACCAAACCCTAGCCGATTACAATATTCAGAAGGAGACCTGTATATAATTCATTGAACTAGAATCAGAAATTTCGGGTATATGTATTGCAGAGTGATCGATAATGGCATTGGATGAGGCTCCGCGAGTAACATACAGGAGACCTCGCTATGATTGCCTTCTGTTTGGTGAGATTTACAGTTTTTCAATGACTATCGAACTACCATTGTATGTACTAATTTCCTACTCCAGTCTGCTTTTTAAGATCTGGATGACACATTATGGCGTTGGATGAGGCTCTATGAATAACATACAGAGTGCTCGATGGTCTGTATATTCTTACAGCTCTTTACATTCAATCACTATTGAATATGATATTCTTACAGGTCATTACATTCAATCACTATTGAATATGATATTCTTACAGTTCATTACATTCAATCACTATTAAATATGATATTCTTGCTTTCATGCTTTTGGTCTGTCTATAATATTCTTACAGGTCTTAAGGATTGGTCTGTTATTTAAAATGCATTTTATTTTGGACAACCATAGGCATGGTTGAAATAAATCCGCGTATAGGCCTATATTAACATCCTTGAGTAAACATATATAAGAAAAATCATGTAACGTGGCTTCTCAAATGCCCATGCAATATGACATCTGAGTCTGAATCGACAGAGTGTTTGATAGCACTCCATTAAATCGTGAATGTAATATAAAAACAATATGACCAATTCTCATACATGTTATTCATTTGTTTGATATATGATGGAATCTTTGCTTTGCTAATAGGTAACTTATATAATCAGAATATTGGCAGTAGAGCCTTGGACCTCTTTATTCCATTTCTATAAATTATATCAACAACAGTGTATCACATGTTTCCTCTTTGTTAATAGCTTTTGTACTGACTTTCCAGGTTTTTGTTTTCTATTTAACAACTTTTAAACAAGATTTCCATATTTCAGTTTTTTTTTAAGGAAGAAGTGAGAAAGGAAGATCCATGACTCCCGTTACGATGGTTTTTCTTTTACATCATTTTTTCTATAATTAATATGTTTCATTGATTAATAGCACATAGTAAACCAAAACGCTCTTTACAGAATCTTTATAGAATGCTCCTTACTAAGAGATGTAATATTATTTTTTTATCGAGGAAAATCAATATCATTGTTGTTTTACTCTGTAACAACAACTATTTTGTTTTAGTTTTTAAAACAAAAGACAAAAGAACTTTATAAAAATTTGGTAGGACCTGGCACGTTATAACCTCATTCTATTCATTGATTCAATTAATAAATCCATTCTATTTCCGGCAAGTTAGAAGCTCCATTCTATTTTTTCAATTAAAAAACCTATTTTTAAAGATTAATTGTTTCTGTAATGCAATTGTTTATACATGTGTAATGCAATTGGTAATGTACTAATGCATGTGTAAAGAGTATTCAATAATGTAATTATTTATATTTATAATTGGTGAGTGGGTTAATTAATTTGTATATATAATTTATTATTATTATTTTTGTGTAAATATTAAAATTAAATTTATGATGACATTATATGTAATGACAATAATATTAATAATTATTTATATTTATAATTGGTGAGTGGGTTAATTGATTTGTATATATAATTTATTATTATGATTTTTGTGTAAAGAATATTAAAACTAAATTTATTATAAGTGTTAACGCAATAGTAATGACATTAATAATATGTATTTAATAAACATACTTAAAATTAAAATTATGGAAAGTAGCTTATTATTATTAAAGGTTGTAAATTTACATTATAAATTTTCAATAATGATATTAATACAAATTGTTATATTAATTAAGGTGACTAAGATTAAGATTAATCTTAAAAATTTTATTAATATTTATGTTAAAAGTTAAAAAAATGTTAAAATTAATCTTAATATCAATGTTATTAATCTTAATGTTAATATTAACATTAACGTTAATGTTAATGTTAACATGTTAACAATAATATTTAAAATTAATATAAATGTTAACATTAATATTAATATTAAGATTAAGATTAAGATTAATATTTAATTTAACAATGTTAATCTTAAGTCAATTAACATTAATGTAAACATAATTTTTACATTATTACTCCTTACATGTAGATATAATAATATAGCATAACTTTAAGATTAATAATAATAATATTATTAATTCATTAATGTTAATAACATTATAATTAATATTAGTATTAATAACATTAATTTTGTAACAATAAGTTTAACATGGAACCGTAATTAAGGATTTATTAATGAAATCATAATTACACCATAACATTACATAAGTTTATACAAGAATTAACATCAACCTCAAATATAACATAAACTTACCAAATTATTGTTAATGTTAACATTAATATTAATTTATTAACATTTATATTTTATAAACATCAACGTGTATGTGGTAATCTCACATAACATATAATGATCATTCCATTCTAACATGACTCTGGGAATGTTCCAATGTGACGTCGTATATTCTTACTAAGTATTAATTGTAAGTATTGTACATAAGCATTGATAATTATTGTAATTTAACAAAACACATGGCAAATGTAGCATTAACACGCAACCCTAAATATTGAAATGAAATATAACCATTTAGGAACCTAAAAATTAAACCATGGCTATAGTCAACAATGGTCAACCATACTCAACCATGATTAACCATATTCAATCATAGTCAACAAAAGTCAACCATGGTCAACGAAAAATCATAGTCAACCATGGTCGTAGTCAACCATAGTAAAATCAAATTCAACCAAAAGTCAACCATCGTAACCATAGTTAACCAAATTCAACCATAGTGAACCAAAGACAATCAAAAGTCAACCATGGTGAACCATATTTTAACAAAAGTCAACCATAGTCACCAAAAGTCAAACATAGTTAACCATAATTCGAAGCCAAAATCAACTATAGTCACCATAGTCAACCAAAGGCAATCAAAAGTCACCCATGATCAACCATATTCAATCAAATCCTAACAACAGCCAACCATGGTCAACTAAAGTCAAACATAGGCAACCATGGTTGACTTCAAATAATTACCATAATAAACTATAGTCAACCATGAACAACCACAATCAACAATAGTCAATCATGAATAAACACAATAAACCACGGTCAATCATAATTTACCATGAAGAACCACAAACAACCATAGTTAACAATGGTCAACCATGGTTACCCATAGTCAATCATAGTAAGCCAAATACCTTAGTCAACCAAAAGTCAAGCAAATGTCAACCAAAGACAACCTTAGTCAACCAAAGTCAACCAACGTCAAGCATTTCCAACCAAAGCCCACCATTCTCAACGAAAATAAATCAAAGTCAACTATGGTCAACCATAGTCTACCACGATGAACCATGGTAAACCAAAGTCAACCATGGTCAACTACATTCAATCATAGAAAAGAAAGTCAACCATAGTTAAACATATTCAACCAAATCCAACAATAATCAAATAATAGTGAAATTATAATCAACCATATGATTTTGATGTCAACCACAATCAACCATGGTCAACCATAGTCAACCAAAGTGAAATGTGGTCAACCATAGTCAACCAAAGTGAAATGTGGTCAACCAAAGTCAACTATGGTCAATTAAATCCAACCAAAGTCAACCATAGCTAACCATGGTTAACCATAGTCAGCTAGAGTCAACCAAAGACATCCATGGTCAACCAATGTTAACCATAATCAACCATAGCCAACCATGGTCAACCACAGTCAACCAAAGTCAACCAAGATCAACTATGGTCAACCAAATTCAACCATGTTCTCCCAAAGTCAACGATAGTCAACCATTGTCAACCATAGTCAACAATAATCAACCAAAGACAACCAAAAGTGAACCATGGTGGACCATATTCAACCAAAGCCAACCAAAAGTCAACCATAGTCAGCCATAGTCAACCATGATGAACGATAATTATCAAAATCGACCATAGTTAACCATGGTCAATGATAACCAACCAAAGTCAACCATGGTTGACCAAAACTCAACAAAAAATCAACCATGGTCATCCAAATTCATCCATGGTAAACCATAGTCAACCATGGTCAACGAAAGTCAAGGATGTTAGACGATGCTCTACCGTGGCCAAGCATGGACAAACATAGTAAGCCAAAATTTAACTAAGGTTAAAGAAAGTCAACCATAGTCAAACATAATAAAAAACATAAACCAAAGTCAACCATGTTCAACGTCAACAAAAGTAAACCATGTTCAACAAAAGTCAAACATGCTCAACAAACAACCATGTCCAAAAGAAAAGTCAACCATGGTCAACCAAAAAATCGAATGAATTCAACCAAATCAACCATGGTCAACCAAAATCAACCACGGGAAACCATAGTCAACCATGGTCAATGAAAATTCAACCACGCTCAACTGTGTTCAACCATAGTCAACCATGGTAAACCTAATTCAACCATGGTCTACCAATGTTAACCAAAATTCAACCATTATCAAACAAAGTAAACAATGACCAACCATGGTAAATCATATTCAACCACAATCAACCAAAAATAAACCAAATTCAACCATGGTCGACCAAGAGGAAACCAAAGTCAACCATTGTAAGCCAAATTCAACCTTGGTCAATCAAAAATCAAGCAAATGTCTACCCAAAATAAACCAGAGTCAACTGTGGTCAACCAAACTCAACAATGATCAACAATAGTCAACCACGAGCAACCATGGCCAACCAAAGTCAACCATGGTCAACTACAGTCAACCATAGTAAAACAAAGTCAACCATAATTAAACATATTCAACCAAATCCAACAACAGTAAAACAATAGTGAAATTATAATCAACCATATGATTTTGATGTCAACCACAATCAACCATGGTTAACCATAGTTAACCAAAGTGAAATGTGGTCAACGAAAGTTAACTATGGTCAACCAAATCCAACCAGAGTCAACCGTGGTTATCCATATTTAACGATGGTAAACCATAGTTAAACAAATGTTCACTATGCTAAACCAGAGCCCACTAAAAGTTAACCATGCTCAACCAAAGTGAACCATGGTCAACCATAGTCAACCAAAAGTCAACCATGGTCACCTATAGGTTAATCCTAAGTCAACCATGGTCAACTACAGTAAACCATTATCGACCATAGTCAACCATATTCAACCACGGTTAGCCATTATCAACCACAAGTCAACCATGGTCAAATAAAGTCAAACAAATTCAACCATGGTGAACCATTGTCATTCAAAGTCAACCAAAAGTAAGTCAAAGTCAACCATGCTTAACCAAAAGGAAACCAAACTCAACCATGGTCATGCAAACTCAACCATAGTAAACCAAAAGTCAACCATGGTCAACAAAAATGTCATCCAAAATCAACCATAGTCAACTAAATTCAACCCAAATCAACCAAAGTCAACCATGGTCAACCAATGTCAACGATGGTTGAACATGGTCAACCAAAGTCAACCAAAAGTCATCCATGGTCAACTGTGGTCATCAATGGTCAACCGTGGTCATCAATGGTTAACCATGGTCATCCAAAGTCAACTTTGGTCAACCAAAGTCCCACAAAAGTCAATGCTAGTAAACCATGTTCAAACAAAGTTAAGCATTGTCAAGCATGGTCAATCAAACTCAACAAATGTCAACCATGGTTAACCAAAGTCAACCATGGTAAACCAAAGTCACACAAAAGTCAACGGTGGTCAACCATGCTCAAACAAAGTCAATAATGGTCAACCATGTTCAACCATGGTTAACCATACGTCAACCATGGTCAATGGATGTCAACCATTGTCAGCTAAATTAAGCCATGGTAAACCAAAGTCACACAAAAGTCAACGATAGTCAACCATGCTGAAACAAAGTCAAGCATGGTCAACCAAAGTCTACCATGATCAACCACGGTCAACCAAACTCAACCATGGTCAAACAAAGTAAACCATGGTCAAGGAATGTCAACCATAGTAAACCAAGGTTAACTAAAGTCAACCCAAGTAAGCCAAAGTTAACCATGGTCTACCATTGTTAACAAAACTCAACCATGATAAACCATAGTCAACCATGGTCAACTAATCATTAATCAACGATTAACCAATTATTAAGCATAATCAACTAATGTCAACCATAGTCAACCATTGTCAACCAAACTCAATCGTAATCAACTATGGTCAACTAATAATCAACCAATAGTCAACCTTTGGTTAACCATGGTCTACCAATAGTCAACTATAGTTAACCATAATTAATGAATAGTTAACCATGGTAAACCAATAGTCAACCAATGGTCATTCATTGGTTAACCAATAGTCAACCATGGTCAACCAATAGTTACGCAATTGTAAACCAATGTCAACCATTGGTCAACCAATGTTAACCAATGGTCAACTAATGGTAAACCATTGGTTGACTATGGTTAATCATTGGTTCACCAATGGTCAACCAATGCGAACCAATTGGTTGAGCAATGGTTGACCATGATTGACTATTGGTAAATAATAATAATAATAATTAATATGGCTTGCTAATTATTATTATAATAATGAAAACTCAACAATCCTCATTATTATTATTATTTTAATTTATTTATTTTTAATTTTTATAACAAAACTATTATAATAATAAAAATTCAACAATCCTTCCTTGCCCACCGACAGTCAACTAGCAAGCTATATTAATATTATTAATATCGCTTATATAGGTCATCAGCCTATATCAACCACATTTAAATGTGTGGCCTATGGTTGATATACACCAATAGAAGTATATAAACCATATTATTAATATTAATATGGCTTGCTAGGCAATAAGCGTTTTAAATTAAAATAATTAATTGAATGAATTGAATTGAATTAAATTATTTTAATTTAATTTAACTTAATTTAAATTTAATTTTTAATATTTTTATTTTATTTTATTTTTAATATGCTTTAATTTAATTTAATATGTTTTAATATTTTTATTTAATTTAAAATATTTAAATTTAATTTAATTAATTAATTTAATTTAACTTAACTTAATTTATTTTAATTTAATTTAATTCAAATTTAATTTTTAATATGTTTTATTTAATTTAAATTATTTTTATTTAATTTAATTTTTAATATGTTTTAATTTAATTTTTCTATTCATTTTTATTTCTAAACAGTATTTTTATTAATTTATTAATTTAGTTATTTCTTCCTTAGTTCGCTGTTTACTAGTAATAACTTCATTTTTAAATATGGTTGATATTTTGCCGATCAACAAATATCAACCACTTTTAAATGTTTGGTCATGATCAGCGAATATCAATCACATTTAAAAATGTGGTTGTTACTAGTTTATACTTGTCTATTGAAATACAATTATTTAAATTGCCCTTCATCTTTGAAGGTCTCGAAGAACAAATGCCCTTCCAATAAAAATTAATATCCACCCTTCAAATTTGATCATTGGATGACATGATAAACTACACCAGTGAAGCAATAAACCATAACAGACTGATAAATACCATAACAGACTGATAAATCCATTCGTACAGCTACGTATTTATACGAAAAAGCACTCTTCATTCATCCATAAATGTACACCTCCATAGAGGTCCCCGAGCCCACAAATCCTCTGGTTAAAGCTCGCTCTAAACTAAACCTAAGAAAATCTCCAGATTCAATACATTATACCTAAAAATACAGACAAAGCCTTCAAACTTTCTTGATATCGACGAAATTATTCCTATGTGAAAAAAATTCCGACACGTTCTGCAACATAAAATTCCGACACATTCTGCTACACAACATCTTCTTGCAAAAAAACGACAGCAAATTGTGTCAAGATAATTATATGCTTTTGTTGCTTTCAAATGCAAACGAAAATCTCGGACCTTAAGCTAGGAGCAACCAAAACCTCAATTTTACTGCTCAACTGCCATGAAACAACTTCAAAGTCTTGTAGACTCCACTGCAGCTAAAAAGAATGATGAAAATGACAATGCAAGAGATTAGATGTAAATAAATCGTGTTTAAACAATAACATAAAACATGAAAAAATAACATAGAAGATAGCTCATACTAATCACAAAAATGCAATAAACGTATGTCTTAATATTTTACACACATAATAATCACAAATATACAATCACTCTTGTTCAAGTTTGCTATAAAAAATGAACGATTGTGAGGTCTACAAATACGCAATTTGAGCAGGGTTCTTGTCCCTTGCCATTCGCCATTGCTCGACAATATATATGAATCTTACATGAAACAGGGGTGCCGAGAGAATTGGAAAAAAAAATTCAGATATATATTTCTAAGTTGAGAAACCTTTACGTTGCCATGGGCGGCACATCATCTTCCTCCTCTCTTTTTTTCCACATGCGAACATTCCATACTCTGATTCGTGCAGAAACCTGTGGCGCTCAGAGCCTTGCCAAATATAAGCAATTACTGGCCATGGGTTTTGAGCGCTCCTCCACAGGATTCCCAGGGCTCCCATTCAATAAATGACAGGAAAATCTAGGGAAGACATGCAGCCATCTGTTGTGTTCCGCAGCCATTCTTCAAAGCCCGTTTCAGCAAGATCTTGGAGGTCCACCATCGCTTGTGAATCTGCGGAAATATTCTTCTCAGACACAGGGAATACCTCATCGTCGTCCAATCCGCACCTTTGGATTGGCAAATTAATTTGTTTTGGAGGCGGCTAAAGCGTTTCTGAAAGCAATCCACCGGGCCTTTTCCTGCATATTAATGTGCCATCGTCAGGTCTGTTAATGGAACTGAAAGCGGGAAGGCTCACATAGCTGGATTTGAGCTCTCGTGCGAGGGCCTCATCCACCACATCAAGAGGAAAGTTAAGAAAAGTATGAGCTCCCCTTATCTTGAGAGCGGCTTTGTCATAAGCCAAGGCCGCTTCTTCTGCCGTTTCGAACGTTCCGAGCCACAACCGAGCTCCTTGTCGAGACGAATCTCTGATTTCAGCTGCGAATTTCCCCCACGGGCGCCTGCGTACCCCTCTGTACTGCTTCTTTGCAGGCTGCGAAACCTCGCGCCTCTCTTTTTGAATCTTTGGTGGTGCAGCGGCCGTTTCCTGGGCTCGGGAACGCCTTTCATTGGCCTTTTCTCTCTTGCCGTTGTATTGCGACACCGTCGCGTCTTGTAGGGAATTAAGAGCTTCGGATTCCATACTCAGCCAACGTCGAAGGCTCGGGAGCCTTTCCAAAAACTTGTTGAATTCGTGCGTACTAATTACAGCTTGCGAACAATCATCAGAGACATTCATGGCAATCCCCTCTTCAACTGCGCCGAGGTTCCATCTAATTTGGGCCTTCTTCGACTCTCCATTACTACTGTAATTTGCTTCATAATCTAGGGACTTCATTGAGCTCATCACCCCCGGGGCTTCCTGAGTGCAGAGAGAATTTTTTAGCGATGTTCCGTTTGGATGCAGGGATACAGTTTTATCATGATAATCCGAACTCATGTGAGACCCTGCCGAATCTTCATCAGACCGGACTTCTGCGACGATGCGAGCCCAGACATTTTCCAGAAGCCTCTCTAACTGGGGAACCTGTTGTTGCTGCTCCATGATAAGTGTACCATTAAAACCCATGAACCTCTCTCGGTATATTCTGCCTCCTCAGCTACTAAACTTCACAATATTAGCGAATTCATGAAATGTGGTTTAGCAGCCTTATTAATTGAAACAGCTAGGATTGAGTTGCTGATTTAAAGAAGAGACGCGGACTGCCAACCAAGCCGTTCCTTTCAGTGCAATCAAACATTTCTGAATTACTTAGTCCACAATCATAGCAAGCTAACTCCAGTCCTGGGATGGATTGGGATAAGGAAACAGGTCAATGAAATTAATAAAAAAATCTATGACATGCTCCAGTCTGGATGCTGAGTCGCTCGTAATTTGTGTGCAAATGAAAATAGTGTTTGATGAAAATAAAATATAAGATTGCACGTTCCCAGGCCGTTGAATATGTGAGAGCATGCATTGTATTTCACTTCACAGTTTTCCACACTTACTGAATGCATGTTTGCTCGAATCAAACCCCGAAAGCCAAAGCGATACCGTGCAGTCTACGGGATATATTTAGGATTGTAACCTGCAATTTACTTACAGATTTGAAACGCTCGTTCCTATAATTTCAGTGATGAATCATAAATATGATGACGAGATTGCTGATCATCCTAGTAATCATTACTTTGAGTGCACGATGCCACATGCCTGCCTGGAATTTCACATCCCCTCTCCTCCCCATTAACCTCCATTAACCTTAACCTCCATTAACCTTTTTTAGTTTTAAATGTTTTTATTGTGGATCATCCGAGTTTAAACTTGAAGATGTCTCAACTAAATTGAATTCGAACTTGTTGGGTGGATCAAATGAAATTTATCTATTTCTACCAATAAAGAGTATTCTTAACTATAATATTTATTCATTCTTATCATCAAAAAGTATAATATTGACAACCCTTCAAAGATGAAGGATGAAAATAATAGAAAAAATGATAGAAAAGTTTAAGATCAAAAAAATCAGGATGAAAATAGTAGAAAAAATTAAGTATTGTAGAGACATGAAGTGCAGAGCCAAAGGCTCGCACACACAAGAGGAGTAACACTCAACTCAAATTATATTATGAATAATGTTTACGTATATAGTTGAGATAGATCTCAACAAACCCAACCTCACATCCTAAAACCATGGATCTCAAACCACTCATCCTATCTTGAGTAAACCACAATCTATCATTTCTACATTATCTCTAACATCCTCCCTTAATGTAGAAATGGAACACAATACTAAATATGCCTGTACTTTCAGGCTTACAAATTAGCAAGGCAAATTAAGCCTTGAACTCCAGAGTCCTCCTTCTGCTTCATTTTGACCTTAGTTGCGGTCAAATCGTACTTCTTTTTCTTCTTAGGTTTCCTCCGCCAGATCTTGAAATCTCCAGACCTTGCTGTATTGTCCATTTTAACATAAAATTCTTCAACGTTTACATTTAAAGTTGGTCTCCATGGTTGAAGACAAATAAGTATTTTTACACTTGCCAAAATTTCATCATAGTTTTGCTTGCCATCCTTGTTTTCATCTTTTGCAGTCTCGATGCAATCTGCAACAATCTTAGGCTTGGCTATTCATTCTTCAATAAACCTCAGTTATGCATCAAAGTCATTTATTTTTTCTTCAGTTGTTCTCACTCCTGCCAACAAATTATTTATTACAATAATTTCCAAATTAATTAAAATTTGTTCTTCTATTGTAAGATATTCTTCATCATATTTAGGCTGAAATTTGAATTTTAATGCAGCAACATGAGACATATTGATCTTTTCTTTACTCAGGCAGCTAGACAAGCCAGCAGCCACCCTAGTCTGCTCTTCTCTTCTTCACATAGGCAGCTGGGAAAGCCAGTAGCCACAACGACCTTTCTCTTCACATTGCGTCTCATTCACACGGCCCTCTCTTCACAGTCCACCTAATCTCAATGCAACAACAATCTCCAACGGTAGCTTCTCCACATGGTTTGCAACAGGAATCTCTCACACGTTGAATGGGGCAGCGGATCCCTTCTTCACTCGTCGGTGAGCAGGCTTCTCTTCACGTTGCAGGTTCTCCTTCGCGCAGGCACCGGCTGCCTCCTCCTCTTCGGCGATTTCCTTCACAGCACACGCACACTTCCAGCAGCAGCGATTTCTTCTTTGGTGGCTCCTCCTCAACGATCTCAATTACAGGTAGCGTTCCGTTCAGCTAAAGACAGGCAGCGATCTCTTCAAGATGGCCAGCAAAGAAATCCCAAACAGAGCAAAAGGCTCGATCAAACAGACAAGCTCCTCCACGTTTCCATTCTATACATCAGCAATTTCGCCCAGCACTCCTTCAATGGAGATCAACGATGGCGACTCACTACTCTCACAAAGATCTGAATGGGCATCAGCAGCAACGATCCCACGATCTTACACTCACAACAATCTTACGCTTAAAGATCGGCAGCAACGATCCACGCTGACCGCACCAGCGTTCTCCTTCACGTTCTCTGTCGGCCTCCTCTAAGCGGTGACTATCACAGCGGCGGACTTCTTTCACCGTGGCCGTGGCTTTCATTCACGTCCTCATAGCAGCATCAAATGCCGACCTGGTGAGTAGCCGATAGGTGATCTCCTCTGCAGCCAGCTGTGATCTTCTCACATGAACTGAGGTACAATGATCTTCTCTAGATTAAATGGGCAACTTCCTCCACGAAATATGGGCCGCGATCTCTCCTTCACGTCCAGCCAGCCCCTTTAGCAACAATCTTCACTGCATACAAGCGTTCAATATATGGCAGAGATTCCAATCAACGATCTCTTCCCTTCAGCAGTGAACGATGATGGCAACCTGCAACATGGCAGTCTTCCAGCGATTTGGCAGGAATCTTTATGAAACTTCCTTCAGCACCACACTTCAATGGGCAGGAGGCAGCAGGCTCTCACAGCAGGTCGTAGGGGCTTTCACAACAGCCTCAATGGGCATTCACACTGCATTAGGAGGAGATACAACTCAACTCCAGGCCACCAGGCACACACAACAGTAGCATGCTACAACGGGCACTTCTCATAGCCAATGAGGCTCAACAGGCCACTAAGGGCTCTCATAATCATGCCACAATGGGCTCCTCACAACAGGCCACAATGGGCTCTTCACACCAACAGGCCACTATGGACTCTGATACCAAATTAAGTATTGCAGAGACAGAAAGTGCAGAGCCAAAGACTTGCACACACACAGGAGAAATAACGCTCAACTCAAATTATATTATGAATAATGTTTACATATATAGTTGAGATAGATCTCAACAAACCCAACCTCAGATCCTAAAACCATGGATCTCAAACCACTCATCCTATCTTGAATAAACCACAATCTATCATTTCTACATTATCTCTAACAAAAAAAAATGATAAAAAAGTTTAAGATCAAAAAAGTCACTCTGAAAAAACTTTAGATCTTAAATCTATATATAATTAATGGTCACACATTTCAAATAAACATACTTTTTAATCATTTAATTAATTCTAGAGTGGAGATTGTAAACTAAAAATCCATACCAATACCACCTCGACATTAATTAATAATTTATTACACCTATACAAAATTATAACAACTTATTTAAATCATTGAATATCAAATAGACAATATGTATATCACATTTCACATATCAAAATTTTAACCAAATTTTAAATACTCTTCAGACAACAACAAAATTCCACACAATGTCAAATCTTGCCACATGGCTGAAACATAGCGATTGCGGCTGTTTTGGTATTGGATTGGCGACGTAATCATGATGAAAATGCTGCATTGTTCGATGTTAAAGACACCCAACAAACCTGGCGACGGTTATGATGCCTTTGAAATGGACGCACGCAAACGCAGAGGATGACTGACATATAACAAAATAAGACTGTATTTTAAGCACTCCGATTTAAGGTCAACTGCTTAAATTAGCAATTGCTCCAAAAGGTGTAAAAGAATGCAGTTGGGAAAAAACTGCTATAAGTAAAGTAGATTTGATAAAGTGAAAATGAAAGATAAAAAATTATACATGCATTTTGTTAAACACCTCAATTGGTTACCAATACATATTTATACATGAAAAAAAATTATGTTTTTTTTCTTTGAATCAATAAAAAAGAACCAAATTAGTGTGAAAATCTAAACATATAAATGAATATTCCAACCAATAGTAACATCGATGTAAACTATATAGGTTTAGATACCTTTATACTTTCTTTGTTTTCCTTATCATTTACCTTATTTATTTGAGAGTTGGACTTTCATGACTCACCTAACAAAGAATGTGTATACACTATAAGGATTAAATGAAAGCATTGGAATTTAAATTGGAGCAAAAGAGTGAAGACTATGTTTGTTTGTTTGCTACACTGCATTACAAGAACTTAGGAAAACACGAGGAAGATCACATTTCAACTTAAACACAAATACACACATAGAGGAGTAAGTACCATATCCAGTGGTATGTAGGTTTGATGAGGTACTTGAGTCTACCAATGTGTATAAGCCAAAGGAAACCAATTTACACACGATGGGCTTACATAATATGAAAGCACCTCATTCATCAAATGCTAGAGTTGACTTTTGTCATGGTAAATAACTTAATTAAGTTATATCATTGCTAATTTAAATACAATAGCGATAACGCTAATGACAGTGGACCACTTTACCATAATAATCTCAAGTGTGATGTCCAATCCTTCTTGTTTCATGATCAACAACATTTCATTCTCCAAGGCACAAACTTGAGCGAGAATATACACAACATCATGCTTTTTAAATGAATATAATGATAACTATTTTCGAATTGAGTGTTAAGAAAAAAACATAAATTAAATGAAATGTTCAAAATAGCATTAAACAATGGAGAAATGATCTCTTGGAATGTATATTGCAATAACAAAAAAACTATATACCTTTCCTTCAATGTCTCACTTTCCTAAAACATTTGCTTGGACAAAACAACCATGAGGTGAAATAGTAACAACATTAAAATCGATATGAATCATTGCTAGAAACATTTCTAAAGTTGATGTATGAGGTGCCTAAAGGATCTCCAAGAGAAAATGAATTATATCCAAGACATGTTGTACACTATCTCCCAATCCCTTTTTCCAATTGCATTTCTTGTAATATGTCCACATCATAGTCAATTAAGAACATCCATTCTATCATGGGAGGGCTATCAATCAAGTAGACAACAAGAAAATTTCAAGCAAGAGGCATTCATACTTAAATGGAAGCACATGTTGACCTCAATTAGTGCTCAAAGGATTCCTTCAATATCATTCTTTTTATTGTAGTAATATCTTGAATAGGAAAAGGAACATATTTGTTATAAACGGTCTTGTAATTTACTTTACCAAGGTTAAGTTTTTCTATATCCTCTCGTTCAATATCAATTGTTGCAAGTTAAAATGACACACTACTTGAAATTTCACAAGGTTAAGTGTCCTAAAATTCCAATGTCACTTTAAAACATGTGAAATAGCAATACATACATACATATTTATCAACTTTAAAAACACTTATGTCCCCACTATTTCCTATTTCTAAAAATCATTGCAACGTAACTATGTATAATATTTAAATCCTTAAAAAATACTATACTTTAAATATATATTTATAACTTTTAAATAATTAACTAATATTTTTTTATTAAAAAAACTTGCTTTTCCAAATTACAAGTTTTCGATAGTTGTGAGATTTAATCAGATGCAAGGAGGATAGCTTTAAGAGACAATGTAACGCTCACAACATGAATATGTATATCGAAAAAAGAGTTGTTGTGGTATATGCATCTCTCGTCCCAAACAAACATGCTTTGTCAAATCTAAACTTTTACCCATTATAATATTCTCGTGTAAAGGAGTTGCTTAACGTATGGGAAGTCAATTCCTCTTTATTCCCACAATTGTATTCTATTTTTCCAAACATAGAATAATAACTTTTTTCAAATAGACAAATATTAGGTTTCAAGAAAAGGTTCAGTGATATAGATTGCCTTTTTCAACTCCATTGTTCTTTTTCAAAATTATATGATGGTCTATTACGTGTATATATTAGCATTTGCTTTTTGAGGAGTAAAAATAGACGTTGGTAGGAAAAGAGGAAAGTTAGAAGGAACAAAAACATTGGCACAAGTAGTGAAGGATAGTGATAGGAAAAGAGGAAAGTTTGTAACAATCTCAGATTACAAAGACATAGGCACTCAATCTATAACAAAAAATAATGTTAAGTTCATCAACACAGTGAGCCAACTACAATTGCTTTTCTCACAATCTCTATAGTAGTTGGAGTTCTTGATAGATCGACACACTTTAGTGGTGCCTAGTAACATAATGGTTGATTAAACTTTAAAGTATAATTTCTCTTTTATTTATTGTTAAATAATTATTTCAACTCTTTTTCAATTTAATTTAATTACTTTTCTTAAAATAAAATTCCATTTACTTAAAATTTCAATAGATATTTAAATTATTATTTATATAAAAAAATGCAAATGCAATAAATAAGCTTATTACTCTTACTTCCTAGAAGCATTGAAACCATTTAATAATATATGCCTTAAATATATGCATTCTGCATAGTGGGAGGAGATGAATATGTTACTTCTTTGCTTTTGTTTTTATCATTTTTGTTTTTGCAACAATGAATACCGTTTCAAATAATGCTTTCATTATTTTTAGTATTGAAAATCAGGTAAAATACATGATATCATTAATTTAGAATCTTTCTCTAATTTAATTACATTTCTTAGTTTAACTTGCTCAACAATTTCAATACATATTTAAATTATGCTTTCAATAAAATGTATAAGCACAATAAATAAACTCATAACTCTTACTTATATAAACTCATAACTCTTGCTTACTAAGAAGCATTGAGACCATTTAATAGTATATGCTTTACATATCTATCATATGAGCATTGTGGGAGAAGATTATATGGGCGGACATTTATTTTCTGTATGTTATCATTTTTGTTTTTCGCAACAATGAGTACCGCTTCAAATAGTGCTCCCAAGGTTTCTAGTGAATCTTTTTATTATTTCAAATCACTTGAGAAAGGCACCAATGAGTGAAAAGGAAAGATAAGAAAATAAAAATGTATAGCTTTTAAGCATAGGACATAGATAATAGTTCACAAATGATGAATTGAAATAATGATTCTATAGAGCATGACACATTATGAATTTAAATAATGATAGAAAATACTAAAAAAAATTATTATAGCTTAAACATAAATTTAGTTATAAACAATAAAAAATAAAATTGAATATTAAATTTATTGAAGAGGAAATGAATGAATTAATATAATTACAACATTAAGCTCACAATAAAATAAAAGATCTTTCAATATCATATTTTTTGGGTTTCAAGGAAAAGGCGGAAAATCTTTGAACTTGTTCAAGCAAGTATACATTTACCAAGTTACAAATTGTAATATATATGTATATATATAATAAGAAAAATAATAGAATATAAAAATTGTTTAATTAAAATTAAGTTAAGATGCATTGGGAACATGTGACATGTCAAATAAAATATATACCTTCAAAGGATCAAGTATATTTATAAATGAAAATCTCATTTCTATAGATTAAGTTGAACTCAAAAATTAAAATACATCACAAAATAATGGAAATAGGTAATAGCTACAAGAATATAAATTCACTTGTAAAAAAGAAAAAAATGTAAAAAAATGTTACTAAATAGGATTTGGGAAGTATTAGGATTCTCATGCGAAATTGTCAAGGTTTCCCATGGAGTAAGGACCTCAAGTTCAATTGGATTTCTAGTGGAACTTATAATATGTTTTTGGGTGGAAACATGATAATAGAATTAATCATGTGTCCCTATTATAGATGGTTTCAATATGTAATTTATTTGGAATAAATATATTTTAGAGTTTTTTTTTTTAAATATAGGTTATGTTAGTATTTTATTGACATATTGGAAAGCATAAGCATATTTTAGAGATTAATTTTTATTATTATTATTATTTTAGTATTTGTTATTTTCATATAATTTAATATCTTTTTGTTAAAAATTATAAATATAAAATATTGTTAAATTGGAGGAGTTTATAATTTTATTATTCACAAATATTAGGGAAAACGATATACTCCAAGGAAAAAGGGAAAACGATATATTAATTAAGTCATTTATAAATAAAAAAATTTATAAAAGATTAAGGAAAAAATAATTTTGTGTGGAGAAGTTCTTGGTCTACACATTAAACACATTTTGCTTCACATTTTTTAAGGTTCTGGGCATTTCAAATGAGAAAACCTCAATGTTTAAAATTTCAAATTCTCGTTGTCTTGGCCACAATATGTGTGAGATAGATTTCTTCTTCATTTATAATTTTCTCATCTTATATATATATATATATATATATATATATATATATATATATAAAATAAAAAGTTCCAATAAGGAGAAAATGATTAGTAAATATTTTTCTAACACATAATATTTAAGGGTTAATTATTTTAATCCACATCAATATTGAGGGTCGTTAAAATTGAATGAAAAAATTAAAAACACTAATTCAAATAATATATATAAAAAAAAATATGTCTTGATCTTATCGACTTTCAAATTTCTCACTTTACAAGTGGGGATTGGCTAACCTAGTGAATGTGGAGACCATTGCTTTGAATCAAAAGGAGCAAATCACTTTGAAACTCACCTTACACAATAAGAAACTATAGAAAGTGCATGTCTCCAAGCTTATGATTCATTATTTTGGTTGAAAGGAATTATTATTAATTGTTGAGCAGTGTAGGACTTGGATGCACTTTGGTGGTGGCTTTGACCACAACCCTATCTTTTCTTCAAATTCATAAGTTGGACGAGAAACCATGAAATCCATTCAAGTTTAGTCCAAGTTATCTCTAGGAGGTTTATTTCTTTCAGTTTGTTAGGTGAGAGTGGAATTCTTGTGAACATGGAACCGGTATCTTAGCTAGCACACAATTCACACATGCTCTAAAAGACACTAAGAAGAAGGTGGTTGAATGGTATGCTGGCAAACTCATCCATAACGATATCACTCTTAAGAACATATAGAATTCTATCGCTCATTTATAGAACAACAACATAAGTGGTGTCTTCTCAAATGAAGAAGATGATTGAAGAAATTTGAGTTGTCTGGATTGAAATTGTCCATGAAAACTCCAAATAATTCCATTATTTTTCTAACTATGGGAATAACCTCAATACTTTTTGAGAATTAAAATCCACTCAGAGGTAGTCGGTTAAAGGCCTTAAATATTTGACTTAATAGAACTGGATGTCCTTCATTTTCCAAATATCTTTAAAAGGACAAAAACCTAAAATATTGTAGAGACAATTAGAACATATTCATATTTTTATATGTTTGTCACATATGAAGATAATAATCATGGCCACTGAAAAAATCATGGCTTATTTTATGAATTAGGTGAGGATGAATTGCTGATGGTTTTATTGGCTTATTTTATAAAGTTCCACGCGGTCATTCCTTACCTCCTACCAGGCTGCCGGTCCTTTTCTTTCCCGTGGCATCCCACCACCAACTCGTTGTGCCAACATCAACCACGCCCAGCCAGCTTCTCCACGCGGTTTTCTCACCCAACAGCCCACAGGGAGCCCGGCCTACATGCACGCCACGCGTGGGAAAGCATGCGGCCATCTGTCGATCCGCTCGAGCCTAGGCTAAGGGCAGTCTCCCTTAAATGCACTGCCAACCTTCATGCGTGCGCGGGAGATCACCCAACTGTTGGCGGAGCTCTGCATCCCCGTGCGTTTTCGAAAGACTTTGGGGCTATGCTGCGAGGGATTCACCCTCCCATTTACGCCCTCTCATGCTTTTAGTTCCCATTTATGCCCTCTCATGCTTTTAGTTCGCAGATGCATTATGGGATGTTGTATGTAACTGAATCTCTACGAAGAACAATCAATGCAGAAACTTACTAATCCATAAGGGCGAGTTAGGAGCCAAGTATGGAGCCATTATGGAGCCATTGACATCTTTGGAGGAGTTGTGAGCAGACGGGTGTGTGAAGCTGAAGAGTATACGTGGATTGGAGCACGCGACAAATGTTGCTGGGAGAAGCATACGTGTGAAGCTGAAGAGCTTCCAGCAGTGACAAATGTAGGACTAGTACCGGGACGTGAAGGTGGAAAACATAATTCCTTATTCATCTATTCAGAACAACGAATTTCGCCTTCGAGTCTCCAAACCAACAGAAAACATGGAAAACAGAAAACATGGAAGCCAGACTTTGGACAAAGTTTTGTGTATTCAAATTTGAGAGGAATTGTCGTGGGCTAACTGCGTGTTTGATGCCAAATTCCAATGGCTCCAATGGTCTGGCATGTCGAGAATTTACAGAATCACCAGAGTCTGTAGCTCCAATTCCAGTGCCTGATCGAGAGCCATAATCACCGATAGCAGAGGCAACAGAGGTAGATATAGGGCCATGGGCTTCTTTAGAAGTATCAGCATAAGCACAAACAACATTCGAGTCAGCAGCGTAGAGAGCACAGGAAGTCATTTATCTTTAATCAGTCAATGATCCCGTAGAGACAAAGCTCTGGCATGCCAAGAATTTACAGAATCACGTCGTAGTAATGAAGCATTTCCAGACTATTTGCAGGTAACGTTAGTTCAGGAAATTTATGTTTCCGTTAATCAAAAAATTCTCTTGTCGACACTAAAATCGAGAATAGTGTCTTCGAGCAGCTCAAGGTAGAAGGAGCATCGACAGGGTTGTCAGTCTCATCTTTTGTGCTCTATAAGGAGGAACTAGTCGCCTATGGCTGATAGGGATTGCGAGGCGTGAAACATACTTGCATTCTCAAGTACTTCATCCTTCTATGGATAATGATTGGGACATGCGGCCTCTACCTATGATTACCAAACCAACTCCAGGATTGTTTCCCAGGTTCCCCCTTATCTCTTATGCTTTCCAAGTATCGCATTTATTTTAGTGTCTTAGATCAACCCCCATAAACATATATATCGCCTAGTGATTACAGGAGCGTATTGTCATCATATATCGAGTAGTGATTACAGGAAACGCCTAAGGAGAGCAGCAGTCCTCAAGTGATCGGGTGGAGGAAGGGCGAACTCATTGGGTGTGGAGCTTATGGTCGTGTTTACATGGGCATGAATTTGACCGTGGAGAGCTTTTGGCCATCAAACAGGTATTCTTTTTTTCTTAAAATTATCTCTGTTAATATGGGTACACAACTACGAGCCTTTATATGATCAAGGGCACAAATTTCATCTATAGTCGAGGGTTTAATAGTTATGGGGATGCAGGTCTTGATTGCTGCCAACTCTTCATCAAAAGATAAGGCTCAGGTAAGCATATTGCATATCCCTATTTTACATATCATTTTGGCACCCCTCCTCAGCTCTTTTGGGGTCGGAATGCAGGAAAGTATTTTTTTCCTTGCAGCTTTCTTTTAATCGTTGATTGTTTATGTAATGGACCGCATCAGGCCCAAATTCAGGAGCTCGAGGAAGAGGTCAAGCTTCTTCACAATCTGTCGCATCCCAATATAATGGTATGAGACGTTATTGCAAATTATAATTTCCATTCTATTTGAAAAATACAGAGCGATAAAATAATGGGTTGAATACAGAGATCGGAGCAGGGTTAAAAAAACACTAAGTCTACGGAGTTTAAACTTCGGTTTTAACTTATAAATATTAATACAAACTTCTGACAGAGATCTAGATGGATCGTTTTTTAGTGGCGAGAAAGGTGAAGAAAAAAATTCCATTATGTTTTGGGCATATGAATCTCTCGCAGGGTTTTGTTGGAGGTTTCCTTCAATGTCCCCAGTCAACATGCAAGGGGCAAAGAAGCAACAAAAAATGTGCGAACATCTATCGCCAGTCGCTGGTGAGATGGAAGACCGTTCTGGCGCCTGACTGTGTCGCTGATTGCTGGTCGTCAGTCGCCAGTCGACGTGCAAGGGGAAAGAAAGAAAAAACTATTTGTGAAATCTGTCGCCGGTCGCTGGCGAGATGGCAGACTGTTTTGTCACCTGACTGTGTCGCCGGTCACCGTGCAAGGGCAAACAAAGTAAAAAACAATTTGCGAACCGCTGTGACACGATATAGCGACACGCCGGCGAGGATTTTGGAAGTTATTCCTGTAGAAGGGTTTCTTTCCAAAACCAAATTCGAGCCGAAGAGGAAGTACAACGGACGGTTGATTATAAGCTAAGTTCAAATCCCAACTAACTGGGCTTCAACCAAAGTACAGCGCATTTGAGGTGGGCTTCGAAATCCCAAAAAACCTGAAGAGCCTCCAAATGCAGCGGAATTAAAAGTTGAAGCGGCTATATGCCAAGTGCACAGCCCCAATATTCTTGTGTTTCTATTAAAAATTTGTTAAGCAGGTCCGTGAAAATCGAACAAGTTTCTGTCATGTGAATTTTCGAGGTTAGTTCAGCTGTGAGTGGCAGAAGAGATCATAGGGATTGGGTAGGGAAACACACAAAACTGGCATTGCCCTGCCTGCATTAACCAAAACCAGGTAAAACTCGCCATTTTTCAGCGACACAGCGACGCGTCCACGAAAGGAAGGTCGCGGAGAAGCACAACCATCCATGTGGCATAATTCCATTCGCTCCATGAGCGAGGAATCTGATGACGTGGAGGTAATGCTTCTCCATGGTGAAACGCCTACGGCGTAATTAAGGAGCACATGTCCATGGCCCTCCATCCAAATGCTAAAGTAACCAATCATTTTTGTATTTATTCTAAAGCATCCCCGTGTTGTCCTTGGGCCCCTCTTTTTTATTAGTTTTTCCTTGATTGACTTGGAGTCCCTTTATTTCATTGTCATTACTTCTTGTGTATTGATTAGTTAGACAAATTCCAATGCATTTCCCACCATTGTCGGTGCTTATAGCTTTCTAAAAATTACCAATCAACCTCTTTCTGTTGAACAGTTGTGGTCTCAGTTTGTATATGATTTTAAGCAGACTATACGTGGGAGGTCCACACATGATATTAATGGCCGTCTCGGTGAACTCTAGGATCATAAAATTAAATTTGCGAGGACTATATTGGAGATCCGCACAGGCTATTGACCATTAATGAAGAAATATTTATTTATTAAGATTTTAGGCCGTGTGATAACTGGCACTCAAATTGCACCAGTATTCCAGCGACTGGTGACAGGAACTTTTCCGGCAAGGCATAGTTCCATCCCTTCTGGTTATTTTTTTGGAGTTTTCACGATCTGGGTCGTCTTAAAATGGGCCAAAACCCTTAGGGGTATAGTTCCATGGCATAGTTCCGCAGTAAATGAGGTGGACCTACGATTCCGCCGGTTTTTATAACCGGATCTAGGGAACAAATCGCCGAAAAAACGAGACGATTTGAGTGCCAATTATCCCACGCCAAAAGGACTCAATTTTCCATTCATAACACCCTTAATAAGAATTAGTAGAATACACAACACTATGTTATCATTAACAAATATGGACCCCGCACAATCTATTTTAAGTAAACAAATAAGTTTTATAAAACTTAGGCTAAAAAATATGCCTTTGCTTTCGGTGACAAAGACCCAACAGTCAACAACATATTATAACAAACTGATATTTGAACAATAATGTGAATACAATCTTTCATCAAAATTAAAAATACAATCTTGGCATTGAAACTGCCTCTATAGCAACACAATCACACAAAATATACCCAATATCATAAAAAATGGCCATATATTTTTTAATAGCCTAAATAAATTTCATTTTGTAGACTGCTGGCGCACATAGCTCTTGACCTTTTTAATTTTTCCAGTAGGTGTTTACAATTCTTGACTTTTTTAATTTTTCCAGCTAGTGTTTACAATTGGAATGCTTGCATTTGAACCCAGAATTATGGGCCAGCAAACATTAAATACATTCTCGCATAGAAAAACTTGCAAAACATCCATTCAACCATATCATCTCATCAACTAGATAATGGCAAGTCACTTCAATATGATCCCTTGCTCTTACCCGAGGGTGTTGTGGCTGCATGAGAAGAGTATAAAAGCTGATTGTTGCTCAAAATGATTAGCCTGAGCATAAGCGGAAGCCATGCACGAATATTCACAGCCATTGTCATCATCTTCTGCCTCACAAGGAATTAAACTATGCCGTGTTTAATTCACTGTATTTGGGGTCTTGAAACAATGGTATATTTCTTCATTACAGGTGTGAGTAACTTGTTATACACTAATGCTTGTATTTTTTTTGCTTCAAAGTTCAATATATGGATTTATTGTATGTCCTTTTTGAGATATAGAAGTTCAAAAGAAAGTTCCTTGCCCAAAGACGAGAATTTATCACTTTTATATATGTATAACAGCTCCAAGAGTTTTGTTTTGCAAACAACCCTCCAATATAGAGAAAACATCATATAAGTAAACAGAGTCAATGCAAAGTGAAAACAATAAACTTCTTGTTATCTTACTGCCTGCAACCATGCTTGATTCGATGGAATCCAGAGATGACAAAGCTGCCAATGTCGATTTGTCCCCAGAAATATGGAAAGACTAAAACAATAACATTTGCTGCAACACTTTCTTTTCTTTCAGTGGCATCCATTTGGGCACTTTCCTGCAGCAGGACAACCCCTGGTGTCTAATCAAAGGATAAGAGGCATTCGAAACCAGCCATGCGTCTAATATGCAATATGCGTGGAATATGTGACAACATTCTGGTAATAATCTCACCATTTCTCCTTCCATGATCATATATAAGATCAAGTCACGTGAAAGAGACCCAAAGAGGGCCAAATGAAGCTACCAGCGAATATTAGGATCGACCAAGCTTAGAACGATGAGCTCGAGAAAACCTCGTAAACACTGCAGGATAGAACAAAGCTTGGCTAACACGTTAAATAGACTAAATTTTATTTAAAAAAACTATAATTTTAATTTTAAAATACGTGGTGATTTTTTATTGGATAGAGGGAAGACGATTCGGTAACCGTGTCCACAAACCCGCCTTCGGAAAAGAAACGCCTTTGGCGTAATTAATTGCATTCTAATTTACCAATGCACTAGAGGTTTAAAGCTTTCTTTTACAAGGAAATAAACATCAGCCATAACGCCTTATCTAAAAAAAAATTGAGATGGAATTAATGAAATTTTTCAGTACTAATCTAAAAAAAAAATTCATAGTTTTTTAAAATTTAGGTTATAATTATTAAATTTTAGATTTTTGGGTGTTAGAGTAGTTTTCAAAGATGTTGAATCTATTTCTACCATCAAAAATAAAATAAAAATTGATTCTCACTAAAAATGACTATGCACTATCCAAATCGTCTAATTTTTAAACAACTCCTTTACCATAATAACTATCATTAGAGACGGTGTTAAAATCACAAAAGTTTACAAAGCCTTAACCATAATAACTATCATTGGATACCATGTAAAAGTCAGGAAGGTTTAAGAAGGTGACAATATAGGATCTCTACTTAAAAAGATGGTAATTTCATGAAGGTTGAAATTTGATCTTAGCAATTAAATTAAATTATATTTTTATGAAACATTATAATTCAAACTGTTTTTAATATTTAACAAGAGCCATATTTAACAAGATCCACGAGGTGACAATGTCCCCGACATTGCCACCTACTCTATTTGCTTGAAGCCAGAATTCAAATTGAAAACCTCTAAATCCAGAAAAAAAGGCTTTGCACACCTCTGATAAAAAATTTCATAAAATAGTCTGCTTGCAACGCAGATTCTTCTACTTCAATGTCTGAAAATTGATAAATGAGAGAAAGCCACTTAAATTTTAGGATTTCAACAATTGAATGGAAGAGGAGAATAATTAAATACCCTTGGATTTGGATTACAAGTCGAACAAATCGCAGAAAGGCATACAAGAATAATCCAGATAATTTCAGAGTGTTCTAGCATGTTTCGAAGGCTCCTATATTCTAGTTGTAATAGTTGCAATGTTGGCTGTCATTTAATGTTACATTATTGAACTTTGTTTTTCTTCACATCAATAAATCTTATGCCAGCCCCAACTGCAACTATTCTCCTATCTTCTACATGCCAATTGTTTGCTACATCTTCGGCATGCTAGTATAACTTGACCTATGCCTATGGTATAACTCACCTATGCCTATGGTTCTAGTGCACAATCACATGATTACGGCCTAAACGCAACATCTTGAAATGATTTGCTTCAACTATTTCTGATCAAAAAGTTTACAATGAGTTTTTATTCTTAACTGATCAAATTCTTCAAGTATTTGCAAGGCTATGGAAGATGAAATTGCATATACCATTTGATCGTATAAAAACTATTTGAATGCATTTGTGTGGCATGACAGATAATCCAAGTTACAATCTCGTCATGTGAACACATTGATAGCAGGAGGAAATTGTGTAAGTGTTAATGAAACCAAGAGGTTAACACACTAGATGGAAAGAATGTTGCATCTCAGCTATCAAATCAAAGGAGGAGACTGAGTTGTAATATTAGGATGTCGAATCAATGAAGAGAGATCGCTATGAGTTCATTGGTAAAGTAAGATCCCATATCTAAAAAAGGAACGACAGTACATTATAAAGATGTCACATCTCCAGAAAGCTACAGGTTTGATGATGCTAGAATAATGGCATGAGTGCCACGAGATAGATGCAACGTTATTGGTGTAGTTAATGCCATGAATTCGATAAAGAAAACACAAAAATTCTACCATTGCTTCAATCAAACCACTGAGCATGGGCCTATATGTCACCAAATTGAGAAGTAATAGTTCGGAAATTTTAGCCCTAAAAAAAGACAAAAAGTTGAGCAAATAATGAACAATAACTTTTATGAGCCATATGAAGTAAAACAAAAACTTGGAAAAGTTTATCATGAAAACCAACTTTTTAAAGTACAAGATTGAGTAGAAAGGAACAAAACACTACACCATGCAGGATTTTTTTTGGCATGACAAAGTGAAGTCTTCTATTGTGAAAGTGTAGTTGTGCTACTTTAACAATAAAACATTAAAATTGAATTATAAAATAGTGATTTATAAATTAACATCCTTTATCAATTTTCATTATGATGATTTGTCATATTGAATTATAAAATAGTGATTTATAAATTAGCATCCTTTATCAATTTTCATTATGATGATTTGTCATATTTTATGTTTGCATGTAACAAGCTATTTATAATTCATAACCATTTTTATGTATTGAAAGATAATTCGTTGGATCTAACCTTAAATGATGGCATAACATGACGTTGTAGGTGGCTATGGATTCTTCGGAAGGATTCAACGAATTCTTTATAATAATAATAATAAATGCCACACAAAATACATTCGTAAATTAGACATTGACTACCATACATTATTTTTTAAACAAAATTAGAAATGTAAATCAGCCCTCAACTCAAGTGCATCAAAAGGTGATGAGCAATGTTTAGGTCATTATTGGGCTTCTAAAATATGTATATCAATCAAAAAATAGAAACCAAAATTCAAGATGTTGATTATGATCCCTCAAATCTAAAATAATGGCATATTAGATGCATGTCAAGACAGATCTTCTAAACACTAAAATAACGGCAGAACCTGGAAAGCAGAAGGAAGAAACGAGGGAGAACCTAGGAAACACTCCTGGAGTTGGTTTGGCAACAATAGGTCGAGGCTGCAGGTCCCAATCATTCTCCATAGAAGGATTATATACTTGACAGCACAGTTATGTTTCACACGTCGCAATCCCAATCAGCCATAGTCGACCAGTTCCTCCATATCGAGCTAATAATTGGCTCAATTTCATAACAACTTGTTGCGCAGAAGATGAGACCGACAACCCTATCGATGCTCCTCCTGCCTTGGGCTGCTCTACAATCCACTTTACCCTATTAAATAAAATCACATCAATGTCTGCAATTAAACAATCAGTTATTAATTTCAATTTTGAACTGTGTGCAAAGCTTCTTATTCTCTAGAATTTCTCTAACAACCAAAATCCAGCTCCTCTGGCCCTGTCAAAGTTGTATTGATATTGCTCCAACTGACCAAAAATAATGCCAAAAAAACAACAAATATTTACATGCAAATTTCAAATGCCATCACAGTCTAATACATGCTCTATTTTAACGGCCAAGTCCAATGGAAAATTCAGTAAGACAGCAATGGCTTGTTCATGGTGCATTTATCCTCTTAATTACTTTAATATAACACATACATATATTATACTTATCCAACTTCAGGTTAAGGAATATGGTCATTCAACGCCCAAGCAATTAAATATACACTTAATGAATGGCTGGCATTCAAACACACAAAGGTTTAGTTAAAACACAAGGTGGGTGGAGATGAAACCCACGGTTTAGCCTTAGCCCAATCCAATATCAATTAACTTTCTGTTGACGATGGTTTATTCAAATGATTTAGAACAGAGATCTCCCATTAAGTGCTACAAACTAGTGATTTGAACCAAGGCACTTCCTCAGTGAACAAAGGAATTGGCACACTCATTATCCAACCAATTGGCCAACTATCAACAGAGTGTCCAATGAGATATTGTAGGATGCGGTTAAATAGACTTTAGATAATTAACTACTTCCCAATTATCAGGCTAATGGGAAAAACTGTTGTAGCACGCAATTTTCATACCATTTGGACCACAATTCTTATGCCAGTGAATAAACAAATAAATAATTGAAGCCGACGGTTTAGTCAAGCTGAGAACGGTCGAGCTACTAAGTTAGGAATTGTGATTGAATGTGGTTTACACCAGTCTACAAATCAGTCAATAACAATACTCAATCAATGACTCAAGTATGTATTTAATTTCCAATCCCTGTGATTCCACCAAAAATTTAAATGAATTTGGGGAATCAACTGCACCTATTCTCCATGTGCTCTCAGATATTATTCCAATAGACCATCTCAGGCATTATTCCAACAGATCATCGTCTTCGGAGTTAGGAAGAAGAGTACGTTGAACAACCATGAATCAATCCAAGGATTCAACAAGACCCACTAAGTCCCAATCCAACAAGGGATTCAATTTATTGTGATGTGAAGAAATATATGACTAGTTTTTCAATCAATAGCTCCATTAATTCATAAGCATAACCATAACAACAAGAATTTAACCTTTGTATAGGCAAGAAATCCCTAATCAAATTCAGTACACCCTAAACATTAAATTTTAACTTTAGAAATCCAAATGAAAAACAATCATTAAGTTGAGATTTTGTTTTGCTCAAGAAATGGTTACAATGATGGCCTCTTTTCTTTTCTTTTTCTTTTTTCTTTTCTGTTTTCTTTCACCATTAGATTATGCCAAACAATGTCACTAAATAGCACTATACAGTCTAAGCCTAACAACACTATGTTTTATTTCATTTTATGTTTTCTTTCACCATTTGATTATGCCAAACAATGTCACTAAATAACACTATACAGTCTAAGCCCAACAACACTATAATAGTTAAAGATGACATTATAATTCAAACAACATTAAAATATGAAAGATAATTCACAACTAACAACAGATATTATAAAGGTTTAAGTTCCTGTGTGCCAAACCAATAACTAGCCATCAATATATTTATACCTGGGATTCTCCAGGGTCCATGTATAGGATTGTGATGGGGTTGCAAACATAAGAGATGCTGAAAATACAACAAAAATAAATTGTTGAGTGGAAAAAACAAAATAAATTCATGATTATGCAAGAGAAAAACTCTCATAGGCCACTTCTGTAATCTTGACTGACTTAAAGTATTCTATACTATGTCCTCTAACTCCATTGTTCTCTCCTATGAGCATATCTGATTGGCACAAGCACCTCCTCTCTTCTTCTTTTTTATTTATTTTATGTTTTGTTTTCCCAATCTATTATGTCAAAAAAGAATTGTGAATAAATAACTCTGTACAATATAAGACCGACAACACTATACTGAAGGTGACATTGTGATTCAAACATCATAAAATATGCAAAGCCAAATAGCAATTAATAACTTCCCGGGCATTGTAAGGATTTAAGTTCATGTACACAAAGTGCATTACCATACCTCATGTCCTATACACATGCCTAACGGAGTATTACATCTAGTACACAAATTTATGATCACAATTATTTTTACAACAGAGAAAAACATTCAAATAATTTTGTTTCAAATGCTAAACAATTTTGCAATAATTAAACAGAGGAGCTAGACACAGTAATTAGCTCAGCAGAAGATGCCAGACTAATCAACCTCAATTCCACAATGAAGTTTCCAAAACTCTTGAAATGTGTGCAAGGTCATGTGGAAAGAAATACCTGAATCCTGTATTGAAACCACCAATCCAGTCTTGTTTGTAACCCAGCAACCTTCCCTTCATATCATTCTTGATTCCTCGGAATGGCACAAAAGTCTCCTCCATGAATAGATTGGTGGAAACTTGCACAGAAGTGCTATATAATCTCCCTTTGGAAACAAAATTGTGGAATGGAGAGGAGAAGGTAAACTGTGCATAAAAGGTATACGAAGTGGACTGTTCACATTTACACAGCTTAATGTCGGATTAAAAGGATAATTATAAATCTCCACTATTCGTTGTAACATATCTAAATTTCCACGATGGCTAATTCAAAGCAAAGAAAAAGAAACAGAGGAAAAAACTATGGAGTCGAGCATTCGGATAACGGGGCTAAATTATTCCCAATGTATCGAATGCTTAATCTAAAAAAAACTATAGAAGTCGAGCATTTCCGATGGCAGGGCTAACTTGCCATGATTTATTTAGTTTGTGAAATCTATCTATGGATGCTTAGCATCAAAAAAGCCTCGAACGAGACAAAAATACTTGTATGTGCCTCCAAACCTTATAATTTGAAACAAAAAAATGCAATACATCCCATTGGAGACAAAAACTTAATAAAAAATATAAAATTACTGACTGAAGTCCCAGTTTGAGCTGGAAAGAATTGTCTTGGTACTTTAACCCCATAGCTGGAGCCCGGAAATAGTAGGAGAATGTTAACGAGTATAATCCTTTAAAAACATTGTATTATGAAATAGTAGGAGAATGTTAACTAGTATAATCCTTTAAAAACATTGTATTGTCTACGGACTTGCAGAAAATGGAATGAATTTATTTAAATCCATAATTTTATAAAGCGTTGATAAGGAATTAGAATGAGCCGAGAATTTCGAACTACATACTTAACGACACAGATACTCGGGATTTCCAGCTTTAAGAGTTTATATGCTGACTGTACTATATCTACAGAGATGCTAATAGTACAGTGAATTGCTAAGCATTATAGGAAACCTCACATAGGCTCCAATTAAAACTATGTTAGGGACAAAATACTGGCCGATGCATTCCTCATTTTGAGAACTGCAGCATTTACGGCAAAGATAATGAATATGCCATTCCGCTCATACTAAACGCAACTACTATTTAAAGCTCTCATGCAAAGCTTCAGCAAAACGACGGCTCTAATAAAAAGAGTACTCCGCATTTGGTTGAGCACGATGATTTTCTCCCCAAATATGACAGATAACGCGATAAAACGACAAGAAACACTTGGATTACATGTTGTGTTCCCAATAAAAAAACGAAAAAGCTTAATTGGTAAGATTTACCCGAGGGAAAAGCTATGCACAGATCGAAAAGAGCCATCCATCAATATAAATTATACATGGGTAGTAGTAAAGATTTAAGATCGTGTATTCCAACCTAATAGCTAGCCAACGATATATTTATACATGGGGTAGTAGTAGGGCATGGTGCATGCCTCCCAAGCCACAATGAGAATAGGGAGCCTAATGAGCATGGAATTACGCTTAAGGTCTGAGCTTTGCCATTTAAATTCAAAGGAAGTAATGCCAATAGTATTATCACTAAATTTATTCGGAAAGAGACATATCAAAGAGAACAAGAGATCGAAGAATCTAGAGTTAGTTAGCTTGTTGCATGTATGTACCAGGTCCTTAAAAATTTTATTTTTTATTTATCTTTTCTTTTCTCACCTGCAGGAAGAAACAGTCATTACAGACACTATAACAATCGTGAGAAATTTTCTCACCTGCAAGAAGAACTAGAGTCATTACAGACACTGTAACAATCCTAAGAAATGACTCAGAACGTAATGATTTCTAACATTCCCCATAAGCTTCCCGTGCAATTGAATTTAACTCGTCGTGCTATGTTTGACCCTCCCGCTAAGGTTTTCATCATTTCCCACATATATCTTTTCGTTTTTATGATAATCCCCATGCTGCCTAGAGTCTCACAGAACTCCAAAAACTATCTCCCACTGTGGGAAATCGCAAAGCTCCTTCATTTCACGACAATGTGAGATCAATAGCTTCATCTTCCTAGTATTTCGAGTGTTAATCTCATTCAAGTGCGGAATTTATCTCGAGCAAAACTTCTTCGTGCAAATAAATCCCCTTTTATTTCCCCTTTCTTCGATTTAATTGTTAAAACCTCAATCACCTGCGCTTTTCTTTCATGCAAATAGCTAAATTAAGCTGCGTTCCCCAACAAATCCCTAAATTATTCACAAGATTTTTTAATTTAATCTCTTCTTATAAACTAGCTTCCTCTCTACCTTTGAAGTGCCTCCAGACTCCTTTCATTTCAACACTTCACCTCCCAGGGTTACTGTTGAATAGTTACAGAGATCTTAAATCATTGATCTCACTGGTATTACGTGTCTACTCTAAATATGCTATCTTACTAAGAAGTGGTGAGTTTCTATGTCATAAATGAAATGATTAATACACATTTCTTAACATCTACATTCATCCATCAAACATTCATTAAGATCTAAAGCCATTTGAAGATTCAACTCAAACATAACAAGTAAAATTCAAACCCTTGAATAGAAAAAACGTGGAAAAAACTTGAATCATTTCATCTTAAAACAAGGAAGAAGATACATATTTACCATGGATCTTGGTGTGCATCCTTCCTCCATTGCCATGAACTATCCTTTCTCCACCATGAACTATCCTTTCTCCATCCTTGCGTTTGATGAAGATGAGCTCTCATTTCTTCAGAATCTCTCCAGCATGCCTTTGCTCCTCTTTTGCCTCCCTCTACCATGCCCCACATGCCTTTCTTTTATAGCATTGGGAAATGGGATTTCAAGTTACTCTTTTCAATGTAGGATAATCATTTTTTATTATTTTCTCTTAAAAAACCCACTTTCCATAGTTTATTAGGATTTCAATTCACAACTTAGCATATTTAAGTACCTTTTAATGCATTTTTGTGCATTTCTTCTCACTATCTGACTGTTAGATCTTTGATTTGAGCTTTTGGTGAACAGTTCAATCACTGAACTTTGTCTCTGTTAAGCTCCTTCATTCTTTACTCAATCTTTCCAGTTATAGAAGTAGTGATCAGATCAGAGAGGATTGTTCTCTCTAGTACTTGTTTTTGTCTTCATGTTGCGGGTGAATGGTAAAAGTATGCTTCCACCCTCATCTGGTTAAGGGTGTTAATTTGATTGTTAACAAATGCCCCCTAATGTGTGAAGTTCGAAGTAGAGCTAAAGGCCGAAATACATTACATTAATTTTATACTGATACTCTTTATACGGATACTCTTTAAACTGATACTCTTTATCGATCAAAGCAAGGATGAGGAAAGGATAAGCTCACGGACGTAGGATTTAGGATCACACCTGCAAGTCAAACATAGCAATTTCTTAAATATATATAATATCTTCCTGAGGCGAGCATACCCATGCTCAGCATTAAACAAGCATGGCCACGAACAATACATAGTGGATCCATGTCAAAAGTAAATTTTTAAGAAGTGTAAACATGCACTTTAGTGAGTGCGAGAACAAGGTCTTCATCGGACTTCTGACATGGTAGTTTAAACTTGCGCAGCTCGGGCAGTGCATCGATGAGTGATACAACTGTTTTTACCAAGGTCTTCAATACAAACCAACGATAGTACGAGTTTATATCATGCGAATAAATGAGCTGATGTCGAGCATAATAAAACACCATTTGATTACACATCATTGATGTATACCGTTAACAGATGCGAAGAGACCCACCGATAATGATGATGGACTCTAAGGTACAGAGTACAAACTAGCAAGTGTGAATAGATGTTCTGAAGTAAAACACTTGTAGAATCAAACAATCAGGGGTCATTGATGTATACCCACTGTCATTTGCAAGGAAACCTGCCACTAATGATTGCAAGATCCAAGGTACTCCTGGGTTTCTAGATCCATTTCCTAGATGATTATTTGGTGTCGATAGGAATAGATCCATCGGAAGGAGGGCATCAATGCATCCCACATCAACTTATACGAAACAAAGATCAATAGAATGATATAATTTGGTAGAACTGCGAGATCCAACATTGTATACTGACACAAGGAAGGCTGACATGATTGGTCAGGAATATTTGAGGAATGGTCGACTCAGTTTGAACTTCCCTTGAACACATAACATAACTCCGAATGGACACTTGGAAACATAGGACTTTGAGTAACCGACCTTAATGAAATCCGCCAATGCCAGATGCATTAACGAAATCTCCATAGGTGACGGGAAGGATAACCCATCGGTGGAGAATTGTTCAAAATATTGGTACAGTTTCCTAAGGAAAATGTAGATGGTGTACTGATAGCGGAGACCAAATTATCTGTCGTGTTCAAGGGCAATAAGGACTGACTTTTGTCGTGTTCAAGGGCAATAAGGACTGACTTTTGTCGTTTTCTTCAATATTATACTATGAAATGATTCAAGTCTTTCCTTTTTTGGATTTTTGTGTTTTTTATTTTTATGCTTTTTCATTTTATCATGTTGAAAAAGAATAAAGAATGCTATAATACATGGGAGGGAATGAGTGTTGCATGGGTGTACACCTATTCTTCAAGGGCACGGGTCAGGCCAAGGCAAAGAATCATATTGCAAACAAGGGCTGAGCTAGTTGTGCACACTCTTACAGATGTTCCCTCCAAGGGTAGGCTATCTGAAGCAGGATTATGTGTCGACGGATGGTGAAGTAATACCATGTGACTGAGGGTATCCAATTTGGTAGAATGGCCAAGTAGGAATGGGGTAATACGGTATACTTCATATTGAGTCTTGTGAAAAATGCCAAAATCATAAATCACCATGAATCATGGTCTGTCTCCAACTACCTGAAACAAATAGCTCGAACTGTCAAAGTCTCCAAGTCCTGTAATCAAAAACCACTTCACTACCCAATTGTTTAATCAGAAACTAGTTCAAATGTGCATTTAATATCTAAAAAGATAGCTAAAAATGAGGAACGATGCATCTTTCTATCATTCAAAAGGATGTGGTCATACCTGTATAGATAAAAGATAACTAAAACTACTCATTTTTTACCATATTCATTGTAGGTGCAGCCGATGGATGAGAGGAAGCATCTCCGTTCAGCATAAATTTCTAGAAGTTGTGAACCTTTACTTAGTGATCTGCCAGTTGTGGGTGAGTTCTGATGCAGGACCAAGAAATTTTGAAACAGTTTCACATGTTTTTGAATTTTCCAAATAATTTCATTATTTTTGTGAAATGTTTTGGGTTTTATCTTGAAGAAAAAGAAAAAAGAGAAAAGTATTAACATTATTCTTTTTGGTGTGCATAAAGTTACACACTTTTTGGGTTGTGATGTAAGCTAGATTATTTCGGCTTTTACTTATGTCTTTAAATGATATGTTCAATTAAAATGCCATGAATAATGTACATGCTTGTTTATTTGGTGTGATGTTAATGACTTAGATGTCAGTCAAGTACGTAGTTGGCTAAGGAATCAACCAAACTATTCAGACTTCTAAGAAAGTGGGTATATTCAATGTACTCAAATTGACGTTCTAAAAGACGTACTCGTAGAAACTTTCTAAACAGTGTAGGATTTCGAATCTAGTACTGACCATTTAACTGAGATACAACTAATTCTGAGTCCAGTTTTTCTATTATTCGTCGGATGCCAAGGGTGATAGCCTCGACAAGAAGCTCAATGACTGCGTTATATTCTGCAACATTGTTGGTTGCAGATCCAAGAAAAATACCTCCTGAACTCAAAACTTCGTCATTAGGTGTGAAAATCGCCCATGCGGCGGAAGCAATGTTCCGAGAACTATGGCTGGCGCCATCCACATATCCCAAATATGTGAAGGTTTCTTGTGCCATATTCCAAAGTGACAATGTCAAGCAAGATAAGTGTGTGGCCGAAATAACTAATGTACAAATTTTTATACCAAAATACAACATAATACAACAAAGGTTGCAAGGCATAAGTGCCTACAAGAAGTATTTCTTCAGATAGAGACGATTTCGGATCTCCGACATAGGTTCCCCATCATAATTGATCAATTCATAAGCTCCTCTCGGTAGTACAGTTTTGACTACAAGTGGGCCAAACCATTTTGGTACAAACTTTCCTTCTCCTATTTTGTCTTGATTTTGGTCATAAACTAAAACTAGATCGCCTTCAGAAAAAACTCAGGGACGGGTAGACTTGTCATACTGCATTTTAACCCTTTTCTTGTGTGCTTATACATTTAGATAGGCTTCCCTTCTAGTTTCATCAAGAGAATGAAGATGGATCAGCCTTTCTTCTTCAGCATAAGTGTTAGGTAGGAGTTTGATTGCTATTTTTAACGATGGGATTTTGCATTCAATCGGAAACACAGCTTCCTCTCCATAAACTAGTTGGAAAGGAGTGAATCCAGTTGCGGTTTTAGCACTGGTACGGTAAGCCCAAATAGCGGTGAACAATATTAAGTGCCAGTTAGTTTTGTTCTTATCAATTGTCCTCTGCAGCATATTTTTCAAAACCTTGTTGATGGCTTTGACATGTCCATTAGCTTGAAGGTAATATGGCGAGGAAAAGTCCTGCCGCAATCCTAACCGGTTGGTAAGTTCATCCATGAAGGAATTCTGAAAATTACTTATGTTATCAGTAATTATCTATTTGGGTACACCAAACCTTGTTATCACGTCATTGAAAAGAAAATACGCTGCAGTTTTACCCGCGCAATTGAATGTAGGCATCGCCTCAGCCCACTTGGTGAAGTAGTCCACTGCTTCAATGATGTAGTGGTGGCCATCAGCTGAAGGCAGGTTGATTGTCATAAAATCAATAGCCCATTTGGAAAAAGGACCCACAGTTACTACAAGGTGTAAGGGAGCAGGATGCGTGCGCATTTTTCTTGTATAGATTTGGCAAGAGTGACACTTTTTAACCGAATTAAAGCAATCTTTGAATATTGTAGGCCAAAGGTATCCTGCACGCAAGATTTTTTGGGCAGTTTCCAACCCAGAAAGGTGACCACCACATGCCCCAGCGTGGAAATCATTCAGAACTTGTTCAGCTTCCTCGTGTACTAAACAACGTCTTAAGATCATGTCTATTCCTCGACTGTACAAAGTATCCCCTATGATGAGGTATCTTCGTGATTGGTGCCGAATGCGACGTCGTTCAATGCTAGAAAACTAAGGGTCAATCCTTTGGGTTTGGAGATATATGATAAATGTTCCATACCAAGGATCTGAAGTTGCAATGAGGAATGCATGTTCATCTACCCAAGTTTCAACAGATATAGTATCCTCCTTCTCAAAGGGTAACTCATACATTAGTTCAGCGAATGCCAACGATTTTTTTGCTTTAGCATTTTTGAATTCAAGATCGAATTCTTGCAAAATTACTATCCATTTTGAGTATTTGCCACCAATGATATGGTGGGATAGAATGTGTTTCATGGGGTTCATTTCAGCCACTATGGTCGTTTTTCTTGGAAGTATGTAATGTCTGATTCGTTGGACGGCATGGACTGCCACCAAGGCCAACTTTTCCACCTGGGAATATCTCAACTCGGGACCTGCAAGGCCCTTGCTAAGATAGTAAATAATGTGCTCTTGTGATGATTCATCTTCTTGCGCCAATACCATTCCTATGGTGGAATTAGAGGCTGCTAAATATAGAAAAAAGTCTCTCCTATAGTTTGGTGGACTGAGTACCGGGGCAGAGACCAAAGCTTTCTTTATGGCATCAAATGAGCATTGAGCTTGGTCATCCCAAATGAATAATGCACCTTTTTTCAGGAGACACATGAAACCTTTAGTTTTTTCAGCGAAATCTTCGACAAATCTTCTCAAGTAGTTAGCTTTCCCTTGAAGGCTTTGAAGTTGTGTGATTGTTTTCGGGGAAGGAAACTGAAGTATTGCCTCAACCTTGATGGGATATACCATAATCCCTTTTTTGGACACTATGAAGCCAAGTAATCTCCCAAAGTCCACACAAAACATGCACTTGTTTGGATTCAACCTAATGTTGTACTTGAGACATCGAACGAAGACGGCTCGTAAATGTGCACTATAGTCGGCTCTCCTTTTAGATTTGGCTGCCAAATCATCAAGATAAACCTCAACGATTTTCTCAATGTCATTAAATGCATATGACATGTCTCTTTGAAAAGTCCCCAGCGTTTTTAAGGCCGAAAGGCATTTTACGATATGCAAAAGTCCCCCAAGGGCATATGAAAGTTGTCTTATGTTGATCCTCCTTTTTTATCTGGATTTGGTTGTAACCGAAAAATCCATCCATAAATGAAAATATTTTGTTCCTAACACATTCGTCTATAATCTGATCGATGAAGGGTGTGGGATAGTTATATTTGGGACAAGCCAAATTTAAATCCCTAAAGTCAGTATAGACCCAGATAGTTCCTTGGTTTTTATTAACTGGAACGGGATTGGAAACCCAGTCAGTTAAAGGAACATGATAGATGAATCCATCTTTCAATAGTTTCTCGACCTCTGCTTTGATGGTAGTTGACTTCTTAGGGTTAACTGAACGTAGTTTCTATCGCGCTGGTTTGACATTGCTATAGGTTTTTATCTCATGTTTGATGATACTAGGATCAATGCCTAGCATTTCTTCGTAATACCATGCAAACACATCTCGAAACTCCTTAAATAGATCATAATACTGTGCGATTTCCTCTGGAGAGCAATCCGCACCTATGTGTATGTTTTCAGTGATGCCAGGCTTGATGGATATATCAATGGGTATGGCTTTCTAAATGTTTGTCAAATTTCCTTCCAAACTCACATTGCTTGTTTGGACAGGGCATTGGTATTTGCTCATGTCATCATCGAAGTAAATATTTTCAGGTTTGACTTCTAATGAATCGATCTTTGGAAGAAATGAGGATCTATGATGCATATCCTCCCAGGGTTGTTCAGAGATGTTTATGACTTCAAGGATGGATTCATCCGAAGAAAAAGTTTGATCCAAGATGTCCTGAGTACTATGAGAGTTCATGGTCCAAATATGTGAAGTATAAGGATCATATTCCTCCATCTTGGAAGGGTTTTGATCCAAGTTTTCTGAAGCCATTTGAATAGCTTGATAAGAAAGATCTACGACAGAAAGGGGAACACTACTCTTTGTTTCAGTATTTTGCATAGAAGTCGGTACATTTCCATCACTCTTTTCAACTAATATGTCCTTTTGGGAGGCTACCTCTGATGAGGTGGAGCCAACTTCTGATATGGAATTAGAAATAACTTTTAATGGAAAGTATACTTCTGATTTAATCGTGAAAATTGGAGCAGTGTTAGGGGTTTATACCGGTGGTGGAATTGCAAAAGTTCCCATGAGGGACGAATCTTTGAACATTCCTACCCCAACATCTTGAATCACATTTTTCGAATCCCCTACAAAAGGTACATTCGAGTGGAGACCAATTTCAAGTGTGCAATAATCTAGTTGATCGATTGTGATAATATTTCCTTGGTGAGGGAACTGAATAACTCGAAATACTGAAGACACTACAACAGTCATCTTATGTATCCAACTACATCCCAATAAAAAATTGTAATCTATGGGTGCATCCACTACCTCAACATCTACTTGAATTGTTTTGCCTCCCAGTTCAACTGGGCAAGCCATTATGAGTCCATGAGGTGGGAACGAATGACTATCAAATGCTTTGAGTATTGTATGGGATGGTACTAAGGTGGGTGATCCCAAAGCTTTCCAACATGTTAATGGCATGACACAAGTTGAGGCTCCTTCATCCACAATGGTTCGAAAAATTTTCTTACCATGTGAAGTCACTTTGATCTGAAATGCAATTTGTGATGGAAGCCTACATGTGGGCTTTTCTAAGTCAAAATTTATCAAATTGGTGTCAGATGGATCAATAGCGCCAATAGCAGCCAAAAGTGACTTTCGTTGAGCAGGAAAACTTTGCAATACTTCCAAGGTGGACATTGCACAAGGAGCTTGAGCTAAGTCTTCAACCACATTGTAGTTTTGAGCAGCTCGTGCATTAGGATTGTGTTGTTCTACAGATAACCCCTTTTGGAGGTCTAGGTACTATGTCTATGGTTGGTTTCTCAATTGTGAGAGAACCACTAGGCTGAAATCCAGTTGTTTTTGTCTCTTTTGAAGGTATGTCATAAGAACGAGCCCTTGTCTGAATGTTTATTTCCTGTTCACCAATTGTGAAGATATTAGCATTGGGTGGATTGCCCCCTTGTGGGGGATTCGCTTGATTTCCTTCGGGTGGAGGTGTTGGCACCGTAGCAACCATCTGTTGTTGTTGGGGGAAGGATTGAGTTAGGACGGCAGGTTGTTGTTGCCCTCCTCGTTGTTCCAACATTCGATGAATATCATCCATATGAGGACAAAGATGAGTCGGATGATCCCCTTGGCAAATTTTGCAAGGGTATTTGTTTTTCCGGTTTTCATGATTTCCTTTGGTAGGATTATTCACCTTAGGTGCATCTCCTGTCCCAAAATTGGCATTGTGATTATTCTTCTGTTTCTTCCTTTTTTCTTTGGGGTCTGCAGTTTGAACCGTAAGTACTTCATAATTTTGGGTGGGAGTTGCAGGTTGTTATGTTTCCTAGCCAGCTATGGGTTGCGAAGTCTGAACCGATATTTGTCCCAATTGTTGGGTAATTTTTTCAAGTTGGTTTACGGATCCAATCACACCAACGGTATGAGGTCCTTTTGGTGGCCTAGCTAGATCAGGTGCAGGTCTTACAGCATGTGGTATTAAATCATAAAGTGTGCCCGATTGAGAATATATCAAATCCATATGTTGAGCACTCTGAATGAGTTGTTCTTCGGTCATGGATCCTGACATGGATACATATTTGGAAAGAGTAGGTAATAGTGATTTTATGAACCAATCTGTTGAGAATTGATCATGGATTTCAGCTTTAATAAGCCTTCGGCACCTCCTCCACTCGTGGATATGATCCGATATGTGAGTAGCGGTGGATTACCTAAGTGAAGTCAAAAGTTCGGTTCCCATCTCATAGCGGATAGGTAATTGAAAATGTGTCAGAAAGACCATAGCTAAATATGAAAATTTTGTGAATGTATTGCGTGGCAATTCAATGTACCATTTCCCACCAATTCCCGTTAGGGTCCACTGAAACAATCTCAACCTAATACTATCATCTACGAGGGAATTGGATGAACACCACAAATGAAATGTCATTATGTGATTTGATGGATCCTCCCCCGGTTTTTCGTCAAACTTGGGTATGTTTGAGGGTAGTTTAGTTGGAATAGTTGGCCATCCATTCATATGTAGAATGGGATCATTAGTCAGTCGGGATAAATCTGGTATATTTAATGTGGCCAAGAAAGGTGATTTGACTGGTGCCATAGAAAATGATTGATACGCGGGTGAAGCTTGATGGCTCCATTGTTGTTGAACCTGGGCTTGAAAAGCATTCCAAGGAGGATTACCCCCTTGTGGAGGTTGCATCTAAAAAGACTAGTTACTTCCTGAATGTTTCCCACTCCATTGTGGAACAGGTTGCATGTATGGATTTCCCCCTTGCGGAGGTATGTTCCAATAAGATTAGTTACTTGGTGGAACATTACCATTCCATTGCGGCATAGGATTAATGGGTGGATTTCCCCCTTGCGGAGGTGGGCCCCAATAAGATTGGTTACTTGTCGGAATTTGACCACTCCATTGATTGTTTCCTTGGTTTGGATAAGCGTTCCAAGGTTGGTTTCCCCCTTGCGGAGGTGGTACCCAAGAAGATTGGTTACTTCTTGGAACTTTCCCACTCCATGGAGGAATGGGGTTGGGTGAAAACATGAAGTTGGGAAACAATTTTGGCTTGTTCTTTACAAAAAAAACTGCTAAATTTTATGTTTTTCAACTTCGACCTCTTAAAAACCATATCTCCCTTAGGAATTTAAACTTGAGGTAAACACAAAGGTTTTAGAGAATTGAATTAGCTTTCTACTCGTATTTTTTTTTAATTTTTTTATGGACATATCGTGGGACAAATTTGTTGTCAACATATGGCATATACTTGAAAATTTTAGGTATGAATAATGAGTGACCTCTGTTGACGATGGTGTTTTGATAGATGGTTATTCATTTTAGGAAAAAAAAATTGTAGGCTCATAATCTACACATACTACACTAGATCCTGGCCTATATTTTGAGTTTTTTAAGACTTGGGACTATTTTTTATTATTTATCGAAACAACGTATGTTCAGAAAATGCTGCATTATCGACACATGTTTTTGTCTTCGCATTTTCTTTCAAATGTGACTCTTATCAAACAAACTAAAACCAACCCATTGAAGAGGACACTTCAAGGAACATCCTTGTATTTTTTTAAATTTTTTTGGCTTCGTCATTGTGATGATATTGAATTTTCATTGTGACTGATTTTTCAGTCACTAAATTTTTTAATGATAAAGTTTAGTAAAAAAATAGTAAAAAATAGTAATCCTAAATGAAATTCAAAAAAATTATATTATGAGAAAGTAGATTGAATGATGAATCTACTGGTATAAACTCCGACATGTAATTCTCATGTTTTGCAGTGGTCTGACCTTGTTAAAGTGACACATTTCTGAATTCTGCAGAAATGGTGCTGGAATTGTTGACCAGAAACTCTCGGGCGAGAAAATGTCTTCCGAACTCTCAGCTGAGAGTTTAGTTCAAACTCTCATCCGAGATTTTTTTTTTAAATACAGTGCGTGGATTGGTTCAAACTCTCGGCCTAGAGTTTTTTTAAACTCTCCACCGAGAGTTTGAACTCTCAAAACTCTCGGCCTAGAGTTTAAAAAAATCTAGGCCGAGAGTTTCAGGTTGACTTTTTTTCCCCTGTTCATCCGCGCGCCCTCTTTCCCAGCTTCACATTTTTGTCACGGAATTATTTCCCAGCTTCGCGTTTTCACCCGGTTGTTAGGTGGGTTTCCTTCTGGTGTACTACCTGTGGGGGGTATGGCATTGCCCCCAGGATTCATGTTAGGAAAGTTTGGATGATGACTTCCCGAGGCACTTCCACTCACTTATGGAGTAGGACCCCAATTGGAATTATTGTTCCAAGGTTGATTAATTCCACCAGGGATATTGAGATTCCATAGTAAAGGATTCCCCCCCAGAAGTGGAACTAGGAAAAATGTTTGGTATACCAAAAGGATTTTGGTTCACTCCTTGATTATTTTTACCTTAATTATACAAACCATATGGGAAACCCATGTTTGGTAAGGCACGCCCTCCAGTAGGGATTCCTGCAGATGAAGTGGGTATACTTCCAAGATTGGAACCCGAAATTGTACCAACTGGCACTGAAGTGCTGGTTGAACTTGTGCTAATGACAGGTCTACTGATTGGTGGGATTGATGTAGTGGTCAAATTGGAAGTATTTCTACCTCCTGCAACTGTTTGTGGTTGTGTTGACGTAGTCCCTTGCGCTCTTGATGAAGCCATAGGGTCAGTTGTGGAATTTTGCATATTAGCCCAATATCCAATAAGAGGATTAATGTAATCTAGTGGTTCACTGATGTGAAGTACCACTAGGCCTGAAAGGTTTGTCAAAGGTGGGTTTACGTGATTTGTTGTGTTGTTCTCTAGTGTTTCAATTTCAAATGGAGCAAGATTATCAACAATATCTGTATTTTCCTTTGTAGGTGATGTTTCAGTATTTGTTTGATGTTGGTCTTCTCTATTGTTATTGATTGAATCTAGAAGTTGTTCAGTTTTCAAGTCACAAGGTTGAGTGTTTTGTATTCGTCTCTACGATGTAGAGGGGCCTTCAAATTCTGGTGACTCACCTCTCTGTCGTCGTGATTGGCGGATTAGGAGAGTAGCCACTTTGAATAATTTGATAAAAGTATGTGTTTTAAAAATACTTTTGATTGAAAAATAGAATCAAACAATCCTAATGGCAGTCTATATTCAACAAAAATAAAAAGTGCCCACACAGTAACAAATTTCCTATGGATTCAAGCAAGCAAACTGACTTTTCAAAAGAACCGAGGCTCAATGAAAAGCTGGATTAGAGATCCTTCTGAAACTAGTAGTTGTTGAAGGATCTCAAGCCTCAAACAATTGCTAGCAGCGAAGGTATGAGAAACAATTACAATAAAATTTAATCGCCACGGGTGCATGTGTTGGTTCCTGACCAATCACCCTCCCAAGGAGTAAAAGTTCCAAAGTCTGTCTTAGGTACTACAAGTGTCTCCCACTCACAATAACCTATGTGATATCCTAGGAATATCAACTAAGGTTACCACTTCATAATCGATGGTCAGGCGGAACAATTGTAAGTTGAGGACAACTCTCATAACCAGGTACTCTAGAAACAGTGATGTCACCCCGAGGACTTGTCACTTAACATAGAATCCTCTGATGAGCTCATGTCCCACTAAATAAGCAAGAGGGGGGAACCACTCTTACTTATCCAGATTGACCTCATGCTTAACACATGTTTAAGAAGCACTTTCCCGACAAGCGTTTTTTGCTACTAATGGATTTACTCTCTTTAATCAATGCTAATTTCAAAAGTTTTGCATCCCAAGAGTGCTAACTCTCCAAACCTAATCTAGGGAACTAACCTAATCTTGTTGGTGATATGAAAATCAAAAGTTGGTCAATTTTAGATTAAGCGCCAATTTTAATGGTATTTTGCTTAGTTTCAGGAATGGATATGAAACTGGTGGTGTGTCGACTCGAGAAAGATTAACCAAACAATGCAAAATGCTCACTACTCTACCTTTCAATTCAATGAATGTTCTAGTCTAATGAAAAGTTAGAGTTTCATGTGTCTTTCAAATATGCAAAGTTTCTGGTAGATTTTGTATTTTAATGCACAGTTCTTCTGAAATAAATGGTTTCAATGATCAATGAAAATCAAATAAGATGCTTTAAAAATCAAATGTTAAACTATCACAAGTGAGATCCACTTTCTCATTCACAAGATCACCATAAGGTGCGAGTGAAGAGGATACGGTGACTCATGCAAACTTATCACAAGAAAAATTGATCTCTAAAGGTGCAATTCTCTCTTAATTGTGCATGAAAATCATGAAAACATTCTAAATCCAAACAAAATGTAACTAATAAAAGCTTATTTCTGTTTTTGGAAAGAAAATATTCTCAAATTACCTCAAAATGTGATGTTCAAAGTTTGTTCTTCAATGCAAATATGTGTGAATGGTTCTTTCATTTGTGTATGGTTGCTATTTGGTTTAATGTTTCCAATCAACATGTGCATAGGATCTACCAGTAAAGATGGTCTTAAGAAAGAAGATCTATTACACATTTAAAGAAAAATTGAAAAGAGATAGCAACTTGGAGCATTTTTAAAGGTTCTTGGAAGGTCATTCCAATGAAAAATATTTTAATCCAAATTATGCAAAACTTTTCCAAACTTTTCAAAAGAAGTAATACGTTGTTTGGAGTTATATTCCTTTTGGCGCTCAAATCTTATTATTTTTTATTAGCCAAGAACCGAGCATAATATCTTCTGATAGGTTGTACTAATGCGCTATCTACTAAGTGTAGATCAAAACAAGATCACCATATCCATATGGATTATGAATTTATTCTAGGTCTTCTTACCTTTCAACGAATAGTTGGACAGGTTTGACCGATCACTGAGGCGTTATTCACCAACCCTACGCAGACCTAGTCGTAGATGTAGTCTGTAATTTCTCAATTCATCTCAAATTTCACAAAATGTACTAGTTTTGCGCAAATTATTTGAAATTGTATAAATCGCACAAAACCGGGCACTTTGACCTATTTTCCACGGGAAGTTAAGAATGTATGCTATGGAATGTTTTCTCCCTCAAATTTCATAAGCTGCAACAGTTTTGAACTAGATAATTCGAAAAAATACTTTAACTTGCACAAGTCCGGGCACTCTGACCTATTTTTCACTGAGATTTAAGGATATAGACTTGCTGTGGACTGTCTTCACCTCAAATTCCACAAAATGTACTAGTTTTCACCCAAATTGTCCGAAAGAATACTTTAAATTGAAGAAGGAAGGCTCGCCAATCTAAATAGCTCTGAAAGGTTTTAACATAACCTCTGAAATAAACTCTCATGCTCTTCGATCAAGACAAAACTCAAGCTTAAATCAAGGCCAATTTCGTTGATAGATACTAGCAATACAACAAATCGACAGCCATTCTAGAATCTGGACCCGTATAGAACAATTAAAATGCACATAATTTAACCATGGAAAAGAAATAGACAGACTAAGTCTCAATAACAGCGATTCTTGCACAAATTTTAATAAGCAAAGTCCACTGAAAACTTTGAAATGCAGCAAATTGAGTGACTGGGCAGGGTTCGATGTCCGATTCTCCGAGTTCCCATTGAAATCCTTATCGACAAAGTCGCGTCCATCGCCGACAGCAGATAAAATAAGATCCTTGAAACTCTCAAAAATTCATGTTCGATAGCATGCGACGGGAAGAAGAAAAAGCAGCTACGGCTTTGAGAATGGATGCGAGGGCAGCCTGAAAATTTCTAAAGGTATTGACGTTGCGAGTATTAGCTTGTGCAGAGTTTAAGATCTGACCCGGTGTGAAATCACAGATCCTAGTGTGAGGTCGTGGCAGAGCTTAAGATCTTACCTGGTGTGAAATCGTAGATCTTGGTGTGAGGTTGCGGCAACCTTTAGTAACCACCAGAGTTCTCTGCGAATCGGAAATCTTAGAGTGGATTTATAATTGAGCAAAGGAGGGGTAAAAAGAGCTTTGGTATTCACTCTTAAAGGTTCTAATCCTAACCATACAACAAGACCACACCAAAAGGAGCAACAGGATTCGAAACAAGACTTAAGAAAACAAACTTTCAGACCTCGGCCCTGAATGCTAGAGTGAATAGAGCGCTGACCTAGCTGCACCAGACCTACATCTTGTTAAAATCAACCAAAATGAAAACCCTAATTTATATATACTGGAATCTCCTGATTAAAACAATGAGTAGAAAATTAATAGCGGAAGCATACCTGAATCCATTGAAGGAGAAACCTTATAGGAAGAGAACCCTTTGAGATGGTCTTCCAATTCTAGCCACTAGATTCTGTGTCAACTTCTCTCTGAGAGGATTTTCAGAAATTGGAATGCGTCGTGGTAGAATGGGGACCATAACCCTATTTATAAACTGCTAGGGCAGTTTTATCACAATAACCGCTAGGGCAGTTTTAAATTTATCATAATTATATTTCCGCCCCTCATAGAAATAATAATTATCTAATGGTATCTACACAATAATCTCATGACAATTATACCCTTAAGCCAATTAATCAATTATTAATTAGATCACTATATTTAGGCTTAATTAAATGATAGCACACACATTTTAATTATTTACATGTGTGGCCCAAGTTATAGATTAATTACAAAAAATTAATCTAACAATCTCCCACTGGGCCACATGCATATTTAATCAAATAAATGTGCTTAACCTTGTGAGCTCAAAATTTGCTATCATGTCCTTAGGGTATATCCGAACAATCTCGTCCATTAACTATAATGACATAGGATCAAGGTGGCCTTTGTTACATCAATCGTTACTAGACCAATCAATGGTCACATATATCTGCACAGCTAAATGACATAGATCAATCATGAGTGCATAGCATGGAAATTACATGCAATGTGATCTATTCATGCCTATTTCCAACTGGTCCTACTTAACTTTATTAAGATCAAATCTTTAGCATAATTTAACAGAGTGCAATAAAATGAATACTTTATTTCTGCAGAACACAATCCAAATGTATAGATAAAGTCTAAACATAACATAGAGCAATATACAATGAATAATATAAACTCCCACTAAATTTGGATATCCTCAAATGAGACCCATATGAGCAGTGTGCTCATGAAAGACCTTGGGTGGTAATCCCTTTGTAAGCGGATCCGCTATCATGGAGTTTGTTCCAATATGCTCTATGGATATTTGTCCACTCTGTACTTTTTCTTTTACAACTAGGAACTTGATATCAATGTATTTTGATTTTGTAGAACTCCTGTTGTTATTGGAATATAAAACTGCTGATTTATTGTCACAAAATATCTTCAGTGGTCTTTCAATACCATCCAGAACACGCAGCCCAGTGACAAAATTTCGTAGCCATATTCCTTGATTGGATGCCTCATAACATGCTACAAACTCTGCTTCCATGGTGGATGAAGTTATGAGTGTCTGTTTGGCAGACCTCCATGAAATTGCTCCACCAGCCAACAGATAAATATAGCCTGATGTGGATCTTCTGCTGTCTTGGCATCCAGCAAAGTCGGAGTCGGAATACCCAATGATCTCTAACTGATCCGATCTCCTATATGTAAGCATGTACTCTTTTGTTCTCTGTAAATATCTCATAACCCTCTTGGCTTCTCTCCAATGATCCATTCCAGGGTTACTTAGATATCTGCCTAACATGCCAACAATGTACGCAATATCCGGACGTGTACATACCTGAGCATACATTAGACTCCCCACAGCCGAAGCGTAAGGAATCTTCTGCATTTCTTGACTTTCTAAACTATTTTTAGGGCATTGATTAAGACTGAATTTGTCTCCTTTAGCAACAGGGGTATCACCTGGTTTGCTATTTTGCATGCCATACCTTTGGAGGACTTTATCAATATAGGTCCTTTGTGACAATCCTAAAATACACCTAGAACGGTCTCGGTGTATCTGGATTCCTAAGACAAAGGAGGCATCACCAAGATCTTTCATCTCAAAATGTTTTGATAAAAATCTCTTGGTGTCGTGCAATATGCTAATATCATTTGTGGCTAGCAATATGTCATCGACATATAAAACCAGGAAAATATACTTACTCCCATTGAATTTGTGATACACACATTCATCCATAAGATTTGCCTCAAAACCACATGAGACAATAATTTGATGAAACTTGAAGTACCACTGACGAGAAGCTTGCTTGAGCCCATAAATGGATTTAGTTAATTTACAAACCATATTCTTTGAGTCTTCGGACACAAAATTTTCTGGTTGTACCATATAAATTGTTTCATCAATGTCACCATTGAGAAACGCTGTTTTAACATCCATTTGATGTAACTCAAGATCATAATGTGCAACTAGTGCCATGATTATCCTGAAAGAGTCCTTCGTAGAAACTGGAGAGAAGGTCTCTTTGAAGTCAATTCCTTCTTTTTGAGTAAATCCTTTAGCTACAAGACGTGCTTTATATCTTTCTACATTACCATTTGAATCCCGCTTGGTTTTAAATATCCATTTACAACCAATGGGCTTCGTACCAACTGGTAATGGGACAAGTTCCCAAACTTTATTGTCTTGCATAGATTTGTACTCTTCATTCATGGCTTCAATCCATTTCTGAGAGTTGGAACTTTTCATGGCTTGCTGGAAGTTGATTGGATCATCTTCCATCATTCCACTTTCTACCTCACATTCCTGGAGATATACGATATAATCGTCCGAAATTGCACTTCTCCTCTCTCTAGTGGATCTTCTTAATGGCACATTTTCTTGAGGTTGTTGAGTTTGTTCTTCAGGAGCAATGTCCTCATTTGCAATTAAGGGTTGAACAATATTGTCTGTTGGTTGAGGGTCCAAATTTACTTCTTGATCAATGATAGGTAGTGAAACCTGTACATTATCAAAAGCAATAGTAGATCCCTCTTCCTCTTCAAGGACAATATTCATAGCCTGATTTCTCCCCCCAAACTCAACATCCTCAAAAAATGTTGCAGTTCCCGTCTCAAAAATTGACCTAATAGCAGGATCATAAAATTTAAAACCCCTTGATCGCTCTGCATAGCCAATAAAGTAGCTGCTAACTGTTTTAGAGTCCAATTTCCTTTCATGAGGCTTATAAGGTCTCGCTTCAGCTGGACATCCCCAAATATGAAAATGCTTTAAACTGGGCTTTCGACCCGTCCAAAGCTCATAAGGCGTTTTAGCATCCGCTTTAGTTGGCACCCGATTTAGGATATAAGCTGCCGTTTTGAGTGCTTCACCCTAGAGTTTTTCGAGTAAAGTAGAATGACTAATCATACTCCTTACCATGTCCTTAAGAGTTCGGTTTCGTCTTTCTGCTACACCATTCATGCTAGGTGATCCTGGCATGGTGTATTGAGGGACGATCCCACATTCCTCTAGGTATTTAGCAAATGGTCCTAGACGTTGTTCACCTGATCCGTCATATCTACCATAGTATTCACCACCACGGTCAAATCTGACGCTCTTTATTCTTTTGTTGAGTTGTAACTCAACTTCTGCTTTAAATGTTTTGAACACGTCCAATGATTGTGATTTCTCATGTATAAGAAATAGGTAGCCATATCTTGAATAGTCGTCTATGAATGTTATAAAGTACTGTTGACCATTCCAAGATGCCGTAGGGTATGGTCCACAGATATCTGTATGAATTAATTCTAAGACGTCTGTATCTCTATTGGCACCTAATTTCTTTGTTTTGGTCTGTTTTCCTTTAATACACTCAACACAAATATCAAAATCTGAAAAGTCAAGTGATTCCAAAATCCCATCGGACACAAGTCGCTCAACTCTAGATTTAGAGATATGACCTAGGCGTTTGTGCCACAATGAGGCCGAATTATCTTTATTTAATTTACGCTTTGTACCTCGTGATTCCACATGCAAGGTTTCATTATAGGACAGAACAGTTTCCAACAAATATAGATTATCATAAACATTAAGAAAACCGATTCCAACAGCATTTGAATTAATAGATAATGTAAATTTATTGTTTCCAAATGAACAACAATAACCTGATTTGTCCAAAACAGAACTGAAATTAAATTCCGTCTGAAAGACGGTACAAAAAAAGTATCTATTAAATCCAAAAAATAACCAGATTTCAATAATAATCTAAAGTGCCCTATTGCCTCTACTTCTACCGACTGACCATCTCCGACATAGATGCATCTTTCAGCATCACTTGGTTTTCGGTAACTCAGGCAACCCTGCATAGAAACACAAATGTGAGTAGTAGCACCAGAATCTAACCACCATGTGTTTCTAGATACTGAAGCTAAATTAACTTCAGAACAGACCAAAGTAAGAAATATACCTTTCTTAACACGCCAAGCAGCATACTTGGTACATTCCTTCTTAGTATGTCCAGGCTTATTACAGAAGAAACATGTTACCTCAACTTTTTGTTTCTTTTGTTCTGGACCCTTAGAAGCAGCAACCTTATTATCCTTATTCTTTCGTTTGCCCTTATCCTTAGAAGTGCTAGCCAGATGAGCACTTTCGGTCTTGTCTTGCTTCAATCTCTCTTCCTCTTGCACACAGAATGAAATGAGCTCATTAAGAGTCCATTTATCCTTTTGACAGTTATAACTGACCTTGAATTGATTAAATTGTGCAGGAAGAGAGATGAGAACCAAATGCACGAGTAAATCATCAGATAAGTCGAGTTTCAAAGCCTTAAGTTTTGAAGCAAGATGAGACATCTCCATGATGTACTCCCGAACATTACCCTTGCTTTTATACTTCATTGAAATCAAGCTTGCTAAAAGCGTGCTCGTTTCAGCCTTATCGTTTTTGGCAAAACGTTTCTGAATTTCCGCAAGGAAGTCACTGGCATTAGTAACCTCATCGGTTACCGCACCCCTGAAAGCTTCTGGAATGCCGCGCTTCATGATCATAAGACTTAGCCTATTTGAACGTTCCCACTTACCCCAATAAACCTCATCCTCTTGAGTACTATCCTCATTGAGTTCATCGAGTTTGGACATTCTCAAGGCTAAGTCTATATCCATGCAGCCTAAGAGAATCATCATATTCTCTTTCCAGTCCTTAAAATTAGTCCCATTTAACATAGGGACATTATTAATGTTGGCAGATATAGAAGTAGTTGATATAAAAGCTGAATAGAGAACAAAATAAAATGAATCAAATAAACCATCATGCTCACATAAAATAAGCAATTAAACACATAATCTTTAAATTTAAAAACAAATTATGACATTTCAAGATACCTAGCACAACATTAATATCAAGTCTTTGGACAGTAATATTAACTGTAAGTGGTACTCTTGTTGTAGTGATCAAACATTGATGATAAGTTATGTCAAATAATAATTCTATCTTTGGATTGATTTATTATTCACATTAAGTTACCTTTATAATCATCACATATTTATCACCACAGGTATGTATGCAATTTGACCAAATATTAACTTTCCTTTGGGCCAGTCAATACCCGCATGAATCACATACACACAAATATCTAACACCCCGAACAGACTAATCTACACGAAAGATGTCACTTTGGTGATTTTCCGCTTTAATTAGCCTATTTAAAATGCTAGATCAATAACTTAAATATTAATATCATAAAATGCTATTAAAAAAAAAACAAATTCAAATTCAAAATCACAGTTTTGATCAATAATTATATACTAAATACAATAACTGTGCCAAACCAAAAAAAAAAAAAATTATTTAATACAAAAAATTAAATTAAAACTTAATATATTATTATAAGAATATGATAAATATTGCAGCAGCAAGGGATAAAGGCGTTTTATACTCATATACATATATATATATATTTGAAACTTTAACAGAATCATCACCTACTATTCCCAAAGAAATTTCTAAGATAAATCATTGGAAAGGTAATACTTTTGACTTCAAATACAAATTTTTCTGCACCTCTCTTCTTAACCAATGAATGTATCTATGTATACTCTTATAGACAAAAAAAATAGCTAAAAGCACAGAAAGTAGGAAAATTTCCAAATGTATTTATGTATATTCTTATATTAATACAATCGATTTCTATTGACTTTATCAAAACGATCCACTGGTTTGTCAAACGATTTATGAAATGATTTATTGGTTTATCAGACGATTTATCGACAGAATAAATACAATCGATTGATAAACCAATAGAAACCGATTGCAGAATAAATAAATAAAAAAAAACAATATATTAACCCAATATTTCATAAATCTTAATCCATAAGCATATATATATATATATATATATATTAAATTAATAACTCAAAGAATTAATCAAGAAGTAGGCTCTGATACCACTTGTTAAAATCAACCAAAATGAAAACCCTAATTTATATATACTGGAATCTCCTGATTAAAACAATGAGTAGAAAATTAATAGCGGAAGCATACCTGAATCCATTGAAGGAGAAACCTTATAGGAAGAGAACCCTTTGAGATGGTCTTCCAATTCTAGCCACTAGATTCTGTGTCAATTTCTCTCTGAGAGGATTTTCAGAAATTGGAATGCGTCGTGGTAGAATGGGGACCATAACCCTATTTATAAACCGCTAGGGCAGTTTTATCACAATAACCGCTAGGGCAGTTTTAAATTTATCATAATTATATTTCCGCCCCTCATAGAAATAATAATTATCTAATGGTATCTACACAATAATCTCATGACAATTATACCCTTAAGCCAATTAATCAATTATTAATTAGATCACTATATTTAGGCTTAATTAAATGATAGCACACACATTTTAATTATTTACATGTGTGGCCCAAATTATAGATTAATTACAAAAAATTAATCTAACACATCTTAGAGCACCAGTGAGGAGAGTACCTACGAGCATTGGCGATAAGCCTCAGTAAGTTTCGTATACATAATTTCACGGACATAACAAGTCAAAGTATGTACTGTTGAATACGTGCAGAGCCATTTACACGGCAGGCCGAATAGACCAAAAACCGAAAAACCAAACCTGGATTGCATTTAAAATGTAAAGCACTGCCCAAGACCTGCAATGTCTATCCTCTAGGCACTAACGTCAGTCTGCCTCCCCCCTTGGGCACCAAAAAACGAGGACTACATCAGCCTGTATCCAATAAGATTTCAAAAAAATGGTTTTTAATAATTTTATTTAATATAATAAATATTTTATACTATAGACAAACTATAGTCAAAACAAAATATTATAGAGTTTAAACCCAAATTAATAGGTTCTTGGCGATACATATATGATCCCCTTCGAGGATATAATAATATCATTTTTATTTTTATTTTAAATAATTATATAAAACATTTAAATTTTGATTAATAAAAAATTAAAAATATATAATTCATAGTTAAATATTATAATACAACTAAGATTTTTCTAACCGCATTTCTTTAATAAAATGAACCTAAAAACTTAATGTGTCATTTTCATAGATATACAACACTATTACTAGCATTTGCCCCTTGAGGGGAAAAAATGAACGCCGATAGGAAAAGAGGAAAGTTAGAAGGAACAAAAACATAGGCACAGGCAGCGAAGGATACTGGTAGGAAAAGAGCAAAGTTTGTAACAATTTCATATTACAAATAAATAGGCACTCAACCCATAACAAAAAAAAATATGTTTTTCTAACAATCTCTATAGTAGTAATCTCAACACTATAGATTACTACTATATCTGGAATATATAAGCAATTTGAAAAAATATTTCTGCAATAATATCAATGAAAACAATGATTATAATAGCTCCTAAACTACACAAACTACTTGTGAACAAAAGTTTGCTTTCATGCCATGTGTTGTAGCAATAAATTTAGGAATCTCCATATACAAGTATAGGTATAGAACTCTTTCATGGACTAGCTCTTGATAGTGCCGTAATCTAAGTTGTAAATGAATCTTCATTATGCTTGCTTCAAGAATGGAATATACAGTGGGAAACCCAAATATTTTTCTTTCTTCTCATTGAGGATTTCAATTCCACAATAAAAACTTTACATCCTTCTCAACCATGTAAAGGCGAACAGACCTACCACTACATGAACTAATCTTCTGAAAAATACTAATAAACCAATGAAAGTAACTGGTTATCAATGACTCTCACCGCATCAAGGATTCACACGTCTTCTGACAATATAGATAGTTAACAACAAAGCACAATAAAAATGCAGACTTACAACACAATAGGAGTGGTGAATCTCCGTTATGCTTGCTTCAATAATGGAAGATACAGTGGGAAACCCAGATATGTTTCATTCTTCTCATTGAGGATTTCAAGTCCACAATAAAAACTTTACATGCTTCTCAACCATGTAAAGGCGAACAGACTTGTCACTATATGAATTAATCTTCTGAAAATCACTAATAAACCAAGGAAAGTAACTGGTTATCAATGACTCTCACCGCATTAAAATATGTATAAACAAGAAAGATTTGATTCTAACAAGGAAACGTCAAGGGATCATCTTTCCAATTTGTGTTATGACAAATGGTTATCATGGGTACACTTTGAACTCAAAAGTCTTATTCAACATAATTCCCTTAGAATTATCTCACTGTCAGGTCATTGCTCTTTCCTTAGAATTCTCTCACTATTAGGTCATGGTTCTTTTAAAAGTATTATTCTACATAATTCTCTTAAAATTCTCTTAGAATGATATGATTATTTTAGGACAATATTTTTTTTGAAAATGGATGCTCCTATTCTCTCTTCATGTCTTCTTATGTGTAAAAGATTTGTTTTGAGTCACAAACTACCATACATATCTAATTAATTTTATTTTAAATAAACCATAACTAAGACAAATTCACTGAATCAAGATCCTAAAGAATTTTATAAATAAACAAGAGGTATTACTTGAGTATATCTACCTATATTATTGCTCAGCAACAATATCTTAACTAATCCAACTCTATTGTTGAATGGTTTCCTTTGCAAATTCACATACCAGGCATCAACCAATTCATTCATCCATCATCAAGGAGAAATGGTGCTTCAAATATTCTTGTCTACAACATGTAAATGGCATGCCTTATTCCAATGGAAACCGATCGTTCAATGCTCGTCATCCCCATAGTCTTTTCCATGCTTGATGACCTATGATTTACAGAGAATCAAACTCACCTGGATTTGGTTCAATTTATATTTATTGAATTTTGTCTGATTTTTTTCCTTTTCTAGACCTAGATTTTGCAATCTTTGTAGATGTTTTAATATGCACACAGTTTTTGGAGTTGTCACGTTTGAGAATAATAGTCTAACATAAGAGGAAGATTTTATAATTAGGGAAATGTTTCTACTATGGGTAGCATAATGGAATCACAATATATATTATGCAAGATGGATCCAATTCGAAGTATGCAATGGACTTGTATCTAATTTTGAAATTTGACCACAAGGGACATGAACATATGTCGATCATCGTGCACCAAAAGGGAGTTGAACATATATTGATTATCGTAGCAACTCTAGGAATGTCAAATAGTATTGAAAATTTCCTTCCAATATACTTTTATGAACCATTTAAAACATAATGTTTCATCCATGGCTTCTCAATATGGGCTGAGAAAATTTTACAATAGAATGTTTCATCTATGGTTTATGAATATGGACGTGGTGTTGTAGCATTTGGCGTGTCAATATTGGTGTGGTGTTATGGGATCCATGGAGAGGGTATCCATAGGTTCTAATATTGGGAAAAGGCTAACTACTACACCCTAGAAGCACACAACCCATGCACGTTGGATTTGTCATTCTATAAGTAAACTCTAAGAATTAGAGCTCTTGAGAGGAGGAGGCTTAATGAGATTTATACTCTTACAATTTGTAATATCCCCTCTGCAACTTCAATTCTTCTATAAGGAAAAAGGAAATGTATTGCTATTATTATTATTATATATAGGGAATATTTGAAAGAAATATTAGATATATAAAAGTATTTTACGATTAGGGTTTTTTGGTTAAGGAGAGGGTGGTTAGGGTTATTTCTTTAGAAGCCTTTTGAGAAACGATTTTTCATTAACAGTTATTGGGTTATTTTCCACCATAGTCGAAGGGAGTCTCATCCTTGTTTTTTTTGGATAAGGAAGAGAGTGTAACCCCTTTTTCAAATAGTGATGGTTATCACTCTTTTGTGGATAAAGCAGAGGAGAGGATGAGAGTTGTTCCATTCTTTAGGGAGCACATATTTAGTAGAACCTTGCTAGAATTGAATGAAGAGCGTATCTCTCGGGTTGAACCCTTCTTTTGATACCTCTGTGAAGGACAGAAAGACAAATCTATTTGGATCAATCTTATGGTTATCTTCGTGAAAGAGAGGAGAGGCACAAGCAAAAGGGGGAAAGGACCCCAATCTTATTTTTATTCTGCAATGATAATGGTGATTTTTTTTCTAGCTACCTTACGAGATGAGAGGAGCACTGAATACCAGGTAAGTTTTGCTCGCTCCAGTAGTACCTTTCTTTTGGGGGTTTTATTGCCAGAGAGAGGAGAATTTGACTATTTCAGCTAAATGTATTATTTTTTCTCACTTATAATTACAGTGAATAAAAGATGCAAAACCCATCGTTGTGGGTTTAATTCTCTAGAGGAAAGAATGGATATTATGTAGGTTTACAAATAGAAATGACCTCAACTCATAGGAGATCAATCCTCATATTTAGACCTTATGATGATTATGTTTGGGTTGGAATCCTCTGTGGGAGCCATCATTACTTTGTTATATATACATATTATGTTAAAAGTAGATCAAATCCCTTTCTTTTAGAATGTACACTCCATCACCTTTGGTTTTTTTTTTTACTACGTAAGTTTGGTTGCTTGGCTTCTCCATAAGAAAGACAACCTTTACATATTTACATATATAAATATGGGTAGTGAATTGTGCTTGTCTTGGTTCCTCAGTGGAAGTCAACGTTCCTTTTGTTCTATAATGTATAATCATGGATTGGTTCTCGGATGGGAGCTAATGCTCTACCTTATGTGTTCTTTTTGTGTAAGTCATGGATAGTTCTTTGGTGGGAGCCAAAGATTTTCTATCATATATACCCGAATTTTGAAAATACCATGGAGGAATTTGGGTACATTACACAATTTGATATGATAATGGATTTAGATTTGTATATAAAACTTTATGTTGTTCATGGAGTCTTTGTGTCAAATTAATAATCATTATCTATTTTTATTTGGTGATTTGGATGTTCATATTTCTTCTAAAACTATGGAGTCATCTCTAATTTGTTTTGTAATAAGGGAGTTTGGCTTAAGTAATTGAGCAACCCCACTTTAGGAAGAGACAAAGACCATCCATGATTATTTGGATTTTCCAAATATATGTGGAAGGTGCTTTTCCACCTCGTGAACTCATAATCTTATATATCGTTTGCTAGTATTAGTGTTTGTCACATAATAATTCCCTTTCACATTAACAATTTTGTTGCATATGTAGGTTGTGTATGGATAACCAGGCATAGTACTTGATGTACGCCTATGTCTCTTCTCTCAGTCATCCAATAAATTCTTCCTAATGTTGTATCATGTAAAAAATTGCTTAGGGTTCTACCTCTGCGTACTCATATAGCTTCACATTGTTATATATTGTGAATTTCAAATTGCTTTACGATTGTAAAATCAATGTTAGTTTCAAAATTTAAGGAATTCATGTATATTTTAAATTTTATAGAATTTGAAAAATACATGTTTCTATATCATGAGATGTCTTTTTTTTTAGCCATGTTAATTTTTTTCCATCTCTATTGATATCTATATTTATATTAGAATAATACTATTTAAATTATGAAAATTAACATTATATGATTGTGAAAATCTATAAATTTATAATTAGTAAAATACAAAGATTATATTACTGTTTTTTACAAATAGTTAACATTAATTTAATATTCTTTCTATTTTATTAAAAAAATCAAAAAATTAATTTATTTCTTCATATTCTATTAAATATTTAAATAGTTATTTAATTTTTTAATTTTAAAATAAATGTTTTAAATTATTAAAATTGCCAAAATCTACAAATTTATAATTAGTAAAATACAAATATTATATAATTATTTTTTTTACAAATGGTTAATACTATTTTCAATTTTGATTAAGAAATAACAAAAACAATTTCTTTCTTCCTACTTAAATATTTAAAAAACTAAAATTGTTAGTTAATTAAATTTTTAGTAATAAAATATTATTATTTCATTTTCTTTTAAACAATTTAAAAAGAATAATCAACCATTTAGATAATGAAGTTAATGTTTCTCTAACAAATAGATAAAAAAATAAAAATTTAGCAACAGTACTCATAATACAAGTTGCTACCATGATTTCACTGTGATTGAAGTTCTTGTATAAAAAAAATAGATGATGCCCCTCTCCTCTTTAAATACTTGTGCATAAGAGAGTGAAAGAAGAATTGAAAATGACAATGAAAAAGAAAAAAAAAATAGCAATCGAATGTTCAGCCTTGTAATCAATCGATCAAACTAGAAAATAATCTATATATATGAGCACTTCTAACTATTGTTTGATGATATTAAAATTATCCTTGTTCTTGATAATGGATTATAGATTGTTAAAGATTTATTAGTAGAAAATACATATTCTTAACCATTAGATCCACTCAAATTGTCCATGTTTTTTCTAAACCCAATATTCTAAACTTTATAGAGATCTAATATTATTTAAGGTTGAAGGTGGACATTGGACATTGTAATTTGGGACATCTAGAAACATCAAGTTTTTTCAACTACATACTTGCATGTTCAACACCTTCTAACTCAAAGCATCAACCAACAATTAGCGTTCGAAGCTTTTGTCAAGTGCACTGAACACCGTCTGCCCTTTAGCTTCATGCATCCCTCTACCCACAACACATCGAAGACACCAATGTTTCTATACTTTGGCAACTCTTCTACCTCAGACCACTCAAAAACTCTTAGTTGTTTAAGCTTTGTCCATTGGTCCAACTGTGGGATGCTCTTCAGCTTCTCACATCCCTCTTCCCACAACAACTCCAATGACCAACCACTAACACTTAGGTCTCAAAGATTTGTCTGACATTCTAGAAATGAAGGGGGCGGGACTGTCCGGCATTCTAGAAATGAAGGGGTCAACCTACACAAACTTAGAGGAAGTAGCAAATGCAGAGATATATGGGAGCCTCTTAGCCGAGAACACCATTGGGGTTTTCCATGACCACTTTCTGACTTTCCATCTGGACATGGACGTCAATGGCACCAGCAACTCATTCGTGGAGGCGATGATGAAGAGAGTGGAGGTTCCTCGCGGAAAGTATCCGAGGAAGAGCTATTGGACAGTCGACGGAAAGGTCGCCAAGAGAGAGGAAGACGCCCAGATCCAATTTGATGTCAAGAAGCCCGCAGATCTACTGGTGGTGAATCCACACCAGAAGATGAAAGTGGGGCAGGATGTTGGGTACATATTGTTTCCCGGCTCAACTACTGCCATCCTTCTCTCATTGGATGATTATACCCAGATCCGAGCAGCATTTACCAACAACGATGTAAGCTGCTGACTATATAGGGGTTTGCTTCTTATCATTTTCACTGAAAACCATGTTTCTTGTTTTTTTTCATTGAAAACCGTGATTTTGATGTAGATGTGGGTTACTCCATATAATCACACGGAACAATGGTGTCAAAACCCAAAATTTCCAAAAAATTTAAAATTTTTAAAATAGCAATTAATGTTATTAAATGCAGTCATATAATTGTTTGTCAGCTTACGTGATCGTAAAAGTGTCTGAAGTATCTGTTATTATACTTAAATTTTAATATGGGTTTCCTTTTTCCGTTACTGATTGTTTTCTGTTTTTGCAACCACAAGGGGGGGTTGCCATAGTAGACTGGGCTTACTTAGCTTCTGAGCTAACGCATCAAATTGTCTTTCTCTTACAGATACACAGGTAAGGTGCGGGTCGCTGCATTTAATTTTAACAGTAATTTTATTTCAATTAGCTGTACCATATCATTCAGTATAAAATCTAAGCGTGCTAGCCAGGTTATCAAATGTTTACAGGTAGCTTTTATCTTATGACCTCCTGCTGATCTAGCTGTTTAAGAATTGGAATTTCTAGAGAAAAAGATCACTATTGATATGCATGAATTTCTTAACTAGAGCTTTAGAGTATGACAGAATTTTCATAATCAGTTCAATCTTTACTCCTCCATTATTATTGTATCAAGTCATGTTTTAAAATTAGAATATTTGATATGCATCATTCAAATGTAAGGATCTGAAGGCACCAATATAAATATGCTTTGCTTGTCTCAAACAATTACAGATATCCTGTAAAATTACATGTCTCCTTTTTAACATTTTCAGAATTTGTTTAGCTTGAGAAACTATTCCTACTTCTATGATTGTCAAAGTATTAAGAACTATGAGTTACCCAACATTGTCACCCTTATCTTAGAGACTTAGAAGAGATGCCATATCTGTTGTCTCTTCCCATGAGACTAGGTATGTGGAAATTATTGTTCTGAATCACTTATAACTTACATTACACCCTTATCCCTATAACATTCATAATGCAAAACACTTTCTCTATATCTAGAATATTTCAAGACTGAGTTTTGAACCATGGTTATATAACATGAATTATTAAGTCAAAGTTTAATCTATACAATGTAAGATTTGAGGGTTTTATCCTATTGTTTTTATTGTTAAAAGGATAACATGGAAATTATGCTACTTCAACCTTTAAGGATCACCATGAATAATTCTATTACTCATGCTAAGATTTTTTATTGCTATATCAATGATGAAAGTCTCACCGTAACCTTGATCATTATGGATAATGCATAATTTCGTTGTTTGTAGGGAAAAGTAATTAAGTTCACTATGCATCTTCGAAGGCATTGTTTAACATGGCTTATATAGTGGGTGTAAAAATTATGGTGTCTCGACCATATGAGAATATTCATGTTTGATTATCCTTTGATTGTAATGTACCCACACTATGATTTTAATTGAAACACCAATGATTTAAAACTCGTCGTGGAACATTGATCTTCGACCCACTGCATGGAAAAATATTTGGGTGCTACGTGGTGTCTTTTGGACCAAGTATTGGTGATATATAATGTTGACTGAACCCTAGCTAGGCACTTCTCCCTCGCCTTCGGGCTCGGTCCTGTGAACCCTCCTGTCCAAGTTTCACTGAGGTTCTGGAGTAACAGCTTCCATGCTGCTACAGTCTCCTCGTGCTTGTCTATTTGTATTGTTTGAGAACCATTATATTTGATGTTAACAGCTATTGGGTTTTTAAGAAGAACTAGGGTTTACCTATTTTGCTACCAGTTCCAACCCTATCACGGCGTAACTGCGAACTCCTGGCTTAGTTCTAACAAGGATTCCTTCGTGGAAGGTACCCTTTGCTTCAACCGGCTCATTCCTTTGGTGACAAAGGTGGGGTTTACTTGGCTCGTGGTTATCGAACTATCTCCTATATTCGCATCTATTTTCGTCACTCCTGGTAAGCTACAGGGTTTAAATTTGTTGTTTAAAGTTACACGAATTTGTTTAATCTCCAAACAAACACATAGAAGGTTTACAAATCTTGCTCTTTCGTTGCAGGTTCAAGCTCCACTTACAGCACGGATGGCACAAGTTGCGACAATAGGCATTTCCGGGTAAGCCTGGTTCTTACCATGGCAAATTCCTCCTTGTGGGTTGTTTGGGTGGTTAGGGTTTTGGTTTGACTTAAAAGTCACGGCAGCCTTGCAAAATATTTTAATTGTATAATTTAAATGGAAAAGGAAAAAAAATATGGATTAAACCCTGTGTTGGATTTGGATGTATGGCTTCAGTCGGTGTTGTATCTATTGGTACTCCTTTCGGCACTTAGGTTTTATACCGAAGAGTTGTATTGTAAATTTAGAAGAGAACAAAGGCTTGTGAGCCTGTTCTGTGGGTGAGGTTACGATCTCGGGTGTTTACATTTTGTCACAACACTTCTTCAAAAGGTTCTTGGGTTAACACCCAGGGTTTTTGGAAATTAACTTAATATATATTGTTGTCTGTATAATGACTTGTTTAATGTCTGCGTCTCCCTATAAATTCGATGCCATGTACAGTAGTAGAAATGTTAAGTTTTTAAAACAGTCATTGAGTGAATTAGTGATGCGGCTGTAGGTGAAGGCGCGGTCTAAATTCTCAGCGTTCAGTTTTTTTTGTGTTAAGTTGTAACGATAGGGTTCAAACTGAACCTTACAGTTGTGAATTGTTTTTAAAAGCTTATTCTATTATTATGATGATAACTCTGTCAGTAATTTGAAAGCCAAGTGAAATATATTAACACGATACCGAAGCTTGTCAAGAAGCTAGAATATCGTACTGTTTGTTTCTTTTTGTTGTAAAATTGTGAACTAGGTTATTCTACTGCTGTTAAACCCTTATTGATAAAATACTGTGGTTTACGTACCTAGGTTTTGTTGTTAAACTCTTAATTTATTCGGGGTTTTCACCCAGGTTTGGATAACATGACTTGTTAAAAGTCTCCTGTATGTTTTGAGCTGGTGTGTGTGGCATTTATTTTTAACTCCATGTTTCGAGATTACCAACATTGTGAAATATGGGCTGCGGCCGTGGTGGAATCGTGGCTTGAGATCTTAGTATTTAATTTTACTGGATAAACTGGGAGGATAGGATTCCATTCTAAAATTACAGTGGTGATTTGTTAGATGATTAATATGTTATTAGGAATAGTACTCTATCGATACTGTGAAACAAGTGAAGGATATTACTATACTGTTGTTTTTAGTTCGAGTTTGAGTCAATTGGAGTTCTTCTAGTCCTTTCGTGTGTTCAAACAATAACCAAGTAAATTTTATGCTGTAATAAGGCACATTCATTTGTGTAGCAGATAATGATTGTATAATTTTTAACTAGGGTTTGGGTTTTAATGTATTTAATAGTTTAAGACTGGTCAACTATTGACTAGGGTTTGTATCTTTATAAAGCTATTCTAAATATAACTACAACTTCTTCTGCAATATTATCTATGATAATATCATTACAGTAGTTTATGTGGTTATATTTATTTATGTTCCTATGATTGTTTAAACGAGGTTATGTTTCCAGAAAAATATTTACCATACACTTAAACTCTACTTATCTATTTACTTATTTTATTAAACCAGGTTTAAAAATTACAATAACATACTATTACTTACAATAATAACAATGTACAGCAAGCATTAACAATACCTTAACCGTAAGATAATAATGATAATAAGGAATTGCTGAGACAAAATAACTCTACAAAATCTATCTATTGCTACTCTGATATACTATTTTACCAACTACTTACTCTTCAGACATATAGAAATAAACTCATCATACATTTATTCTGAATTGACAAAATAGGGAAATAAATGGCAGAACCTGTTTTTGGGGACAACAACAGCAATGGGAGGCTGTTCCTCCCTACCAACTCCTGGAGAGTGCCCAGACAGCACTTCTCAGGACCCCCGAGCTTGCTCTGGTCTCCATGGCTAGAACTAGGTGCAGCAAAATAATTCACTCAGCCCAAAATAGCTAAACTGGAACCAAGTTATTGCAGCATCCCTCTCAAACAACTTCCTTACTGTATATTTTCCCTCTTCCTCAATGGGACTCCTGAATAACATTCACCTAAATGTATTCTCCCTCCAGAACAATTCGAACCCCCAGCTCAGTTCATTGAGTACTATTTAAAAGATTGCCTAGGCCTTTGTTGGGTTAACTGTCATTAATGAGCCACCTGCTCAGATTCCACTTTCTTGGGGAATCATGACCCCAAATATAGGGAAGTTTCCACCTGCAACCTAGGAAGTGTTTGAGGATGCTGCCACTTGTCTTTTTCCTTTCCACCTAGTTCCATCCACCAGTTTCAACAGTAACCTCTTTTAACAGCTCTCCCATGCTGTTGTCTCCATAATTTATTTATTAATAATAAAATATTCTGATTTACATTCCATTTCTAGTGACTCTGCTGAGTCATCAATTCCTACTTAGCATTAAATTTAACATAATGTCTCAGGAATATAATGAAATAATTACATAATTTTTACAAAATTGGGGTATGTGACAAATGGGCTGGGGGAACGTACGTGGATCAAAGCAGAGGGGATGACACATTAGCTACATGGACCAAAAGGTAAACATTACACCATTGTTTTACAATTGGAAATGCAGCTTTTATATATGAGAAGTTATATTAACAGTGATGTAATGATAACAGGAATTGAGAGATTGAAAAGGAGGACATAGTTGTGTGGTATACGATGGGAATCCATCATATTCTGTATCAAGAAGATTTCCTGGTGATGCCGACAATATCTACATCGTTTGAGTTGAAACCTGCGAACTTCTTTAAAAGAAAACCCATCCTCAAATTACTGCCCATTTCTCGAGCATCGTTTCCCAATTGCACAAAGATGGATTAACTAATTTTTTTCAAAAGAACTTACTATTTAGATTTAAACAATTGCTATGTGGTAGCGCAGACCCTGCCAATGAAGTCATAAGCAAAGACAAAAGCATAAGGAAAGCAATGTTCATGCAATGTATAGAGTCAACAATGGTAAATAGCCGCTTTGTCCCATTAAGTAGTCTTATTACTATTTAAATCGCCAACTCTATAGTTGTCTTTGTTATTGTTCCAATTGTAGAGTTAAAAAAAGAGCACCGACCACTATTCCAATTGCAGAGTTAAATGCAAAAAGAGCATTGACCTTTACAGCAAGAGGGCTTGTATTACCAAGGATGTTGACATTTGTGCAATAAATACGCAGAAATGCTAGCACAAGAATGAATAGTATTAGAAATATATGGAAAAAAATTACACGCATATTACACTGGCAAGTATGAAGGACAATGTTTTAAGCTTTCTGATATCTTGCTATCGAAGAGAAATGAAGATGGCAAGAAGTTTGCATTAATGCATTTGCAGGCTAAAATGCCAATAAATGAAAATGGAAGTATAATGTTAAATGATAAAGGATTTGGACTTATTTTTTACTTTTTTGATATTTTTTTATACTGAAATCTAGTTTTTTTTTTTTTAAATATGAAAGTTATGGAAATTTGAAATTTGATACTTGTAAATGCCTACATATGTGCAACCAAGTCCTTAAACTTGAAAATTAAACCTACATTATACTTTGTCCCAACTTTTTGAATGTGGAGTTCATTAACAGGGCATCAATGGATGAAGCCCTTCACTCATTAAGCATGAAGAAGTATGTTAGAAGAAGGTAAACTCACCACAATAACCTAATTATCTAGCCATAATTTTTGCATTTATATTATAAAATATCTATACTCTCAAATTGCCCTTATAATTATCATTACAAATCTTTTATTATTTTGCATTTGAACATAACCAATTCCTGCTATGCAAGATAGAAAATCTACAAAGATGGGTATATAACGCATTAAATATGGAGATGTTGGCCTTACCCGTCCCAACTTTAACTACGTCCTAAGTTACTAAATGGTCTTGTTGTCTTGGTCTTAAAAGGTTACGTGGACGTCCTCTTCACTTGAACTTCCTTTAGCATGTGCCTTTGTAAACCATGTTTTTGAAGTTATCTTCAATATTGGCACCAACCACATGACCAATTAACACTATTAATAGCCTGATAAAATATAACACAGATTAGATGAGTAATAGCACGGTTTTCAAGCATAGTATGGACGAAAATATATGCTAAAATGCAAATATCAGTTCCACAATAATTAAATCTTTTTATCATTAAATACAAGGAACTACAAAGATGCAAATAAGATGCATAGACAGTGTCAATCATCAACTACTAAGATGTAAATATGTTATGCTGGCAATTATTTTCAAGTGTCTCTGTCTGTCGTGCATGGCTTTCCAAATGCCTGCTTTGTCAAGGTCGTAGCTTCTCCTGGCTGTTGCTGTTACTGGCAATTAATTATATGTGAACAATTACAAATATTTTTTAAAAATATATTATAAAGAGCTTGTGGTGCACTCCAATGTCACGTTACCTGCCAAATGCCAAATGATTGTCACGTTAATTGCCAGTCATTGTCTGTCGTGCATGGCTTGCCAAATGCCTTCTTTGTCAAAGTCGTAGCTTCCCCTGGCTATTGCGGTTACTGGAAATTAATTATATGTAAACAATTACAACTAATTTTTAGACATATATTATAAAGAGCTTGTGGCGCACTCCAATGTCACGTTACCTGCCAAATGCCAAATGATTGTCACGTTAATTTCCAGTCACTGTCTGTCGTGCATGGCTTGCCAAATGCTTGCTTTGTCAGAGTCATAGCTTCTCCTAGCTGTTGCGGTTACTAGAAATTAATTATATGTAAACAATTACAAATATTTTTTAGACATATATTATAAAGAGCTTGTGGCGCACTCCAATGTCACGTTACCTGCAACCCCGAATCCATCACATAGTGTGCACAGAAGCAACTTCAAAAGTATTTTCCACGTGTCACTAAAGGTATAAATATTATCCATGATGTCAGTCCTACATTAAAAAATAGAACCAAGGTTTTGTTTTACCATACACATGACACCTCCCTTTAGAAGCTTTATAGTTCGGTCCGAAAGTTACAGACATTTGGGGCCTGTCCAGCTATCAACGGAATCAACATAAATTTAGAAACAAAAAAATAATAAGAAATATGTTATGCTCGCAATTATTTTTAAGTGTCACTGTCTGTCGTGCATGGCTTGCCAAGTTCCTGCTTTGTCAAGGCCGTAGCTTCAATTATTTTAAGTGTCACTGTCTGCCATGCATGGATTTCTAAGTGCCTGCTTTGTCAAGGCCATGGCTTCTCCTGGCTGTTGCGGTTACTGACAACAAAGTAAACAATTCCATCAAAAAATTCCAAACAAAACCATGTCAAACCTTCAACGGCCCATGACAAACCCACCATTTCTAGCTCAAAAATACCTAATGGCAGACCATTCGACCTTCGACCAAACATATATTCGACATTGGAACCCCACATCATCTGAAAGAGCATATTGGTGCATTCCCCTGCAAGTACTCGAAGAAGAAGATAGTGATGTCCCAATTAACGCTTCTTGGAAAAGTTCGTAGCAGTCATGCCCACCAATCTCTCAAGTATCTTATGCATATGTGGGAAAAGAAGTCATAAACGGCATGTTTGAAATCATAGTGGATAAATTCATTACAAAGATAGAGAATGACACATTCAAATATTTCAAGCAATTTGAGGATTTTTTAGAGGCTATGGAAACACGAGACTTTAGTCAAGATCTCCGGAAAATTGTTTGGGAGGTCTCCAAAGGCATAATCGAAGATATTCAGCAGAATGAGGCGCGCCCTACTATAGAGTGACTTGACAGAAGTGTTCAGTTAGGTAAGATTGTGGGTTGTAGTGCCTTTTTGGGTGGAACGTTCAGTGGGCATGGTTGTTGGACGTCTTGGCAGAAATGTATTACAAGTAAAAACATTTAAGTGTTGCCATCGCATAGCTCTTATATACAGGCTACACAAGTATGAAGGAAACTTGGGGTTGCTTGCAAGTCATGAGATGGCCTTGGAAGGAGGCACGTTCTAAGCAATGGAAGTGGTGAAGGAAATAACCAAGTTTTCAAACCTGAAATTTTCCACAGATGCATGTTTGTCTGCTTTGCACTCTTCAAATGCAATTTTAAAGGTTCAGGTTAGCCAATCTTACATGGTTGAAGCTAAGATCCCAAGCATGGCTCTAAAGCATAATTTAAATAGATACAATGTGTTTGGATTACAGGTATTGGAAGCTCCCCCCTAAGGATCAGCAGATGGAAGAACTCTAGCAAGTGTTGCAGGAAAGCCACTAATCGAAGAAGAAGATAGTGATGTCCCAATTAACACGTTCTTGGAAAATTTGGTAGCATTCATGCGCACCAATCTCTCAAGTATCTTATGCAGATGTGGGAAAAGATTCATAAACGGCATGCTTGAAATCATAGTGGATAAATTCATTACAGAGATAGAGAACGACACATTCAAATATTTCAAGCAATTTGAGGAATTTTTAGAGTCTATGGAACACGAGACTTTAGTCAAGATCTCTGAAAATTGTTTGGGAGGTCTCCAAAGGCATAATCGAAGATATTCAGCAGAATGAGGTGCGCCCTACTATAGAGTGACTTGACAGAAGCGTGAACAGTTAGGTAAGATTGTAGGTTGTAGTGCCTTGCTGGGTGGAACGTTCAATGGGCATGGTTGTTGGACGTCTTGGCAGAAATGTATTACAAGATAAAAACATTAAGTGTTTCCATCACATAGCTCTTATATATAGGCTACACAAGTATGAAAGGAAACTTGGGGTTGTTTGCCAAGTCATAGGAGACGGCCTTGGAAAGGAGGTGCGTTCTATAGCAGTGGAAGTGGTGAAGGAAATAACCAAGTTTTTCAAACCTGAAATTTTCCACAGATGCATGTTTGTTTGCTTTGCACTCTCAAATGCAGGTTTCAAAGGTTCAGGTTAGCCAATCTTACATGGTTGAAGATAAGATCCCAAGCATGGCTCTAAAGCATAATTGAAATAGATACAATGTGTTTGGATTAAAGGTATTGCAATTAAGAATGGCTAACTCCTTGGCGTCTCTTATACATAGTGCTGTATTATGATCCGCGAGGATCAAGATCCCATATGAATGCTTAAATATAAGAGTAGGAATCTTCCAATGAGATGCTCTCAAAGTCGAAAGGGGAAAAACGAAAGGGGAAAAATTGGTTCCTTTGTCTGTCAGTGCTTGCGTTGATATATCTCTCGGCTATTTTCATGAATCTATCATATCCATGGTTAATTAAGTCCGTGAAATTGATTGATAGCAGTAAAGGTTTACATAAGAAGCTAGAAGATAGATGATTGGCATGTCCACAGATATTTGGTAATCAAGCAGTGCACACAATAAAAAACCAGTACAAAAATCAAGAAAGTAGTGAAATAAAGTTCTCACACTCTAGAATGAAGCACAATGACCTTCAATTCGGCTATCCAGACTGAATTTAAAAGATGTAAGTTAACTAGCTGTTTATTATGTTTGAAAGTTAAAAGCCTCACTAATATCATATCATATAAAAGATAAAATTAGTTTATTGTAAATTTAGGTATTTCAATTGGCTTCAACAGTACTAAAACTGCCTCGGAGCATCAAATTTAAAAGATGTAAGTTAACTAGCTGTTTATTATGTTTGAAAGTTAAAAGCTCACTAATATCATATCATATAAAGTTAAAACTTAGTTTATTGTAAATTTAGGTATTTCAATTGCTTCAACAGTACTAAAACTGCCTCGGAGCATCAACAATTGTTTGAACAGTAATACAACCTCCTCGCCATGTATTTAAATTGCTTCAACGGTACTAAAACTAACTGCCTCGGAGCATCAACAATTGCTTGAACAGTAATAAAACCTCCTCACCCTCTTAGCTCAACGCCTTAGCATCTGCAACAATTGCTCCAACAAAAAGATCTTTTTTATATTGTTAATCGATAACGCCCCTTCATTCCAGTCCAAGTAAATAACGCATCCAAGTGTTTATGAAAAGATAAGGCTAATAGGCATTTATATCTAACATTTTGGGGGTTGGACCTCGAAGCTCTTCGATCATCAAGATTCACCAAAACATTACATGTGTATGGGGGAGATTAATTAGATGGTCCTCGTACTGGTTTATGTTAAGTACATCTGATTAGGGTTTGGTTGGCTCAAGTGAAGATTAGTTAAAGGTTTGGTTGGATCCAATATGAGGGTAACGTTTGTCCATGTTTGTCCTTATTGTCCGCCATAAACAAAAAAGAATATTACAAAGTAAAAAGTAAATATGAGGAAGATCTTGTAACCTTTGTCCATGTTTGTCCTAATTGTCCACCATAAACAAAAAAGAATAATACAAAGTAAAAAGTAAATATGAGGGAGATCTTGTAAGTTTGTCCATATTGTCAGCCATAAACAAAAAAGAATTATGTTGGTCATAAACAAAAAATAATAATACAAAGTAAAAGTAACGTTTATTCCTCAACTATAACTTCTCAGGTATTACACTCAAGTAGCTTTTTGAGGAAAGGTTTGCACCTTGGGATATTTGATCCCTATTAACACCTGATAGAGCCTAGGATTTGGATCTAGACTGATTATAGAGTGTGCTTGGTTGGCATGGCTTGTGTCAATCTATCCTTAAAAGTGGCCGACGGATGAGGTAAAGTTGTTCGGTTAACGAGGAGCTTGATCCAACATGTATGTTCCAACGGGATTGTAGTTCGTTACGCAACGTGGCTCGCTGGCGTCCGCCCGCGTGGTGGAGGTTACTAACTGTGGATGTGCAGGTTACATACGGGTAGCAGGTTCAAGAAATTCATTGTAGTAAATGAAATCCAGTCGTTTGACATCGGCGTCGTTTGTTGCGGGAAGAGCTATAGCCGTCGTCGTCTCCAGTTGTTCGCCATCGCCGTTCGAATTATAGGTATGCCTGATGCATCTCTATCACTATTCGATTTCCTAGAAAGCGTAGAGTCTGTATATTGTTGATCCTCTAGACTGCCTTTTGATGTTTTTAAAAACGTATTAGACAGGGAGTTAAGAGAATATAATGTGTTTTTATGGATTTTGATATATATTGTTCACTGGTAGTTACCCGGTCTGTGGGCGAACCCATTACTCAGACATGATTTCACTTTAAAATGCGAAAGTGTGAGTGTATTGGGCATGTAGGTTGTCATGCTTATAGCCGACTGGCATATTGGTATTATGCATGCGGTGTATCGAAGGTATAAATATTTTAGTCATTTAAAATCTTAGTTAATGGGAAAGTTGTTATTATAAGTGTAATGTTGTGTGTTTGTTATAGTTCAGCGAGCATGGAGCCACTGCAGAAGCTAACCGTGGAGCCACTGCAGAAGCCGACTATGGGTGCATGCGATATTTCAGAGGGTGCAGAGCCACTGCAGAAGCCGACTACGGGTGCATGAGATATTTCAGAGGGCGTAGAGCCCTCTGAAATTAATTATATTATTTTATTAATTTAGTATTTTATTACTAAATTAGTGATAAATTTCAAAAGAGTAAATTTTGAGATAAAGATATTAGTATTTTTGCATTTATTGATGTAAATTTTACAAAAATTGAAGAGAAAAACATTTTCAAGTCCATATATTTGTGATTCAAATTCAAAGTTTAAAATTTTATAAGGTTGAATGAGTTGTGTAGGAATAACACTCATCATTGAGGATTTTGATATTTTTGCACCTATTGATGTAAATTTTACAAAAATTGAGGAGGAAAACATTTTCAAGTCCACCAATTGTAATGTCATGTTTTGGGTTTTGTCACAATGTGATGTTTATCACATTCTTCAATGTCTATGTGAGAATATGACATTCAATTTTTTCAATGTTCCTATAATATTTTGCAAGGGATATGTCACATACTATAGGGTTATGTTGGCTTGGGACATTAATAAATTATTATGTCACATTTTAGGTTTTGTCGCATTGTGATGTCCATCGAGTTTTAATGTTCCTATAATATTTTGCAATGGATATGTCGCATACTATGAATTTATGTCATCTTAGGACATTTATCCATTGTTATGTCATGTTTTAGATTTTGTCGCAATGTGACATCTAACACATTCTTCAATGTTTATGTCATAATATTACATTCAAATTTTTGATGTTCCTATAATATTTTGCAAGGGCTATGCTAGATACTATAATGTAATATAATATATTTATCTATCATCCATATAATAATTTTGTATACTATAATTTAACATCATTGTTAAATATTAATATTTTTAATTAAGTAATAATATTTGAATTAAATACCATATTCAATATATTATAATATAATTAATTAATTAAAAATATTATCATTATATTATTTTTAAAATAAGTATTATATTATAATTAATTAATTAATATTATTTTATTAATACGTTGATTTTTACTATATTTATGTACTATCATTATATCAAATTTATTTATAAGAATATAATAAAATATTATAATTTTGAAAGATACTATTTTAATAATGTCTAAAGAATCTCATAATAATACCACCTTATTTATAAAATAAAATTATTATTAAATATAATAATCATTATATAATATTATTAAATATTAATATTTTATTAATAAATTTGTTATAATATTTTAATCAAATACTTTATTGAGATAAAATATATTTCTAATATCATAATTAAATAATAGTTTTTTAATTACGTTGATAGGTGTTTATGTCAACCATGGTAAATAAAGACAGGTGTTTATGTCAACCATGGTAAATAAAGACAGTCGTAGTTAAGCATATTCAAGGGTTATGTCACATTGCAATATTGGGTTTTGTCACACGGACATGGTTCACTCAAATCAACCATGGTGAACCAAAGTCAATCATGGTTCACTAAAATCAACCATAGTTAATTATGGTCAAACTAAAGTCAACCATTGTTGACCAATGTCAAACGTGGTTCACTAAAGTTAACCATGGTTGACTATGGTAAAACTAAATTCAAACAATCTTAACCAAAGTCAGTTCATCAAGGTTTATGTTGCATTATGATGTTTATCAAGGGTTATGTTGCATTAAGACGTTCATCAAGGGTTATGTCACATTGTGACATTGATTAAAGGGTATGTCGCATTGTGGCATTCATTAAAGATTAAAGGATATGTCGCATTGTGGCATCCATTAAGGATTAAAGGGTATGTCGCATTGTGGCATTCATTGACGTAAGGGTTATGTCCCATTTTGGCATTCATTAAGGATTAAAATATGGTATACACCAACAATGCCCAAGATGTGACACATTAATAATGTGGCATTAGACATTCGTCAAGGGCTATCTTGCATTGTTATATATATCAATTGTTATGTTGCATTGCGGCGTTCAACAATGGTTATGTCGCATTGTGACATTGATCAAGGATTATATGTCTAATATGATAAAGGGTTATGTCCCATTTTGGCATTCATTAAGGATTAGAAAATGATATGCATCAACAATTCCCAAGATGTGGCATATTAATAATGTGGCATTTGACATTCGTCAACGACTATGTCACATTATGATGTATATCAAGTGCTATGTTGTATTGCGGTGTTCATCAAGGATTTTGTGGCATTACGACATTAATCAAGGGTTATATCCCTAATATGACAAAGGGTTATGTCCCATTCTGATATTGACGTAAGTTTATGTCCCATTATGGCATTCATTAAGGATTGAAATATGGTATATGCCAACAATGCCCCAGATGTGACACATCAATAATGTGACATTAGAAATTCATCAAGGGCTATCTCACATTGTTATGTATATCAAGTGTTATGTTGCATTGCGGCGTTCAACAAAGGTTATGTCGCATTGCAACAATGATCAAGGGTTATATGTCTAATATGATAAAGGGTTATGTCCCATTTTGACATGCATTAAGGATTATAAATTGATATGCACCAACAATGCCCAAGATGTGACACATTAATAATGTGACATTCGACATTCATCAATGACTATGTCACATTGTGATGTATATCAAGTGTTATGTTGTATTGCAGCATCCATTAAGGGTTTTGTCGCATTGCAACATTGATCATGGGTTATATTCCTAATATGACAAAGGATTATGTCCCATTCTAATATTAATTAGGGATTAAAAAATCATATACACCAACAATGCCAAAGATGTGACACTTTAAAAATTTGGCATTCGACATTCATTATGGGTTATGTCGCATTGTGATGTTTATCAAGTGTTATGTCACATTGTGATGTTTATCAAGTGTTATGTTGCATTATGACAGTCATCAACGGTTATGTCACATTTTGATAATTATTAAGGGTTATGTTGCATTGTGACATTCATTAATGGTGATGTCGCTTTGCGATGTCTAATGTGGCATAAGGGTTATGTCCCATTATGGCATTCATTAAGGATTAAAATATGGTATATGACAACAATGCCCAAGATGTGACACATCAATAATGTGACATTAGAAATTCGTCAAGGGCTATCTCACATTGTTATGTATATCAAGTGTTACGTTGCATTGCGGCATTCAACAAGAGTTATGTCGCATTACGAAATTGAACAAGGGTTATATGTCTAATATGATAAAGGGTTATGTCCCATTTTGGTATTCATTAAGGATTAGAAAAATATATACACCAAAAATGCCCAAGATGTGACACATCAATAATGTGACATTCGAAATTCATAAATGACTATGTCACAGTGTGATGTATATCAAGTGTTATGTTGTATTGCGGCATTCATCAAGGGTTTTGTCACATTGCGACATTGACCAAGGGTTATAATTAAGGATTAAAAAATGATATACACCGATAATTCTCAAGATGTGACACATTAATAGTTTGGCATTCGATGTTCATCGGGGGCTATGTTGCATTGTGATGTTTATCAAGGGTTATGCTGCATTGCGACGTTCATCTTGAGGGTTTTGTTGCTTCGCAACATTGATCAATATAATTTTAATAGATCTATCTCACATTGTGATGTATATCAAGGGATTTGTGCTATGTCCCATTCTAACATTCATTGAGGATTAAAAAATGGTATACACCGACAATGCCCAAGATGTGACATTTGACATTCATCAACGAGTATGTCACATTGTGATGTATATCAAGTGTTATGTTGTATCACGACGTTCATCAAGGGTTTTGTCTCATCGCGACATTGATCAAGGGTTATATGCCTAATATGACAAAGGGTTATGTCACATTCTGATATTTATTAAGGATTAAAAATACTATACACTGACAATTCCCAAGATGTGACACATTAATAATTTGAAATTCGGCATTCATCGGAGGCTATATTGCATTGTGATGATTATCAAAGATTATTCTGCATTGTGACATTCATCTTGAGAGTTTTGTCACATTGCAACATTGATCAATATAATTTTAATAGTATTTTAAACTATATAATTTCTACTATACTATAATAATATAGTTAAAGAATATTATTTTATTATTACTTTAATTATAATATTTTAATTAAATTTTATATTCTTATAATAGTACAATATAATATAATATTATTAAAAATTAATGATATTATTATTTAATTAATTATTATATTACAATTAATTAATTAATTAATTAATAACATTTTAATACAATAAAATAATAATATTATTATTTAAATATTAATATTTTATAAATACATTGTTATAATATTTTAATTATACCATAATCTTATAATAGTGTATCATCATTTTTTTACTAATATATAGTTATAATATATAATTATAATTATTATATTGTAAAATATTTAAATAATATTATTTTGAATTAAATAATAATATTAAATTATTACTATGATTATAATATTTTAATTAAATACCGTATAATAATATAATTAATTAATTAAAATATAATAAATGACATTAATTTTAATTATTATATTACTAATTAATTAAATAATATAATATTATTAGTACTATTTTATGAACTAATATTATTTTATTAATATTTTGGAGATATGTGTATGCACCTACTCATTATTAGTAACAACCACATTAATAATATACGTCGATAGGCATAAATTGGACACATACTATTGATTATCAAAAGTTATGTTACATTATGACATCATCTTGAAAATTTCACCCCATTACAACATTGATCAATATAATTTTAATAGTATTTTCAACTATATAATTTATACTATAAATAATATCGTTAAATAATAATATTGTAAATAATATTATTTTATTATTACTTAAATTATAATATTTTAATTAAAATTTATATTCTTATAATAGTACAATATAATATTATATTATTAAAAATTAATATCATTATACTCAAATAATATTATTATTTAATTAATTATTATATTATAATTAATTAATTAGTTTATTTAATTAATAATATTTTTTATCTTTATAATATAATTAAATATTAATATTAGTAATTAAATATTAATATTTTATAAATACATTGTTATAATATTTTAATTATACCATATTTCTATAATAGTGCATCATCATTTTTTTACTAATATATAGTTATAATATATAATTATAATTATTATATTATAAATATTTAAATTATATTATTTTAAATTATATTTTTTTACAAATATATATTTATAATATATAATTATAATTATTAGATTATAAATATTTAAATAATTTTATTTTGAATTAAATAATAATATTAAATTATTACTTTGATTATAATATTTTAATTAAATACCATATTCGTATAATAATATAATATCATATAATTAATAATATTATAATTAGTTAATTAAAATATAACAAATGACATTAATTTTTATTATTATATTATTAATTAATTAAATAATATAATTTTATTAATACTATTTTATGAATTGATATTCTTTTTAATTAAATATTATTTTATTATTATTTTGGAGATATGTGTATGCGTCTACCCATTACTAGCAACAACCACATTAATAATATTAATATGTTTGAATACGTCGATAGGCGTAAATTGTCGGGCAGATACTTTCCATATAATTATTTTTCCCTATAGTATGTGTCCAATTTACGCCTATCGACATATCTGGACACTATAATAAAAAGCGATTGCTCCATGCCTTCACAAGATGCTTCACTTGAAACAAAAAAATTGTATAGTTTACGTCTCAATAAATACATAAATTATAATTTATTAATTATTATTAATTATTTATAAAAAATGTAATACACTTGACATAAGCCTTAACGAATATATGAATCAAAACATAATTTGAACAAGATCAAAATCATGACATAATTTGGACAATATCAAAATCATATTGCATCATAACCTTTCTAAACATCAAAATGAAACATAACCCTTGAAGAACATTGGGACGTGAAAAAATAATTTATATACATCGCAATGTGACATAACCATTTATGAATGTAACATTGCAACGTACCCATTGAGTACCATGGAAGTTCAAGATATGAACAACCATGGTTAACCAACTAGGGTCAACCATAGTCGACCATAGTCAGCCATGATCGACCATAATCAACCATACTCAACAATAAACAACCATAGTCAACCATGAACAACCATAGTCAACCATGGTCAACCATAGTAAACCATGGTCAACCATGGTCGACCATTGAGTACCATGGAAGTTCGACATATGAACAACCATGGTTAACCAACTAGGGTAAACAATAGTCAACCATGGTAAACCATAGTCAACCATGGTTAAACATAGTCAAGCATGAACAATTACGGTCAACCATAGTTAACCATGAAAAACCATGGTAAACAACCTAAAGTCAGCCATGGTTGACCATAACCAACCATAGTTAACCATGGTCAATTATGGTCAACCATACTCAACCATGAACAATCACGATAAAGAATTAACAACCATAGCCAACCATAGTCAAGCATAGTATAATGCACAACCATGAACAAACATCGTTAACCAGCTAGGGTCAACCATAGAGAACCATATTCAACTAGGGTCAACAATAGTCAACCATGGTCGACCATAGTCAACCATGCTTAAACATAGTCGAGCATGAACAATTATGGTCAATCATAGTCAACCATGAACAACCATGGTCAGCCAACTAAGGTAAACTATAGTCAACCATGGTCGACCAGAATCAACCATGGTCAACCATGGTCCACCATGGTCAACTATGGTTAACAATAATCAACCATGGTCAACCATAGTCAAGTATCATCAACCATGGTCAACCATCATCAACCAAGGTCAACGATATTCAAGCATAGCCAACCATGGTCAACCATCAACAACCATCAGTGAAATTTTTAGGGGTAAAATTTCACCAATCGGCTATTTTTTTGGGCATTTTTTCAAAAAATAAATTCACTATTTGGTCATTTTTAGTCTCCAATATCGCTTATATTTACATAAAATATGTTTTTTAACATAATATTCACCAAAATTTACAAGTTTTAGTAGTAAATTGTATGTTTCATATTTAATATTCATCTACCTATCTATATTTTTTTTTCCAATCCAAAATAATCACCTAGAATATTATACTTGAGTATACTATTAGAATCCTTAAAAAATACCCTTACAACCATAGTCAACCATGAAAAACAATGAACAACCACAGTCAACCCTGAAAAACAATGGTTAACCATGAACAACCACAGTTAACCATGTTTAAGCATGGTCATCCACAGTTAACCAATGCCAACCATGGTCAACGAAACTTAACCATAGTTAACCATGGTAGACCATTGATCCAAGAGGATCTTTTTTATTGATCCAGAATGAAGTCTTCAAATGCTAAAAAATGGTACCAGTGCACATATATCGTTGAGATATTTTCGAAGACGAATGTTTTGTCTCAAACGGACACCGTATGCCCGAGATACCGTGTTCTGAAGTTTGGCTCCAACAAACAAAAAGGTCAAATGGAGTACCATGTGGCACCACTTAAAGGGTGACACATGGCTTGTATGTTGATGTGGCAGTTACATAGATGGACATGTCGTAAGTTGCAGGTAATGTGGCAGTGATGAGTTGGAATCCCAGTTGGCAGTGGTGGCACATATGTGGTCGAATAAGAAATAGAAATGTGGCACTAGATTGTACAATTAGTTGAACAAGTGGACCAAGCGAAGGCTACCACGTGGTAGTCTCAGTTGGACCCGTTAAAGATTTACCTACCAAAACAATATGGTGAGTTCGGTGGAATCGAACCCCGAACCTATCACCTACAGTTCCAACAACTTACCGTTGCACCTACCATTGTTTCTTAATATGTATGTGGTAAAACATTTATTTATGTTTGAAAATATTTTTGTCTGGTGGTTAAAAGGGATCAGGGCCCCATGTTCATTGTTGACGTATATATATGTTAATGCATCAACATGGAACTATATTACCGAATCCCAGTGGATATCATAGAGCAACAACCTTCAATATCTATGAGGAAGAGAAGGATCCAAGCCATAGAAAGGAAATTATGGGTGGAACTGTGTGGCATATGCCCTATTTGGAGTTATTTTCGAGAATCATGATACCATGACTAATATTGTTTGACTTGAAGAATTACTTTACAATATTTTTTGTATGTTTTACACTTTATTGTCATTAATATTGTGTGTTTCCTAGAGGCACTACCACAAACTTAACTTTGGCAATAAATGTATTTTGGTTTATGTTGAAATATCAAAGTTTAACTCAAAGTATTTCTCATAGTCACTAAATTATATTTATGAAACAAAAAATCTCATGTGTGTGTGTATAATATTATTCAACCACTATGATGAAATATCAAATTACCACAAAAATCCATTCAACTGGAAAGGAGTACAAATCAAGAGAAATTCCATATCCTAGGAATGTTGGTTGTCATTAAATACTATGGTCGTTATCAATGATTTTCTCAGCATTGGGATTCGAAATTTGAGCGAAGTCAAATGCAAACATGCCTGCAGCCCACGATTTCCCGTCACTCATTATATTTCTTGAGAGTGAATCATGATCTCAAAGTTTGAGCTTTCTAAATATGGAATAATATCTATTTTGAGCTTCCTAAATAAGGAATAAAATATTACAATAGCGCTTTTTAATTCATCTAGTGCGCCATAATAAAAATACCGCACTAATGCGTTCTGAGTAAATGGATGCACCGGTACTACTAAACCACATACGCACTATGATGGAACTTTCGCAAAAAATCCTGCAAAGGCAAATATCTGCTATATTTGATAGCGGATAGTTATCTATGCAGTTTTCAATATTGTTGACCATGGTGCACTTAGTATATAAAGGAGCACCAGTGTAGCCATAATTTTTTTATGCACCACAGTACGATGTTTTTTTAATTTTTTATTGTATGTCAATACGGTGCATCATGGAAAACGTTGACCACTGGGGAGTTCATAGATTTTCGACGCACCGTTATTCTGAATATATATATATATATATATATATATATTTCACGGTGTGTTTCATGTTATAACGCACTGGTGCTCCTATGTAAATAGCGCACTGATGTCTATAAAATCGAAAATAAAAAGTCATATGATTTATTTTTCCATAAGTTGAAAAAGGAGCGGGAATTTCAATTTAAAAAATTAGTTCTATAAGGTATTAAAAAAAACTAATCACTATTTCATTATTTTGTTAAAATTTCAATGACAAAGTTTTGGAAAAGAGAGTTATTGGGGAGGAGTTTGGAGAAACTAGATTATTCTGACGATCAAAATTTGTAAGGTATGTTGAACCAAACATAAAATCTCCATAGTAGAAATTTCAAGTATGTAAATTATTACTATTGATCACAATAAATGGTTTATTTATTTTCCTATTTAGATTTTCTTGTTGCTTCCTTTCATTTTACGTGGCTACAAAATTTTACAATTTAAATCCCACTATTGTTTCACAATTAGGATTTTTTGGGGGGAATTTTAGAATTAATGGGATTGTAGTTTTATATATAAGGCGTTGGGTGTGATGGGACCACTTCTTGGGTCGAATCCAAATCCCTGTCGACCCTGTTAATTTTTTTTTAATTTTTTATTTAAAAAAAAACACGAACGTAATTTTCGGTGCATTCATGTTGTTTAAACACACCAGTACATTTATAGTAATAGCGCACTAGTAATGTTGGGCTGTTATTTTTTTAATCTTTAAAACAAAACGCTTACGCATTTGTTGGTGTGGTCGAGTTGTTACAACGAACTAGTGCATTAATTCTGAAAGGGCATCATTTTGGTTCCATGTGTTTTATAATAAATATATTGCATCAATAAATGCATATATAAATATGTTTATTTTGATGTGTTTAATGGTGCATTGAATTCTGATGCATCGTTGTGTTCATGTATAGGAAGCACCGATGTGTTTTGTATACTGAAACACACCGAAATCACACATTGTTTTTTTATTTTGAAGATATGTAATTTATTTGTATAATATACTTAATAACTTCTCTATTTAATGGTCCAAGTTGTTTATTGATAAAAAAATGCATGATAAGAATTCAATGAACAAAAATTCTAGTCGACAAGATTGAAGCACATCCAAATTAATTGCGAAGAATGAAAGTTCTTTGTAATTTATGTATCAAATTAATATGTTTGAAATATTTGTAAATTTAACCAATATGTATTAGTTAATGTGTGACATGCAAAGCCAAAAAATCAAGAAGTTCGATAATATTCTTTGCAATCTAAGTACAGAAAAGCATAAAACCTTGATGAAAAAGTTGTAGAAGGATAAACCATGTGAATCAAAAAGAAATCAATATGATTTTTTTCTTGAATTTTGAGTAATATTGTACTTAAGAATATTCGTTAATGTCTTTCAAACAATCTAATTCACATATGTTGAATGTTATGCAAGGATTGACGGCAATAGAAAGGGATGCCAACATAAGAAAAAACAAATTGATTGGCATACAAAGAAAAGCCATCAAAAGAATTGATTGGCATTGGGTTAAGTAAGGATTGTGAGTATATGTTGGTGTATCAAAAATTAATTGTGGAATTTGTAAGTATCTATGTTGTTTTACTTCCCGCATATTATAATTAATAAAAAAACAAAAACACTTTATATTAAATTTATGATTTGTTACAGGGTATAAAACATGCAGGAAAAAAAGTATGGAGTGGAGCCAATAGAATACTTGTTGAAAGAAGGCATGGGATTTGGTTTTGAAAGAATGTGTATCATTCAGGACTCAATTATTTCTATGGTACATCGCTTTTCAATTTGCATTCATGTATATTATCTATTTTAATTTTCATTATTCTCAACAAAGTAGATACACTCATTATACTTTATTTGTATTTTATAGATGGAAGTTGAATAAGAGAAAAACAATCAAGGCAATCAACAAAAAAAAATCAGCCAAATAACCCAAGTCATGCAAGTGGATCAAGCACTGACAACAATTCCAACGAAGAATGATGATCCATATATTTTGGATGTTAATGCAAGCTGGTGTATATTTTGAAATAATTGTCTATGAAAATTGGACATTTTGTATAATGTACTGGACATAGTGTCCCCAATTTAAATATAACGGGTTACCAATAAGTGTAGCAATTACGTGCATGTTGACATTTTGATTATTGTGGACTTTACGTTGTCCTGTTTTGTATGAGAAAAGGCATTTTATTGATATATAATAAAATGAATTTTTGTATTATATTACATTCTCCAATGTCATAAAATGTTACATCACTAATTAAATATATGGATGATTAAATATTACAATAGATGTGAAAATTTATGATATAGTAAATTAATCTAAATGCAATAATAAAAATTCAAATGAATACTACTATTAAAAATATTTCAATTTCTGATGAATAATAGAATTAAAATAGAAAATCGTAGTCATTGTTCACCAAATAGAATACAATCAACGGTGCTTCTGATCGTTTTAATTGTATTGGTGCTTTCCAAACAAAGGCGCGTCGGTGCGTTTGAGAGAGTGTTGCACCGGTGCACTTAAAAACCATAGTATCTGTGCAACAAAATACCTAGTGCTTGCCCCTAGAATTTTTCTATTATTACGCCCTGGTGCGACACTGTATATTAACACCACCATTAAACTTTAAAAATATAATGGTAATCAACGTCCCAGTCAACTTTACTGGTGCGTTTTCATTCATTTATTGCATCGGTGCTTTGTAATAGTTTGTATACACCTGTATTTTTAATAGTTCGTAAACACTAGTACTACGTTTAATATAAAGCATCAGTGCATGTATTGTTATAAAGCACTGGTGCTTTTTAATAGTTTGTAAGCATTGGTGCTACATTAAATATAAAGCACCAGTGCATATATTGTTATAAGGCAACCCATTCCAGCTAAAATTTTGGTGTGAACCGGTGCTATATGTATTACCAAGCATCGATGCACAAATTTTGATGCATGTCGATGCATGTATTGCTTTCAAAAGCACCAGTGCATTTTACGTTTGTTAGCACTTGTGTGTTTGGTTCAATAAAGTGCACCGATAAAAAACCTCTGAAAGGCCTACAACCGTCGAGTTTTTTTAAGTTATAATACATTTCCGTAAAATCCTCCGCTAAAACATCCGATACCATTTGAAGAGGTTGTAGCGGAGATTTTTTTGAGAATTTTGATCATTCTTGTAACGCTAAAAACCTCTGCTACAGGGTCTTTTCCTTCTAATGTTTAGAAAATATTTTGTTTAAAAATATTAAAGCAAATTAATTAAAATTTTAGCTTTTGTCTTAGAATCTAACAAATTAAAGTTGGTCTCAATAGTATCATCATCACTAAAATTCCATTAATTCAGGAATCTTAAATATCTATATAAAGATCACTTTACAAGTTAGTGACACGTAACCAATTTAATGCTAGATGTAGTGGTTATGGGTTAGGTAGTTAAACCAACCTAACCACATAGAAGTGGAATATAATGTGAAACATGATATGTTTTGAGAGATCTATGGTTATAGCATTAATAATAACACTTGAATTCTCTATTTTCTCTATCCACCATTCTATGTGTGAATGTGTTCCCCCTAAATTCTAACAAATCCTCTACTTTCATACATAAACGTACAACATTGACTCAACGTTAAACACTCTTCTCAAATTCATATAGGTGCAATGATGACTCAATACCCAACATGACGACGCACTGCTTATAGGCTATCCTAACAAATAATGTTTTTAGCTGGCATTGCAATGATGACTCGCCATTCACACTGCTTATAGCCTAGCCAAACATTGTTAAGACTCTTACTAGAAATTCTTTCATCTTTCCCACGTTTCAAAACTACTTGGAAAACAACCCTTAAAGCTAAAAATGCTTATAACGATCTTCCTCCTATTGTCTCATATTTCAATAATGGTACAAAGGTCACTTATATTCATAACCTTTTCTTTTCGATGAATTGTACTTTTTGACTTAATTTAATAGTTTTTATAATCTAATCATTTGTTTTTCTACAAGGAAAATTTTGTTTTTCTACAAGGAAAATTTGAGCACGTAACATTCTTAGATGATGAATGTAAAACTTTATTTGAATAATGTAGATAAGGTTACCAAAAGTGAAGGTGTAGATCAAGTGAGAAAAAGGACCAATTCTCAAACTTTCCAGATTTGAGGATTTGTCAAGTTCAAAGTTTTCAAAATTCTATATATTTACAATTATAATGCACTTATGCTACAAATTATGATCAAAAACCAAAAATCGCAAATGTAGATCAATAAATTAAACTCAATTTGATAGCTTTCTAAAAGCATCTTCTAGGGTACTTTTAGGGTCGAGAGTTTTGAGTTTTCTTTCCACTTATTATTTTCCATTTTAGTATGGGATCCATCATGAATCAAAGATATCATAGAATCCTTGATATGGTTTGCGTTAATACTCCAATGATATTTAGGTCCCTAAATATTTATATAATGTTTATTTTATAAGTTAGTGATTAGTGATATGTGATCAATGTAATGTTTAATAAGAATAATAAGAATATATTTTTAAAGGTTACAGTTAAGTTTGACATCAATTTGGTGTATGAGATCCTCTTGTTTATGGGACAAGGGAATCCCTTTGTATAGCGATGTAACTACTAAAGTTTACAGAGGTGTACATACCCTACCCCTCTCCAGATTTGAATCTATGACCTCCTAGGAGGAAACACATGTATTGGTTAGGGGTTATAGATGATTAAACCACCATAACTTCTTAAAGGCAGTATAAATATGTAACATGAAACATAATATGTTTTGTGAGAGAGAATGTATGGTGATAGTGTTAATGATGTAGATTATTAGTTATTGTCTATAAACCATTGTTTATTTTAAATTTGTGCACCCTAAATACTTACAAACGCTTTACATTCAAATCCAAAGATACAACATTGACTAAACATTGAATTCTCTTCTCAAAAACATATAGATAAAACATTATGTAAAAATTGAATTATCTACTCAAAACATATAGGTCCAATGGTGACTAGTGGTCTACTGATATGCTAACCTTTTTATAGGCCTACAGTTCAGGAGTCCTACTTTAATTATCGACCAGGGATCGTACAAACTTAAGAGGCACTATGCGCTATATGTGCAACTGCGGAGAGAATCCTATCTAAATATTTATTCTATGGAATTGGAAATGACTGATAAAAGAAAAGAATATAAATTCTCTGGTCTATGAAAACATGAAAATCTATTTAACAATAGAATCTACTTGTTGAAGGAAATAATCTGATTTATAAAACTAAAATTAAATTGAAAATAGAGAATGATTAATCTAATAAAGCAGTAAAGTTTATCCTACTAAAATGCTTTGAAAATTTTAATCTAAAGCAATGAAAATTACTTTAGATTACTTGAGTTGATATCTAGTTCTCTTTCATTGCTCCATGTGGTCAATTGGGACCGACTTTGTCGAGCTCTGTATATGTATAACTTGGAAAGGCGCAATCTACTGTCTTCATGGTTGTCTTAAAACCTGTGCTTATTTGCAAATGGTGCTCATCCACTAGTTAGCTTATTAAAAACATGCTAAGCAAAAGAAATATTACTACATAACCATAATTACTTCATAATAAATTAAAACCATATCCTAGCCTACAGAAAGGGGTGCTCTTATGCTTAATTGCTAATCCATAACAGTAGAAAGGGGATTTATGACTGCAATTGATACCTATATTGTGGTCCTATCATCTCCACCAAACTTGAAGATGTTACACATCCTTGTGTAACAGTCCCCTTGGCCTGGTGGAATTTTGTGTTGTTCAACGGACTCTCTGATATCCCATGCAATGATCATGGGTGCCCATGTCTGCTGGTAGTATCCCATGTGTTGTTCTTCTTTGGCCCAGGTCCTCCTTTCTTCTTCTTCATCAATGTTTTCCTTGATTTCTAGGGGAAGAAAAAATGGCAGGTTCATCTTCATTCCAATCCATTTCATTTTATTTTTCTGTAGAGATTCTCTATACATTTTTGCCCTGAACAAAGCAACATCTAGCCTATGGGGGGAATGTGGCTCCCTCTTCTTCAAATCTCCTGAAATTATTTTCCACCTATCCCTTATGGCTTCCTCTACATCCTCAAGAGTACTTTGAATGGTTCTGTCAAAATGTTCAATAGATTCCTGCTGCTTCTCTTCAAGGATAGGAATTAAGTCCTCATCAGTTGTTATAGTACCATGATTTTGGATCATTGTTCCAGGATGAGATGCTTCTTCTCTAACCCATAATGCATTCACCCATTCCTCTTACTGGTATAGATGAACATCTTGTGCTATTTCTATTTCATTGTTCATCCAGGAACAGAGTGCTCTTAACTGAAAACTACCAATGTATGGGTTTGGTGACCAATCATATGAATGAGGCACAACCAAGTTATGGAGGTAGAATTCGCACAGCTGGTCTTTTTCAAGATCTGTGTTGTCTAACAAGGCGCCCACAAATTATTTTGGGTTGGCGAATTCCAATGGAAAATTATTCTTTAACCTTTGTAGCAAAAATTGGCACCACTTCTCTCTGAGATATACAGTATAAATTCTGGACGAGGGTCTATAACCAACAATTTCTTCATAAAGATTGGTAGTTTGATCCAAGGTAGTCTCTAGCTTTAATGTCTGCTGATCTATCTCTGCTAGCCTTTCTTGAGCTTTCCCCGATTTTTCCTGTAATGCTTGGTTTTGCTGCTACAAGCGCTTTTGCTAGTAAGCATGCTTCATCTTTAAAATTTGAATCTTCGCATGGATCACTGTAGTTTCTGTCGAAGTCGCAACCTTTCCACTCACCCTTGTGTTCACAGGGGACTGTGCTGCAAGCTTCAATGCTGCCAATTATTCCTTAACACTTGATAGTTCTGATAATGCATCTACTAATCAAGAATCCTCTTTGATCAACGTCTCTTCTCTACTTAATGTGTTTCCCTTGATGGGTGTCTTCTCTTCCATAGACACAAAAAGTTATCCTTCATCCATCTCATAGTCCTTTGAGTCCTGTTGATCTAGGGGTGACTGCCTAGATTCCTCTTCATCTTCTTCCTTCTCTTCCTTCTCCTTTTCTTTTTCTTCCTTGGTCTTTGCTTCCTTCTCTTCTTTCTCTTTTTATTTTTCTTCCCTAATATTTGCTTCCTTCTTAATCCTCCTGCTCTATCGCCTGAACTCATTTTCCCTAGAGGACGACACTCATTTTTCTAAGCATATACTTCTTTGAAATGCTTTATTTTTACTAGGGTGTCAGCAATGATCTCGTTTTCGTATATCTCCAATTCAATCTTTCTTTTAGCCCCTAACTGAGTGGCCACCTTTTTTCTGTGCATCGACCCTTCCTTTCTTTCTGTCCTGTCATGGGGTTTGACATCGAACCTGGAGTTCCCCTCATTCTTTGCACATCATAAGTGGAAATATGTATGAATTCTTCCCAATAAAGTTTAAGGATCTAGGCGGACAATTCCTCGTAGATGATTAATTTAATCAGTCCATGATGCGCCAAGGCATCATCTTTCCCTTGCACCACCTTTCGACTCATCTCCCACATAGACTGCAGTAGGTAAAAGGGGATGTTGATATTGTTTTTTGGTTTTGATATGCCCTTGATTTCTCAAGAGGTCCAGCATACTGAAGTGAAATGTGGGTACATAACTGAGTCTCCCAATACAAGTGATGTATTTCAGGATGACAGCTGCGATTTCATGCCAGGGTTTTGGCATAGTTTCCCTTTTGACTCCATTTTTATCTTCCTCGTACCTTTCTCCTTTTGCAAAGAAGGCATGTTTTTCTTTTATGGAACTTTCTCTATCATCCTTACCCCATTGTAACCCTTGCGGAATTCCTATGTAAGCTGATATTATTTCTTCATTCAAATGGATACGCATCACTTTCACCCTCGTCACATATTCTTCCTCTTTCAAATGTTTGAGGTTTCTAGTGAATTCCAGGGCCACATTCTAGTCGTTTCCCCTTAAACCAGTGATTAAGGGCATCCAACCGCGGTGTGGAGGGATGGTCAATACCTTCGGTTCATCATAAATGGGGGAATGATCCACGGGCTTTCTCTTCTTAAAACAGGAAGTCATTGTTTTTAAATCAACTGAACAGATGAACAAGATGAAGGGCTGAAGCTAAATTACTTGCATTTATGCTTGAATGGAGAACCGGCTTCCCTTGAATTGTTGCTTGGATGTCTAAGTATGCCCCCACTTCCTCTGCACTGTCATGCTCCGTCGTCTTTCTCTCTATTGCGGTCGCTTTTGAATGAATGCAGGTAAAAACATTCAACTTCCCTCGCTTTGCCTTACCACTTCATTATTATCCCATTTTTGCAACTGATTGAAATCAAGATTGTGGGGAGATATGTAACACATGTTTTAATTATGGTTTTTCATTCATCTTCTTCACCACCCTAGATTTCTATTTCTATTTTGAATGCGCAATAATTATATCTCATGGATAAACGTCCTTGCTTTGATCTGCACGCCACCTCCCCCTTTATAAAAGTGAGTTGTCCTCAGCTCGGTTATGGAGTAATTATGATTTATGTAGGTAGGGTAGATCATTAGTGATTTAAAATAATGAGATCAGTAGTTACCTTTTTTATGCTTAACATACCTGCAGTGTTGATGTGGAGAGTGATTTGTTGTTTCGATCTGGTAGATCGCACATGCTCATTTTTGTAGTTATTGTTTATTTGTCTGTTGTTGTTTTGTTCTTTTCTGTATTGGAGGTTCCTACTGTGTAATTTTTTAATTCAGGAAGGTTGGAGATGATTTTTCTGGCTCGCTTGATAATAATTCATTGTCTCGCTTGATAATAATCTGTTGGCTTGGTAGAAGAGGATTGTAATAATGTCTTGTTTTCATTTTTTTTTCTCTTCCTTTCTTTTTTCTTTTTTTTCTTCTTTTTATTAGTTTTTTATTTCTCTTTTTTTATTTTTTCTGCTTTTGAAGAAGAATTCAACTGAAGTGGAGGACATTGGGTCCTTAATAAGCATGAGATTCTTTTTATATAGGTTATGTGTGAATTCTTCCTTAGAAAGTGGTTTCTTGTACATATTGAGCCTATGTCCATTTGTTGATGTATTTGTAAGGTCGGAAGATATTCACTTGTATATTGTATGTATTACATTTGCACCTTATTGTATCCCCAATGGAGATGTATTATTCCTCCGATTGGAAGCATCGTCGTGTGTACTTGAAAGTGTCGCAAGTTATATTGTAAGTGTCGTAACTTATACTTGATGGGTTATTAGACCAACTTGATAGGGTCGGCCCTGTATGAGTTGTGTGGGTCAAAGGGTTATTAGACCACCCTAGTGGGGTCAGCCCAGAGTCAGTTTATGTTAATTTGTTAAGTTGGGGCTGACCTAGTTGAGTAAAGGTCAAGTGAAAGTTAGTGTATAAATAGAGAGTGTGTCTCTCTCTTTTTACACATTCTATTATTCACTCACTTCGCATTAGTGAGAGAAGAGGAGGATGTGCACAAGTGGAGGAGGAGGAGCATGCTGCTGAAGATATCTATCTCTTGGGTTTGATCATGGTGATCCTTGTATTGATGCTTATTCTATCTCTGAGGAAGTTGAGGGGTTTTCCCCAGTGAAATGTTTTGTGTCTCTTGTCTCTTGTCTCTTATGCTTGATATCCTATACATGTTGTTCTTTCAGTTAAGATCCTAGATATATTGAATTAAATTTTGAAAAACTAACATGGTATCAGAGCTAGCCTGAAGGAAGGCATGATATGGCATTTATGAGACTTGTTGCACTTGCGACAAATTGCAAGCTAGGGCTTGATATAGAAAAAACCAGTCATCGTAGCACTTTCACTATAAATACATTTTGGTGAAGGTTCAAGATTTGAAAATTTTACAGGTCGTAGATAACATCCCCATGTACCTTGTGTTTGAAGCACAACATCTAATTCGTTGTAATTTGTGTTTTATGATCAGTATAATCTAGGGTTTCTGCCTCTTCCATATCTTAGTCATAAAAAGGTGACCTAGGAAAAAAGGTCACAACTTGGGATAGGAAGCTCCAAATGAAATTATGTAAGAAGTGGTAGTAAGAGCACGGACTGTAGTTTATCAGGTACGTTTTTCATAGGCCGAAATCAAACCAGTGACACGTGGCACTCCGTACAAGTTCGTTCTCATGTTTTATCCCATAAACAGGTCACATTGCGACACTTGGCATAACTCTCTCTCCGAGAATCCAACTGAGGTCAAACCTATGGGGTTGGAAAGATGACAGGTAAGGCTACCACAGGTCGAAGTTTCAAAACCTATGGATTCATAATTTCAGCGATGCACCAAAAAAAATCAGGTGCATATTTCTGTCAAAACAGATTTGGATTTTGAGCACCTTCATTCTTGGCTTGTCACTGCTGCGGGAATTTAGGGCTTCAGAGAAAGTTGGAATTTTTGGAATCGGAGACCACGGCTAAATGATCCTCATCAAAATCGAAATTTAGAGACCAATATCGAATTTGTTGGTTGGGAAGAAGGTCGAGCTTGATCAAACCCTAGTTTGGGATTTTAATCGGAAAGATGGAAAATTAGGGCTTCTGCAAAAGTTGGAATTTTTTAAGTCTGTGACCATGGCTGGAAGCTCCTCAGAAAAATTGAAGTTTAGAGCTTTGGATCGAAATTTTTGGTTGGGTAGAAGGGTGGGCTTTATCAAACCCTAGTTCGGGGTCCTATCTAGTGAATCCGGAAGTTTCAAAGGCAATTTTGAGGGGTCAAATTTTCCAATTTTCAAAATTGAAGTATACCAGCTTGATCAGCTCAGCAAGCCACATCTTTCCATCCATTCAAAAGTTTGAATTTTTAGGGTTTCTCTGACAAACCCTAATCTAGCTCCAGATCCAGTTTCAACAAATCAAAGTGGATTGGGTTAATCCTAGAAGAGAATGAATTGGACACCTGCATAAGTGAAGAAGTTCCACTTCCAGAGGGAGATGAGGCTGAGGCTTTACATGAGAAGACTACAAGCAATCCCGACAAGTATGACTTGAAGAAATACAGGTATGTTTTGAAATCTGTTCATGATTAAGTTTATGATATGTTTGTCTTCGTATTATTGAGGTTAGTACAATCTTAATTAATCTTAGACTTGTCTCATCACCCTAGTAAAAGTATGAATGCATGTGAATGATCGAAGACATTCATTGATTAGGGTTATGACACTTATGATTGTACTAATGCACTGTGGTGTTGTATGAGGTTGATGTTGTCCACTAACATGAAAGGTACATCAAGAAAGACAAATCAAGTTCTAGATCAAGAACATATGACCATGGTGACATGAAGACAAAGACTCATGGATCACATAGAAGCTCCACTTACAAGGTATGTATAATTTGGTTCTACAATGGTTAACTTATGAGTTATGCAGGTTAGTAAGCACAAGTCATTGAAGAGAACAAGCAAACATTGCTTGGGTATGTTAGACATAACTAGAAAACATGATAACCAGGTATGTTTTTTCTATATCAAGTTAGAATCCTACCTTGTGTTAGGATATTATACTTTTGTATGAATGATAATGATTATTCTTGAAAGTTAGAAGTTTTAGTAATCAAGGGTTTACGTATATTATATTTCTTACTTTGATTGATGATATGACTAACCATAAGAGTCCTATGGTCAAATAAGAATATGCATGAGTAAAAGAAGTCTTCCATGAAACCTTGAATACTAATGCTTATAACCTATGTATGAAATGATCATGACCATGCATATTTAAGATTATTTAGAATCGTAATGTTTTGATAGTATTGAGAATATACTAATGTATGTATGATTATGTATGAGATCTTGAGGATGACACTAGTGCACACTTAAGCATGCATAGTGGTCCAGGATGGATATAAGTTCAAGGACAGGTAATCCAGGAAGCAAAGATCAAGAGGGAGCACACTCCAGTAGTTCCTGCAAGGAAGCAAAGATTGAGAGGGAGTCCACCCTACAACTAAACAAAGATAAGTATTTGAATTGTCATTTACTATATGATTACTTAAATGATGTTATCCAGTCATGTACATACTTATGTTCCTAGATTTAGGATGTACATTTTGCATTTTAGAAAAGTTGCCTTAATGAACAAGATACTACTAATATGCAAGTAATGGGTAAGTGGCCTATGATACTGTACAACATTCCATTGCTACTTATCTAGAATGAAACCTATTTGCTAACATGTTGGGAGTTGTGCACACTCTTAAAAAATGTTCTAGTAGAGATGGAAGGAATCTAGAAAGTTACGAAATATGGATAAATGTTGTATTGAAGCATTGGCTAAGATAATTTCATGACTGTATGACATATGTCTTTATGAGTAAGAATTTGTTCTGAAAAATTATGAGAAGTTTCTAATCATGCAATTGAATCTGACTTGTAGGAAAGATTGTGTACAATCACCTACAAGGACAACAACATTTGTTCTAGCAACAAGGTTCAAGAAAATTATCTATTGAACATATTGAAGAATTTGAACTTCCCAGGATTCGGGATGCAGTAATAGAAGAATGCCATGATCGAGGAATATCAATCGATCAATGATGTCAGGGATGTGATCCCAAGACCAGAAGGGAATTCTATTGTAACTTCCAAGTGGATCTATAAGATCAAGCATGCTGCAAATGGTAGCATAGAGAAATATAAAGCAAGTGATGAAGTGGAAGATACACCAGATGGATGTCAAGACAACTTTCTTGAATGGTGTAGTCGAAGAAGAAGTGTATGTGGAGCAGCCACTCAGTCTTGAGACACATGACAGGGAGTCATATGTGTGCAGATTGAAGAAAGCCTTGTATGGCTTGAAGCAAGCTCCTAGGACTTGGTATGGTAGGATAGACAGCTTTCTATCCAGTTTGGGCTTTACCAAGAGTAAAGCGGATTCCAACCTTTACTACAAGGTTGAGGAAGGAAATCCAGTGATACTACTATTGTATGAGGATCACCTATTGTTTACAGGCGAGGATAGGTTGATTGCCGACACGAAGAGGAAGCCTGCTGCCGAGTTTGAGATGAAGGACTTGGGGATGATGCACTAATTCCTAGGCATGGAGGTGTGGCAAAGTGCAGATGGAATCTTCCTTGGACAAGGGAAGTATGTAGTAGAGATCCTGAAGCGGCTCGGGATGATGGACTGCAAGGCCATTGCCACACCTATGGCATCAAACCTTAAGCTTCTGTGTGATGCTTCATATGATCTGGTTGATGTCACGGTGTATCGTCGGATGATTGGGTCCTTGATGTACCTAACGAACAGAAGACCAGATATTTACTTTCTAGTGAACACATTGAGCCAGTTCCTAATAGATCCCAGAGGTGTTCACCTGGTTGCTGTAAAGCATAATCAGAGGTACCTGAAGGGTACAATTGATTATGGGCTCAAGTATGATGCGAATCAAAAGTTTAACCTGGAGGTTTATCTTGATTCAGATTGGGCAGGCAGTGCTGCAAATAGGAAGAGCACTTCTGAGTATGGGATCAAGTGTGATCTCTTGGTTTAGCAGGAAGCAGTCCTGCGTAGCACTGAGTACAGTCGAAGCAGAGTATGTCGCAGCTTGTTCGGCTAGTTGTGGGGCAGTATGGATTTGGAAGCTACTGTCTGAGTTTTTTGATCTCATGTTGGATGCTACCTATATCTATTGTGACAACCAGATTTGTGTGAAGTTGTCAGAGAACCCAGTGTTCCATGACAGGTCGAAGCACATTGAGATCAAATATCACTATATCAGGGATATGGTACAGAGAGGAGCAATGAAGCTCCTGTATGTTGTGACGAATGAACAAGTTGAAGATGTGTTGACGAAACCACTAACCAGAGTGAAGTTTGAGTACTTCAGAGAGAGGCTTGTTGTTCTTCAGATAGAAGATACTTCGAGGAAGAAGTGATGGGACACATCTGTAGGAGCCATTCCAAGCATGGTGGTAGGAGGTTCCTTCCCATGGCTGTGGATGTAAGCGTTGTGTGATGAACATCAGGATGATGCTCCGGATGATGTTCTGTATGACGATGATCAGTTGGATCATGTATGATGATATGCATCAATTGGATGCTTTGTATGATCAGTTGGATCATGTATGATGATATGCATTAGTTGGATGCTCTATATGATCAGTTGGATCATGTATGATGATATGCATCAGTTGGATGCTTTGTACAATCAATTGGATCATATGTGATGATATGCATCAGTTGGATGCTTTGTATGATCAGTTGGATCATATGTGATGATATGCATTAGGTGGATGCTTTGTATGATCAGTTGGATCATATGTGATGATATGTATCAGGTGGATGCATTATATGATCAGTTTGATCATGTGTAATGAGCATCAGGTCGATGCTCCAGATGATGTGCATTAGGATGATGCACTATATGATGATCAATATGATCATGAGTATCAGGTTGATACTCCATGGTCGTGGACAGGTTGTGCAGGTAGCATAGAAAAGATCCTGGGAGATTCGGACAGGTAGAGTTGTGTGCTCGTAACAGCCTGGGATGCTCTTTCGAGGTTTTGCTACAGTTTCGCATAGAAAAGATCCTAGAGATCTGGACAGGTAGAGCTATGTGCTCGCAACAGCCTGGGATGCTCTATAGATATCTTGCAGGTTGCAAGATGCTCTTTAAAGGTTTTGCGAAAGTTCACATAGAAACGATCTTGGAGATCCGAACAGGTAGAGTTGTGTGCTCATAACAGCCTGGGATGCTCTATAGAGATCTTGCAGGTTGCAAGACGCTCTTTAAAGGTTTTGTGAATCTCACATGTAAAAGATCCTAGGAGATTCGGACAAGTAGAGCTATGTGCTCGTAACAGCCTGGGATGATCTTTCGAGGTTTTGTTGACACACGTAATTAGTCATGGGATCCACAATATGGCCAGAGATGATGAAGACCTGCAGGAGGTGGGCCTACATCCAACATGAAAAAGGGTTGGCTCTATAGAACTTCCTATGACGAGAAGAATTCAGAGATATCCCAATGATCGAGATGTCGAGTGCAACAGTAGTGATGATGATGATGCTCCATGATCCAGTGATGATGATCCAACTCCAGAATTGAAGACTTGTGCCTATATGTATTGGTGACTTGTGTCAAGAGAATACCTTCCTAGTTAAGAGGGAGTGTTGATGTATTTGTAACTTTGGAAGATATTCACTTGTATATTGTATGTATTACATTTGTACCTTATTGTATCCCCAACGGAGATGTATTATTCCTCCGATTGGAAGTGTTGTCATGTGTACTTGCAAGTGTCGCAAGTTACATTGTAAGTGTCGTAACTTATACTTGATGGGTTATTAGACCACCTTGATGGGGTTAGCCCTGTATGAGTTGTGTGGGTCAAATGGTTATTAGACCACCCTAGTGGGGTTGGCTCAGAGTCAGTTTATGTTAAGTTGTTAAGTTGGGGTTGACCTAGTTGAGTAAAGGTCAAGTGAAAGTTAGTGTATAAATAGAGAGTGTGTCTCTCTCATTTTACACATTCTATTATTCACTCACTTCGCATTAGTGAGATAAGAGGAGGATGTGCACAAGTGGAGGAGGAGGAGCATGCTGCTGAAGATATCTATCTCTTGGGTTTGATCATGGTGATCCTTATATTGATGCTTATTCTATCTCTGAGGAAGTTGCAAGGTTTTTCACCTTCTTGGTTTTCCCCGGTGAAATGTTTTGTGTCTTTTGTCTCTTGTCTCTTATGCTTGATATGTTGTACATGTTGTTCTTTCAGTTAAGATCCTAGATCTATTGAATTAAATGATGAAAAACTAACACCATTAACTAACATCAGAAATTGACTGTCATCTATTGTTTTTACCTTGACTGCTCCATTATCATAAATGGTGTCTATCCGGTATGGTCCTAGCCCCTAGGTTGTTAACTTGCCTTTGAATTTATGGAAACTGGAGTCATATAATAATTCTCAGTCTCCTTCTTTGAATTTATGTGTCTTTATGTTCTTTTCATGCCATTGTTTCCTCCGTTGTTGTACTATCTCAGTGTGAGATAAATCTTGATGTCGGTATTCATCTAGTTGATTTAATTGTAGAATGTGTTCTTTTTTAATCTCCGAGAGTTCCATGTTTAATACAGCAGTTGTTCTGAGTGTCTTGATCTAGAACTCAATGGTTAACATGACCTTTTTTCCATATACTAATTCGTAGGGAGTAAATCCAGTAGTTGTCTTCCATGTATTGTAGGCCGAAACAGCTTCATTCAACCTATCTTCCCAATCTCTTTTATGTAACTGTACTGTCTTTATTAGAATTTTCTCCAGCTCCCTGCTCGTGACTTCTACCTGCCCATTTTCTTTTGGGTGGTAGGAAGAAGACTAACTATGCTTTATCTTGTTTCTTCTCAGGAGTTCTTCAATAAGGTTGGAGGTAAATTGTGTTCCTTGATCAGATACTAGCTCCCTTGGGACTCCAAACTTGTTGAATATGTGTTATGTGAATAATTTTTCCACACTATTTTCATCAGCAGTAGTAAGAGATTTAACTTCTTCCCATTTGGTAAGGTAATATGTACATAATAGGATGTATTTATTTTGGTTAGATGGTGGGTTAAATGGTTCCACAAATTCAAATCCCTGCTTATCAAATGGCTCTAATGATACTTGATTTTGAAGAGGCATTTTATCTTTTTGTGTGGGTTTACCCATCCTCTAGTAGTCATCACAACGTGATACATATTCTTGAGTATCTTTATGGAGATTAGGAAAATAGTACCCTGTTTGGAGTATCTTATAGGTCGTTCCTTTTGTTGCATAGTGGCCTCCACATGGCTCATTGTGAGTAGCATGAAGTATATCATGTACTTAATCCTCTCTTATGCACCTTCTTAATATTTGATATGGTCCTTTCTTATAAAGCAGCCCTTGTATCCAGTTGTAAGTTGCACTCTGCCTTATTATTTTGCATCTTTGCTTGTAGTCATAATGTTGTGGAAATTTTCCAGAGACTAGGTAGTTTGCAATGTCATCAAACCATGGACTTTCCACCGATATTGCAAACTGGTGCTCATATGGGAAGGCATCTTTTACTAATTCCTTGTCTTGCACATGGGTTAGTCTTGATAGAAAATATGCCACTACATTGTGTTTTATTGGTTTATCTAGAATTTTCAAGTCAAATTCTTGTAAAAGAAGTAGCCATCTTATAAATCTAGCACTGGTATGAGGTTTATTCATTAGGTACCTTATTGTTGAGTGGTCGGTCTGCACAAAAACTGGATATCTTGTTATGTAGTACCGGAATTTATTGATGGTGTGGATAACAGTTAAGAATTCCTTCTCAGTGACTATGTAGTTGAGCTCTGCTCCTCCCGAATTCATGTTGATATAATAGATGGTGTAGGGATTTTTTTCCTCTTCCTGTCCTAAAACTGCACCAATAGTTGTGTCAGAAACATCAGAGTGAATGTGAAAAGGTAGATTCCAGTTCGGGCCTTGGAGTACAGGTGCGGTAGTAGTTCTCTCTTTCAGTTGCTCAAACGCTGCCATGCACTGATTAGACCATTTAAAATATGTATCTTTGGTCAATAGTGAAAACATGGGAGTTTTCACTCTATTGAATCCTTATATGAACCTTCTATAGTAGCATGTATGGCCTAAGAAGCTGCACACATATCTTTGTTTGACTGGTGGGGGGGAATTTTTAATGATGGCTACCTTGGCTTGATCAACTTCAATTCCTCTTTCTGATATATGGTGCCCTAGAACTATGCCTTCTTCCATTAGCATTCTACACTTATCATTGCTTAGACAGAGACTCATCTCTGTGCATTTCTTCAAAACTAATTCCAAATGATCTAGTGTATGTTGAAAATATTGCCCATATGGTGTGAAATCATCCATATATACCTCCATCTAATCATTGATGAAATCTGCAAATATACTCAGGATGGTCCTCTGAAAGGTTGCAGGGGCATTGCAAATTCCAAATGGTAGTACTCTGTATGCAAATGTTCCCCACAAGCAGGTAAATGTGGTTTTATCTTGATTAGATGGGTGGATCTGGATTTGATTGTATCCACTCAAATCGTCCAAGAATGAAAAGAATTTGTTTCTAGAAAGAGTATCCAGTACCTGATAAATGAATGGTAGGGGAAAGTGGTTTCTTTTGGTTTCCTTATTAAGCTCTATGTAATCCACACATATTCTCCATTTCCCCCCTTTCTTGGGAACTATCACCAGAGGTGACACCCACTCACTCTTTGAGATAGGATAGATGAAGCCGGCATCGAGTAGCTTCTGTAATTATTGCTTGACTATATCTTTTAATGATGGGTTCATTCTTCTTTGGGGACGCCTTATTGGGAAATCGCCTTCCTTGATATAAATATGATGCTTGCAAATGTCAGGATGTATTCCCTTCATGTCTGTGTATTTCCAAGCAAAATCCTTTCTATGATCTATGAGTACTTTAATTAAGAGTTGTTCTTGGTCTGGATTTAGATTTACGTTGATGTTCACAGTCTTTCCAGGAATAATTTCTATTATTTTTACTGTTGTGGGTTCTTGTTCCACAGAAAAACCCCACTGCCACATTGTGTAGGGATCTTTAGGTGGTGCTCCTATGATATCTTCTTGTTCACATGTTGCAAAAATTTATTCAAGTACATCATTGTCAGGATAAACATTCTGAATAAAACTAGATAAATAAGTATCCTCATCCTCATCTTGAAGTATTAAAGCAGTTTTTATGTTGAGGACTGGTTGTACTATTTGATCATAAATGTCATCATAATCATATAACCAGGTATGATTTTCTATATTAGTAGAAATTTTGGCGGAGGGATATATGGTGATCTTCCTTTTGGATTGTTTGTTGGTTATGGTCATGTCTCTAGATCAACAACCTATGTAGGCACATGTCATTGCTAGCCATGGCCTTGCTAGGATGAGGGGGTATCCACTAAGTTTACTCTTGACCTCTATAAATACAAAGTCTGCAGCATATTCCCAATATTCAATGTTGATGATTATATCTTCTAGTATACCTTATGGTCGGACATTTGATGTATTTGCTAACTGCAATACAGTAGTTTTTGGCCTTATGAAAGATTGCAAATTTAGGGCCAACATTGTATCTTTTGTCATTACATTAATTGCAGCTCCTAAATCAATGGGACTACTTGGGATAGGCATTTTGTTGATGCTTACATTGACTACAGGACTTCCTGGGTCTAGATACTTAGGGTTGATAGACCTTCCTAACATGAGTTCTGCAAGTTGTCATGCAACGTTAATGGTGGGAGGATCTCGTTTTCTTCTTCCTAGTTTCTTTATGCAATTTTATCTTATGAATTTGTTGCAGACGGGGACATATTTGATGGCTTGAAGAAGAGGAATTTGTATATTCAAGTGTTTCAGTTCATTAAGTATAGCAATTTATGCTTCCATTTGAACTTTTTGTTTTAGCCTGTCAGGAAATGGGGGGTTTGGAGTAGTAGAATTCGGTGGTTTCTGTTTGTTTTGTTCTTCTTCATAAAGGTCCACAATTACAGGTTGTTGGTATTGTGGACAAGTTTCTTCAACTTCTGTATGTGGTTGTGGGTTTGGTATTACTTTTCTTGATCTCAAGTTAACCTCATTTAAATCGTGTGTTTCCACAACATAAGTTGGGAATTTCATTACTTCACTATTGTAAACTTGTTGATTTGGTCGATTGTTATTTGGGTTTGGAATGGGCTAAGCTAGAATTGGAGGTGGTATTGGTTTCTGTTGGTTTTATGGTGGAGGCATTATGAAATCTTGTTGTGGTGGAGGTATCCAATTCAAAGAAGATGGATACTGATTTCCATAGTTTATTGGTTGCTAGAAAGGTGGAGGGTACTGTTGGTATGGTTGAGCAAAGTATGGTTGAAGGTATGGGTTTTTGTTTTGTTTCCATTGACGTGCGCCTGATTGCATAGGCCATGAGGGTTGTGTTATTAGATTCCAATCTTGGTAAGGATTTCCCTGATTGAAGTAGGTATGATTATTAGCTTGAAATGGCCTAGAAAAATTATTTCGACATTGGTTGACAAAACAGAGTTGTTCTACAGGGTTTTATGATCCAAGGTCTTGCATTGCTGCTTTACATGAAGGAAGTAGAATACATTTGTTTTTCGTATGATTTTCAGTGTACAATCCACAGACTTCAATCATATTTAATGGACATTGGCCTTTTTCATGTTTCTTCCTACATTGTGGATAAAAAACAACTACCGCTTGATTAATTTCATCTTGTTTCCTCTTGAGTTGTAATGCATCTACTTTCATTGTCGGTGACTGAAGGATGTCGATTTTCATATAATCTAGGAGATTCCCTAAATCAGACTTAGTGAGTGTTGGTACTGAGAAGGATGATCCACCTGTTGGTGGGGTTATGCCTCTTACTCTAGCCTTCCCTTTTCTAGACCTTGAATAGTTTTTGAATATTTGTAAGATATGTTCAAAGGATTTCTGGAAGATATATCTATCACCCAATCGGTTCAATATTTCTTTTGTAGCTGAGCTGAAATCGTTGTGCATAATATTCCAAAGATTCCTTCTCCCCCTGTTGCATCCTAAAAATTTCATATCTTGTATCTTTGGCTTTGCAATAATCCCTGTATTTGTCAACTAAATTATGTTTCATTTGATCCCATGTAAAAATGATGTTACCTTCTAAGCTCATGAACCATCTGAGCGCTAGATATTTTAGTGTTGAAGGAAAGAGTCTTAGTTTTTGGGCATCTACGGTGTAGCCAAAGGATCTACATATTACTTTGAATTCGAACAAAAAGGTATCAAGGTATTCTAAGGTCAAGCCTTGGAAATTTGGGAGATTGGCAGGATTCATATTTTTCATTTGAGCATCCCCTTGAGGTATGCTGATTGGAAGGGTGGACAAATCCCTAGGTTCCTCTTCTTCATCGGCCATAGTGGTATTGGAACTAGGGCTGGAAAAGAAATTATCACGATATGGGTTGTAGCTGGAATCAGCTTCATCAAAGGGGAAAAATTCGAAGTCGAAGGCTTCTGAGATAGCCTCACTCATAGGGTAGTTAGGTAGAAAACGTCCAAATGCGTCTCTCCTTCACCGAGGCATTCATGGTAAACAAGATCTAGGTTTTTAATCTTTTTTTGTCTGTATTTTTGTCTTCTTTATTTTCTTATTATTTTCTGAAAAGTTTTTATTTTATTTTTATTCTTCCCTTAGAGTTTCAGCACCTCCCTGGCAACGGCGCCAAAAAGTGGTGGTCTACTGATATGCTGACCTTTTCAGACCTTTTTACGGGCATGTAGTTCGGTATTCCTACTTTAATTATCAACCAAGGATTGTACAAACTTAAGAGGCACTACGCAAACTTAAGAGGCACTACGCACTATATGTGCAACTGCTAAGAGAATCCTATCTAAAGATTTATTCTTTGGAATTGGAAATGACTGATAAAAGAAAAGCATATAAATTATTTGTCCTATGAAAGCATGAAAATCTCTTTAGCAATAGCATCTACTTACTAAAGGAAATAATCTTATTTATAAAATTGAAATTAAATTGAAAATAGGGAATGATTAATCTAATAAAGAAAGAAAGTTTATCCTAAGAAATTATTTGAAAATTTTAATCTAAAGCAAGGAAAATTACTTATATGAAAGTTGAAGTGTTTTTAATCTAAGAAATTACAAAATGAACTAATCTAAACCAAAGCTGAAATGCATGATATCATAAATATTACTAAATTGTTCCAATGCATGGAAATGTAAATCTATCTAAACTATTCTTGTGTAATGCACTTACAGGACTATAGACGCCATATAATGGAACTACAAAAACTGTTATATAGAGCTACAGATAAAAATAGGAAATTTCCAGAATTCTATTTTAACCAGCAAATGATATTTTAAACAAAGTAAAGCTATCTACTAGATCAAAACAAAGAATGTTTTTAAACTAATAATAGAGAAAACATAAAACTCCTACTCGACACAATGAGGGGGCCCACCTCAAAGCATGTTATAGGAGCTACTCTAAACTACGAACTCACAAGTAATATAAAACGCATTTCTTCCATTAATTTATTTGAGAATCCATGTCAAAGTAGTACAAAACTTGAGTGTTGTGTAACGAAAAATGTCTAAACGGAAATGATAAAACCAGAGAGAGTTTCACGCTATGCGTGAGTCCCCATTTATTACATAGTTTCAAAAAGTATCCTAAAACATCTTCTTTGGAAACCACAACATCAATATCCTCTAGATTTGTCATCCTTGGAAATTAGGGGAGACTAGTAGAGTTGATCTCGAGTTCTCCTTCATTGCTCCATGTGGTCAATTGGGACAAATTTGTCGAGCTCTGTATATGTGTAACTTGGAAAGGCATAGTATGTTGTCTTCATGGTTGTCATTAAACCTATACGTATTTGAAAATGGCACTCATCCATTAGTTAGCTTATTAAAAACCTGTTAAGCAAAAGAAAGATTACTACATAACCATCATTACTTCATAATCAATTAAAACCATGTCCTATCCTACAAAAAGGGGTGATCTTATGCTTAATTGCTACTCCATAACAGTAGAAGGGGTGTTTATGAATTTAATTGATACCTATATTGTGGCCCTATCGGTGACTCAATGTCCAGCAAATCATCATGATTTTAACCAAAACTTCAAAGTCCAATGCTCTACATATAGCCTTGGTCCACAATTGCTCATCTTATAGCCTAGTAAATTCACCAACATAGATGCTACTAACTTTTGTAAATTAGTGTTCTTCACAGTGCTAGTTTATTTAAACTTTATGTGCCTCTATTTCAAACAATATCAGTATTGTGTAATGTACTTAATCTTTGTCCAAATGTTATTTCTAGGTTCTTCTATGTATTTAGGCAATTAATACAAAACAACAAACACATCCTTGCTCAAGGATTTCTCCCTAATCAAGGTTAGTGTACATATGTTGTCACACATCATAGAGCATAGAGGATTCACCTTAGAAACAAAAATGGGAAAACCGACATCTAAGAGGAGGCTTGTTCAACTCCAAAGAATCTCGTCTAGTAGTAGATTATAAAACTCGATGAAAGCTTTGTTATTCATATGCCAATTGTTGAAGGCAACATGAAAGGATACCACCTTTAAGTTACTATTTATACTAAGCTATCTAAGACTAGTGTACAACAAAAATTCTTATCCTATGTAGATTATGACCAAGCAATCAACATGGCTTCCTCTTTTGGAAGAAAGACTCACCATCCAGATTATAAGTGATCTCTTGTTGTAACCTCAACTACAAGTTTGTAAAGAGATCAGTAAAACCAAGCTGGAAGATCAAAAGTATATATTTACTATAGCTAGCTTGAAGAAGGAAAATCTCTCACAAGCTTCATAGTGAAACTAGACATTGGACAAATCTAGAAATGTTGTCGGGTGAAAGAATTTGTCATCTTTGTGATACTAAGATGGTGGAAAGATGAAATCGCTTTCTCTTAGATTTTTTTGCATATTCCCATATTAAATCTCGATTTCAAAATATCTATCACCCTATCGATCTTTATAACTTATCATCACATCAAAACCAAAGAGATTTTCTATAATTTTCTCAATCATAAAAACAAAATGCTAAAACAAACCAATTAAATCCTTATCATTTTGTCTTAACGTTTGATAAACCAAAGTTGGTTTTAGTGGATGGAAATCATCATCACCATCATCAATCTCCATTAATTTATGAATCCTTAATATTTATATAAGTGTCACTTTACAAGTTGAAGACACATGACCAATGTAATGCTAGATGTAATGGTTAAGGGTTAGGTTGTTAAGCCACCATAGGCACTTAAAGATGGTATAAATGTAATGTTTTGTTAATGTTGTTTGACTTTGTCCCCAATTTATGAGTGTATTAGGGATAGATTATTGCTACTTGTTCCCACATATTCTTTGGCGTTGCAAAAACTCTGTCTACAGAGTGTTTAGGCACCTGAGAGCTGCAACATTTGAGCTACATCAAGTTTCAATGGAACTGAAAAGGCCAAATGCACACTCTTCGATATAGACTTCATTCGTCCACAAGAATAATCAGCATTTGAAGTAAGTAAGAATTGTTATTGTTAGTCCATCTTGCGATATCAATCCCTTTAACATTCTTGGAATCTTTTTAACATGTTTTATATTTAAAACAGATTTTATTTTAGATTATTTAAATAACATGTGTTAAAGGCTACTTCACATAGAACCTGTTGTGAAAAATACATAAATGTGATTGTAATTTGTGAGTTTCCTATTGTAACGGAAAATGGTGTAGCCTTTTTAACTGAGTATGCCAAACACAATTGAATTGTAAGTTGTTGTAAAGTCAAATGACTTAATTTTTTTACATAATGTCACCCACTCTAGTGATGCTTCTACCTTAATGTGATTACCAAATTCCCACATGAGTCAATGGAGACTCATTTTCATTGTAATTTGCGAGGCAATTATAATGTGTTTCACCAAAATGTATCCTCGTTATGAAACAAATAAGTTTCCACGTTTTTGGATCTCTTATAAAGTGATGGGTTAATGTTGACCAGTAAAATCAAACCACATCACAGTATTTTTCACAATCATAGAAATGAAATGGAATACAAGTATTGTTGGTGAGTTTTCCTATATTCAACAAGAGAGATAGAAGCAAAGCTTCAAGTCCCCACCTAAACGAATTGCATCATTAAAAATAATAATCAATACCATTAATCATATTGTGATATTGGTTGAATTTATAATCAAAACCATTAACAAATTAATTAATTAATTACCAAGCCAATAATATGTATCTTCGCAAATTTATCACTCTTTCTCCAACAATCGAATAAAACAAATTATTTGTTTCATTGAGATGAGCTGTCAAATATTTTAATGTTTATATATTTGTTGAGATTGCACCAGATGGTTGATTTTAATATAATATGTTTTACTATAGAAATGATAGGTGGGAAGTCGTGTGGAATAATGGCAAAAGGATAAGCACATAGGGATGGAAACGATCTCCTCTCTGACCAAATCTTGAATGATATCTACTATAGTGACGAAATTCTAACAAAGAAACCAAACATGATATTAGACGCAGGTGGGGCCATGCCTAGAGTTTATTAGTTGCATGGGAAATGAATGCAATTATCACATAGGGCAGAATTTTATCATTAAGAAGAGGGGATCATATCCATGCGATGAATGGAGCAAAAGAAATAAACATCCAACTACAAATATAAAAGCATAAAAGCCTAGTTAAACAATGGTAATATCCAAATAGGTGATGCACAGTAAGAAGCAAGCCTGGGTGGCTTGTTAAAATTAGAATGTTCCATGGGAACCCATCCCCACCCTTGTGGTATTCATCCCCTGCATTTACCAGTCCCCAACGACTTCGGGACTGCATGGGTGAAGTGCCCGTTCACAAGGGAACACCCCAAGGATGTAAGGAACCTCCCTGATGTCCCCTACATATTTCCCACCAAAGACGGGGAGGTCTGGGAAACGTCACAATATTGGCTAGGCAATGTGTGCAAAAGTACTTTGTATGTGTTCTCAGCAATACTTCACCATCAGAATTCAAGGGAGTGCTACGATTTTTAATCATGTGCTGCTTAGCTGCACAGATTTCCAATCTCTGTAAAAGGTTAATTGCTATTGACCTTTTATCAAAAAAGACAACGCAAGGAGATGATGCATGTAGATGAATAAAAAAAAATTAATATGCCATGTTGCAAGTTCACAATCATGTATGCATTATGTGTGCAATAAAGGGAACATGCTAGTACACCTGAAACACGTTCATAAAAGTTATAGAAAACTGAGGCAAAGCTCTCTAACAAGCTCGTCAAGTGTAGTTTATGTTTGTTACACCAAAATGCCGTCACCCTTCTGCAAGTGTCACAAGTGTCGGAAGTGTTGCAAGTGTCGTCATCATGACCTAGTGTCGTCACCATGACCATTGCAAGTATCGTCATTATGACCAAGTGTCGTCATCATGACCGTTGTGATAATGTCGTCATCTTGACCATTGTGTAAACTCTTTGCTCTGACCCCTAACCTCATTCTGGGCTAAAACACATCCAACTGAGAGATTTCCCTGCCTAGTTGACCTCTTTAAGTAGGTTGTCGCACTTCTCCTTCATCTAGGGTGCGACGTCACAGTTCCTGGTCAGCTAGGGTGAGACACTGTCACACTTTGTCTTCCTATAGAGTGCGATGACCCCCCTCTGTCTCTCTGTGTCTTCTATCAAGGTGCGATGAGGTTGGTTAAAGGCTATTTTGGGGAGTCTCGAGGTCTTTCTAGAATTTTGTTGAGGTGGAAGCCTATCCCTAGGCTCTAGGTGAGGTGGCATTCAGGTTCCTAACCTTATGAGAAGATCCCTTAACCGTCTCCCCCTACTCCTCAACCTACACTATCTATTTAGCCCTATACAAACACCCACTCTCTCCATGAGAGGGGGGAAGGTCTATGGTATCCTTATGCTGATAGAATCCATATTGGTGATTGGGAAGCTTGTACCATCTTGGAGACTTGGCTTGGACATGTTGGATGGAGGAAGTGACGTTGAGGCTTTGGTTGTAGCTTCATCCTTTCTATGTATTCCCACCTTTTTATACAGTTAATATAATCTCTTTCCATAAATGTTGTCTCGTTGATGATGTTTAGAACTTTCTTCCTCAACTGTTAGTTTAGATCAGTTAATGTTTAGATATCTTGTACTGCTTGTATCGTTTCCATATTGTCTTGACAGGTCTTGCAGCTAGAGATCTGACGACCACAAGACTTGGAGCAACAACAAGGAGAAGGATCCACGATCTGAAAGGTACGATATCTAAGTACTTGATCTGTAACTAGATCTAGGAAATGAGTTTTGTATTATGTACTATTTGTTCTAGACTTGCATTAAGCTAGGGAGATCACGCCTTAGATCCGTCTTTGGTAGATTTTTCGATAACAATGTTAGATTTGTAATCGGATCCAACATTACATTATAAATTTCATGTTACAGTTTTCCATTTAAGCTATCTATAATCATATTTCACCCCATCATAGTTTGTGAGTGTCAAATATATTTGTTACAAAAAACAAACTGCTCAATATAAATGCACCCTTGGGAAATTGATAAAATTGGTAACACGTTAAAAAGGGATTGTTGAATTTATGCAAGGAGATACCCATAGAAACAAATTCCTAAAATGTCCTGAGAAGAAAATATCTTCTCTCCAGTAAGAGAGACAGTTGGATTCAAGGAGTTTAGAAATCATCATAACTTCATAGAATTTGGGAAAGAGCAAATAATGTAAACTTCCAAGTGAACAGAAACAAATAGAGGAAAAAATTAGGTATATTTATAAACTCCAACCCAATTAATGTGTGTTGCTTGTAATGTCCTTCCCTTAGGAGACTACCAAATACAAAGAAACATGCAAAGTAAAATTTTCAATAATATACAAAGGAGATCACAACTTGGCCTAAAACAAGACATGGATAGAATTTTTGTTAGCAATAAGTGTGTTCAAAAATGTGTAGCCATAACATCAACAGGCTTGCTCCCCATCCTCAAGTGAGAGAGGGAAAGCGATTTTTAGAGGAGAAATAAGTTCATCCTCCCTTACTTGTTGCTAAAAATAATTCCTTCTTGTAGCTAATCAGCATATTGTATCAGTCAAGATCATCTAATTACACAAATACATCCCATTGTAAGACCTCAAGATGCATAAAAAGAGATGATATGCTTTCCAATAAAACCTGCAGCAAAGAAAAGGATTTGACAACGTTGTGGACCTACATTCACTCATGCTCAGAGAGTTTTACAACCACTTTACAACCTAAGAGTTAATTGCACTTATGTGGATCAATAGTGTTAGCCCTCAAGTGAGCATATATCTGCACTTGCAAATTCAAACAAAGAATTGAATAAAAATGAGAAGGAAAAGTAAGCAATGTAGCTGGCACAAACATGTAAGGTTTACAATTGGGTAAACTCAATTTGTTACAAGAACCTCCGGAAACATTTTTCCCTCACAAATAAGCCTGATTGTACTCACCTTGCAAAAGAACCTCAGTCGAAAGATATATTTGGGAAAAATTAATTGTTATTACTACTGCTACCATCCAATTTGGCTAATGCATTATTTGTTTGTGACTGTGGTGATAAACATTGTGTGGTGTCAGAATAATTCCCTACATTCAGATTTGTGACTAAATGCCCACTCTCTTCTATTAAGCTTTCAGATATAACATTGTTTGTATCTCTACCACCATTAAATACAACATTTCGGCATAGGTTTCTTTTCCAATTTGAAGTACTATGCAAGAGGATTCCTTTGCAACACTAGCTGCTCCAGCACAAGCGTTCTTTTCAGCTACAGTGAATCCATCGAAAGAGCCTTTAGAAATCTAAGAAGCAACAGCCTCTACACTGAAATGATTAAGACTGTTATTGGAGAGCATTACTCGGGCAAGCTGTAAGTTGTGTCCTTGAAAATATTTACCATGGGTAAAAGCTCTTTCAGTTGCACGCCTAGTAGTGTAAATGACACGTATACTACATTTTTATGGTGCCTAGGATGTTTCACCAATATTACCTTCTACATCATCAAATTCCACAGAGGAGAGATCACCATATACTGCAAAATGATCCTTTAGGGTAGCAATCTGATTAAAAGATGACAAGATGCCATCGATCTCATTTATGTGAGCATGAAACGTGTAGGTGCAATAGATTATGTGCATGGCTTAAGGCCGCATGTTATGTGCATGGCTCAAGGCCGCATGCCTTCTTGCATTAACGTCAGTTACCAGGTGTCCAGGTTGCCTCGAAAAGAGGCCAAATAAGGCCTTTGTTGTGTCCATTGTCCAGGACACAAACTTATGCAAAAAACTTAGGATATAATGTTTTGATCAATGTGAAGATTAATACAAATCTACGCAGATCGATTTCTATAGTCCTTGCTCGTCAACAGGGACTAATAAGACAACGATTTTAATATGTATAGCTTATGTTAATGAGTAAATTTGATTTATGAGTGAAGGATTTAAATAATAAATTAAATGATTTAACTAATAAATTAAATTTACTATTAAACTAAAAAATATTGAATATTTTTATTATAATTTTATAATAAATTACTTTATTTTTATTAACAAGTTATCTATTTAGGTGTAGCTTAAAAAGGAAAACTAGATTGGTTAACTCTTGCTATGATAAAAAGTACAAGCAACCTTGAAAGTCATTAAACATACTTATAACTAGTCCTTAGAATCTAACAAGATATATAGGCACAAAGCCCAATTAAAAGTAAGAAAATTTTGCGTAGAAATAGAAAGAAATAGAAGTTTTTCCATTTCTCTAAACTAGATCCCAGCAATTTTTAGAGACAAACTCTAAATAATAAAACTAAAGAAAATAGTATGATTATCATAAAGTATAAATAGGTGGGAGAACATAAACATAAATATGAACTGTTTCATTTTGATCCTGTTGATTTTTTAATTATTTTCAAATATTGATGATTACTACCTTAATATGATATCACAAATATCATAGAATAAACATACACTGAAAATATCAACCACATATGCAATAGGATCACATAAATATATCCAAGCACAAGAGACATGAGATTTATCATGAGATAAAAGTTGCATCCTTATCACTTCGTTGTAGTAGAGAGATGGATCAATTTATATCTTGGTTAAATTGCAAGTTCATGCCTTTTACTTTATAGTGAATGAAGTGAAAGGACGCATCCCTTTGTTACTGGTCGAAATGTCATTTCATAATAAATATTATTATTAAATATTATTAATAATATTATTAATGTCTTTAAATAATATTTATTTTGTTGGGTCGACTTGTGTGGATACCTCACGAAGCTATAAACACTAACACTCCCTCTTAGTGAGGGAGGTATCATCACATTGGAACACAACTGTATATTGTCTAATCGTCACGGCTTGTCTTGTACATTTCATCATCATAAGAAAGGTCTCTTATGATCAAGTCCTTCTAACCAAAACAATTTTTCCCACTGGAACCATATCATCTTTCCAATTATAATATATTATATGCGTGATCAACTTGATCATCCTAGACCAAAGAGGATTACTTCCTTATGCACATTATCATTCTAAAACCGAAAGGAGGTTGCACTCCTCGGGAAGACTCTTCTTCCAATTTACTAGTCATTACAACTAGAAGGCAGTGATGATTGTAGCTAGTCTGCCCCTCTGGGCCCATGCTCCACACAGGAGCACTCTCCACACATGGATACACTCCACAAATGATTCTTCTCCTTAGTCAAAAGAGCAACCGTAGAATCGGTTCTATGTTGACATACACAATGTTAACACTCCAATTCTCTTCTTGAGACTCTACCTAAGCTTCTCCTTAAATGACCAACCAGAGAATATGCTCCTATGTTGATATACACAATGTCAACACTTCAAGTCTCTTCTTGAGAATCTACCTGGAGCTTCTCCTTAAAAGATCAACCGGAGAATCTACTCCTATGCTGACATACACAATGTTAGCACTTCAAGTCTCCTCTCGAGACTCTACCTGGAGCTTCTCCTTAAAATCTCAACCGGAGAATATACTCCTATGCTGACATACACAATGTTAGCACTTCAAGTCTCCTCTCGAGACTCTACTTGGAGCTTCTCCATACCTAGTTGATGTTATTCTTCCCCTCACATTCACATATATTCATGTATAGGGCTCTAGTGTGTGTGCACCCACATTACACTAGACATTGTTTATTCCATAAGGGGTAGCTAGTCCCTATCAAATAAACAAGTCAAACCTGCTCTATAATGAGATAGATCAATCCACCATGGAGCAATCCCTTGTAGAGTATGCAATGTGACCTCAAGCCTTATTCACGCTTATCCAAATCACATGACTAAGAAAGATTGTGCAAGCACCTCGAGCCCTAATCACACCTAGCCAAATTGCATGGCTAAGCAAGGCTACGCCAGGGCCATTCACCACTAGCCAAGTCACATGGCCATTTCTTATGGTTGAATGTATCATTCTCCTTGGTCAAATCACATGACCAATCTGGTAGAATGTCTTCCCGATGCTGCACCCTGGAGAAACATCAACATCTCATCCACAAAAACCTTCCTCTTGATAATCAATCTTGGAGAATGTACAAGATCTGCAAATATGGGATACCTTGCCATTTATCACAAGATTATGATATTTGATCCCTTTATAACGAAAGCAATATTTGCACTGACTCCTCCTGAGTCATCTTAGAGACTAGTCTCCCCATCCCATCATAGGATGTCTGGGAGAAGGCATTTCCCCATACTGATCATCTCGTATTAATCTCCCCATCTCGTCACAAGATGTACGGGAGAAGGCACTACCTCATGTTGATCATCTCAAGACTATTCTCCCCATCATGTCACAAGATGTCCAAGAGAAGCCACTGCCCCATACTGATCATCTTGAGTTAATATCCCCATCCCATCATAAGATGTCTGGGAGAAGGCACTGCCCCATATTGATAATCTCGAGACTACTCTCCCCATCCTATCATAGGATGTTCGAGAGATCTCCCCACTCTGTCACAGAGTGTCCGGGAGAAAGCACTAATGTCCCCACCCTGTCACAAGGTGTCTGAGAGAGGGCATTATTCCATCTTGAGTCATGAGTTGATGAGTGAGAAACTAGGGACTAATCTCTCCACCCCACTTGGTGTTTGAGAGAAGGGATTGCCCCGCTCTGATACCATGTTGATTTTTTAATTATTTTCAAATATTGATTATTACTACCTTATGATATAACAGATATCATAGAATAACCATACACTGAAAATATCAACCACATATGCAATAGGATCACATAAATATAGCCAAGCCCAAGAGACGTGAGATTTATCATGAGATCAGAGTTGCATCCTTATCACTTCATTGTAGTAGAGAGATGGATCAATTTATCTCTTAATTAAATTGCAAGTTCATGTCTTTTACTTTATAGTGAATGAAGTGAAAGGACACACCCCTTTTTTGCTAGCCGAAATGTCATTTCATAATAAATATTATTATTAAATGTTAATAATAATATTATTAATGTCTTTAAATAATATTTCTTTTGTTGGGTCAACTTGTGACGATACCTCATGAAGCTATAAACACCAACAAATCCACATATGTAAACTGTTGGTTGTGGAGCCTGATCTCCAGATTTCGAGATATTATTATTCAGTCGTGTCCATACCCCGGGTTTGGTTATGATCCTGGCACGATCCCCAGGGGGTCCGGGGGAGTGGTTGCACTCCCCCGGCTAGGGGGCACAGGGGGCAGCGGGCCCTTGAGAAAGGGGGTTTGGGGGCAACACCCCCAAGTTACGGGGGTTTGGGGGAAACACCCCCAAGTTACAGGGGTTTGGGGGAAAATCCCTTGAGAAGGGGGTTCAGGGGCAATGCCCCTAAGAAAATGGGGGTTCGGGGGCGTAGCCCCCGAGGAAACTTTTGGGGGTTGTTTTCGCCACCAGTTTTCGGGCCCATGGTTTTGGGTAACCCGTGGTATTTTCCCATTGTATTTCCCTTATAAAAGAAAGACATTGTAACACAGCTAGGGTTGATGTATTAGGTATTATGCATTGTAAAGATCTCTAAGATCAAGAAGAGAGACTGTGAGACAATGAAGAGGAAGTGCAGCAGTTGTGCTGCAGGTTGTATCCCTTCACTTTGCTGGACGGAATAATAATAAGGACTGGCAACTTCAGTGTGGACGTAGCCCAAGTTGGGGTGAACCACGATATATCTGTGTCTCTCTTGTAATGTGTATGTGTAATTATATTTGCATTTATGTTTATTGTTATTGCTCTGCGATCCTGTTTTTCTAACATAATCATCGTATGATTATAACACTAGACAAGAAGAACCATTGACATTGACTAATATTCAAGAAAAAAGTCCTTGTATTAAACAATATCACAACAATATTGATAGGTGGATCATGATATATTATTCCACTAGCTACTAAGATTATCTAATATTTTACATTTGATTCATCACATTTTTCCTCATTTTAACATTTAGGATCAATACAAGGCACCATTGATATGAAGTAAAGGGTTAAAGCCAAACTATCCAAAGGAAGGGTTCTTATAGTAATAATAAATCCAAGGACTTAAAATGGCTTCTATAACTCCTCACCCCAACTCTTGTATTCCTTTAACAACTCTATTGAATTTAAAAGAATCCTATCAACTAGATATTAAATGCAAGATATGTAAATACTAAATTTTCACTACATCCCTTATAATGTAATTGGATGAATAATTCATTTATAATTTCAAAAACTAATAAATAAGATAAAAATTCATTTTTAAAATTCAAAAACTAATAATAATAATAATAAATTTAACGTACCTTTCATTAACCTCTTAAAACTCTTTTCTATGCTTATAAAACTATATAATACCATTCCTTACCATTATAGATTACAACATTATTGGGATCAACTCGTACTTGAAATTATGCAAATATGTTGGTGCTAAAAATTCATATTTTTGCTAGAATCAATTATAAAATAAAACTATTTTTTATGCTTATTTATTAATGTAATACATTATAGCGTACAATATTATTGGAATCAACAACATTATTGGGATCAACTCGTACTTGAAATTGTGCAAATATGTTTGTGCTAAAAATTCATATTTTTGCTGGAATCAATTATAAAATAAAACTATTTTTTATGCTTATTTATTAATGTAATACATTATAGCGTACACTATTATTGGAATCAACCATGTACTTGTGAAAAAATATTGTGCTAAAAATTTATATTTTATTTTTTTTGAAAATCGATTATAAAATTCAATTCAAATAATCTAAAAAGTGGGAAATTGGAAATGAGATGCAACACATACATATTATCCATTTGCCTTTATCATAAATTCAAATTTTATTAATTTTTATTTTGTTTTGTTTTAGAAATTTTAGTTATTTTAAAATGAAAGAAAATGAACATAAAATATTAATTTTTTTATAAAATTTACCAAACTCTTTATTCCATATTTATATTCATATCCATAATAATATTAAATTTTGATCAACTTTTTATTTATTTTTATTTAATAATTTTATCTTGTTTTATTTTAGAAATTTTAATTATTTTAAAATAAAAAATTAATATAAAATATTAATTTTTTTATAAAATTTACCATACTCTTTATTCCATATTTATATTCATATCCATAATAATGTTAAATGTTGATCAACTTTTTTAAATATGAATTGATTACACTTTCCTTTTTATTTCATATCTATATTAATATTTATAATAATTTTACTAAATCTTCCTTCTCCATATAAATTTGATGCATGGATACTATTTAAAGTTCATATTTGTATTCATATTCATAACAATTTTGAGAAGTGTTTATAAAAACCATGAACATTATGTGGTGGAACTATGAGAAGTGTTTATGAAACCATGAACAATGTGAATGGAACCATGTGAAGTTAAGGAGTCATGAACAAAGTTGGTGGAACTATGAGCAAATACTGGTGGAAGCATAAACAATGTTAATGGAACCATGAATAAATGTTGGTGGAACTATGAGTAATGTTTACAAAACCATGAATAATGTTGATGGAAGCATGAACAAAGTTGGTGGAACCGTGAATGTTTGATAGGACCATGAACATTTGGTGGTGGAACCGTAATATCCAATCTCCAAGGGTAAAACTCTAACCCTAGAACTCCAATATGCACGAGAAGATGAATAAAACTTAGCACCAAGACAAAGAGAGAGAGAGAAATAAACAAGTACAACTAAAGATCCAAGAGAGAGAGACATCCAAGATCATCACTAACATCTACAACACATTATACAACTTGATGAGAACCCTTGAGAGCTCTTGTTTTTTATAGGCTACATTTAGTGGTTATCTTTACCTCGAATAAAAAATTGTTGCTACTAGTAGAAACTTTTTGTCTAGGGCTAAAATTACACTTTTTAAAATCTAGGCGGATGCCATTGCAATCAAAATCGTAAATCGACCCCCGAATCAAAAAGGACTGCTACTGGTAGCACCCCTTTTTTCTGAGGCTAAAATCACCTATTGTTTGAAACTCTTTCTTTAACAACCAACAACGTTGCAGTCAAAACCCTAAATCAACCCCCAAATCGAAATGTGGTCTACCACGGAACCCCCATTTTTTCAAGGCCAAAATTACAACTTTTTTGAAACATTGGCCTTAACAGTTGGCGTCATTGCAAAGAAAATGTGAAAATCAACCCTCAAATCAAAAAGGGGTGCTACCAGTAGCAACCCTTTCCTCTATGGGGTTAAAATTGTGGACATTTCAAACCACAACCTAAAAATTATATTCAATTTTTAAAAAAAATCATTTTAAGAATAATAGAAAAGACAAATTTGACCCCAAAACATAAATTTTTTAGAAAAAAAAATTAAAAATTCTAAAAATAAAGCAAATTTAAACCAAAAATTAAAATTAAAAAAAAAATAAAAAACTTTCAAAAAGTTAAAAATTAACTTTTAAACTTAAATTAAATAAAAAAATTAACTTAAATTAGGTTAAATTCCCGGATGCGAGTGACGAATGGGCCTCGTCAAGAAGAAGAGTTGATGGGACACCAATCCTGCCCTCTGCCACCTTTCCCATGCAATTAATATGAAGCATGGTGGGCATGTGTGGAGGAGGGAGAACATGCAGTGGGAGGATCTTACTGTATCGCGGCTATGTGTGAGCTTGGTTCTGGAGATAAGACCTTGCATGGGCTGAATGTGGGGATGATTGTGGTGTATTTTCTAATGATTACTATCGGTCGGTCGATGGGAAATCCAACGAGCGAGCATGATGACCCAAGGTGGTCATTTCGCAGCTGGGAAATTTTTAACAGGCATCTAGCGCCAGGTGAATCCCATGAAGGAAAGAGTGTGAATCACTGGGAAATAAAGGATCCAAATCGAGGTGGGTGGTTGGAAATCCAAATTTGGGATAGCGGAGGGCTTTCTAAGGCTCATGTTCAAGTCATGGTGCGATCGGCGTCAGGGAGGAAGACTGGAAAACAGGCTTCCCACATGCCCTGTGTTGAGAGAGAGTTGGAAGAGGCGAAGCAGGAGTTTGCAGAGATGTTCCTAGGGATGCCAAGCAATATCTAGAATAGATCGAGCAAGAAATTGATAGGGTGAAGGACAACCCAAAGGCTGAGGAAACCTAAGTGGAATGAGTTGTGTAAATTATGGACACAGGTTCGTCTCACTCGCAAGAGACAAAGTAAGGAAAGACTGCATTGTTATATTGGAAGATGAAGATTTTGTTGGGGATAGTGCCAATGGACCCTATGGGTAAGAGACGATGGCTCAATATCTGGTGGTAGAGGACTTTGCTTGGACCAGAAACCAAATCTTGAAGATTCAGGCCACACTAAGTAGCATTGTGGATGGCAAGGAGTTGTCCAAGAGAATCAACACATTGGCTTAGGCTACCATTGGCAAGTGTTAATTTTTCAGAATTTACTTCAATCTGATCTAGGATCTTAACTGAGAGAACAACATGTATAGCATATCTACAGCATATCAATCACGAACACAATAATGCAAGCACACAAGAGACACAGAGTTAATTGGGGAAAACCATCAAGGTGAAAAACCCCAATAACTTCCTCAGAGATAGATAGAGAAATGATACAACCCAAGCATAAGAGATAGACATCTCCTAGCAGCAGCTTCTCCTCCTCCAGAAGTGCGCCACTCTCCCAAGAGTGTGAGAGAGAATAGAATGATGAAATAGAGTGCCTCCCGCACTCTATTTATACTTGACTTGACTTGCCTAATAACCTTTACTAGGTCGGCCTTAACTTAACCACATAACATAATGCTGACTGGGCCGACACCCAACAGGGTGGTATAATAACCCTTTGACCCACATGGCCAACCCCCAATAGGGTGGTCTAATAACCCTTCGACCCACATGACTTATACAGAGCCGACCCCAACAAGGTGGTCTAATAACCCATCAAGTATAAGTTATGAAACTTACAATATAAATGATGACACTTCCGTATAGAGGAATAATAACATCTCTATAGGAATACAAACACTTATGTATAGAGGAATAATACCATCTCTATAGGAGTACAATATACATATATAAAATACATTATGAAGTTACATATACATCAACACTCCCTCTTAACTAGGAAGGTATTTCTCGACACAGGTCTTCTAGCACAAGTCTTCTTCTCTGGATCAACGTCACTGGATAATCGTCATCGAGTCATCGTCATCGTCACTGCTGCTGCTATCTCAATCAATCTCTGAATCTACTCATCATAAGAAGTTCTATAGAGCCAATCCTTTTTCATATTGGATGTAGGCCCACCACCTGCAGGTATTCATCATCACTGGCCATACTGTGGAATCCTCGGGACTCATTACGTGCGTCACAAAACCTCGCAAGAGCATCCCAGGCTGTTACGAGCACACGGCTCTACCTGTAGGATCTCCCAGGGCCATATTATATGTGACCTCACCACAAAACCTCGCAAGAGCATCCCAGGCTGTTACGAGCACACAGCTCTACCTATAGGATCTCCCAGGAACATATTACATGTGGTCACCACAACCTCACAAGAGAATCCCAGGCTGTTACGAGCACACAGCTCTACCTATAGGATCTCCCAGGGCCAAATTACATGTGGTCATGGCAAAACCTCGCAAGAGCATCCCATGACTTATTATGGGCACACAGCCCAACCTATCGGATCTCCCAGGGACATATTATATGCCATAGGACAAAACCTCGAAAGAGCATCTACCAGATATCCCAGGGCCAAATTATATGCCATAGGAAAAACCTCGAAAGACTATCTGCAGATCTCCCAAGGCCAAATTATATGTCCTCCCAAAGCAAAACTTCGAAAGAGCATTTGCCAGATATCCCAGGGCCAAATTATATGCCATAGGCAAAACCTCAAAAGACTATCTGCAAATCTCCCAGGGCCAAATTATATGCTTATCTGCACAACCTGTTCCACGGCCATAGAGTATCAACCTGATACTCGTCATACATCATCCTGATGTACACATGGTCATCCTGATCATCATCACTGCAATATCTTGTTGCATGTCATCTGGAGCAACATCCTGAAGCCGTCATCCATGATCATCCTGATCATAGAATGCATCTACCTGATGCATACACAGTATCTGCCTAATATATATCATCATACATGATCTACCTGATCATACAATGTATCCACCTGATACATATACAAATACATGATCCACTTGATCATACCCGATACATATCAACATACATGATCTACCTGATCATACAACGTATCCACCTGATACAAATACAGATACATGATCCAAGCATCCAACATGATGCATATACAAAATACATACAAATGATCCAACTGATCATATCCAGCATACATACATAAATGATCCAACTGATCATATCCGGCATCCAACATGATGCATACATACATAAATGATCCAACTGATCATATCCGGCATCCAACATGATGCATACATACATAAATGATCCAACTGATCATATCCAGCATCCAACATGATGCATATACATATACAGAGCAGTAACTGGAGCATCGTCCTGATGCTCATCATCCATGATCCTTCTGATCATCATAGCATCGTCCTCTTCAGATCATCTCATCGTCCACGAAGCACAGCCCAGATGCACATCATCCAGCACTTACACCACCGATATGGGAGAACATCTACCACCATTCGGGGAAGGCTCCAGCTCTTACTTTTTCACCATGGGAGAACACATCTACCACCATGTGAAAAATGGCTTCAGCCCTTACATCTATTCCATGGGAGAACACATCTACCACCATGTGAGAATGGCTCAGCAATTACATCACGACCATGGGAGAACACATCAACCATGTCAGAAAATCTCATGTGCATCTCCATCTTCCGGACTCATCACTTCCCTTTGGAAGGAACCTCAATCTGAAGTGCACCAAGCCTCTCTCTGAAGTACTCAAACTGCACTCTGGCCAATGGCTTGGTCAATACATCTGCAACCTGCTCATCCATCACAACATACTCTACTTCGACTGTACTCAGTGCTACGCAGGACTGCTTCCTTCTAAACCAAGAGATCACACCTGATCCCATACTGAAGCAGCACCCAGATGTGCTCTTCCTATCTGCAGCATTGCCTGCCCAATCTGAATCAACATAACCTTGTAGGTTAAACTTTTGATTCGCATCATACTTGAGCCCATAATCAACTGTACCCTTCAAGTACCTCAGAATATGCTTTACAGCAACCAGGTGAACAATCCTCGGATCCGTCAGGAATTGGCACAATGTGTTCACTGCAAAGCAAATATCTGGTCTCGTGTTCGTCAGGTACATTAAGGACCCAATCATCTGACGATACATAGAGACATCAACCGGCTCAGATGAAGCATCATACAGAAGCTTCAGGTTCGATGCCATAGGTGTGGCCATGGCCTTACAGTCCATCATCCCGAAACTCTTCAGGATATCTTCTGCATACTTCCCTTGTCCAAGGAAGTTCCCATATGCACTCTGCCACACCTCCATACCTAGAAAATAGTGCATCATCCCCAAGTCCTTCAACTCGAACTCGGTAGCAAGCTTTCGCTGCGTGTCGGCAATCAATCTATCTTCACCTGTAATAAACGAGTCATCCATATACAAAAGTAGTATCACTAGATTTCCTTCCTCAACCTTGTAGTAAAGGTTGGAATCCGCTTTACTCTTGGTAAAGCCCAAACTAGATAGAAAGCTGTCTATCCTACCATCCGGTGCATGCTTGATCTTATAGATCCATTTGGAAGTCACAGCAGACTTCCCTTCAGGTCTTGGGACTGCATCCCAAACATCATTCTTCATGATTGACTGGTACTCCTCGATCATGGCATTCTTCCCGAATCCTGGGAACTTCAATATATTCAATATCTTCAATAGATATATTTGTTGCTGGAACAAATGTTGTAGTCCTTCTTTTGTAGGTGAAGGTATACAATCTTTCCTACAAAACAAGTTAAATTGCATGATTATAAACATCTCATAGTTTTCAGAACAAATTCTTACACATAAAGAAATATGTCATACAGTCATGCAATTATTTTAGCCAATGCTTCAATACAACATTTATCCATATCCAGTAACTTTCTAGATGTCTTCCAATCTCTACCAGAACATTGTTAAGAGTGTGCACAACTCCCAATATGTCAGCAAAGAGGTTTCATTCTAGATAAGTAGCAATGGAATGTTGTACAGTGCCATAGGCCACTTACCCATCATATGCAAATTAGTAGTATACTGTTCATTAATGCAACTATTCTAATATGCATAATACACAACCTAATTCTAGGAACATGAGTATATACATTATTGAACAGTATTATTTAAACAATAAAATATGCAATGAATGATAATTCAAATACTTATCTTTGTTTGTTTGTTGGGTTGACTCCCTCTCAGTCTCTACTTCTTTTCTGCAACTCCATTCTGATGTGGATTGTGAGAAGTGGTCAACTCCCTTTGAATATCTGCATCCTTGCAGAAACTACTGAAGTGTGCTCCTTCTTGATCTTTTCTTCCTTGCAAGAACAACTGGAGTGTGTGCTCCCTCTTGATCTTTGCTTCCTTGCAAGAACAACTGGAGTGTGCTCCCTCTTGATCTTTGCTTCCTGGATTACCTATCCTTGAACTTATATCCATCACTATGCATGCTTATTAGTATCATCATTGTGTTATCCTTGAGGTCTCATACATAATCACACATTCATTAGTATAACCTTAATACTATCAAAACACAATAATCTTAAACATGTATAGTCATGATCCTTTCAGACACGGATAATAAACATTAGTATTCAAGGTTTCAAGGAAGTCTTCCTTTACTCATGCATATTCTTATTTGATCATAGGACTCTTCTGGTTAGTTAAATCATCAATCAAGATAAGAGACATAAAATGTATAAACCCTTGATTACTTACATTTCTAACTTTATGACTAAACATAACCAATCATACCAAGTATACTTATATAAGGGATCCTAACACAAGGTAGGATTCTAACTTGATATAGGAAAAACATACCAGGATTGGTACGTTAGCTAGTTATGTCTAACATACCCACATGATGTCTTCTTGTTCTCTTCAATGACTTGAGCTAGTAACCTGCATATCTCATAGGCTAACCATTATAGAACCAAGTTATACATACCTCGTTAGTAGATCTTCTAAGTGATCCATGACAATGGATGAATCTTTGTCTTTATGTCATCATAATCATATGTTCTTGAACTAGAACATGATTTGTCTTTCTTGGTGTACCTTTCATGTTAGCGGATAACATAAACCTCATACAACACCATAATGCATTAGTACAATCATAAGTGTCAACACCCTAATCAATGAATATCTTCTATCATGCATTCATAATTTTATTAAGGTGATACGACAAGTCTAAATTTAATCAAGATTGTACTAACCGTAATAACATGAAGACAAACATACCATAAACTTAATCATGAACAAATCTTGAAACATACCTCGATAAGTCATACCTGTCGAGATTGCTTGTAATCTTCTTATGTAAAGCCTTAGCCTCATCGCCCTCTGAAACAGGAACGTCTTCACTTATGCAGGTGACCAATCCATTCTCTTCTAATATTAACCCAATCCACTTGATTTGCAGGAACTGGATCTGGAGCTGGATTAGGGTTTGTCAGAGAAACCCTAAAAATTCAAAATTTGAATTTCAAACTTCCGAAAGGATAGAAATATGCACCTTGATGAGCTGATCAAGCTAGTATACTCAAAATTTGAAAACTGCAAAGTTTCACCCCTCAAATTTGTCTTTGAAACTTCTGGATTCACTAGACATGACCCTGAACTAGGGTTTGATAAATCCCACCCTTCTTCCCAATCAAAAGGTTCGATCCAAAGCTCTAAGCTTCTATTTTTCTGAGGAGCTTCCAGCTGTGGTCACAGATTTCAAAAATTCCCATTTTTGCAGAAGCCCTAATTTTCCACTTTTCCGATCAAAGTCCCGAACTAGGGTCTGATCAAGCCTGGCCTTCTACCCAACCAAAAATTTTGATCTTGGTTTCTAAATTTCGATTTTGATGAGTAGCATTCAGCCGTAGTCTCTGATTACAAAAATTCCAACTTTCTCTGAAACCCTAAATTTCAGAAGCCATGAATGAAGGTGCTCAAAAATAATTATGTTTTGACAGAAATATGTACCTGATTGTTTCTGGTGTAACTCCAAAATTTTTGATCCATAGGGTCTAAAAACTTTTTATGTGATATTCTGACCTGTCATCTTTCTAACCCCACAGGTCTGACCTCAAATGGATTCTCTGAGAGAGATTTATTCCAAGTGTCACAACGTGACTTGTTTATGGGATAAAACAGGAGAGCGAACTTGTACGGTGTGCCACGTGTCACTGGTTCAGTTTTGGCCTCTGAAAAATTTACCTGAGAAAGTACAGTCTGTGCGCTACCTGTCACTTTTTACGAAATTTCATTTGGAGCTTCATAGCCCAAGTTATGACCTTTTTTCCAAAGTCACCTGTTTATGACTAAGATCTGGAAGAGGCAGAAACCCTATATTGTACAGATCATAAATCACAAAGTACAATGAATTAGAGGTTTTCCTTTGGAAACAAGGTACATGGGGATCTTAGCTTCGCTCTGTATGATTTTCAGACCCTGAAACCTCGCCGAAATTTATTTATAGCAAAAGTGCTACGATGACTGGTTTTTGCTATATCAAGCCCTAGCATCGCAAGTGCAACAAATGTCATACATGCCATACCATGCCTTCTTTCAGGCTAGCTCTGATACCATGTTAATTTTTCAGAATTTACTTCAATTTGATCTAGGATCTTAATTGAGAGAACAACATGTACAGCATATCAATCATGAACACAATAATGCAAGCACACAAGAGACACAGAGTTTACTTGGGGAAAACCATAAAGATGAAAAACCCTAATAACTTCCTCAGAGATAGATAGAGAAATGATACAACCCAAGCATAAGAGATAGACATCTCCTAGCAGCAGCTTCTCCTCCTCCACAAGTGCGTCACTCTCCCGAGAGTGTGAGAGAGAATAGAATGATGAAATAGAGTGCCTCCCGCACTCTATTTATACTTGACTTGACTTGCCTAATAACCTTTACTAGGTCGGCCTTAACTTAACCACATAATATAATGCTGACTGGGCCGACACCCAACAGGGTGGTCTAATAACCCTTTGACCCACATGGCCGACCCCCAATAGGGTGGTCTAATAACCCTTCGACCCACATGACTTATACAAAGCCGACCCCAACAAGGTGGTCTAATAACCCATCAAGTATAAGTTACGACACTTACAATATAAATGATGACACTTCCGTATAGAGGAATAATAACATCTCTATAGGAATACAAACACTTCCGTATAGAGGAATAATACCATCTATATAAGAGTACAATATACATATATAAAATACATTCCGAAGTTACATATACATCAAGAGCAAGTTGTTCGGGCCTAAGCCCACGTAGGGACCGTCCCATGACTCTCACCAAGCTCCTACTCCGCAAGTGGTAACCATCTCCGATGATGTTTAGTTTTAGAGAATTCATTCTCTCATGTGTTTTGGTTTTACTTGGCTTAGACTATTAACAATTGATAGCAGTTAAGGAAGACCTATTTCATTCTCGATCTAGCAATGTTTTGGGACTTGTTATGATTTGCTTTGGAACTGGTTATTGTTTGTTTTGAGTCTTCATTGTTTGGAAGGTCGAGTTTCCCATTAAGTTGGCCTTTCCTTCACACTTGGCATTTGCTTTGTACATGGTGGACAGATAGTTGACAAATGTATTTTCCCTTTTAATTATTTAATATAGTGTAAATATAATCTTTAAAAAGTCTTAAATTAATTTAAATAATTAAATTAAAAGTTTGAAAAACAAAAAAAAATAATAACAAAACTTTTACAAATAGAAAAAGTGGGGAATCGAGCCTCCCCTTATCTCACCCCCCAACTCCACAATCGAGCTTCCCCTTATTTCTCTCTCTTCCTCCCCTTTTTGTTTTTTAACTTTTTTTTATCTTTTTTTAAGTTTTGTAATTATTTTTTTCAAACTTTTAATATAATTTTTAATTATTTTTAATTTTTTAAATGATTTTAATTTTATTCTTATTTTTTAATTTAAATTGGTTTATTTTGTTTTAGTTTTTATGGTTTTTTATTTTTTTAATTTATTTTATTTTTAGAATTTTTAAATTGTTTTTTTAATATAAAAAACATGCTTTGGGTTCAAAATTGTTGTTTGTATTATTTTTAAAGTGATTTTTTTTAAGTTGAATATATATTTTAGAGTGATTTTTTTTAAGTTGAATATATTTTTAGGTAGTGATTTTGAAATGCCTGCTGCAATTTTAACACCACAGAAGAAAGGGTTGCTACTGGTAGCATTTATTTTCTATTTAGGGGTTGGTTTTGGCATTTTGTTACAATGATGTTGACTGTTAAGGTTATGGTTTTAAAAAAATTGTAACTTTAGCCTCTGAAAAAAAATTGAGATTCCATGGTAACACCACTTTTTTATTTGGGGATTGATTTAGGGTTTTTATTGCAGCGACACCAGTTGTTAAAGCAGGTTCCAAACAATATGTGATTTTAGACTCGAAAAATAAAAGGGTGTTATTAATAGCATCAGTGTTGATCCAGGGGTTGATTTACAATTTTGATTGCAATGGCACTGACTGGTCTTTAAAAAAAAGTTGTAATTTTACACCTAAAGAAAAATAATAATAAAAAGGTTTCGACCAATATCAACAATTTTCAATTTGGGATTTTTTTTTGGTGTTTTTGACACAAAAATACAATTTTTTATGGCTAAAGTTAATGTTTTGAGTATAAATTTATTGTCAACTTGTATAATGTGTTCTACTTCACAATAGCAAACCCTAATCACAAGAGAAAACTCCAGCCAAGGCACCATCCTTTCATTCCATTAGCTTCTCCTAGTACACAAATGAGATGTGATGCTTGTTCATAAAAGGACTCGCCTTCCTTTATTTATATGAGAGGTAAGGGAGGCCAACAATACTATGTCGGCCTAAGCCCTTACAAACAACCTACATGAGTCCTTGTAGGCCACACAAGTGAGACATCCACTTAAGAGTACAAGTGTTATGATCAGATGTAATGAACAATAATGACTCCAAGGTGATTTAACTATGCAAGGCAAGTCCACACCACTCCATCACAAACCTCCATAGACTCCATCTATCCTTCAAAGTAAAGTACTCCATTGGGTCAACTACCCCATGCAAGAACATTGTCAAAGCCCCAAGCATCCCATAGTCATGTTCAATTCTCTAAGAAATAAACCAAGACACCACATGCCAACTAGGGCTTGAAGCCCTCCTCCACGATGCAAAACACTCAACATCCCCTAAAGGGCACTCTCCAATCAAGCGGATCTTCCACAAGGCCTGAATGAAGGGCGTCCACCAAACTACCAAAAGATCTCCAATACATAAGGTAAAAAGGTCAAGCCAACACCATACTAAGGTCAAGCATCCACTGAGTAAGCTATCTCAACTATGCATATCCATCGTTAACCATCTTTCATGATGCAATCCACCTCATACCATCCAGGGTCTAGTCATACACAATGCACACCCCCAAACATGGTGTAAACACTTTCGGAGTAACCCAAAAGTCTAACATTGTATGGGCTCTTGAACATGTGAAAGAATACACCATGGCAACAAGCTCTGATACACGACTACTAAGATATGGCATTTCATTTTTCTTTGACTATTGGACTTCTTCAAATGGACACAAGCATAGCATTAGTTGACTCAACCGACAACTCCATGAATTACAAGAAACAATGCCTCCTTTGACAATGGCTAGGTGGCAATGAGGGCAATCTGAATGGTAGCCCTTCTATTAACGATTAAGCTTAGTCTTCTTCATTCAAATGTGTGGATGGGTCTCCATTCTCAAAATGGCGACAATGAATCCTAATCTTCCTCTAATACCATGAAACGATTGGCAATGAACAACAATGGCGTGTAGTTAATGATTTAGGAATGAATGAACAAAGAAACCATGGGTTAATGTAATGAACATATAGAATAATAAAGCATGCACCAAACCTCAAGTATGGTGAATCCCTAATAGAGATGAACTGAAAAATTATATTCAATATTAGCATATGTCATCAAATACAAATGCAATGAGTCTCTTTTCTAGGGATCATGTCACCTAAAACCTAAAGCATAAAACCTAGTTGCACCCTAATTATAACCTAAACATGAATTGACATTTAATTGAATAAGTCTCACTTCTAAATCGTGACTTTATTATATTAGAAAATTATTATATCAGAGAATCCTTATAGTCTAATAGGATCTCCTCCTCTCCAAACACGTGTTCTTCTCAACTCCCAAATGCAAAAATGGGCAACGTCCAGCTTGACTCCCTATTCTCTAAATTGTAATCAATGATTCCAGTAATCAAACTCTACAACAATCTGATTTTGGTTCTCTATTAGTGATCCCTTTAATGGCATCCCTCAAATCAACCTATGGCCAATCAACTTTTTAAGAGACCGAACAATTTCAATGCCAATTCCATTGGCTCAATCCCATGTCCATTCATTTTCTTTAAAATACAATCAATGACTCCAACAATTGGACTCTACAACAATCCAATTTTGGTTCTCTGTTAATGACTCTAATGGTTGCCCTCAAATTGATTATTGCCCAATCAATTTTTTAAGAAGAAATCGAAAGATTTCAATGCCAATCCCATTGGCTCAATCCCACTTCCATTTGAACTACACCAACAAATTCTCTAGTTGATTACTCATGGATGGTTGGGACAAATAGTGTTCAGGCCTCTCCTTTGGTGCAAGTGCCAATGCTCTATGTCTTCAAGATGGTCCAACTAAACCCCTCTTCCTTATTTGACATTCCTTCTATGCTTGTTGCTAGAGGGTATCTAGAAAGCCAACAACCAATCATTTTCCAAATAAGTCGTTACACATTCTTCCTGGTAAGGAAATAGTGTTTAGGCCTTTTCATTTTTGGCCACATGGCAACCACTAATTAGTCACCTTATACACATGGCACCCCCCGATGTGGCCACGTCGCATGCTAGCTAAGTCATGGTCTTTGGGCCACCTTGTTGGCTTATAACTTGCACCTTTTCTTGCTACCTTATGCCTTTTCTGGTGCGGAGTGCAAGGTTAGGTCCCCCCACCTCCCTCTCGTCGACCTCTACATGGCTTGTTCTCCACTTGGTCACCCTTATGTCTTTTCTGGTGTTGGGTGTAGGATGTGAAGTGCAACGGTTAGGCTTCACTCAACAACCTCTGCATGGCTTACTCTCTGCTTGGTCCACAACTCGGCGAGTTTTGGCCTTCACGAAGTGCAGAGTGAAAGATTCTACGCCCTCTGACTCTTGTTACTTCCTCCACATGCTCGCAACTCTGCATGTCTTGCTTCTTATGCATGGTACAAAGTGTGGAACTAAGGCTTCCACTTCACCTTTCTCACACCTGCAACTACAAATACCTCCACACACTTGGACATTATGAAAGCAACCGGGAATTTTTCTAAGGTGTGAAAATCAGACTTATAGCATAGAAAATAACCAATGCTCTCCAGCACTAAATATCCAAAGAAATAACTTCTACCATACCATAACTTTGAGGATCCATTTCAAATCAGGCTTAGCAAAGCAATGTTAAGACTCTTGGTGGAAATCCTTTTGCTTTCCCACGTGTCTCAATTCTTTGTCCAACAACCCTTCAGGTAAATATGTAATGATGATTATCCTCCTTTTTCCCCCTTAATTGAATAATGTTATGAAGGTCACTTGGATTCACAACATTTCATTTTCGCTTCATGATACCTTTTGGCCCTAATATAGTAATTTATGTACTCTGGTCATTATTTATTTCCCCACCAAGAGAATTTAAGCACGTAAGATTCTTGGATGATGAGTGTAAAACTTAATTTGAATTATCAAACTTCTACAATTTTGCAAAACAATTATATATGGACTTCATGAATACAGATCTCTCATGGACTTGCAACTTAAGTTACCAAAACTTGATTTGAATTATATAACTTCTACAATTCAGCAAAACAGTAATATAAGGACTTTCTGAATACAGAGCTCTCATGGACTTGCAATTAAAATTACGAAAAGTGCAGGTGTAGATGATGTGAGAAAATGACATATTCTCACACTTTTAGGATTTTAGGATTTCTCAAGGTTCGAGTTTTCAAATTTCTTTAGACATTTAAAATATAGATGTGCAGATTTTATAAATTAGAATCAAAAACCAAAAATTGCAAATGTAGATTCACAAATAGAATTCAATGCAATAGCCTCGTAAGAGAATCTTCTAAGGTCCTCTCTTAAAGTTTGGAGCTAATTTTCAATATTCTTTCTTCGAATTTGTTATTACGTGTTTGAGCATGAGATCCATCATAGGTCACACAAAAGTTATCGAACCCTTGATAAGCTTGTCACGTATCCATTTCCTTCGAATTCATTTTAGGAACAAATCTCAAAGGATCCTTGAAGGAATAAAGCATACAAGGACCCTTAAAGCATCGGGATTCGGGTCTGTTTATGGTACTAGATTCTAGACATAGATGGATCAGATAACAAAAATGGAAAGTACCTACAAAAATTTACAGGACCAAAATGTCACATTTTTTAATGTTATATGTGAAGCAGTGTTATTAAAACTGAACCAGTTTTGCCAAAACCGGCCCATTAAACTGGTTAAACAAGGGTTGTCGATTCCAACCAGGCGTCAAAACCCAAAACGGTCAGTTCCATACAGGACAAACTTCTGTGATGGAACCAACCAATTATGTGATGGAACAGGCCAGTTCGGTACAAAATCAGCCTTAAATCCTTGGTCCTTGAACCAGTTGGTTCCATTCTAATCTGTACGTGGGCAGATGGGACAACAAAAATTACCCCCAAAACTTTTATTTAAAAAACCTGGTAATTACTGGTAATATTAAATTCTTAAAGTAAGGGTTGGCATTTTCCTTGGTCTTTCATTTTCTATTACATTCTCCTTTTTCATCAAGGAAAATGTAATAGAAAAAGAAAGACAAAGGAGAATGCCAACTTTTGCTTAAATTTGTAATATTACCATTAAATGTTTCAGGATGTTTGATAGTGGTTTCAACCTCATCGGACTTCATATGGACAAAGTAGAAATTTAGATCCCGTTCAGAATTCATCAAACTTAACAATTTTCAGGATTTCAGGATTAAGAAGCTCTTGATTAAATCTCAATCCTATACTCTCATACACAATAGAATCCAATGGAAACACTGCAATTACTTAAGCAAAAACTTCGTAAAAATGTACCCTTTACTCAAGCAAAATCACTAATTACGCATGTTAAGCTTTTTCTGCTTTCTTTTTAAAGCTTGGATTATGAAGTTTTGTCAAAATTGGGGGCTGTTCGCTAATGTCCCTAGAGGATTGACTTCAAGACTTGAGGTAGAGGCAAAGGCAAGATCCTAGTGGAGACGGCAAAGGGTGCTACTGGTGATGAGGAACCTAATATAGGCAATGGTTTTGATGATATGTAATATTTGTTGTAGCATGATGTTTTTTGGACTCTAAAGACCATTTAAAGCATCTTTGTTTGTGTATTTTGGTTCAGATATAAGTTGCACTCAGTGCTATTTTGGTTATATGCACCCTTGCTGTATCCATGAGAAAACTTTGCATTTTGTATCTAATGGTTTGGATTCACATGGATGTACATGAATATATGTGTTCTCATAAAAATTTGAATATTTTATGTATTTTTTGGTCATCCAGCTTTATTTTATGGTTTTTCTGGTTCCAGTCTAATTCCAACCGTTTTCCAGTTTTCTAAAGTCCACCGGTTCGATGACCAGTCCAGTTCTGATAACATTGATGTGAAGTCCATGTTTTTTGGATACATTTGACTTGTACTATGCAACTTTATGTGTATATCCTCGTCTAGTCTGCTTTTGCATGTGTTTTTGTTTCAAAGTAGATAGAATGCAGGACATCCAAGTAGAAGATATAGCTAGCAAACCACAAGAAGGGAAAGTTCAACACAGGTAGTTTCAAACAGACCTGGAAAACTTTACCAGGAAAAAAAAATTGTGACTTTACTTGCAGACACTCGTTTGTTTGTAATCCTAGTTTATGTTTCCATCAATAATATAACATAACTACTCTCCTTTCAGTCAATAAGCATTAAGAAAGCAGTTAACCATAAAAGTATAGAATAATGAAACATATATAAAATAAATACAGTTATTAAGGGCCCCCTCTTGAATTCATACATGCATGTGTTTGATAATGAAATATGCTTCAAACAATAGAAGCTTGCTATGTAACACGCTATCCAAATGGGGAACTGGAATTTCCCAACATATTGACTCCAAGATGATTCAAAGCTTTTTTATGATATGACCGAGGGTCTTTGATCTGCTAGGAAACATCTGGTCCTTGATCAGAAACAAAATGGATAATCAATACTTCCACTGTTTCTTGACAAGGAGATTCCTTGTTCTTTTGTTGTTGATAGCATCAACTAAGTAGCTTCTTTTGCTGCAGACCCATAGCCAGCTTATTTTGTCAACACATGTTAAGCCTTAGAAAATACACCAGTAAAAAAATTGCAAATTCCTGCACAGTCAAACATGTTGATAATAACTGACCTTCCATCAAAGAATTTTCAACAATGCTTGTTAAAGCCTCCGCCTAGGCAGTTGTTGCCGGCCACGCCTACAACAAAAAGAGCACTGCGAACAAACTAGTATTGTAGCAACAAGAACCAATTCGAGCAGCGGCAACACCTTCAAGTCTGTCATTTACAATCTTTGTAAATCATTCCTGATAGAATTGGTTTTTTTCTTCAATCCCGTCACTCAAATATACTTTTGAACGATTCTAGATTTGCCAGGTTTAGATTGTACCCAGCATTGATTAGTAAAAACTTAGAATTGAATATCAAGAACACTATCAGGACATTTATAACATCAGAATGACTAAACTACCATGTTACCCTTGAGTTTTTGGATCGTATCTTTGAGTTTCTTTTCATCGTGCTTCAGTGATGTTAATGCAGTTTCTTCTGACAAGAATTTTCGCTTTGCATGCTCTCTTTCATGTTTATTTCTGGAGAATCTTTCTTTGTTACGTGGGAAATTTTCCAGCAGATTCCCTGTGATAGCCTTCCCAGACTTCCTGCAAGTATTAGGACATCTTATTTTCCCATAATATTCATCACTGCCGTCACAACAATCTGCAAACAGGTTCAATATGTGAATAGAATGCCAAAAATTATCCTATAACTATTATTAGAAAATTCCAGCCTGAACAAGGTGTTATTAAAGCAGTCTGAAATTAGAGCATGACTGGAAAGGAGAAATAGGTTGACGTTTGACTCTCCAAGAAACGTAAGGCCAATGTGAAGACCTGATCATATTTAGGGAAGATTCCAGAAAATAAGGGAAATGATGCTTAAAATCGTATCATCCTCCACTATCAAACAAAAAATATCCAATGATCAATCAAGATAAAAGTCAAGTAAACTTATTGGGAAAACAGGTTAAGCCGGTTGAATTAGGAAAGACTCCATACCAATCTGTTGAGAGGTTCAAGAATTCCAAGATGATTTAAGTTTTAAAATGAGTATTGAAGGGCCATTAGTCCATAAAAGTCTTCCTATGTCAAATATTCATATAATGTTATTCAGAACACAATATAATTAATATATTATTAGAACAGTTAGTTGGATACATAAATTATCCATAATTACTTTAATATTGTATAAATATGTCAAACAAAGAGAATGTGTAACAGCCCTGCTTAAGAATTCAATATTAAAACAAGAGATAACACATCTTCAATATATTAGAGGACTGTTTGAACCGAAAAGGGGGATAAATATTTTTCAGAGACAAAGAATAGAGCATGGAAATAAAAGGGGAGAGAGAACATGGAATGGCCTATTAATTAATAGCATTCCATACTGCTATTAATAGCATGCCATGCTCCATCAATAGCAGGCTAACAAGCTCATAAATGGAAACCACTCTAGATATGGTATGAGGGCATATAAAACTAATAAATATAGTGGCGACAGCCATTTTCCTCTCATGAACAAACACTTTCTCTTTATGTTTAATGCACACTTTTACTCTATAATTGCAACAATTTTAGTCATAAATACAATAATCATTATTCTTGGGGTAAACTGGGGCCATTTAGTATACATTCAGTTTTCAAACTAAGATCTTTCTCATAGTTATTACACTAGCACCACAACAAATTGGTTTCAGAACTAAGATACTGCATTGCATCTCTTCCAAAAGAGATCAGCATCAACAGGTAAGGAAAAGACTATCCAAATGATTAAGGAGGCAGACTGTTGTAAATTTACATCTCCATGATACACAGATCTGCCTTCAAAGAATTTGTCCTACAACTAAAACAGAATGCCTGAAACACCATCAAAGCTTCAAATCTTCAAGCACTGAATGGAAAGCTCAGAAGTGCAAACGCCACATATCAAGAGATGAGATCAGTCCTGAAAAAGATGAACTCTGATCTAGGAAATCTGCAGCATGAACGCAATGGACTGCAAGCTGGAATTCTGTAACAACAATCACTATCTGCTCATTAACACAATAGAAGGATTACAATACTATCCAAGATGGACTACAATGGCTTCTCTCAAGCCTTCATACTCACACTATGTATTCACGCACTGCATTGTTAGACTTTCAGATTACTCCAAAAGTGTTTACACCATGTTTGGGGGTGCTCCATGAGATTTGTGGTACATTGTGTATCACTAGCCCCGGGATAGTCCAAAATGGATTGTAGCATGAGAGATGGTCCGGGAAGGATATGCATAGTTGAGATAGCTTGCTCAGTGGATGCTTGAGCTCAGGATGGTGCTGGCTTGGCATTCTTCGCTTAGGCATTGGAGATCTTCTAGTAGTTTGGTGGACATCCTTCACTGAGGCCTCGTCGAGGAGCCACTTACTTGGAGAGCACCCTTCAAAGGATGTGGAGCATTTTGCATCATGGATGGGAGCTTCAAGCTCTAGTTGGCATGTGGCAGCTTGGTTTCCTGTTTGGAGAATGGGAAATGCCTCAAGGATGCCTAGGGCTTCGATAGTATTCTTGCAGGGTGTAGTTGACCTAGTGGAGTACTTTGCTTTAGAGGATAAATGGAATCCATGGAGGCACGTGATGGAGTGGTGTGGACTTGCCTTGCGTAGCTACATCACCTTGGAGTCATTATTGTGCACAACATTGTCATCAGATCATGACACTTGTAGTCTTGAATGGACGCCTCACTTGGTTGGCCTAAAAGAGTCATGTAGGTTGTTTGTTAGGGTTTGTGCCCATATAGTATTGTTGGCTTTCCTTACCTCTCATATAAATTGAGGAAGGAGAGAGTCTTTCCATTCATATCATCATTTGTACACTTCTCTTTGTACTTGTCTTCTAGGAGAGATTCACCAGGGTTTCCTCATGAACCCTAGGAGAAGCTAGCAAAAGGGAAGGAGGACGTCTTTGTTGGAGTTTGCTCTAGTGATTAGAATTTTCTCTTGTGGAGGAGACGTTGAAGACGATCTTGGCTTTCTCTCTCTCTTGGATATTCACTTGTACATGTTTATCTCTCTCTCTCTCTCTTGAGGCGCCAAGGTTTATTGGTCTTCTTGTGCATCCTAGAGCATCATGACGATCTAGGGTTTGGGTTTTCTCCTTGGAGATTGGAGATTAGGGTTTTGAGAGAAAACCCTAGGATGGATTTGTGAAGAAGAAGAAGAGGAGGATGTCTTGCCTTGGAGATAGTGTTGGAGAGATTCTTGCACTTGGATCTTCTTGGTTGAGCTAGGGATTTTTGGATGGGTGAATTTTTTAACTAGCTTTGAGAGAAGGCTATGGTATGCACTTGTACTTCATCTTGAGCTTATATATGAAGTTTTCAGCTGTCCATATCTTGTGCAATTTGCAAATTTGAATTTCCAGCTATATGTTATTTTACTTTATGCTTTGCTATTCCCAGTGATTTATGTCTTGCTGAGTTGACATCTAAAGAAAGAATATAAGGGGCTACATTTACTGCTGTTAAAGTACATTTTCGGATCTGGTTGTTGGCTTATAAGTTGCCCTAGAAAAGCTGAAAACTCATGCCTTGGTTTGGTATCTTTTCTCCTTGAATTGCCATGAAGTTTGGGGCTATGGGAAGTGAATTATTGTGATATTTGAACTACTGTTTTACAGTTTAATTTACAGCACTCCTAAAGGCTGAAAATTATAGGGCTGGGATCCAAGAAACCTTCTAGGAAGATGGTGGGAATTTCAATTTTGCATTAATTTCCCAATTGCACAAAATTTCCACACTCACATGTATGAATATATAACCCTAACTAGTACCCCCACCCTCATATAGTCAAACTTAACAAGAGGGAAAAGTAATTGCAAAACTTCACTATGATAGACCTAAACGAAAGCACCCCACAGACAAAGGAATCTCTCCCAAGCAATGCGCCCAACCTATCCCTAGAATATCTCTTACACATTCTTCCACGAAAGGAATCTATCATAACTATGCAAGGAATCCATCATAAAGCTATCATAACTGTGTAAGAGGAATCTGTCACAACTGTCATGGATCTGTCGTGACCTTACAGGCTTACACTAACCAAAAATAAAAGATGCCAAGCATCATGTGTAAGGAATTTGTCATAAGGATGTAGGGAAGTCTCTCCCACATGGCACACCTATCCTATAACGAATCCCCTCCAACATAATGCACCCTCTTCCTAGGAGAACAACTCGGAACAACCAAAAGCTAACACAAATGCACAACAGGAATAACGTATTCTCAAGATGCACAAATAAACCATTACTCATGTTACATCATGACTCATGAGCCTTCGTTTTGGCCTTAGTAATGGAAATTATAAACTTGCAATGTCTCTATACTAATGTCAAAGTACTAATAATATAAAAACCAGCAAGCAAGTAGCAATATGATAAGCTTAAGCACTGTATAAGTGACATTATGAGTCAGCTTATGAAATGCACAGTATGAATGACTAACATGAATGGCATCACATGATTTCCTAATATAGCATTGCACCATAGGGCTTGCTAATGAAAATGGCATTGTATTAGATACTAGCTATTTTTCACTTTTATTCATTGTAAGTAGAAGTTCCGAATCTCCGATAGACATGCAAACTTGGTGGAGCTATAGATTAATGAACTTGGACCATATGAGTTGGACCAGCAAGAGGGATGGCATCATGGCAGTGAGCATTAAATGGTGTTATGTTTTTAACCATCAGAGTTTTGGCCACATGGGAGGTTTCTTGATTGGGCATGCTTTACCCACTCAATCAAGGTATCCTAGTTTGCAAGATGCATTACAAATCTCTCCTTAGATTTTGTGTTGATTGCATTACATGCTGAAATCAATCTAGATTCTCTCTCTCTATAGAGAGAGAGTGTGTTATAAATGCATGGTGACGCATAGATTGATCCATAATAGTTGCATGATGCATCTAAGCAAGTTAAATATTTTCCTCCGACCCACCCCATTAAGTCAATACACACAAAAATACCCTTGCCTTCTAGCTCAAAAGAACAACAATAAAATCAAATCTAAACAACAAACTAGGTAAGTTATTAAAAGGAGTGAAATTCAATCTCAAATAACAAAAAATAACCCAAATAACCATAGTTTTCATACTCCCAAGTACACCTGAGTAGAGCAAGTATGGTCTTGGGATGAGCACTCAGCTAACTTGCACTAACTGGCTATTGGCCAATCAATAGTTACATACTGGCCAACATTGGGAAGTACTCAACCTAAATTATTAAAAGCAATGCAATTCAATCTCAAAAAATGACTCAAATGACCATAAGTTTTCATACTCTTAAGTATGACTTGCGAGTACACTCAAGAATAGCAAGTATGGCCTTGGGATGAGTGCTCAACATAATACTCAAGTAACTTGCACTGATCGAGTATTGGCTAATCAATACTCACCATACTCACCAGTGTTTACAACTACTCACCGAGTATGCCGACTATCACGAGTCAGAACTCACCATGCTCATCATTAATTTTCCTACATCAAAATGATATTTTTTTGTTTTTTTATGTTGTTGAATATGCCAAGCAAAACTATGTTGAGTAATTTGAGTCACCTACCTGGGTGAGTGGGCGTATGTAACTATGTAAAAAGCTAGTCTTCTAGTGCAAAAAGAAAAAACACAAGATACCAATATCTCTACTCTGAGGAAAAGATAATGCCACTAATGAAGAGCATAAACATAAAAAGGCTAAGAAACTTTTCACAAGTTTGATGAAAGGAGTAGATTTATCTTACAAGGATAGCTTAAATTTGTGAACCTCTACTTTAAATTGTGTGAAACCCCTTGAGAAGAGAGACTACATGTGGTAATTCTAAATCTTGAAGGCTTGAATTTACACGGGCAAATTCACGTGATAATTATAGAAAAACCAACCCTTGTCATAGTCGTAATCTGATCAAAAAATCTACACATGTTACAAGGAAAAAACAGAATACAAAACCGAGTGAGCTAAAAGATCGACGATTTGCATCTATTATCGGGCGATTTTTTCAACCAAAATCCAACGGAAATTGTTGAATTTGCAGTTTTAGATTGTTGGAATTGCATAATCAGGACGCCCCATGGTAATTGAGGTCGCTCAATCCATTTCTACAATCAAAATTGCAATTTGAACAATGAAAATCGTGATTTCGGCAAAAACCGTGTCGCCGAATTCTAGCAAAAAAACACCAGATAGGTGCAAATCGTCTACTATTTAGCTTACTCCATACAAAACTCCCTCTTTGGCTGTCTTCGAATAGCTAAGAGCATACAAAACTCCCTCTTTGGTTGTCTTTGAATAGCTAAGAGCAAGGATTATTATCAAGCACTGGATTTTAATGGTTGACATCAGGTTTTAGAAGCTCTATTACCGGATCCGTCTGGCTCGGGGACTGGATCCGCGAATCCACGGATTGGATACGGATCCGAATCTGAATCTGCCAAGATCCGCTACACATGTATTCCAAGTTTTCCGATGGTGTGAAATGACGGCACCATATAAGGTTTGAAATTTGAGAAATATTAATGTATTAAACTTTAGTGTATAACCATTTGAGTCATATGACATTTCAGCGTCTTGAGCTTTGAAAAAAAAACCTTTAAGAATTCTATGGTAATGGTGCAACATAACTTTAATTTATTAAAAAACTTTAATACCACACAATAGTATTTTATCATATACCCAGTTATGGTAAGTCATAACCTTAATATATTACAAAGCTTGAATATATTTAAAAGTAATGTTTACAAACCCCACTTACTTAAAATATTAACAAAGTTTGGCTTTATATTAACAAATTTATATTACAAATATATATATAAGTTATATATTTAAAAAAATTATTTTTTTTTGCTTTAATATATTTAAAAGTAATGTTTACAAACCCCACTTATAATATTAAGTAAGGCTTGGCTTTATATTAATAAAGTTATATTACAAATATGAAATATATATAAGTTATATATTTAACAAAAATTATATTTTTAAGTTATAAAAAATATATTTATATTATGTTTACTTGTCGTTTTCCCACTGCATCCGGATCTTGAGTTTTCACAAGACCGATGGATCCAGATTTGGATCAGTATCCATATCCTGGTAACTTAGTTTCGAAGTGACTATAACAAGGAAACAAATGGAAATAAATGGAAAAGAATTGCACCCCAAGTGAAAGGAAAATCAAAACAAGTGCACATAACTACCAATCAATACTAGCCTGGTGGGCTAGCTCAAGTGGTTGAGTGCTTTAAGATGTGAGCAGAAAGTCTCGGGGTCAAATCCTCGGGTGGCTATACATTGCTATATTAGGGCCTCACTTGATGTCCCCACCAGGTTAGGCCCCGTAATCAGCGCCGATGGTTTACCTTGGGTACCATCCTCAAAATGAGGGGAAGTACCTGAGGGTTTCCCATGACATGTTCCTTGTAAAAATAAAAATAAACTACCAATCAATACTAACAATCTAATCACTGACAACCAAGAATCAAAGAACTAGAATAAGCATAACTGATTTATTCACTTATTACCCAAGAGATTGTCTGCATCATAGTGGATCACAGGTGACAGGCTGCCAAAGATCTCCTTGCTAACAGTGGTTGTAGTGGTCAAGGTGTGGTGGATGAGAGAGTGAAGAGTTGTTCTGCTGCTACGATCACTGCTCCAAATTGAACTGTCTAACCTAGCCTCTGCTCTCCAAATCTGAATATATAGACTTCTAAAAAGCCTCCATGCAGGTCGACCCAGCTGCCTTTATAGAAAGAGAAATAAAACACTAAAACATAAAAGTTTTTCTTTCTACTGTTTTCTAACTTCTGGTGTTTTTTACCCAAGGCAAAAAATCAAATCTGTCCCCTCGTCAATTCCCTTTCCTCCAAATTCAAACTGCCATGGAATTTTCCTTAAATTACCCTTTGGATTAGGGTTTTTAGTGAGACGGTAAGCTGTTGTTTAGTATGAGGCTTTTCTCTGCTGTTCTTATCTCTTTTGCTGGCTTTTCTTTAAATGAAACGCTGCCACAAAAATTCCACCAAAGTTGGTAAGTACTTCCCTTTCTCTTTGTTACCGAATGAACTAGCAGGGCTAGTATCCAATGAACAAATGTAGGAGAAAGTGACCACTGTCACCTTAGTCACTCCTCCAAACTGCTTCGGAGAGTCGGAACCTCCAAAGGGAGAGCCCTCCTGTGACCTGCAAGACACTAATAACAAAGAAGACTATATCTCCTAGATAACCTAGTTAATGACCAGTGCTTTAGTCAATATGTTTTATGCGAATGAAAAAGACATACTATGTACTCAGCGTATCAATGAATGAATAAGAATAGTCAATTATCATCAATTAGCAATAACAATGAAGGTCACTTGTCCTTTAAGGAATACAATCACTACTAGCAAATTAGTTTGCAAGTAAGATCATGCATCAATGTCCAACCATCCACTACATAACATAGATTTTCAAGAAAATGTAGATGTCAATGATAATAGTGTGTGACAACTCTAGCAATTTATGGAGAATGAATATAAGTATGATGATCAAATAACAAAAATCCTTAAACGCAAAGAAGTATAATCAAGTGATCACAATAGTTCCACCATATGATATTGAAACACTTAAAAGCATAGGTTGTTTCAGGTCTATATAAGAAGATATCAACAATATTACCAATAGCAACTTGTAACAAGCAGAGTATGAGCAATATCGCATTGAATCAAATCCACTTTCTAACTTTTACACATCAAATTGTAAATAAAATCAGAGTTGTAGCAGTCACAGTATGTTTCCAAATACAAGCTTAGTAACAACAGTAGGCAGACTTCTTTTGATGTCAAATTGGTGGCAACAAATAACATAAGTGATGTATGCAATGGATACTTCAATCCTTTAACAATTTATTCGTATAAGCACAAATATTTCATATTGTTATAATCACTTCCAGACCTCTGTTTAGGTAGATTTCAGACCTTCTTATTACAGTATATCAGCCTTTAAATGGCCACCAATCTTGTATAATTGCTTAACACTCACTGTTGTTGCATGCATAGGTGTAAAAGATGTAAAGATGTAAAGATGAAGGTTAAGTTGACAGTTCACAGAGGTATGCAGACTTGTAGCAGCGATGAAATAGGTCTGAAAAAGGAGGATCTAAGCCTTGAAGAGGCCCCAAATGGGGGAACCGAGGCCTGCTAGTCAAGGTCGAGAGTTGTATCAGCCAAGGAGAGAGGGACCGAGACTTCCCAAAGGTAGAGTGAGGGCTTATTTAGGCTGACTTAGGGTAGAAAGAAGAAGAAGGTAGGTAAGGAGAGAAAGATGGAGGATGAAGGAGATGGAGGGAGGATAGGAGAGAAGGGGAATAAGGGAAGAGGAGGAAGGTAAAGGTGGGCAGCGAGGTAGAGAAAGGTGACAAAGAGAAGGTGGAGGGGAAGGAAAGAAGGGGTTGTGAGCTAGGGTAAAGGAAGAGTGAAGGTGCTAAAGGAGAAAAGAGGGGAAGGCGAGCTCAAAAATGGAGAGAGCGAAGGTCTAGGAGGAAAATTAGTGAGGCAGCTAGGGCACAAAAGATGTTACAGCTAGGGTTGAAGTGCTAAAAATTAGGTTTTAGGGTTTTATTTGATGAAATTATGTACATAAAACAAAAACCAGATCTAAATTACACGAAAAGAAATAAAAATTATCCTAGAATAATATGTACAAAATTACAAAACTAGGGTTTTAGGTGTAAGATACGGCAACTTAAGGTTTTAATGGATATTACCCCAAACCCTAGCCTTAGAGGAAGGTGACCAGCCTCCTCTTGGAGGGAATTTGTCATTGTCACTAGATTAGGACTTCTTGAAACAACCTCAAGGGTTGGTTTCAAACTTTCAACAGCCTAAATTAAAGCAAAGTTGGAGCTCCAAGGCTAAACTATGTAGGAACCTCCTTTTGGAAGCATTTCTATAGTTCTACTATGCTAAGGGGTAGAAAAGTAGATAAATGGCCCTATTCAAAGAGAATGCATCCCTAGGGCTACCATTCAATCCTTCAAGATGCAAAATCTACCTACTATTCAACAAGCAAACCTTCAAGAGAAAAATACTTACTTGTGCATGAATCATTCCAAATATTCTAGCATCCACATAGCATTTGCAAGACAATGAGTGCATCCAACTTTCATCCAAGAGACTAAAAGATCTCATCCAAATAGTGCAAGACAAAGAGTGCATCCAACTTTCATCCACATAGCATTTGCAAGACAAAGAGTGCATGCAACTTTCCTCCAAGAGGTGTGCATCACTTCATAAGGCCCTTCTAGGGTAAAAGAGTAACATAATGAATTTTATCCCATAAGTTGTGTGTAAAAATGAAGTGAGGAGATTGTATTTATATGATCTCACACTTACCTTTTACAAAATAACCAAGCCTACATGCTTTAAAATGTCAATTTAAAATTAAAACATGTCAACTTAAAATTATAACATAAAATAATATAAAATAATAAATATGTGGGTAACTTGGGGCATTATTCCTAGAGTTTACCCAAAAATGACTAAAATGACTAAAAATGAGCCAATCACTCCAAACTGAAGGCTGGAGTGGGCAGGGGGGACGCCATGCCCCATCTAATCCCAACAGTAGTGAAAATCCCTCAATGCCCCCCCCATACCAAGCAATGTGGTCTGGTACAAAGGATGACGTCATCATGACAAGAAGCCCAAGGAGAGAGGGTGTTGTGATGCAGAGGACTAGGAGGGTGTCAATGGTGACCTGGAAGAGAGACAAAAGCCTCAGTGCTGAGAGAAATGTCACCGGAATGATAAAACAAATGGGGGGTCATGTGACCCAGTGACCCAACCCTAGGAGCCCTGAACACCAACTTTGGGGCTTCAAGCCCTTTCATGAGGCAATCAACAATGCCACTAAGCCATAGTACTCCAAGGAGAACAACCAAAGGGTCTGGCCATAACCTCCACTCAGAAAATTCTGGAAAACAACCTTCCTGGCCCAAAAAAAATCACCCTCTCTCTCTCGGGCACATCTGAAGGTGCGCTGGTACTGGTACCACCGTCACTACTACCACGTAACACTCTTCTCCTCAAATCATCCTAAAGACAACCTCATGCGCAGACTCTCAACCTGTAAATTCAGCAACTTGCCACTACCACTGTGCTTATCCCTTTTGCATAATGCGTTGGCATCTCTTCTACATTACCATTCAGTATTTAGATAGCAGAATATTGGCAAGAATTACCGTGTTTGTTTGCAATTCACCATGGAAAGGGACCTTTTCCTACAAATCTGCATGAACAAAGCAACTGATCTGGGCTCTTCTCAGTGGCAAAATCATGTATCATCATGGATGACATGTGTATAAAATCTGCTTTTCGTAACTTTCATCATGCAAACCTCCAAACACACGGTTTTCTGTAGGATGTAAGCACATGACATTTGCTATGTTCTGTCTCAGACCTTCTAACCACAGTCCGATCACATGTACAATGCCTCTGCAATATTATTTCAAGGTTCTCCTTTTGGATATAGGGTTAACGTCGCCTTGGATTGAAAAGACTGTCCATTAACTCATATTATCAATTTGATTTATATTGCAGGGGAAGAATATGAATTGATTAGTTTACTTGTGATTCACAGTGGAGAGGGATCTCTTCTGTGCCTTCTCTGCTTGAAAACATCCAGCACTTCAAACCTTAAATCAGTAAATATGTGGGGCAATTCTGTGTTTTAAGAGGTTATCAATTAGATGTGGCCTGTACTGATTGAAACATCTCCAAAATCCTGATCCAAACCTGCTGTCCATATCACTGTCTAGCTAGAAATACGCCAAGACAGCCATCTGTTTATATCATCACTATTAAGAAGACCCCCTTTGAATTATTTCTAACCTTATTCCACCTGTCATCTCCCTTGGTTAGCCCTTCAATTGGCAAAGTAGTGGACTGTCTAGAACTTCCCTGCTCAATAACGCTAACCAAATATTAAAAATTTGACACAAATACAAAGCACATGCTGGCTTGGAAGAAAGAAGACCTGAATCTTGGACTAAAAACTCCAAGGATACCCTACAAAATAGTCCTTCAGAATTCAGATCATCACAACCTGCAGTGTTTAAAAACTTCATTGTTTCTCTTTGAAAACCCATACATATACCACCAGATAAACTCCATATCATTGATCCCATACCTCTTGCGCTATCTTCTCTTTCCTGCAATCTAACTGTGGGCGAAAACTGAATCAGCACTCTATTATGAAAAGGAGACAAGGTCAATTTTGATAAGGGAAGTGGAATTAGTTGTCCCGGTTTGGGAACTATGGCAACTGCATAATTAACCCAACTTCTCTTTACAAGCAAGAATGGCATACAACAGCGAACTTGGCTTCAAGGTGTTCTGGACACTCTTCTTTAGTGCATCAAGTAATGAAGGCTGAGTATCGGTAAATGAAGGATTTGGCTAGGAAAGGGCAAATCTGGTCTAGCTTTTCTGATTTATGCCTCTTTTGTTTACATGCCTAAAATAGATAAGGCCAAATCCATGCTTTAAAATGGCTAAGCAAGCACCATTGGATGACCACTAGGATTAGCGCCATTCAGATAGAGGATGTCATATTAAGCCCTCTGAAAAGTCAAACCATTTAGAAGACCAATCACATAACAACAAGCAGCCAACTTAAGGCTTAGGGAAATGGCGTAGCTTTTTGGAATAAGTCAAATTCAAGACTTCATACGAATAGAAAATCATTAGCTAATTGCCATTTGTCACACCAAAAAGACCTAAGTTACCGGGATACGGATACGGATTCAGATACGGATCCAGATCCAGATACGGATTCGCCAGATTTTTTAAAACCCAGGATCCGGATACGGCCGGGAGACGGCAAGTACAAAAAAATATAAAAATATTTATATAATAAATAAAAATTTAGAGTGAAGAATCAAACTATTCATGAAACTCAAGAGTAGAACTATAAGTTATTGCCAAAAAAGAGTGTTCATGTACCATAACTGATAATTTGATGAGTTGTAACCATGATTGATATTGATCATTTTAAAAACCATTTCAGCATGAACTTGAAGCAGGTAATAATAGTGTTTTTGTGAGCCACATCCACATGTCCCTATCAGCAGGGAATAAAGTAGTTTTCTTGCAGACTATGGCAAGACTACATAACAGTGTAGGTGAAGTGAGCAACAAAATAGCACGTAAAGATAGATCATACCTTGACAGCAGACCTTGACCATAAAGATAAATCAAATAAAAACATTGAAAGCAGAACTTGATATTGATATATCAGAGTTCAAGAGCATATCTTGACACAAGGATAGATCAAACCTTGAGCAGGAATGGGTTTTACACTTTTAGCCATTAGTTTCAGGATCAATGGGTCATAGGAAGCACTGGAAGTTTCAAGATCCGTTTGAAAATTTCAGGAAATGTTTGATTTTTCACAGGATCCGTTTCATAGGACCAGGATACGTTTCCTTCTATAGGGGATACGTTTCCATGATGGATCCTAGGCGGATCCGATCAGGATACGTATTGGATCCGCGGATCCTAGACACTGGGGTGGTGGATCCGGTAACACAGAAAAAGACCCTTCATTTTTTCAATATTGTTCTTGACCCTTCACTCTTTCACCCACTGAGACCTCAACGGGCTCAACCACATCCCCACTGCTTGCTCAGAACCAAGACATTTAACTTGTACCTGCCACATAGAAACTACTAATTATAGACATGCCCGGAAAAGCAGTCATTCCTTAAAAAGTAGAAAAGACTAATCTTCAAGGAAAATAGCTTCAGGCTAGCTTCTTGCAAAAAAGAAATCTCAATAGACTCACTTTTTAACAAGGGGATGCATGAATCATTGTCATGTGGGCCCCCTGATGTCAGGCTCCTAGAAGAAGTCAACTACTATAAATAGTGGTCTCGGACTCTACTAGCTCTAGAATGAACTCTGATCAAGGTGTATGTCTGGATCAATGTACAATGTAACCATCCTGATCGAATCTTACTAGACATTAACCCTCCAGTAGTGGAAGCACAACTAGGGGTTAACAAGGCTTAAGAAAAGTATATTGGGATAGCATATAAAAAGTCAAACCCTTGAACAATTGGGTTGAACAGAAAATTAGTTATGATAGACAAGTTCTCACCACAAAATGATAAAAGTGAGGTTTTTTGCCAATAGAGAGAAGCCAAACAAAACAAACATATTCAAAAGTATAGCATTGGGCCTACAAGAATCTTCACCCGACTAGGCAGCCAACAAAAAAATAGTAGATGTGTGAAACCTACAAGATTTTGGAGATGATTCTTAGTTCCTTGCATTTCCAATAAGTTTAATCTATAACTTTTGAAAACACCAATCCCACATGGCCATCGAAAAGAGACCAATTCCAAATGGAATCCCTAGATAACGAACAATCGTCCTAGGCGAGATAAAGTTCCAACCGAGTGTGATCCACCCTGAGGAGTCATCTAAACTAGTGTTATTGAAACCGGACCAGAACCGACAAAACTGGTCGATCCGACCAGTTTTGGGCATTTTCTGGTCAGACTCAGTGTTTTTGGACTGGAGATGGTCGGTTTTGTACTGAACCAACTGGTTCTGTACCCAAACCAGCCGGTTTTGTACAAGTCCGTACACCATGGCTTTGGACATGAAAGTTCTATAAAAAAAAGTTAAACCCTAGTAATCATTAGTAGCATTAAATGGTAATATCCTTTTAATTTAATTTTTAACATTACCATTAATTGTTTCAGGATGTTTGAGAGTGGTTCCAACCTCATCAAACTTGATATGCAAAAAGTAGAATTTTAGATCCCATTCAGAATTCAACATACTTAACAGTTTTCAGGATTTCAGGATTGCAACGTTTCCACTGGATTCTATCATGTATGAGAGTATGGGATTGGCATTTAATCAAGCACATCAACCCCTCTATGTACCTTGATGTTGGTGGTGCTGCTTGTTGAACTCCTCTATCACGACCTTATTAAAAATGTACCTTTCACTCAAGCAGGATCACTTATTAAGCATGGGAACCTTTTTCTACCTTATTTTAACGCTTGGATTAGGAAGTTCCATCAAAATTGTAAGGCATTGACATGTCCGTGGAGGATCAATTTCGATATTCAAGGTAGAGGCAAGGGCCAGAACCTAGAGGAGGGGGGGCACATGGTGCTATTGATGAATAGGATCCCTATATAGGCAATGCTTTTGATGATATGTAGTTAGTTGTTGTAGCATGAAGTTTTTTGAACTCTAGAGGCCATTTAGAGCCTCTTTGTTTATGTATTTTGGGTCAGATATGGATTACACTCCATGTTATTTTAGCTATATGCACCCTTACTTGCTATATACATGAGAAACTCTGCATATTTGTGTATAATGGTTTGGATTCATATGGATGCACATGAATGTATATGTTTTTTTCAAAATTTGAATATTTTATGTATTTTTTGGTCCAGTTTTTTTTTGGTTCCAGTCTGGTTCAGATTTTTGGGCTTGACCAATTCAATGATCAGTTCGGTTCTAATAACTATGATCTAAACCAATAAGTCAAAAGTTTATTTTCAAATCGTTTACTAACCAAAATTACTATTTAAAAAACAAAAATATAATGCGAGGAGTGTGAGAAAAAACCATTAGTTATTAATAATTATTTTAATAAGAAAGTAAGAAGTATTTACCACTACGTACATCAAACTCCAAAGGATTCCGAATTAATTGATTAATGATTGAACTAAATTACAAAGTATGACATTATGAAATTGAATGGTATTTATTTTATAGTGTTTAAATAATTAAAATTTGGTTTTTTTAAATCGGTTTTCAAAATTTAGTGTAAGAGCCCGTATCCATATTACAACTACACCGAATATTCGACGAATTTTGAATTGTTTGGAATTTCCATCTACGAAAGGCCTATATGGCCGAATTATGCTACTATGGTGCACATGGGCGATTAATGCAAAAACTCAAATTCCACCTTCTTCCTGGCATGTTTCTTGGATCTTAGCCCTAGAATTTTCATCTTTGAGACTGTTGTGAATTAAAGTATACAACAGCTGAGAAAAGATCACAATATTCACTTCTAACAACCCCAAACTCCATGGAAAATGGCAATTCAAGGAAAAAAGATTCTAAACAATGAGATAAGTTTCAGCCCCCTATACGGCAACTTATCAACCAATAACCAGATCTAAAATTTACTTTTACAATGGTAATCACAGCAGTATAACAGTAGTAAAATCAGCCCCTTGTATTCTTCATTAGATGTCAAAACACTTAACAAGTTGCCCCTTTGCTTATGTCAAATCAGCAAGACATAAATAGTTGTAAATAGCAATGCATAAAGAACATATATAGCTGAAATTCAAATCTAGAAATTGCACAATATATGGACAACTAGAAACATCATATATAAGCTCAAGATGAAGTACATACAATAGCCTTTTCCCAAGGCTAGTACGAAAACTCCAACTATCCAAAAACCCCTAACTACGGTAAATCATCAAAGCCTAGCTCAACCAAAAAGATACAAGTGCAAGAATCTCTCCAACACAACCTCCAAGGAAAAACGTCCTTCTCCTCTCTTCTTTACCAATCCACCCTAGGGTTATATCACAAAACCCTAATCTCCAATCTCCAAGGGGGAAACCTTAACCCTAGAACGACAAGATTCTCCAAGAAACGCCAAGAAGACAAAGAAACCCTAGCACCTCAAAAGCGAGAGAGAGAATACAAGTACAAGTGAAGGTCCAAGAGAGAGAGAAAGCCAAATCCTCTCTAACATCTCCTCAAGAGTAAACCCTAGTCACAAGAGCAAACTCTGCATGAAGACATTCCCTCTAAACTTCATAACTCCACCTAGGGTTTATGAGGAAACCTTAGCAACTTCCTCCTAGAAGTAAGTACAATGAAAAGAGTATAAATGATGACTTGAATGGAAAGATTCTCTCCTTTCTTTATTTATATGACAAGCATGGGAGGCCAACAATACTATGTAAGCACAAGCCCTTACAAACAACCTACATTATCCTTTTAGCCCAACACGAGTGAGACTTTCACTCTAAAGTACATCTGTAATGCTCCAAGGTGATGTCATACACATTAAGGGCTCCAAGATTATGTAGACACACAAGGTAAGTCCACATGCCTCTATCACACCATCAGTCCTCGTAAGCAATGTACTCCACTAGGTCAGCCACCCCTACAAGGACACTGTCGAAGCCCCAGGCATCCTCAAGCCATCTCCAATCCTCCAAACAACAATCCAAGCTACCACATGCCATCTAGGACTTGAAGCCCTCCTCAATGATGCAATTATCCCCTCATCCCATGCAGGGCATTCTCCAACTAGGTGATCCCTTCATGTGGCCACAATGAAGGGTGTCCACCATCCAGGTAAGAGATCTCCAATGCCTAAGGGAAGAACACCAATCCAACACCATCCTAAGGTTAAGCATCTACTGAGCATACTATCTCAACTGTGCATACCCATCATGGACCATCTCTCATGTTGTAATCCATCTCGGAGCATCCAGGGTTTTAACATACACCATGTACTGAAATCTCATGAAGCACCCCAGACATGGTGTAAATGCTTTTGGAGTAGCCCGAAAATCTAACACCTACCTCAGAAGAGCAATAACCCTAATCCCCAAACCCCTATAATCTAGAAGCCTCCAAAAATTACCCCCAAGCGACCAACACATACAAATAAGGGGTTAATGGGCATCCATGCCCTGTCTAATAGAACAATGAAAAAAAATCTTGTCATTGACAAAGATAAAGGCAAAGGCATGAGAAAACAAAATATTCACCATGGAACCTGCTACGCTTGTGCAATTTACAGAGTTCCAGTAGGCCATTTGGTAGAAGGCGGCAAAAAAAATTTAAAATGCCAAGTGTGGGGCTCTCTGTGTATGGTTGGCCATGACCGAACTCCTTGGTTCTACTCTTGGAAGTAGTAAATACAATGGCTTAGTGGCATTGTTGACTGCCCCTTTGTAAGGCTTTTAGCCCTGGGGTTGGTGTCTGGGGCAGCTTTCGAGAGTGGGCCATTAGGTCACATGACCACCATGTTTTGTCTATCCTGGAGGTGATTACATTGCATCAAGGGAGATCATCCCTACTCTAGCACACCTCTCGCACCCCACTTGGGCCTATTCTGCAGCACTTCTGACCCTCTGGCAAATTCGGCCCTATGACATCATCATTGGATCAATCCTTCAAGTTGCTGCAATGGGGGCGTTGAGGGATTTATCAGCACTCTGGGGTTAGTTGGGGCATGATGTCCCCCTTGGACTCACCTTTTACATCAAAGTGATGCCTTTGTTTTAGGTCTTAGACCCCAACATGTGGGTGGCATTCACTAATTTAGTCTTTTTTAGATTATTTTAGTATTATTATTGTTTTAATTTTAAATTGACAAATTAAGACATGTAGGCTTAATAAAATTAAAAGATTGTGATAGGATGGATATAAATATCCTATCAAAATTCATTTGTAAATCAAAACTCATGGGATAAGACTATGTTTGCTCTTTTTCTCCTTTTGTATGAGGGCTCTATGTGATGCGCACCTCTTGGAGGGTTTCTTCTTGGCTTGAATGGTGAATGAAGGCTGATATACTAGGTTTGCTTTGCACATAAAAGTTTGATGCTAGAATGGTTGGTGAACTAATGCACAAAAGGTGACCTATTGTCTTCTCTTTGCCCATCTTTTGTTAAGTGTTGGTAAGTCAATCTCTATCTTTCTGTTGAATCATGTTATTTGGTGCATTCTCCTTGTTTAGTTAGGGTTTCTTGCCAATATTTTGTCAAATTTGTATGGTGGAAAACATCCTCTTGAAGGAGTTTTCTTTGTATCAGGCCTTGGATCCCTTCTTTTGCCCTAATTAGGCCTCTACAACAAACCCTAGAGGTTGTTGTTGGATGCTCTAGTTTGCAAGTCTAGAGAATCTTTCCAAGTAGGGGTATTGATCATTGATCCCTTATGCCTTAGGGGATGAGACAAACCTGTTATCACATAGCTTGTAGTTGTCCCAAAAGGTTATCCTATCCAGGACGATAGAGGTGTTGGACAACTAAAGAGGTGACCCATGAGATGCCACAGTTCCCAATGCAATTCGATGTAACGTTAATCGAGGCACTCTTCACTTTAGATCAAGCCTAAGCAAGACCAAGGGGGAGACCCTAGCTTAGCCAATGAAGGTTAGCGAACCCAATCAAGACATCCTAGGGAAATGTGATGATGATAGAGGAGAAGATCAAGAGAGGATTAGATCTAGATCTACGATAGATAAGTGGACCCAAAGAGTTAGGGCTTGGTTGAAGAGGCTTATGGAAGGACAAATGTTCAACCAAGGATAAATAAAGGTCACTTATAGGTTTAAAGTAGTAGATCTAGATAGATCTAATGCCAAGTGAAGATATCCAAGTGGGGCCCACCCTTAAAATGAGGGAAATGACCAAAAAGGGGTCCACAAGGTGAAGATCAAGATGAAATGGCACTAGGGGGTTTGCTACTCAATGGATCTATGGCTTTGAGAAAGAGAGAAATCACAACGATGTAGATCTAGCAAAAGAGCACCTACCCAACAAGTGTGACCTCCCCTGGAGAAGCCCAATGCCTTAGATCGGGGGGAAAATGGAGTCGGATGTCCACCAAACTTTAGATCGGGAATATTAAGATTAATATTAAGGTGGGTTTTAATTATTAAGCCCAAGTGATTGCTGGATCTCCATAGATCTGAAAATAAAAATATGAGGGTTTCAACTTTTAGGGTTTGCGAGACCAATGGATGAAAATGCATGAAACAAGATACTAACCTTGTAGATCTTACCTCTATCAAACTGCCTGAAAACAACTGCCTGGTGCCCGGGCACAAAATCTGAATGTACCATCATGTCCGAAAGGGGAGTAATATGGTAATAACGAGTGGTTGGACCACCCACTTCCTTTGTAGCGCCCTAGGCAACGACTTGCCTCCAATCATCTGCTGGATATGCCAACTCAGCATGGCCAAACTGGTCAACAGGTGAAAAACTGCTCATATCATCACTGCAAGTGCCTGAAACTAAAAAATAAATGTCTCAATGAATCCAGAAGACCCAAATCCACTAGGGATGAGTACTCATACAACTAATGGTAACCTGTAAGATCATCTGTGGCATCCAACATACCCGGACAAGTAAAAATATGATGATCTGGAAATAATAATAATCAATAAAAAATACATCAATCATCATCTGAAACTTGTGTCCAACATATGGAGTCATCAAAGGTATATCAAGGACCATAGATCAACATCATACAACATAACGGGTCCAACTCATCACGGATCCCAAGGTTGACCTTGGTCAAACTAGGTTTGACCAATCAAACCGATCAAAATATGACCCAGGCTAAAGAAGCCTGTTGCTGCAAGTGCAAATGGTTAAGACATGCTCTTTAAATCATTTTCATGGCAAGACTTTAAAACATTAAGCATCATTTCACTAGCAGTTAATAGATAATAATAGGTTAGTTAATAATTTACTTTCAAAAAGAACTTCAAGAATATACTCATTTGTAAACATGATCAAATTGCTAGCAGAGGGTGAAGGCTAAGGATGCAAGGTTAGGCAAAGGGGGATGACTTGACTAACTTGACACTATGATACTTTGGATAAGGGAAATGGTATTACACATTCAAGCATATGTTGGATAAAGAGTACACAGGGGATGGCAGTGTCTCACAAATGGGTAAGTTGTTTAGATGGGTGTTTTTTCAACCATGGCAAATGTCTACAACTAGAACCGCCATGAACTGGGTGCCCAGCTAACCGTAACTTGAGGTTCTAGGGGACACTTAGAATTAGTTGTCCCTTGCTCCATCTCACATCACAACCTGTAGGCTCCGTGAGGAATTAATCATTACATTATATTTCATTTCCTTGGCCAGCAGTCTTTGGATTTAGCATACATTTAACCACTTATTTTTAGGCCTTTATGACCCTTTTTGGATTTTGCATGTGCTCATACGCACAACTAATCACAGCTCACATACAGGGTACTTTTCATTTAAATTTATTTCATTTCATAGCAAAGCCTTTCTTTCATTTGTGTTGAGAAGCACAGTTTTCAAAGCACTTTCATGGGATTTCATAATAGATATAACAATAGTTTCCATATGTAATGATGGTAGTACTATTTGCTTCAGGTTTTAGTCAACACAAATCAAGCAACTATGGGGACTTTCCACAATCAAGACCAAACATCGCGCCAACCGACTAGAGTGATCAAGGTATCAAATCCAACTCACCAAAGGCAAGTTTTGTTGCCAACTCAGAGCCGAGACACAATTTAAATAGGGATGCTAACCAACACAAAGGCAAGAATGGGGAGGTCCTCCATATCACAAGTCAAGGTGTAAGTCAGGGTAAAGACCAATAATGGGGAAAGACAATGGATGGATGGAGAAAGTGAAGGTGATGCCTAAGCTAGCAGGTCAAAAAAGACGAGAATGATCATGTCCACACTCCTAACAAGGTAAAACCAATGAGTATAAAACAAGAGTTTCTAATTGTCAGTAATACAATCATTTATATAATCCATAGTAACCAATTTCATTTTAACACATATATACTGCTAGATCATAACCAAGTCAAGCTATCAAAATGACTAAAACAGCAAGATAATAACACCAATGCACATCATATACCTGCTGGGTCATATACCTGTATCTGTAATCCGGACCAACTGTAACCACTAAGAACACTACTGCTGAAACTCTAATCACTGCACTGTACCTGTATGGAATAAAAGGTCATCTCAGTCATCAAATCTGAGGTCTTAAGGCTCAGCCTTGGCATAAGGTCTACTGCATGTATGATATAAGGTTGCTCTGATGTGTGAGTGATCACAAATAACACTCCTCATCATAGATGATCTCACTGAAGATGTGCAAAGGCAAAGCTCAAAAATATGCAGATAACTCCTCTGCAACCATGGTAGCCTAGCTACTATGGATGTGATAACATCTAACTCCAGTTGGGACAAGTGCTCTAAGGGAGAGAGTGCTTGAGAACCTCATAATCTCTGGTCCCCAACACTAACTGCATCAATCTTCAATCCAGCACCTCTATGTTTTGCTTCCTTTTTATTTATACCTATTCCTACACACATGGAAGCAAACTACCACGTGAAGCATGTATGGGATAAAAATAAACTGCATAAATGAAAATCTAATCTAAAGCAGAAATTAAAATGCAAATAAATGGAAATACTAACTCATACATATTTTAACATTTTCATTTTATTATTTTGAATGCAGGAGATGAGAAAGGCTTAGAAAGGAGCAGACTCAACTCACTGAAAGGAGCAGACTCAACTCACTCAAAACACTCAGCAAAAGGAAGAGCAAACAACACTCAAAAGAAACTAAAGGACTCACAAAACTCAACACTCGGAAGAAGAAAAAGGCACTCAAATCCTACTGCTCAAGTGAGCTTATTCGAAGACCTACCTACTCTAAACAGGCAAGAGGAGTCCTAACTCAAGTCAAGTTAGGGATACAATCCCTTAACTCTCTCTGATTGATAGGTAACATGATCTGCTGCCCAGTCCCAGTAGTGAGGAAACACATATCATCAATTCAACGCTCAACTATGAGCGATCCAACCCAAATATCACCAGATCCCTTGGATCGTATGTAAAATAAATCACTGGGCACAACGACCCTATCACTGCTTGTAAACCTACGGCGACTTACAGACTCAGGGATGGCTTCAACATTTTGAATCGGGATGGGATGGATATCAGTGTTGCATTGAGGTTGATTTGTGACTATCCTCGAGTTCCTATTAGGAGGAACTGCATCAAACTTGGGAGGTCCACCATCTAGAGGAATGGCTACCCTACCAATAAGGACTTCCTGAATCACTCTTCTCCTTGGATGTTCATCTCTTGGTTCCTCACTCTATGGGTGAATGATATACTTGGGGGTTTCTCCCACAGTCCAAAAATCTCGGATGACTACCTCTTCTTCCTCATCTTCCAACGGAGATGGTATGTTTTGGTTTTCAATACTCCTACTACTACCCTCTCTGATTGGGACAGGAACAACCATATCTTCTAAAATTGCCAGATGATCAGTGAGAAGAGATGAAAAACTCGAAACCATGTCAAAAGCATTCTAAGCTCCCGTGTCTAAAGATGTTAGTGAAGGAGTAGGAATGTGAGATGTGTCAATAGACTGCATACCCTCTTCACTATTAGGCAATTCACGGGGAAAAAGGAAACTAGGGATGTCTCTAAGTAACGGATATCGCAAAGACAACTCATCTTCGTTAGTTGCTATGTTGTTGCGGGGCTCCTCCTGAAAGATGGCAAGGTTGTTCAATGAGAACTCCCCTTCAGGAGCATCATGTACTAAAGCATGTTCTTGCCAACTCATGGAGTTGTCATTCACCTGCCTTAATACACCATCTTCCAGGGATATGAGATAAATGATCGGGAACATCAGAAAAATGATATTCATTAGGTTCTTCATCACTTCCCAAACTAGGAGAATGATGTGTTCCTTCAATGTTGTTTGCCCAAGGAATAATGTGATCAAGCCCTTGACTTTCTCTTTCCCTATTTAGGTCAACCAATGTAAGCCATTCAGTATCTGTTCTAGGTATACGCTCACCCCTTCTTATTTGATCTAAATCTGTGTCAGAGTTGTTTGTTTCAATGATGGGCTGAGGTTGGCCTTGTTGTGGCCCTACATCACTAAGTTGGTTCAAAGCTTGAATTTCTTCCGACACTTCTCCACGATGTAATTCAGGATTTATCTCTTTAGCAAAAATAGCTCTATCCCTCTCTTCCTCAGAAGAACTATCATCTCCAAAAGATCTCCAAATCTCTTCTCTTCCAGTACTATGATCCTCATTATGGCTACCCATGACCATAAAGATGCCCTCATGCAATAATTCTCCCTCACCATATGTGTTCCTTAAACCATCCTCATAACTTTCAAGGTGACCATCGTAAAATGGCTCCCGATATATCCTAACTAAAGACCCGTCAGAGTTAGGAATAGTAGCATAAGATAAGTCCATTTGAAGATGCCCCCCTAGTCTAGCAGACCACTTTCTACACAAAAGCATTCTGTATACTAGGGGTAGATCTATGACTACTATGTCCATTAGCATGGATATATCAAGGCATGAAAATAAGTCAGCTCTCAAGTTCTTAATTAAACCAAAAACTTGGACTGGTCTTGAGTCGATTCCACATACATTCCCGTAAGGCCTAGTTATTTTTAACCCCATGGCTTCCATGACTTGCAAAGGCATGACATTCATGGAAGCTCCAGAATCTAGCATACAGTTATGAAGAAGGGTGTCACCTATGTGGAGTGTAAGATAAAATGGTTGGTGGCCACCATTCTTCCTTTCATACAGTGTTGTCTAGATATTAATGGGAGGATCCTCCTCTTCTTCAACCATAGCACTAGGTGCCAGGTCTGGAAGAAGTTGATCTTCACCATGACTAGTGGTAGTTTCAGGGATACTCTCGAAAAGTTCTACCACTTGCTCTTTAATGGATGGGATTTTCATAAGTTCAGTGAGTGGGATGTTGTGCATAACTTTATCCAATTCCTTCTCAATATTAATGTCTAAGTCATACTCCGGGAGAGGAATTGGCTCACTCACTGGGCTAGGCATCTCACTATTCTTTCTTTCAATGAAAGGGGTAGGCTTTGGCCATCCTTTCTTCTCTGATAAATCCTAATAGGAGCTTGGCCACTACTTTCAGGTTGTTCAGGGGCATAAACGGGAAAATTAGAACTAGGACTTTCTTCAGACTCTTCTTCTTGATTAATCAAAATTCTTCCAAAGTCTTTATCAAAGTCTAAGTTATTGACCCAATTAATGTTCTTTGGAGAGTCCTGGGTATCATCACTATGAGTGGGGTACTCAAGATCTTCCTCTTTCTATTCTTCCAACCAGTTGATTCCAGGAGGTTCAAGAGACATTTGGCTCACAGGGTTTCTTCTATCATTTTCATTATTAGGCCTCTTTTGAGGGTTCCAATAAGGTTTTGGGCCATAAGGTTGCCTATACCTTTCCGACTCTTTACTTTTAGTTAAATCCCTAGTCAAGAGAGTCAAGTTTTTCATCATTTCTTACATACTCTCCATCATATCGTTGGGATCTTTCACTGGTTCTTTTCCCTTCTTGGCTTTGGGCTCATATCTAGAGGATGAAGCACTTATTGAATCAAAGAAATTTTGCTTCCCCATAGAGGCAGCATTTGCTTCAGCCCTTCTAGCATTTTCTTGAGCATCTTTTAAGTCTTTAGGGTCTTTGTCTTTGAGATGGTAGCCTAGGTAACCTTCAAATGAATTGAGGTAGTGAATCAACACAACTTGTTCTTTAGGCCTAATATGATCAAGGATATTGGCCACTATCTTGTCAAAACGGAGGTTGAATTCATGGACAGATTCATTTTCTTTCTTCTTGACTTCAAAGAGGTGGTTCAAAAGAAAACGTCCATCCAACTTGATTGACCACTCATGCTTAAGTTTTTCTGCGAAGTCATCATATCCTGTGACTGATGATGCAGGCAAACGATCAAACCATTTACGAGCATCACCTTCCAAGGATGCGAATAGACCCCTCATGTAAACATCTTCTTCTTCTGCCCCATAAGCCTCCATGTGTGCCCAGACATTTTCAATGTGGTCCTCAAAGGAGGTCGCACAATTCCCATTAAAATTAGGGATCTTTTCAAAGTATTTGTCGGGCATATCATGGGGTGAACCAAGGATTTGGGAAAAGTCTAAAGGTGAAGCTTTGGCCTTGTTCCCAAATCTATGAAGGAGAGGTGGATTGGTTTGAGGATTGTTTCCTGGAGGAGTTTGAGTTGTTCTAGCCATTTGATTTGTTGGACATAAATTACGAGATGGAGATGAAGGATGAACCGAATTAGTTGAAGGGGATCCCACAAAATGATTTGGAGAATCGGAATTAACGATTTTCCAAAAGAAATTAGATGATTGGACTTTGGGATCTCTTCTATGATAAACAAGAGGGGTTCCTTCTGATTGATTTAAATTAGCCCTACTTCTGAGATCGTAAGGATGTCTATGAGGTCGTTCCTCAATGGAGTCACGATTAGGAGTCGTCGGGTGGACTTAGGTTCTTTTCTACCAAAAGATATGTCGTGAAATAGCAGGGAGATATGAGTGAAAATGGATGGTTATGAATAATTTAGGAATATAAATGATAACCATCTAGTTTACAAGACCGGATGCGATAAGATATGATTTACGCATGGATACTCGCAGACACCTGAGGTAAGCCTCTACCTCCCCGACAACGGCGCCAAAAATGTTATCACACAACTTGTAGTTGTCCCAAAAGGTTATCCTATCCAGGACAGTAGAGGTGTTGGACAACTAAAGAGATGCCACTTTTCTCAATGCAATTGGGTGTCACGATAACCGAGGCAAACTTCACTTTAGATCAAGCCTAAGCAAGACCAAGGGGGAGACCCTAGCTTAGCCAATGAAGGCTAGCAAACCCAATCAACGGCGCCAAAAATGTCATCACACAACTTGTAGTTGTCCCAAAAGGTTATTCTATCAAGGACGGTAGAGGTGTTGGACAACTAAAGAGGTGACCCAAGAGATGCCATTATTCCCAATGCAATTGGGTGTCACGATAACCGAGGCAAACTTTACTTTAGATCAAGCCTAAGCAAGACCAAGGGGGAGACCCTTGCTTAGCCAATGAAGGCTAGCAAACCCAATCAAGACCTCCTAGGGATATGTGATGATGATAGAGGAGAAGATCAAGAGAAGATTAGCTCTAGATCTAGGATAGATAAGAGGACCCAAAGAGTTAAGGCTTGGTTGAAGAGGCTTATGGAAGGACAAATGTTCAACCAAGGATAAATAGAGGTCACTTATAGGTTTAAAGTAGTAGATCTAGATAGATCTAATGCCAAGTGAAGATATCCAAGTGGGGCCCACCCTTAAAATGAGGGAAATGACCAAAAAGGGGCCCACAAGGTGAAGATCAAGATGAAATGGCACTAGGGGGTTTGCTACTCAATGGATCTATGGGTTTGAGAAAGAAAGAGCAATACCCACGATGTAGAGCTACCAAAAGACCACCTACCCAACAAGTGCAACCTCCCTTGGAGAGGCCCAATGCCTTAGATCCGGGGGCAAATGGAGTCGGATGTCCACCAAACTTTAGATCGGGAATATTAAGATTAATATTCAGGTGGGTTTTAATTATTAAGCCCAAGTGATTGCTCGATATCCATAGATCTGAAAAATAAAAATATGAGGGTTTCAACTTTTAGGGTTTGAGAGACCAATGGATGAAAATGCATGAAACAAGATATTAACCTTGTAGATCTTACCTCTAGAGCTTGAGGCTACTTTGCAAAGTGATAACTTTTCCCTGTGTGTTAATCAAGAGTGAGATCCAAGCCACCCAAGTGAAATCGTTATCCCTACAAGGTCACACGTGCACCCTCCTCCTGCAAGAAAATATCTATGTAAGAATCATTCCGGCATGAAAATGACTATAAGGATGAAAAGATGAAAAAGAAAGCATCAACTATGTCACTAAGATACAATAATGATACTCCCTCAGACAAAAAGAAGATCAAAGGCAAGATATGGGGTTTCCCCACAATAGCGTCCCCTTGAAATGTCCTCCTCTTCAACCCACACGGCCCCCTGCAGAGAAAACGTTGGATAGGTAGATCCACAATGATACACAAAGAAAAAGTTGTATATTCAAGTTGCAAAGACATCCATCAAGACTAAAGAAGCAGATCCACAAAAATAGCATTTTTATTCCAAGTTTCTAGAGCTCCAAAGGTGCCTTTACAATAGGGGGGTCTCTTCCTTAAATAGGAGGAGAGAGACCAAAATCCTAAAACACTTTTGAAATGAGTGGTGGAGATCAAAAGATAAAATAATACAATCAACCGTTAAGATGCGCCGATACAATATAACATGGATCACTCACATGAGGGGGGTGCGCACTAGCTAAATGATGCCCTAGGGGGGTGCGCACCACATAAAAGTGACAATAATACAAGTGTGCCATAAAAGATGACAAGGACAAGTGACTAGGAGCACATGGTGGGGCTAGGAGGTTTTATTTTCCTTCACTCGCATCACCCCATGGCACAATAATATAACATATGACTCAGTGACATGTCTAAGTGTACAAATGATCAAATCCTGGCCCCCTCAACTGAGAGAAGAATGCATCAAAACACAACCTGGTGACTGTGTGGACCCCACTGAATGCTGCAAACTGATCTGGAAGGAGTGGGATACACCATAAATGACCTCAGAGCAAACCTCATGCCAAAACCTTGACTCAATTGCCCAAATCGATTTCCTTAATGACCTTTTTATTCCATTTTTATCCCACCTGAAAATCCATCAAACTACCTGAAAACAACTGCCTGATGCCCGAGCACAAAATCTAACTGTACCATCATGTCCGGAAGGGGGGTCATATGGTAATAACAAGTGGCTGGACCACCCCCTTCCTCTGTAGCGCCCTAGACAACGACTTGCCTCCAATCATCTGCTCGACAGGCCAACTCAGCATGGCCAAATTGGTCAACAGGTGAAAAATTGCTCATATCATCACTGCAAGTGCCTGAAACTGAAAAATTAGTGTCTCAATGAATCCAAAAGACCCAAATCCACTAGGGATGAGTACTCATACACCTCATGGTAACTTGTAAGATCATCTGTGGCATCCACCATACCCAGACAAGTAAAAATATGATGATCTAGAAATAATAATAATCAATAAAAAGTACATCAATCATCATCTGAAACCTTTGTCCAACATATGGAGTCATCAAAAGGTATATCAAGGACCATAGATCAACATCATACAACATAACGGGTCCAACTCATCACGGATCCCAAGGTTGACCTTGGTCAAACTAGGTTTGACCGATCAAACTGATCAAAATATGACCCAGGCTAAAGAAGCCTGTTGCTGCAAGTGCAAATGGTTAAGACATGCTCTTTAAATCATTTTCATAGCAAGACTTTAAAACATTAAGCATCATTTCACTAGCAGTGAATAGATAATAATAGGTTAGTTAATAATTTACTTTCAAAAAGAACTTCAAGAATATACTCATTTGTAAACATGATCAAATTGCTAGCAGAGGGTGAAGGCTAAGGATGCAAGGTTAGGCAAAGGGTGATGACTTGACTAACTTGACACTATGATACTTTGGATAAGGGAAATGGTATTACACATTCAAGCATATGTTGGATAAAGAATACACAGGGGATGGCAGTGTCTCACAAATGGGTAAGTTGTTTAGATAGGTGCTTTTTCAACCTTGGCAAATGTTTACAACTAGAACTGCCGTGAACTGGGTGCCCGACTAACCATAACTTGAGGTTCTAGGGGACACTTAGAATTAGTTGTCCCTTGCTCCATCTCACATCACAACCCGTAGGCTCCGTGAGGAATTAATCATTACATTATATTTCATTTCCTTGGCCAGCATTCTTTGTATTTAGCATACATTTAACCACTGTTTTTAAGCCTTTATGACCCTTTTTGGATTTTACATGTGCTCATAAGCACAACTAATCGCAGCTCACATCTAGGGTACTTTTCATTTAAATTCATTTCATTTCATAGCGAAGCCTTTCTTTCATTTGTGCTGAGAAGCACAAATTTCAAAGCACTTTCATGGGCTTTCATAATAGATATAACAATAGTTTCCATATGTAATGATGGTAGTACTATTTGCTTCAGGTTTTAGTCAACACAAATCAAGCAACTATGGGGACTTTCCACAATCAAGACCAAACATCGGGGCAACCGACTAGAGTGATCAAGGTATCAAATCCAACTCACCAAAGGCAAGTTTTGTTGCCAACTCAGAGCCGAGACACAATTTAAACAGGGATGCTATCCAACACAGAGGCAAGAATGGGGAGGTCCTCCATATCACAAGTCAAGGTGTAAGTCAGGGGAAAGACCAATAATGGGGAAAGACAATAGATGGATGGAGAAAGTGAAGGTGATGCCTAAGCTAGCAGGTCAAAAAAGACGGGAATGATCATGTCCACACTCCTAAGAAGGTAAAGCCAATGAGTATAAAATAAGAGTTTCTAATTGTCAGTAATACAATCATTTATATAATCCATAGTAACCAATTTCATTTTAACACATATATACTGCCAGATCATAATCACTAGACGCCAAGTCAAGCTATCAAAATGACTAAAACAGCAAGATAATAACACCAATGCACATCATATACCTGTTGGGTCATATACCTGTATCTGTAATCTGGACCAACTGTAACCACTGAGAACACTGCTGCTGAAACTCTAATCACTGCACTGTACCTGTATGGAATAAAAGGTCATCTCGGTCACCAAACTTGAGGTCTTAAGGCTCAGCCTTGGCATAAGGTCTACTGCATGTCTGATATAAGGCTGCTCTGATGTGTGAGTGATCACAAATAACACTCCTCATCATAGTTGATCTCACTGAAGATGTGCAAAGGCAAAGCTCAAAAATATGCAGATAACTGCTCTGCAACCATGGTAGTCCAGCTACTATGGATGTGATAACAAAACCATATCCCTAAAACAACTACTCTTTTTACAAATTCCTTGCATCTTATACCTAAAAAGCCCTAAAAACTTATAAAACCTAAAAGCCCTAAAAAATTAGAAAAATTCAAAACCGATAAAATATTTAGAAATTTTCAAAATTAAACCCACAAGGGGCTGCGCCCTACCTGATTTATCCATGAATCTCCTAGGGCGTCATTGATTGTTGACCTTAGCAGAGGTAAAAGGGTGAATTACAGACTGTTAGTTTTGCAGTCTGTTATTTTGCAGACCTTAAAATCAGCAGGTTTATAATTTCGCCTTGATTTGGTGAGTGTCTCTACCCTCAAAACAAACCTTTTTGAATGTTTACTGTTAACTGTTAATAAGTGGCCCCTTCAGGGCCGGTATTTACTGCTACTTACTGCTGATATTTACTGTGACAGTTAACTGTTAATAAGTGGTCAGTGTTGATGTTGAAGACTACTAATTCGTTGCTCTTATGAAGGCCACATCACTACGTAAATTATTGCTGATCATTACTGCTGATATACACTGATCATTACTGCTGATAACTACTGACATTAATGCTTAATACTGATCCTGATATTACTGTTAGTAGCTACTGATTATGGATGCCTAAATGTTGATCGATTACTGAAATACCTAGTCTCCATTGAGTTCTTCCAGTTCTATGATCATCTTGGACTTTGAAATGCATTAGAGAAGCAATACATTACTGAAGTTTCTACTGATACATCTTGGAAAAGACTAATTTACAGGATACCTTTGATTCTGCAAATCACTGATAAGTACTAATTTACTAAATGATGAATGATTAATATCGATGCTGATGAATTAGTGCAAGCATTTGCTACTGCTGATTATCTTTGCACATTTTATACTGCTAGTAACCTACAGTGATACACATTGCCTATACTTGCATTGAACATCAACTACAGAATTGAGATTTGTTGATGCTATTTGACTCCATTCAAAGGCACTGATCTAAAACTTAGAGGCATAGACTGGTTTGTTTTGTGATAAAGTTGATTGGCAGGTACCCTAGAAGGGCTCTCCCCTGGGTAAAGAATAATCCCAAAGAAGTTAGAGGAACTAGACCGAGGTGACATCGGGTCTACTCTTCCTCTCATATGTTTGCCAAATCGAGCACTACCAGTTCGATTGGTAACAGAACCCAATGCAATGAATGACCAGACAACCATATGCTCCGTCAAAGAAATACTTCTGGTGAGATTGTCTTACCTACTCCATGGCCTCCCAAATCTCACTTGTACAAAACCAATATGCTCTTGCCGCACAACACAGGCCACAATTTCAAATATGCAAAGCTACAGCCTTGGCATGTCAGGGCAAAATCATTGCAACTAAGTGGTTTGTGAGATGTTTGGAGGGCTCGGCTCCTTGGAAAGTTTTATTGAAGTATAGAATTTTATGGGCATAACAGACTCTCAAGGTTTGCAGTTCTTTTAACATATGTTATATCATCTTCTCTCCTTATGTGTTCGATGTTCGAGGCTCTTTTATTTAAAGAGTTTGTGGAGCGCATGGAAGTTTGTGGCCAAGTATTTACATTGGAACATTTTTGGCAGTAGATGTGGCTGGAAGCCACTTTCCCACCCTATATGGAGTTGGAAGACTCAACATCACTGTGTTAATGAAATTTCTCATTAGCAAGCTCTCAAATAAAGCCAGAAAGATATCTTCCTTTGGACAGACTTATGGAACTCTAATGCCAGATCATTGGTTGGATGTGAGGGTATTAGCTCATCAAAAATCTCTTCTTACATTGGGCAGATTGTCTATTCAAAATATTCAAAGTCCTATCTCTTCATAGGATTTGTTTATGAGGAACATTCAAATGCAAGGCCCAATTTGAAGGGACCGTTGTTGATAGTCTAGTAAGCCAATTCATAGTTATGATTCAAAGAAATTGTATTCTGTGTTGTATCAAAAGGTTCCATTGGCTCCAACTCTAAAACCTAGGTGGACAACCTCGGCCTTGGAGATTAGATGGATTCAAAGGCTGCATAGTGTATAGTCTTTTCACTTATCCTATAAGCTGTGAGTTTCTGCGTGGTTGGTTATCTATCAGGACTACCAAGAAATCTGTCTGGCAAAAAGTGGCTTTACGAATGACCAATGTCCAATTTATGGTAAGACTGTCTCTTAAGCATATTTTGTGGGGGTGTACAATAGCCAAAGGTTGTTGGTCACGGGTTCAAACTCAAGATCCTTCTATCTTCCAAGCAAATATCCATAGGAGGGTTGCAATGATGGGTAACTCCAAACAATTAATATTTTCATATGGATTTTTGGAATTGCCTCAGAGTTTCTGCTTTGTACTCTATTTGGAAACTACAATGTAAGTGCATATTTTACAATGACGCTAGCTTTGTTCCTTCATTTCTTAGGATTTGGAAAGAAGAAGAGGAGGTGTGTTTTAAACTCTAGACTAATGGTTCTCTATTGGCTAGAGATGCCAAGAAGGTTGATCCCTTTGCATATTTGGATCTGATAGAAGAGGTTTGGATTATTTCATTTTGCTTCTTGTACATAATTTCTTTGTGTATATTCCTGAATTTGTACATATTTTCTGGTTAATATCAGATGTATTTTCTCAAAAAAAAGTGTAGCATTAGGATGAAAAACTTATTAACGGAATGGTCAACATCCAAAGATAGCCTATAACCTTTTATATAAAACTCAGGTGCTGAAACGAAACTAGAAACCACACAAAGAGCAATCAGCCTTGCATTTAAAATAGAACGATCAAAATAATCATAACATCAAAAAATAATAATGAAACAATCTCCAAAAACAAAATGACCACAAATCAAACCTGTCACTTAAAAGTTAAAACCCTCCTCTTCCAAAAATATTCCTTAAAGAAAACACAGGAAATCAAGAAAAACAAAAGAATAACCAGGGCCCCAAAAGACGAAAGGATTCTTATAAATATAGTTTATATGTAAAAGAACACAAAGGAAAATATCCATGGATGCTTTCATCCTACCAAGGTGTTCTGCAGAAAATTAAAAGACGTGAAGACATAATCCTAGGATATTCAAGCTCCAACAATAACTTCATACCTAAAGACTTCACATTAAAAGCCACAAACCCTAAAAGCGTGATATTCTTTGAGGTAGAGTTGGCAAACAAATAAGAAATCCAATATTGGGAGACTTTTAGTCTTTTACACTAAATAACCCTACAAAAACAAAAACAAACAAAGGTAACTAAATCGGGATTATACAGTGCTATACAAATATACAAGTCCAATTGTTAATATTGCACACTGATCCACCCAACAAACACAAATTATAGCTACACAAAAAGGGAAACCAAGCTTACCAAGACAAGAATTACTTATGAGTATTCACACTACAAGCAAGAAAGGATAACTATTGGAAAACATGAAGAATGAGGTATAGAAGTATGTTAGTAAACAAGTCTTCGAAGAAATTGTTAGCTAGGAACCTAATGTCGCTAGTCCATGAAAACAAATGCGAAAGCATGTTGATGGACTTATATCTGAAATGGAACTAATATTGCAACTATAGGAGTAACTGAAAATAATAGCAGGAGTATGGTAATGGTAAGAATGAAAGCACAAATAACATAAATAAAAAGCCAAATATCCACAAAAGTTTCGATTGATAAAGATCAATAGAATTGATTGCAACGGAGGGGGAAACCCCTATTTATGCAAAGAAAAGGTAAAGCCTTAACTTGTGTCCTAAACTACCTTTATTGGGTAATTAGACCCTTATTAGCATTAATCACTCTAATAATCTATATTAACTTTTAAGCCGTAATTAACATATGTGGCATTTATTGTAGGTACTCTATGGGAACAGCTTACTATCTTGATGAGAACATCAGGCAAACAGAAGGAAAGTTTTCTCCAAATGCTGGAGAATTGGATCTCAGATCTCTTTCAAAAAAAATTCCTGAATCAGATATGGAAGACCATCCCTTGATTAATAATTTGGCACACATGGAAGGAAAGAAACAACAGAAACTTTCGAAACAAAATCCATTTAAAGGATGAGATTTGGAAAAGTACTTGGCCAATGTAGCAGAATCCACAAAGGCGGCGAAGTGAAAAAGTAAAGGCAAAGTTGAGATGCACAAAACACGGAAACATGTACAAGTTTCTGAAATGGAAATGCCTAGAAATGTTAACCCCCCAAAATGGGTATGTCAAGGGGAAAGCGGTATATAAAAAAATACAATATATATAGTCTTTTCTAAAATAACACATTATCTTGCTGGAAAATAAGAATGATACACATAAATGACATTTTATAAGGAAAACCATGTCTATGTCAACTCCCATAAATGATTACATGATGCAAAATCCAAAATTAGCCTTTATAGATGAGGGTATACATCCAAAATCAGCCCTTATACAAGAGGTTATATGTGCTGAAAATGAAATAAAACATGAGCTAAAGACAAGCACAATTGCATACCCATCTCATCATCATCAACAAAAATAGAACAAGATACTTGTTCGACAAAACCAGAGCACTGACTATAAGAAAAGGCAGCTCTACTTCCACTTGCATCATCACCAATATCAAGAGAAGCAAGAGAGAGTTCCAAGTCTAGGCATTTTGTGTCCACATCCCAGACTCTATGAGGCCCACTTGTATATCCACCACCCTTATAAGACACAAGGCTTAGGTTTGAATGCACATATACAAGATCCTCATCCTTTTGCAATCCCAACCTGTTGCACTTCACAGAATGAATGAAACCATAGATGCACCAATTCATTTCTATTGATGAAGAGCTTGCCACTTATGATAGAATAGGAGGGGCAAGGTTTTGTAGATATACACCATTTGCCCCATGACAAGTCCACAATTTAACTAGGTTCATGATCCTCTTCTCATCCAAAGATGCTATGTCTACAAAATCCTCCAATCCAAAACAAAACAAGCAAATTCTTCCCTCACTTCAATTTGTATAGAAGTTGGAAACAACCTCTGGAATGCTTTCTTCACTCCATTGGCCACATCCTTGTCCTTATGTGGGGCCTTCCTCTTCCCATTTCTTTGAGCAGTGAGTTCTTCATCATAAAATTTTGGATTTAGAACATGTGTTAAAGTGTGCAACGGAGTGTTAAAAGCCATTCCACATCACAACAATGATGGACCTCACATGTTCTATAAAATCAGCATCAACAAAAAGAAGAGTGGGAACCTCCTTTGTAACAATTTCCTTGGTTTTCTCAACCATGGTATCCATGCCATCATAAATCTCTCTCAAGAAAGGTTTGTATATGTCTACATCTCAAAGAAGCTCAAATGCAGGTAATGTGAACTTGAGCAAGAATTCTCTCTTGCTCCACCAATCTTCATCAATCAACACCCTCCGTATCATACCATCCCTCTTTAAATCTTCCTATCTCCACTCAGCCCCAAGTCACACCCACCACCATACTCGTTATGCAAGTTTGACCTCAATAAGGCAGCGCAACATGATGAAGTTTCAAGCATATATTGTCTCAGCAACTTAAAGCAACACCAATTTGGAGTATTCACAAATCACGATATATTGCTCGAGTCTGGTGGTGGCTGGTGATGATTTATGATCTCCCTAGCTTGCCCTTTGACCTCCTTAATCCATGTAGTTTTAGACTCAATATGTTCTAAAATAATATTTAAATTGTAGATACTGCAAGGAGTCCAAACAATATGATTGTATCTACCCTCACCTAAAACTTTGCAAATATGCGCGTTATGCATTATAACTTGCACCATATCTTTTGGGCCTACATGCTCAATAGTAGAAATAAAATTACTATCTTTTACCTTACCTGAAGAATCTTCCACTCTCAATAAAATTACTCCTTTTAGTGATGATGCAATTATTAATTTTTGATAGAGTTAGGGTTTAATGCAGAAAATAAACAATCAATGTACATTAATGCAAAAAAAAACTTTTAACACTTAACGACTAGTACTAAAGATGAAATAGTACAGCAGTAACTTCTAACATAATTTTTATCTCTTTCAACTTCACACCTTTAACACTACCAATTTGGTCACCATGTTAAAGTAATCTTCAGTAACATGTAATTAATAATAAAATAATCAACTTGTTTAATTAGCAATAAAAGAGATAGGTGAAGATACTTACCTGGGTGTGAAACCTTTCCTGTAAAATACTCAGAAATGTTACTTTCAGAAAAGACTGAACCTCTCAGAGGCCAGTCAACACTAGGAACCAAGTGACCCTATTAAAGGGTTAGTACAAACCTGAGAGAGAGAGATGACCAAGCTGAGGTACAGTCAATCAGGAGTCGTCAAAGACAGTCAGAAAACATACTGGCAGTACCAAGACTCAATACAAGAGATCTGGTCAAGAAACTCAGTACAAGATGTAATCAAACAGAAAAACTGATAAGTCTTAATACAGACCTCAATAAGGTCTCAGTACAAAAAATCAAACCAAGAAACAGGTCTCAACAAATTGGATCAAGTCTAGGGCACTTTAAGAAACAAAGAGCAGATCCCAACTGCTGTGGCCTCCAAAGAGATACTCATATCTGTTCTAGAACAAGCTGGATGATCATTACAAAAATTAGATCAGATCCCAAGACTCACTGCCTTCACCAAATTAAACTTCCAGGCCTCATGGCCTCCACAGAAATACAACCAGCAGACTGAGATCCGATTCAAAAAAAACTTTATGGCCTTCACCAACAGATGGATCTAGGGCTCAAGACTGAGTCTTAAGGTTACGGACTGAAGGTCTAGCAGAAGTAAGGTGGACCGAGCTCAAACATCAAAAGATCAAACCAACAACTAGCAGATCGGGTTCTCACAAAATTAGATCAGATCTTTACACAAGTGGATCAAGCTAGATCAGACTTCCACAAAAATTCCAGGTGAGCAAAAACAAGAAGCTAACAACCTCACAATTGTCATGGCCTCGTTTAGTCAAGTTAATAGAACATAGAACAAACCCTAAAAGCTCACAAACATAGAAAAAATTAAATCTGAACTTGATCAGCAGGTGGGCGGCAAAAAGACTGAGAGAGAGCAGCAGAGATAAGGTTTACGTCAAGCAGAGGAAGGAGCAAACCCAAATTTGAATAAAGATGAATTATGAAGAAGATAAGTCTTCAATATATATAGAAGCAAGATCTTCTAGAAAGGTCAATAAAATAACCTTTTAGGGTTCCATAGAAATAAGAAAGTACCACTTTAAAAATAAACTTATAAAAAAAAAAGTAAAATAAAAAATTAAAATTAAAATTAAAAATTAAAATTAAAAATTAAAAATTAAAAATAAAGGAGTCACATTTAATAACATAAATCATAAGTAGGGTGCAAGGACTAATACATGACCCAATATAACATAGGTGTGGGTACATGATCCATGACCCTTAGGACCAAGGGTAAACCACAAGGTGGTCAATGACCATAGTACCCATAGGACCAAAAACATCACAGGTGGTACAAATCAAAAGATAACTCAAAGTGGGTAAATGACCCTATTAACCACAAGTCAAAGAATCAACAAGGTGTAAGGACCAAATGCTAACCAATCAAGGTGGGGTACAACCAATCATCTCTCTCTCAAATGTACAAGTGTTCCAAATAACCTGAAAGTTCACCATCACTGTATAAGGAAGGGTCCACACGGATGATGTGATCATGTGGTCCTCTAGACTGCTCCTAAGGTCAAATGTTAGTGGCTTCATCAAGGGGTGGCCAGTCCCTTGAGAAGACCATCTAACTCAACCATCTCGAAGACCTAGGAGAAGAGGACATCACACGTCATCATCTTGGTAACTGGCCAAGAACCTCCATTCTCAAGGAATGGCTCTCAGCCCAAAGATGAGCTTCAGCCCTAGACTGAATCAAGTTGATCAACCACCTGGTCCTTGACCAGGTTCTTCAACGCCAGGCTGAAGGTTGACCGATGTCAACATCTTGGTAACTGACCAAGTGCCTCCATTCGTAAAGAACGGCTCTCAGCCCCAAGCTGAGCTTTCAGTCCTAGACTGAATGTTGATCAGCCACCTGGTCCTTGACCAGGCTCTTCAGCCCCAGGCTGAAGGTTGACCGAAGTCAACATCTTGGTAATTGACCAAGTACCTCCATTCGTAAAGAATGGCTCTCAGCCCCAGGCTGAGCTTTCAGTCCTAGACTGAATGTTGATCAACCACCTGCAGGACCTACTTGGTCCTTGACCAAGAATCTCCCTGGTCCTAGACCAGGATGTCTCTGTCTCAACCTGCAGGATTTGCTTGGTCCTCGTGACCAAGAAACTGTCTGGTCCCAGACCAAAATACCCTAGAGACAAATAGGGGCCCTAGCCACATGCTAGGGACTTTGCCATGGCATCAACCTGGTTGGTCCCCAACCAAGAACCTCAAGAGACAACTGGGGGGCCTAGGGTACCTTCTAGGGTCTTACTCTCTACTCTGCTTGGTTAACATGACTAGGAACCCTAGTTAAGTGACTAGGGTACCATCCTCTCTAAGAATGGGTCTTGCAACTACACTAAAATTAATAGCAATGACATTGATCAATGGCCTATGTTTTGTATCAGTCCATCCATCTGAAATAATGGACATCACTGAGCTACTCCATGAGCTATGAATAGGTCTTAAAACATCCTCAAGGAGCTACCTCTCTTTCTTGAGCAAAATTGTTCTGAATTTTTCATAGTTTGGCCCATTGAAACCTTGAGGGATTGCGTTGATTACCCTCACCAAATCCTACCAATCAAGGGACCAAACCACATTAAAAGGGATATCGCAAGCATAGATGGCCCTTGCCTCTCTTGTCTCAACTTCTTCTCACCCTTGATTGTTGAGCATTTTCAACAATCTACTATCTTTACCTGCAGTTGGATATTTTGATCTCTTCTTCAAGCTATACGCCCTCATGTTTCTTGCATCATGGACAATCCTTGGCTCACTACTAGCAACCAAGCAAGTATTGCTCCCAATACCAATATTGCTTCTTTGCTCTTTCAAACTTTTGAGCATCATTATGCTCTTTGCCAAATTTGGCCCTCACCTCCAGATTTGTGGTATGTGCACAAACATCCACAACTATTATCCCTTCATGCAAAATGTGAGCCTTACCTCTTGTGTAAGATCCCTGGTAGATCTGCCATTATCACATAAATTACACCTCCATTCGCATGAACCCCCACCACCCATTTTCTTGATCTTGGTAACAGAATCCCAAAGAGGATAGTGTTCTTATCGTACTTGCTTGAGGAGCTCTAGGGGATTTCAAAATGGCACTTTGAGAAGAAATGAATGCTATAAAAAACAATAAATAAATCTGCTCACCAAATATAAGGCTGCCCACACCCTTCTACTTGCTGCCCACAACCCTCTTCTTGCTGGAAATGCAACAAAGCTTAGTCCCAATGCTCCAAAACACAAGTAAAATGCTTGGTGCTGTTGTAGGAAGCTCTTCTTGCTAAAGAAAGTGTGAGGAATGAGTGAATGCAATGCTTTCTTATAGAAAAAAAAGGTTGTTATGGTTTCTAAGGAATCCTAACGAACATATATAGCTGAAAATTCAAATCTGAAAATTGCACAAGATATGGACAACTAGAAACTTCATACAAGGTCAAGATGAAGTACAAGTACATACCAGAGCCTTCTCTCAAGGCTAGTACAAATACTCCAAATATCCAAAAAGTCCTAGCTAAGATAAATCATCAAACCCTAGCTCAACCAAGAAGATCAAAGAGCAAGAATCTCTCCAACACAACCTCCAAGACAAAACATCCTCCTCTTTTTCTTCTTCACAAATCCACCCTAGGGTTTTCTCTCAAAACCCTAATATCCAATCTCCAAGGAATAAACCCTAAACAAGATGCTCTAAGAAACTTCAAGAAGACCAAGAAACCCTAGTTCCTCGAGAGAGAGAGGGAGAGGAAGTGTGCACTCTGTTCTCTTAGTCACATCTCATCACAAGAGTGATACAAGTGACTACATGAATGTGTTGTGGAAAGACTCACTCCTTCCTTTAATTTACATGAGAGGTAAGGGAGGCCAACAATACTATCTGGACCTAAGCTCTTACAAGCAACCTACATGAGCCCTTTTAGGCCACATAGGTGAGATGTCCACTCTAGAGTACAAGTGTCATGCTCCAATGGCAATGTCATGTACAATAATGACTCCAAGGTGATGTAGCTAAGCAAAGAAAGTCCACACCACTCCATCACAAGCCTCCATGACTACATCTATCCTCCAAAGCAATGTACTCCATTCGGTCAACTACCCCCTACAAAAACATTGTCGAAGCCCCAAGCATCCCCAAGCCATCTCTAATCCTTCGAACAAGAAACCAAGCTGCCACATGCCAACTAGGCTTGAAGGCCTCCTCCATGATGCACAACACTCCACATCCCCAATAGGGTGCTCTCTAAACAAGTGGCTCCTCCATGAGGCCTCAATGAAGGGCATCCACCAAACTACCAAGAAATCTCCAATGCCTAAGGGAAGAACACCGAGCCTACAATCAACTGAGGTCAAGCATCCACTAAGCAAGCTATCTCAAACTAACAAACTGTGCATATCCATCATGGACCATCTTGCATGCTACAATCCATCTTGAACCATCCAAAGGTTGATCATACAACATGTACTCTAAATCTCATGAAGCACCCCCAAAAATGGTGTAAATACTTTCGGAGTAACCCAAAATTCTAACAAAATCTTGGGAAAATTTGGTGGAATCCTCGATTGTGGCATCTAAACCAAATGTAGGCCAGATTCATTAACAAAGGATCATTCACCAAGCCAAATAGCAACAACAACACAATAGCAATATATCATCAAAAATACAGATAATCTGATCCGGATTTTATGAGCAGAACGAAATGAATACAGATTATTATCAGATGCTTAACACAAAATAACAGAGATACAGTAAAACTGGTTTTCTATTCAATAAGGAAATAAGCTAGAACTGTAAAATGCAGCGGAAAACAAGCTTGCTGGAATGGTGGCGGCTTATCTCTGAGAAGAGATGTGACGGCTGCGCTCATTTCGCAAGAAGATGGTTACAATGAGGCTCTCAAGGCCTTTTACAATAAACAGGAATGTCAAAAACCCTAGACATCCAAAAACCTAACCCTAGGAGATGAAGCGCCAAAAGTCATGTGGGCCCCGTTTGGGTAAGTTAGTACATCAACTTCCCGGGGTCGTAACTTTTGCATACGATCTCCGTTTGGGGCGCTCGGTAGCCCGTTGGAAAGGTCTATCCGAGATTTACAACTTTCGACTGGGGCCAAATGATGCCGGAGGCAACCATTTGGCCCCCCAAATTGCCAAAAAAATGTCGTTTAGGGCCTCAAAATGGCCCCGGAAGTTCAAGACCCGAAAAACTGCTAAAAATAGTACAATACCAAAATTGCCATAAAGCTGTTTTGAGCCAGTTGGTAAGGTGGGTGGCCACCAATATCCACCTGGATCATAATCAAACATTTTTATCACAGCCATTATTTTCCACAGGGCTTGAGTCTTTTCCCCTTACCCACAAACAAAGACACACAAATTAAGACACAACGACAAGTGTATGTATGCATGTCTGCATTCAGATATGGATGTGTCCATGTATGCATGCACATATCTATACAAAGACGTGTGTGTATGCATGTCTGCATTCAGGTATGGATGCATCCATGTATGCATGCACGTACCAATATATTAGAGATTTTAGGAAGCTGAAATTGACCACATGGCAACACACTAACATGAATTGCAAATAGTGAACCCAGGTTCCAAAGATATTTTACAGGCCTTGGAGATGCTGAGAGCATGACAGACAATATTTTCAAAACAATAAGGAACTGCAGATATTACTATTTTAACTCCAAACTCCTTTCACATTATAAACTCACATTTCAAAGATCACATTAATTGCCATTTTACTGTCTCCTGATAAATATTTCGGCCTCTTTCATAGGAAGAAGAAGATCTCTATTCTATGAAGGCCAAGAGTTTTGTACTTTGTTTCATATGACACATTGATTTTAATGTATATTTCTTCTTATAAAATGAACTTAGGGAAAGATATCAGATAAGGCCACTAACTGATAAACTAGTGTAAATCATTAAAGATAGTATTTTTATAAATCTAAATGAAGCAATAAATTATATTGAATAGAGATCAATGCAATAACAAGCAGACATTGTTTAGCAAGAGAAAACATACACACATACCACAGATACCATCATTAACTCGAGATGATGGAATTAGAATTGGTGCATGTCCAGTGTTTGTGCAATAGAATTTGCCTTCTGGACAAGCTGATGTTCCTGCAAAAACAGAAAATTTATAGAGCCCGTCTCAGGAGTCAGAACCAATATTTCCTTAGCTTTCTTGTTATTGCAGTGAAAGACAGAATAATAATTGTTACATTTCCCTCGTAATCCATGCCACATGTTGCCATTGACAAGACAAAAGACTGCCTAAAATATAAAATAAATATTTAAATACATCACCCTCCTCATGTGGACTAACCTAGATCACCCTTCCTCATATAGAGAAACCTAGATCACCCTCCTGATTTGTAAATCATTCGTTCAAGTTATTAATTGATAAAAGCTAAGTTGCCAAGGTACTTAGGTTTACGGACGGAGACGGGGTCGGGGACGATACTTTTTGAAACAGTGAATTTGGGTACGTCGGGTTACTATACACATATATTATAATATATGTCTAACATACTTTAAAATTTTAAATATTTAAACATATAAATATGAAATCATTTCTAGCAAGTAATACACTGACATACTAACTAAAACATGCACATTGCTTCATTGATATAAACTTTAAAGTTATAAAATATAAAGTTTAAACATATTGACATCTATATGAAATAAGTCCATTCTCAAACTACATCTAAAATTTGCCTAATGGCATTTCCAAATATGAAATAGAAAATTCAGAAAACATTGAAAAATGAACAACATAGCTGATTTGGCTTCCTCAAGCCATGTCTGATAGGCAAGCTACATCTGCATCATCACAAAGTTCAGAGTTCTGTGCAAACAGATGAGAAGAGTCAGAAAAAAGACCTGAAAACTAAGTGAAATAATGTTGCTGATGTCCAGTCGCCAAGTTTCCATTGTTGAGATATTGTCAAGTAGGTCAAGACTCAAATTACCAACAACATCAAAGGAATTGATCAACAGGCCTGTCAACAACGTTGATTGACACCAGCCATCGTTAATGGTAATGGATAGAAAGTGACAGGTAGTTGTCACGGACTGCCGTAAAAGGGAGTGCAAAGATAGATTCCTACAGCAAATTTTCCAGGATGCAGGTATAGTACACCAAACTATCTAAATGTAGTTTTCTAAAATAAGTTGAAAACTTTAGGCGCATTGCTTCAACAAAAGGGTTTTGTGATGATCCTAAGATGATTACGGTGCATAAAAAAATGGACACCAGGTTGACTGGCTTTCACCAAATATGTTCATGTTGAACTTCTAGAATATTTGTTGAAAACATTCTATACGCTTACTTAATAGAGAAGCATCAAGCAAGCTTTGATTTGCTCAAGACAAGTGGTCAAAAGTTCCAATTGTACCACTGCCAAATCAAACTAAAGTAACTGACAATACACGCAAGCTATCAATATAATCATGATGCCACAAGATAATATTATATTTTACAAGTCAAAGTAAGATGACTTCTACACATCTTCCCTGTGACATACTAAGCACGAACATTACTTCCTCGGAAGTCACCCTTTTTATTAATATTCGAGAATGAGTGCTCTACAGCCCAGTATGGGGAAGATGTCAAATAACATAACATTACAAAAATAAGAATAAATAATAAAAATTAACAAAATAATAAGAACAAGTCCGTTGGATGTCCACTTAAAAAAATGAACACATCATATTGAATCATACAATAAAAAAATTAAAATCAGCATAAATCCATCTTAAACCCAGATCTATCAAGTACAGAAAGATCTAATTTCGTGAGGCGTACCTCAAGAAAAAATTTAATCCTTCTTGCTTGATAAATTTGGGTTTAAAATAGTTCTATACAAATTTCATGACAATGTGCATTTATTTGTTGTCACTGGATCAACCGTAAATATGACAAGGAATATAACATTATTGCTACTTCCATCATTCTTCTTCGTTAATTACGAATTCCATCACAGCCTAAGCAATCTAAAGACATTTTCTCTGTACTTCCCATATTTTTTAATCATCTATGACCCACTTACCCATCCCAGCCAGTGACCCTCAATCACTCACAATGGTCAATTCGAAAATGATGAACTACAACAGTGCAAATGTGATTGTAGCTTCTAAAATATGGACAGAAAAATTAAAAACTTCATTGAGGTTCTACAAACAGTGCTAACCTGGTTCATCCGTTCCGTCAGCACAATCACAGAAATTGTCATTAAGACGGTCCCGAGAAAAACTCTTGAAACCATCCTTGCACATTATTTTCTTTGATTCGTAATATCCTTTTTCTGCAAACATCAATCACCTCTATCAGCGTCGTAATTTCGCAAGGAATTGCGAACATCACAGTCAATAGTAAGAAATTAGAAAACGTTTGCAGCCAGAAGTACCTTGAGGATTAATTCCAAGCATTGCCGGAATGGAAAAGGCCGAGCCGGTGAATGTCAACAGTCCTAGGAGGAGAAAAACCTGGTGATATACTGAGTAAAGACCAAAGCCTTTCATCATCTAAACTGTAATCTTAAAATTCTCTGACTCTGAGAGCAGGCAAAACCCTGCCAATAAAATTCTTCAAAATTGAGATTGAATTTGGGGTTTCTAAATTGAGGGTGTTGGTAGATGAACGGTAGCTGACAATCAGTGTCAGGGGACGGCCAATCAGGGGACGGCCAAACTAGTCTCGTGGTATCCATTGAATTCGTTAACTCATCACGGAGTTTGTAATTCTTATAATTTTCAATGACTTAAAAGACTAATGCCATAGAATACAAGTCTTCTATCCCACTCACTTGAAGAGTGATGCCATACTTGAAGACTAATGCCATAGAATGCAAATAATCTACATTGGAAATATTTGGTATTAACAGCAGTATATTTATATTTATATTTATATTTATATTTATATTTATATTTATATTTATATTTATATTTATATTTATATTTATATTTATATTTATATTTATATTTATATTTATATTTATATTTATATTTATATTTATATTTATATTTATATTTTTATTTTTATTTTTATTTTTATTTTGCAATGGTGGGAAAAAAGAAAAAATAGCAAATAATAAAAGTAAATATAAAGAGCAATGAAAATTGTTAAACAAGTATAGTTAAAGTGTTCAAAGAGGAAACTCCATGTGCATATCATAATGTCGTCATACCATATAAAATTTCAAGGTATATGAAGCATGGGGTGAGCACTTGTTGTGCATTGTAATGTAGGAAACATGAGCTTGAAGCCACTTATTTGGTATTAATAGCAGTATATTTTTATTTTTATTTTGTAATGATGGGAAAAAAGAAAAAATAGCAAATAATAAAAGTAAATATAAAGAGCAATGAAAATTGTTAAACAAGTATAGTTAAAGTGTTCAAAGAGGAAACTCCATGTGCATATCATATTGTCGTCATACCATATAAAATTTCAAGGTATATGAAGCATGGGGTGAGCACTTGTTATGCATTGTAATGTAGGAAGCGTGAGCTTGAAGCCACTGTGGAGGGCCAAATGTGCATATCATAATGTCGTCATACCATATAAAATTTCAAGGTATATGAAGCATGGGGTGAGCACTTGTTGTGCATTGTAATGTAGGAAGCATGAGCTTGAAGCCACTGTGGAGGGCCAAAAGGGGTTGTTTCTATCAATGATCCCCCACCGTTTAACTCCAAGCTCTACAAGAGGCTTATCGAACCCAAGACTCCGTTGGACGGAGACTCAAAAGAGTCCTCTAAGTATAAATTGTCAGGCGGGGGACTTTGCGATGCAATGATTCATATGTAATAAGCATCATGAACTTAAAGTCACAGATATGAAGTAGAGACAGTGTTTGGGGAATTTATGCATATTTTTTTAAGAAAATAATCAGGGGAAAGAGGGTTGAAATATGCATTTTAGGGGAATGGAAGTGTGAGGGTGATGTGCCAAATGAGGTTTCATAAGCCCCTCATCATCAGTATGGCTAAAGATGGTCTATATAGGAGAACCCATCAATTTAGTTTGTTTAATTTATGCACTAAAGTTGAGAAATCTAAGTTGCCCTCATGGATCGGACAACCTCATAATGGCGAAAGCCATGGCAATGAAGACGAAGACTTCCTATTGCCTATCAACAAGGCTTCATGGGTTAATGTTCAAGAGTATTTGGAGCCCAAAACGAGATCTAACAATACAATACCGGAGACAAACATGGAGAAGATCAACAAAGTTCTCAATGCTTGGAATGATTCGATTGGAGACATGCACTATCTCTGGAGGTATGTCGTGTAAAGGTTTCAGATGACTTGGTAGAGAAGATATTGAAGAGATTCAATAATGATTGGGCTTCTACATTGGGATTCTTTGAGTGGACTCACTCACATAATGAGTACAAGCACGTGGCATAGGATTATGATACAATGGTGGACATTGTGGACAAGGTGAAGAAGTTTGAAGCAATGTGGAATGTGATCATGGAGATGAAAGAATTGGGAGTCCTGATTTCTCCGAGAACTTTCAGCAAGGTGATGTCAAAATTCATAGTCCTAATCTTCACTTTTGTAAATATGTACATATTCATAGTCATTTTGTGAATTGAATGGCGATGACTAGCACGCATCCATCTGAACTCGGGTGTAATAGGCAGCTTAAAGTTGCAAGGTTGAATATAGCATATTTCAATATTTGTGTGATCTTGAGACATGAATCCTCACGGTCCAAATCAAGTCCTGGTTTCAATGGGTTTGTGCTAGTGTACATGTTTAATACACCCAAGGTTGAATACAACATATGTCAATATTTAAATGACATTGAGAGATCAAATCCCAGTTTCAATGGGTTTGTGTTAGTGTAAATATTCCATACACCTAATGTTGAATACAACATATGTCAATTTTTGTGTGACATTGAGAGATAAAATCTTAGTTTCAATGGGTTTGTGCTAGTGTACATATTCAATACAGCCTAGGTTGAATACAACATATGTCAATATTTGTGCAACATTGAGATATGCATCCCCAAGTGTTCCAACCTTAAGGTCCATATCAAACTATGGTTTGGATGGGTTTGTGCTAGTGTACATATTCAATGCATACAATGCACTGTTACATACATGTCACACACCATTACACATGAAGATGAGTCATTGATGGATTCCCCCACCCCATCCATGTTGTAGAGCATCTCGTTTCTCTATCAAACCCTAGTTTGGATGGGTTTGTGCTAGTGTATATATTCAATGCATATAATTCCATGTTACATACACACCACATACCATTACACATAAACATGGAGTATTAATGCATTCCCTAACCCCATCTAGGCTCGGAGCGTCTCGCCTCTCTTGGTGCAAATAGTGTGCATATTCAATGTACCCAATGCATCATATGCATTCATCTTGCTTCTCTTGGTGCAAATAGAGTACATATTCAATGTACCCAATGCATCATATGGATTCAATGCACTGCTGCATGCACACAAATATTAAGTGTTTATGGATCTCCCCATGCCAGCTAGGTTGTAGAACACCTTGTTTATCTTGGTGCAACAAGGATTTGTATATTGTAAATTGAAAAATAATGACAAGTGTCCATGTAGTCATGTATATTTTGTTGTAGTTGTATGGAAATTTTGATTCAACCTATTAATACAAATATTATGTTATCCCATATTGGTTGTGCATGTTGTATTGAGGCATTTTAAATTATGTAATGTGACGCTTCTACTTTGATCACATGTGACGAGGAGGTATACAGGGGCAGAGAAGTGGGAGGATGCCATCAAGGCATTCAATCGGTTGGAGGAATTTGGTGTGAAGATGGATATAGTAGCCATGAATGCACTATTGGATACTCTCTGCAAGGAAAGAAGAATCGAGAATGTCTAGGACATTTTTTGGATTTGAAGGATCAAAGTCCTCCAAATCGCCATACTTTTGATGTTTTGATCCATGGATGGTGCAATGCAAAGAAGCTTGAATAGGTCGAATGGAACATGGAGGGAATTCGGAGACACAAGTTTGGTCCTTATGTGATCACATACACTATTGTGATTGAAGCTTGTTGCCTTCAAAGGGATTTTTGTAAGGTGGATGAGCAAATGCAAGAGAGAGGTTGCCCACCCCCAATGTGATAACTTATACTATTGTAATGCATGCTTTGGGTAAAGCCAAGGAAACATAAGAGGCTTTCAGTATATATGATAGAATGAAGGCAACTAGATGCACCCTTGATGTTGCTTTCTACAACTCATTGATTTTTATTCTTGTGAAAGCAGGCCGATTGAATAGGGCTCAAGAGATCTTTCAAGAGATGGCAAAGAACGGTTTTGCACCAAATGTCACAACATACAATACATTTTTTTTTGTTTTTTGCGAGCATTTGCAAGAAAAGAAGGCCTTCAAGATCTTTCATGAAATGGAGGAGGCTAACTGAGCTTGACCTTCAAACATACAATGCACTACTAAAAATGTGTTGTAAAATGAAAAGGATGAAGATAGTTTCTTATATGGTAGATGATATGCTCAAGAAGGATTGTAGTGATGATCTTGGAACCTATACTATGTTGGTGCATGGCCTTTGTAAAGTTGGGAAATTGGATCGAGCTTGTCATTTCTTCAAGGAAATGCTTAAGAATAAATTAATTCCTAAATACTCAACGTACATTATGCTTCTAGACGAGCTTAAGAGGGTGTGTAAGAATGAAGAAAAGAGGAGAATCTAGGAATTGATGATGAAAGCAGAGAGCATGAAGCAATTGGGTCGGAGATCAAGAATGCAAATTGAAACATGTTTTTTTTTCCTCGAAAAAAGTCGTAATTTTATTATCGAAGATACAAAATTACATTCTGCAAATATATGGAGAGCAAAAACTGCTCCATACATTGTCACATATGAGTAGTTACAGAAAAAGAGCTCGGGAACAAACCCTCATTGCCCAGAAAAATGGAAAACAGAAAAAAAAACTGTAAACAGAACATTTCCGTCAATACGGCAAACCCCAAACTCCAGAGAATCAGCATCTCCCAAGATCCGGCTCCACTATTGGCACCTCTCCATCATGTAGCCGCCGGCCTCCTCAGCAGCAGAGGTAGTCTTTAAGACAGAGCTCCCTGCAGTGTGAAAGGAGAGATGGCGACGTGAAAGGGAGCAACACCAATAATAGGCGGCAAACCCTGAAAACCCAGAGCAGAGCCAGCCCTCCACAGAAAATCCATCCCATCCGAAACCCTCATCGAAGTATGCAGTAGATCTATGTCTGTGGACAAGCAACAAACTCGATAGACCTCCCAAACCAGCGAAAACAGCCAGCAAGCAGACCCCAGATGAAGAAAACTAGAGCAGACCACCGTCGGAGCCTCCACCGGAAGATAGGGCACCGCCCTTCAGGAAACTCTGGAGAAAAGGCGCCACAAACACCCGTCGGCCTCCAAGAACAGAGGTCGCCGCCCTTCAGTAAGCCTGCAAGAAGCAGCAGCTATGCACAGAGAGGAGGGGCGACTGGGCCAGACCCTGGCCGCCCAAGCTTAAACAAGAAGACCTTCTTGGATCCCAGCGCTCTGTCGATCTGCCTTCCCGGCCAAGAGCTTCACCTCCAGCGCTGTGGACGCCCCAGCCGGCACCGATCCGGCGCAGATGATCCAAAACCGTCTGGTCTCGGACAAGCCCCTGCCTCATAGTCCACTCTGCAACTCTTCACACCCTACGTCTCAGTGCACTGGCAAATCGCTTCAAACAGCAGCAAAGCACCGAGGGGGAGGGGCGCCTGGGCCAAACCCTGGCCGCCCAAGCTTGAACAATCGACTCTCAAAACCCTGGTAACATTCAGGCTGCGGCTCTTTGCAACTGCTATATTATATTATTATCTTAATTGAAACATGTTGCTCAACACTCTGAGAGGTATTTGTTGTTGAATTTTGCAACTTAAATAAACAATTTCAATCAATGGACCAACATGCTCCAATGGTCATTTAATGGATCCAATGGCCATGAGAAAACAAAAAGACGTCGAAAAACATACGATAGAGAGAGCAAACATCTTAAGATATTAATATAAAAAAAGAAATTTAATTTAATTTAATAATATCATTATTTTTTTTAACCATTGGAACAACAACCGCCCAAGGGTATATCCAACAGCCCGCAAGCTAGATATACCAGTAACTTGTGACTCAGCAAAGGTCGAGACGTCCCAAATCCCACCGAGGTGAACCTCTATCCCAAGGGTCTCCTACCCTTCGAGCCTTGTCACAACGAGCCAATGAGCAACCCTACCCCCGCCGGTTTTGAACTTGTGACCTCCATGGAGATTGGGTAGGGCACATGAGTATTTCCAACAATGATAATTTCACATAAAATGAAAGTAGTAAAGGCTGAAGCAAATTTAAATAGGGAAACTTTATTTCTCGCCCTAAACCATAACCTTATTTAACTTTATTTAAGGGATGTGTTTTATGGGTACTAATACAAAAGAGATCACGTGAGAGTTTGAGAAGAGATTGTTCTAATGTAAGTATATGTTATTATTTTTTTTCATTATTTTCATTATTTATAAAAGTATAAAATGGTGAGTAATGTAAGTATATGTTATTGTTTTTATTTCATTATTTCACTATCTATAAAAGTATAAAATGGTGAGGAGTGATTATCTTTAACTAAGATATAAACTAATATATAGTTTATAGAAGTATAAAACGGTGGAGAGTGATCATCCCAAGAGACAGTTTGGTTTGAAATTAATTATGACCAAGTTTTCTTATTAATTATGTACAACATTTCGATAAGAAAAACAACATAAAAGTGTAAATTGTAATTATAATACACTAAGAATAAGTAGAATAGGCTCGTTTATTAGGTTCTAAGAACTTAGGGATTGAGTCTCAAAAACATCTAGTATCCATAAGGATTAGTTCTAAATATTTATTATGAAGTGTTTGTAAATATACAATGATAATAAGCCCGTTGGGGGTAGCTCAAGTGGTAAAGATGAGAAGTTGTAAACGGAAGGTCACGTGTTAGAATCCCCTCAAACTTACCCATGTGCCATGGTTTGGGCCCCGTGGATGCACCTAGGGATATAGTGGTAGCGAGATTGGATCCTTGGACCCCATGTCACGCGAGTACCAGCCCAACTCTAGTTGTCGATTCCCCTAATCAATATATATATATATATATATATATATATATATACAATGGTAATAATAATTAAGGTCACAACATAGCTAGATGTCAAATTGATGAATGAGACCCCCTCATTTATGGAAAACGGGAAATCCTCCACCCCAAAATTTCACTACTTAATTTATAGAGGTGTACATATCCAATCCCCCTTTAGATTTAACATGTGAACTCTGAGGAGGAAACACACATTCTTAATTGTTAAGACTTTGTTGCAATTAATTTTATAGATTCGTTTGGAACCTACGAAGAAATGTTGAGGCAATCGTGAAGGTCATAGTTATACAAACGTATACATGACTTGAGGACCTTCATTGGGGACTTGTAATCACCCATAAAAGGTAGGCCTACAAATGAAAGTTTGTAGGGTCCACAAGTGGTGACATCAACAATTTGGAGAGTATTTGCAAGGGAGGATTATTGGTCGAGTCATGTACTCTTCAATTGGGGTTGGACTCTTCAATCGGGGTTGGCAGCTACAATTTTGATGTAAAAGTATGATATCTTGTAGATGTTGACTCAACAAAGTTGAACATACATAAATTGAAAAGTTGTTTTTCAAGAAGGAAACAAACCGTACTTTTGTTATTTCATAGAAATCAAAAAGTACATTACATAACTATTAATATATAGTCCTGCTATCTTGTCTGGAAGCTATGGACTATCAACTCATGCTTACATAACACAGTTCAAAAGCATAAATACATAAAAACTCTATTTAGAATCCTTCTGACTCTTCAAACCAAAAAACAAAATCTTAGCATCAAGAACACTGAAGTCTAAAACATGTCTGCAAAGAAGAACATAGAACCAGAATGAGTAATAGTGTCTTCAACCCATTATTCCCAATATAAAACCCTGACATCCCCATCAAGGGCTTCTTTAGACAGTGCATCTGTTGCATCGTTGTTCTCCCTGTAAATGTGGTCAATGGACATATCATAAAACCAAGCCATCATTTTGAAAATTCTGTCACACCAGTGTTTGTATTGTATGATGTTCAACTTATATAACTTCTTAGCCCAATTCACAATAATCAAGGAGTCACCAAAAATTCTGATAGAGCCCAAACCACAATAGATAGCCACTTTTAAAATACCCCACAGAGCAAGAAGTTCAAATTTTGTATTAGAACCATTTCCACAAGTAAGATGGAATTTATAAGAGAGATCATCTCCACAATTGATGAAAAACCTGCTCCACAATTCATTTATGTCGGGGCCCCATAAAAAAAACCATAAGCAGATCCTAAAGAGTCCAAACTCAGTTTAATATCTCTTTTAGGATTCCGACTAATGAGTTGAGCATTTTTTAACAAATGATACAAACTCCATAATCTATGTAAAGCTTGTTTATCAGATGGAATAGAATTCCGAAAGATGGCATGATTACGAGTATTCCAAATAGACCAAGCCGCTAACCTTGGAATATTTTTTTAACATATGGTGCTTCTGAAGCCAAACCTGGTAAGCCATTCAAAGCCCATGTTAGGCCACTCATCATCTATATTAAGAGCCAAACAAACTTTCTTCCACATCCCTCTTGAGAAACTACAATGCATAAATAAATGATTCACCGTTTCGCAATTATTCTTGCATAGAATGCACATGTTTGGACCCTGTCTGCCGCGACATTTCAAATTTTCCCAGGTCAAGATTTTATCATTAAATGTCAGCCATAAAAATAATTTAATTTTTAGTGGAAGTTTCCATTTCCATAAAGCACCATACCACCATTTCCTACTACCTTCAAAATTACTCTCAACAATAACTTGATAAGCAGTGCTAATGGTAACCTAACCTAAGGTGGAGTTCTTTGACCAAAAAAGACGATCTTTCTCTTCAGTAAGACGGATGCCAACAAGATTCAAGTTCTGAAGGTACCGATTCCATTCATATGCCCAACTGCCTGCCATTTCAAGATCTGTTGAAGTAAGCCAATATGAGGGATCCGCAATGAGTCTTATGGAGCTTTTGAATTGATTTAGTGTAATTAGACCATATTCTATGAAAATATTTCGGAGCTCCAGAGACAAATTAAATTCTGAATCAATCCTCAAAATGGGATCAATTCCAACCATTACCGCTTTTCCATCTCCAACCTGCCAAGAGATAAAATTACTGATCCAAGGGAAAATTCTCATAAATCCTTTCCAGAAATATGAAGATTTCCGGAAGTCTCCTGTAGGTCGTCTAAACCAACTGATAATATCCTTTTTGATATATTTGACATGCAGAAGTTCAGACCAGAGTTTATCTCCGAAGAGACCCCTCCAAATACTTTTCAAGGACAATGCAGTGTTGAACCAAAAAATATGCTTTATGTTCCAACCTCCATATTTCTTTGGTAAGGATAAAACTTTCCAGTTTGCTAAATGAAAGTGACCTCCCTCTGTATTCCTCGACCAAAGAAATATGAATATTAAACTTTTAAGCTTATATAAGATAGCATGCGGAATTTTAGCCATCAACACCTAGTAAACTGGTAAACTACTCAATACTGACTTCAATAGTATAAGATGGCCTCCCAAAGACAGATATTTTAGACACCATGAATTAATTCTTTTTTCAAACCTCCGGACCAGCCACCTGCAGTCATTCAAACCATAACAATTTGGTTTCATAAAAAACCCCAAATACTTGACACCTTCATCCAGATTTGTGCATTTAAAAGGAAGTAAATTTAAGCTCTGTTGCAGCACAGAAACTTCCTCAATATTACTAACAAAAATTGATTTGTTATTACTGACCTGCATGCCTGAAGCTTTGCAAAATAAATGAATGATATCTGCACAAGCCAACCACTCCTCTGAAGCATTCGTTCCAAACATAACCACATCATCCACAAATAGCAAATGCGTAATGGAGAAATTCTTTGAGAAATAAATTCCTTTTACTTTACCTTCACTCCTAGCAGTAACAATCAACCTACTCAGACCTTCTATGACCAATAAGAACAAAAGAGGAGATAGGGGACAACCCTTTCGGAGTCCCCTATAGCTCTTGAAGAAAGTGGTGGGATTACCATTGATTAGCATAGAGTAATTAGCTGACATAACACATGCCATAATCCAGTTGATGACTAACTGAGGAAGACCAATATGGAGAAGCATGAGCCTTAGAAAATACCAATTTACCTGGTCATAAGATTTAACCAAATCAATTTTTAGGATCATAGCATTTTGTTTTCTGACTTTGACTGAATGTAAAACTTCCCGTGTGATTCCCACTGCATCAAGGATTTGTTTATTTGATAGGAATCCAAATTGTTCTTTAGTCATCCACTCTGAAAGCTTAGGTTTAATTTTGTTCACTAGAATCTTGGAGATAATTTATAAACCAGGTTACAAAGGGCTATAGGTCTGAACTCATCAAATGAGACAGGTTTGTTGCTTTTAGGGATAAGAGTTAAAAAGGTAGAGTTCAAACCTCCAGCAATCCAACCTTCAACTCTTGAAAATTCAATCATTTGCAACATATCAAAACCCATAATATCAAAGAAGGACACAAAAAGGTCCATTGACCACCCATTGGGCCCTGGGCTCTTATCTCTTTTGAAATCCTTTAAAAAAAATTCAACCTCCTCCAAAGCCACGGGACTTCCAACCTCAACTCCTTCCTCCACTGTGAGGAATGAAGGGTAGTGTTTTAAAACATTGAGCTGATCATCAATTTTGGATAACTCGGGATCTTTAAAATTAGCTTTGTAATGATTAAGCGCAATATCCTCAATCTTCTTTTGATCACTGATGTCATTACCTTGACTGTCATGTATGGCCCAAATAGAATTCAAATTCCTTCTATGAGTAGCGTAATTGTGAACAAATCCAGTGTTATCATCCCCTAATTCTACCCAAATAACATGACTCTTTAACCTCCAAGTACTTTCCTCAGTCTTCAGTATTTCATCAAGTCTAGCCTGTAGAGTTTGCAGAGAAATTCTATCCTCCTCAAAAAAAATACCATTCATATTGAGACTATGAAGCTGCTTTATCTGGTTTTTTATAGTAATCAAATCATTCTGGTTCTGAGCTTTTTTTTTCTTTTCCCAAGCTTTAGTCTTTACCTTTAAACATTTTAATTTGTGGATCAAGGCATCCATAGGATTAAGTCCCTGTGGAACCTCAACCTGGGACCAATAGCATCTGACCAAATCATAGAAATTTGTGTCCTTCAACCATGTACTATTAAATCTGAAAGGTCTGTGAGCCTTAAGACAGGTCCTCAAATTGTAAGATAATCGCTTGATGGTCAGATATGTTGGAATGTTCAATCCATGATCTAAATCTGTGGAACTTTGAGGCCACAAATTCAGCAATAAGGAAACGATCAAGGCGCTTGCTAATACATCGACAACCTTCACGTTTGTTACTCCAAGTAGCACCTAATTTCCTAGGCAGAACATCAATCAATTGAGCTCTCTGAAATAAATCCTTGAAGAAATCAACCAACTCATCAACTAAACATGACGAACCCCAAAATTCAGCTGTCGATAATGTGAGGTTTAGGTCACCTGCAACAATAATATTTCGAATATTTAGAAGACCCGAGGCTTCTAAATCATTCCAATTGATCTCCCTGTCCTTGTATGGACCATACATATTAAGAATAGCAAGGTCAAAATCATTTGTGAGAAACCGACCTTCCATTAAAAGTCCCCCATTGTCTCAAAAGTTTTGAAGGCAGTGGTCGACGGGTTCCAACCAGACAACAGGCTTCCAGACAAACCACAAGAATCAATTGCACTGAAATACCAACCTGACATATGCTTTGAAAAAACCTCCACGGCCTGGGCAGCCGAACACATAGTTTCCTAGATAAGAATACAGTCAAGGCTAGTAGCTTTTAAAAAATTGAACAGGGTCATAACCTTGGAAACCCCTCCAATTCCTCGAATATTAAAGGATAAGATAGACATTAATACAGTCTCTGAGAGGACAACTCTGCTCTAAGGGTCCTGGGGGAAAGCAAGTTTTCATTTGCAGACATTAAATCTGCACAATCCAAACATTTAAACAAGGGAATGAACATTTCGCCAATAGACTTATCCTTTAATTTCTTATTTTTTTTGAATTGTGACATTCAAGCACCGGATAGACGGGATGACATCCTCCTCCACACAATTAGGTTTTTTTGCAAAGACCTCTAAAGGGGATTTGAGAGCACCAGACATATTCCGCAATGAGTTTGAAAAGGAATTAACAACAAAATCATCCCGAGGAACTGCAGAATCCACCAGCTACAGAGGGGTCTAAAGCCCTAACCTCTTCCTGAACCAAATCAACTATAGGGGAAGCGGAAATAGGGTTTATGTTTACTTCCTCATGAGAGGGTAAATCCACAGAGTTAAGATCCCCTAGGATATTCCTAGCTAAAGGTTTAAAACTCGATTTTTTCAATTCATGAGCTTTTTCCATCGAGAGATAAAAATCAAGTTCAGCTTTAGAAACTCCCTCATAAATCATAGAGGGTTCATCATTTGACATACCTTTACAATCTAGAGAAACCTGAACAATTTGTGTTGACATCTCGTTTGTGTCTGCAGGTGAAGGTTTTGGCATGGAGGCTCTACCATGAAGAGATGGGCAGCGCAATTTAACATGACCCGTGCATCGACAGAAGAAACACTTGAATGGGACATTCTTGTAGTCCAATTTCTGTTTAAATTTTTTATCTCCCCACACGATGTCAACCTCTGCAGGTAAACCCTTAGAAGTATTAAACTCAACCATCATAGATACCAGGCGTTTGTTTATACCAAAAACCAGATTCTTCTCCAGTCTAATGAAACAACCCAAGAAATTTCCCAAACCCTCGAAGAAATTTGGCATCCAGAGTTCAAAGGGGAAACCAGGCATGGGAACCAACAAATGCCTTTTGCTCATATGCTCTGTGTTAGGGTTGAAATTATGTCACCTACCCAAATTTTTAGGATATTTATTTTATTTGCAAAATACGTTATGTTAAATTATAATTACAAAGTTTTGTAATTATGACCAAATCTGGTCAAAGATAACTGTAATGACTTATTATTATTAATTAATAAATTAAAAAAAATGAGACAAACACTCAAGAAAGCTGTTACAAGAGTGTTCACTGACCCACTAGGAGGAATGGAAGTTGATAGAAGGCATGGGACAGATGGGAGCATTTGCACTCCACCACTAGCTGTTGGTTATGGGACAACTACCCCTAAAATTGTGGCATTATTCCCCAGGTGGGGGAAGTGAGTAGTCAGCTCATTAATGACCAGTTAATCACTAAAAGTCCTGGGCATCCTACATTAGGCAATTCGAATTGAGCAGGCAGCTCTTACAATATTTTCTGCAGAAATATTCCTCAAGTGCATCAGGTGATCACTAAGAGATTCGAATAGGGAGGCTATGTGAGAGTGCAATTGCGAGTCTGCAAATTATTTTGAGAAGGAAAACCAGAGGTGCTGGTGCAGGTCTCTTTGACTGCTAAGTCCTTAAGACTGGACAAACTAATTAATGTTGCAAGTTGAGAACCCAAGCTTCTAAGTTTCTTCCTCCTGGTGGTTCAGTGAACAGGATCGGGGGTCCTAAGACAGGCATTTTGGCTGTTTCAGAAGCAGGTTGGGTGGAACAGGCTCCTTGGGTGATTTGTTGTCCTACAAATGATCAGTTTCTAGTTTTATGTCATTATTTTCAGTCAAGTAAGTTTTGTATTATTCAGTAGAAAAATAAGTAAAAGCATACAGAATTATTTGTTTTACTTTCTGATCTATAATGCTTTCTGAATTAGAATGAATTGATAGATGCAATTATTGATCAAATGACTTGCTTTGTATTTTTCCACATGTTGGTCTTGCATCGTACTCTAGTACAGTTAGGTATTAATTAGATGGATTGATAATGATCAGAATGATATTCGAATGATTAGGGTAATACTGTATAAATGCACTTCAAGGATTGCAATGTTAAATACAAGTGCTTAAACTCAGATTTGCAATAGTATCTTTTCAGAAATAGTGTAACAATAACCATCTTTATTGAACCCCGAAAGTAAACATTTTTCCTTTAACTAAGGTTCTCATATATTCACAGTTAATTCTTTGAAAAATTGCTATCATGTCTTATATTTCATCTACTTTACCATACTTCTGTTTATTAGAGTATTTCGTCATTTAAATCAGACTGATCCCTTTCAGAAAATCTATAATTATAATTCGTTATCATTTTCCAAAAGGAAGTATTGCATTTTATTTTATCATTTTATCCAAGTTTAAACTATTTAGTAAATATTATTATCGTCGTTCTATTCCAGTACCCAAAACTCAAACTGTATTCCCATTTCAATCTCAGACCTTTGTTCTTTTCATAGACATAAGCCAACAACGATTGAAATCATTTCGACCTATTTAGACAGTTAAGTATTTTAGAAAGACAAAGACACATCACAGTAGTACATTGAAGCTTAGTTTTCCTAAAACACACAGTACATTAACCCATTCACTGAGACGATTAAATATCAACCTTACTCTCTGTTCAAAGACAGACGATCTTTCATTATCATCGAAATAAGATTTAAGACATTACACTGCAAACGATAAACATTTAATACTGTAAAACTTCATTTAAAAACGACGAGGGTTTATCCCTATCAAGATCACCCGCAACAAGGTACTGCCAACAAAAATTTATAGGTAGAATTGCATCAACTACGCTAGCTAGGATCTTAGCAGTAGGATTTCCTTAATGTTTCAAAAAGTTACAGGCTGGACGAAAACCTTTGCTAGGAAACAAATGTCCAAAACTCTGTCAACACCCTCAACTGTCGACCAAAAACCGAATCCAGGAGAACCACGAGGTAGGGAACAATCGATGCTTACCGATGGTTAAGCTGAAGCTCCTCCATCAACGTTTCCAGGAAAATAAACTTTCGTCAAGAGCCAACCTGTCAAGCGAAGGCGTTCGTGGTTAAACAATATTTGAGAAATATCGATTTGTGCATGAAGAAAACTAAGGTTCAACCAGAAGATACAATACCTGCAAGAGACCCTGTTGCCATTGAGAATGACAAAGCTATCCATCCACCCTTGGGAGAGGAAAGACCCGGTTCTGAGAAGCGGTATGTTACCACTGTTTGCTTCTAGTTTCTGTCCAAACATTTCCACTAGCAACCTAGACTTTTACTCACTCAAAAGAAATTACACAGAGATGCATTACTCCAGACCTCTAAGCTACTGTAGACACCACCAAAGGATCAACTCTTAATACATTAACTTTCATTTGCAGGTATATCACACACAGGTCTCAGGTTCGAGCCTGAGGAAAGCTAAAAACATCAAACCCTGGGACCACTCGGTCGGTTGGCCTCCCTCCAAACCACTACCATCGAAACAAATGCCAAGAAAGAGTTTCAATGCCTTGTAGGTTACGTTTAGGGCTCTTTACAATCTCAATAAACTGCATATCGACGATGGAGATTTTCCACCGACGAAGCCACACTGGAGAGTGGTTTGATACAACGTTAATTACGCGTTAATTTTCCAAGCTATCGTTGTTTCCAACTTGGTCAACTTCAAAGCATGAGGCTTGTTACAACTTAGCTTTAGCAAACCCCATCCACGTGCTGGTTCATCCACGTTAGCATTCACGATTTGTTACCATTAACACTGTAGCCTGAGAACCTAATTTCAAAACCAAACATTTACGATGCCATCAACTCGTATGCCAAGCATTTATTACACCATCATATCAATCTGCCAAACCATAGAAATGACGTGTATTGCGTTCACACTTCTATCATACTAAAGTCAGAAACATATATATGGTTGTATGTATAATGTAAGTTCTATTTTGTTAAGTTAATATTGGTACACACATATTGTAACATTCTATCCTTTGAGATACCAAGGGTTGCATTTGAGACTTAGAGTATGGATAGAAGTCATCAAACTTTTGCGAATGATATTATTTGTTAAAAACCCTAGCATCTTTCACTTATAATTTTGGAGATTGGGAAGGGTCATTCCCTATACTTTCATTACTTGCTACTTTTGAACTATTATAAATTGCAATGATAGGATAAGAGCAAGCATTACACTATTAATGTAATTGCTTAAGTAATAGAATACCTTGAAATACTATCATTATATTTATTTCTGTTTGCTTTGGTCATGTTTCAATTGTGCCATATATTTCATAATTCGACATTATAAAGGTGTACACAAGCTGCAAAAACATTCACAAATTTTTCTAAGGGAGCTAATAGCCTTTAAAAGTAGAAAGATACTAAACATCAACACTTAGACATTGTAATCTACAGCATTTTTAAAAACTACAACTTCTGTAGCTTGTAATTTAATCTAGTCTTTTCATTTTGGAAGTTGAAAAAGAAACCATACTTGAAGTATTGGAGTACTATAAGTTTTACGATTATTGACGGTTATTAAACACTTTTGAATTGTCTCTTTTCGCTTACCTGCAAATCTGCGCATGATGGACGGGTACAAATGCTTTAGCTTCATAACCTCAGGACACCTCGTGGGACCCCTTTCATCATCATCTAGAAATTAAATTGTCAGTACCTTGTCAAGGAGATCTCTGTCTTATAATTGTTTTGATATTTCAATTATTTTAAATTATGACGTGTCTCTATCACAAAGCATCATTAGTGAAAAAGGACACAGTGGTTAAGTTGTTTTCTGCATTAATGACTTATTATTAAATACTGCCTGAATAAGCATTTATTACTTCCGCATTGCAATTCTAACATTTAATGCTGATATAAATTTTTATTTTTATTTTTACGAAATGACGGGATGTCACAAATTAACATGCCATCGTTTCAAATTAAAATAGCCATCCTTCACAAGCCAAGGACGCTCCAGAATGGATGGAACGATTTCCTCGCCGGGGAAGATGAATGCAACCCAACCTTTGGACAACAAACTGGTGTGCGAAGGAAGGCCAAATTCAGGGGTCCAATTCTGATTCACCCATTCCACAAGTTCCATCTGAGAGATCTTAGTTCCTTCGATTTTTCCAACAATCGCTCGTCTGGAGAGCAAGCTAACCCTATCCAGATTCATAGACTGTTCAAGGGTGTAAACTGCAGTTTCTGACTTCGCCTTGAGAGTCTTCAACCTTCTTCTATTATGGGTCGCCTCTCACGACGAGGCTTTAGAACCCCGACCAACATTGTTTACCGGACAAGGAGGAGCAACGGAGCAAGGTACAAGTGAGATGTCAAAATACGAATCACACGCCAAATAGGGATTACGACATCTAGGTGACCCCACCGCCATTGGGGACAAAACTAAAATGACAATTGTCCAAACGAGACAAAGACAACGAACCGCAACTAAATAAAAACACTAACAAACTAGAAACTGGTTAAGAAGCGACAGAAACCCAGTCAAAAACTTGGCCAAAAATGAAAGAGCTCCACAATGCTCGAAAAGGACATTCTGCGGCAGAAAAAATAACTAGTTCCCACTTTTTTATACCTTGGTTGGTACTAAAGCCAGCCTTACGGCTGGCTGGACTCCAAGTTGTTGCAAACTATACCTTCCTTACACTACAAATAATCTTCCAAATCTGGGAACCCTAGCCGCCAGAAACCCAAACCCCCAACACTTCATCCTCTTTCGCCCACTTCAAATGAACAATCTTTCCAAATTTACGTCCGAACAACCTCAAATTCATGAACTGGAAGGGATATTGATGCTTTATCATCCAAAATGAAAAGTGGTTTAATTACAAGATTTGTTCAATTACAATTTTCAGGTATTATATATGGACTTGTAAATTGCACATACATAAAGATAAAATTAATGTCTTTCGTTTTCCTTCCCATGAATACTTTTTGTCTTGTATTTTGAATTCATTATTGTTATTATTTTATGTGTCCACTAGACCGTCTTTCGTTTTCCTTCCCATGAATACTTTTTGTCTTGTATCTTGAATTCATTATTGTTATTATGTCCCCTACATAATGTATTCGGTCAGGGGCATTAGTTGGCGCGGGAGGAGGGCATTGAGCCCATTTACATAGTTTGGTGCTATGTTATATTTCCCGTATTTTTATTTTTTTTAAATTGCATTTTCCTATTGGTCAATTCGGTGCTTACGTCGTCCTGGGGTTGTGTGCCCTAGGACGCGGCTACACTCTTGCGTCAGTGGATCGGCCGGTCAGCAGGCTCATATCTGGTACAAAGGCTGTTGTTTAATGCATCGATGTATCAGCGATTGTGTTAATTACGGGTGGTCTGGTCGAGAAGACGTCTTGTTTAATGTATCAGCGACTGTGTTCATTGCGGGTGCCCCGGTCGAGACACTGTGTTCATTACGGGTGGTATCGGCGACTGTGCTCATTACGGGTGGCCTGGGGTCGTCTATTCTACATTAATAGCTTCAATGGCTTCATTAAATGGGTAAAGCTTTCTGGGCGATGCACCTCCACCATTGTATGTTGTAGAGATTGCATCGTATATTGCAGAGATTGCGTTGTTGATTGAACATTGTTATCGTTCGTGCCAGGGTTTTCGTGGCAGCCTCTATGTTGAATGTTGCAAATGCTTTTATTAGCACCTCCTATGTTGCAATTCCTATTATTAACGGGTGCTTGACAATTTTAATTGCTGCCCTGTTAATCATTTATTGCGGCATGATGTAGTGTTGCCGGTTCATGTTGGACCCTCCTTTTATTGGTCTCGTGGGTTTTGGCATTTGCATATGGATTCACATTTCGTTAGTGGTTTGGGGAGCTTATATAGGTCATTGTGCAACCATTCGTGGCTATTGCTTTTGTTTTCGTCTGGTTTCGGGTGCCTATTGTGATTTGCAACCTGCTGCAGCCAAGGTTTTCTTTCGAACCAGAGCGGCTTGTGGGTTTTGTGGCTATATCCTCGCGGTGGTTCGACAGGTGCTTTCCGTCCTACATTTTCCTTGGAAGCACAGCGGCGTTTGGGTTTTGCAGCTTGATACTCGCAGCGGTTGGACAGGTGCTCTCTGGCTAGTTCTGTTTTGCTGCATTTTTGCTATTTTGCATTGGACAGGTGCCCTTCGGCTTCATACTCCTGTTTGTTCATATTCAAATGTGTCGAATGGCGTGTGCATAGCGTTCTACTGATAATGGGTTCTGCTTTCTTTGTCTATGTGGAGTGCCGGCTTCAATGTTTTGTTAACTTTGCGATGTAATGTTGTTTCCATACTGTGCCTAATTCAAAAAAAATGCAAAGGACTTGAACACTCTGTTTTTACTTTCTGGTTCAATGTAGTAATTGCAGTGTCTGTGCAATACTTATGTTATGATTTAGCCAGTCCATATGTATATCATTATTCCTGTTTGCGATTGTCCAAAATTGAAATTTACGGCAAATTTGATAATCAACCCTGGGTTTTATTGAACAGGACCAAAATTAGCATAGGATGTTTAATAATTAATATTGCAGAAAGAACGATTTTTAACTGTAGAACATGCTGAAAACAAACATCTGTGGCTCGTCGTTGATACCCTCAAACACATAAGGGTTTCAGCTTCATCTCATATTTATGATTTTCTTATTTTGTTTTTAGAATTGGTTTAAAGCCCTTGCCTGGTGCTACCGAGGCATTGCCTGGTGGATTTGTCATTTTGATGGTGGCGACTGCATCAGCTCCGAGCTCCAAACTGGTGTCCACTTTCGCCATGCCTCCCAGAACCCAGCTCCACCTTAAAACAATTCAATGCCGGCAGCCTAGTTCATATCTCCAAACCTCGATAGAGGAAGAGAATACAATTGTTCTTTCCCCAATCTCAGAAGATAGCGAAAAATATATAGCGGAGAAGATCCCCCTAATCTCAGAAAATTCCATAATGCCCTCCTGTGTTTAGTTATTGCTGTCGCTTTTCTCTATTCTTCAGTGCTTATTGATGAATTCCTTACGTTTTCCTAGGTGATGACATCAATTCGGTTTTTAAAAAATGCCCCCTGGCACTTGGGTGTTCTCTTCCCAAAAAGACCGAAACAAGCTTTTTGACCATTTTAACATAATATAAAATTATAAATAAAAAATTAATATATTAATCGTGTCGTCTTTACTTACATTTTGTCGGTGCAAACCAATTCTGCTGGCTTCAAGGTGTAGATTTCTTCAGTGGCTGGCACATGTTATGACTTTTAGTGACTTTTGAATATACATTTCTTCACTGGTTTACACATATTATGACTTGGAATTTTCTCGTCGTTTATCTCCGAAATTTGGTTGAAAATAGGGAAGAATGTTTGCATTCAGGATATCAAATCTGTTTATATATTTAAAAATATAGAATTGAAGCTCCTAAATTGGCTTAATCGTTTTCATTTTCTGGCGCTATGCTTTTCTGCTTCCTGCCTTGGGATGTGCTTGTCTTGAAGGCATAAACAAGTTATTGCTGTGGAGGATGGCTTCTTCCCAATTGCATGCAGTTACATGCTGTGTAGTTTTACATTTATGCAGAGATATCTGAAGGAGATAGCAGCAGATTGCACATGTTGATAGATGCTTGAGCTACGGCTTCTCCTATTTTCTCTGTTGTCTCTCCTTGCCTTGTGGCGCTTGATCTTGCAAGTTTAGTTGCTTTAAAATAGTTGTCTTAACTGCTGGTTATTTTTACAGATACAAAATTGCAATTCCTTGGACATGCTCATAGCCGTTTCAGTTTGCAATTTCCCATTTCCTTCAATTGCAATGCCTTAAACAAAGCCATAGATATAACCGAGCATTCAGAATAAAATAGGTCAAAATCTGCAATTTAGTCTAAATAATTGAATATGCTGAATTCCCCAGATTGCCAATCCACCGACATCTTTCACAAAAGTAACTGTAACTAACCTGAGGCTTGTAAATATTAACAAGGTTGTTTAATATTTAATAGTGAAGCTTCTTGCAGCAAGCCATAAATCTCAATAGTGGAAACATTGGCCCTAGCAACCTTGAACCCACATTATCTTGTTGGTGTTGTGCTGTCATAAGACAACAAGCCCAACATTTATTGTGAGAATTTTGGGTTGCAGAAATTTCTAGACATGATGGATCATTAGATGGGGCACATAACCAAAAGAACAATTTCCTCCTTATTATAGAATTTTGCACAAAAATTGGATCATTAGCAATTCCCTTCCCTGGAATTTGAAATATAATTTCCACTAGTTCCTTTAGTCAACCCACTCGCAGCATACCAATCTTCTTTCATTATGTTTTCCTTTTCAAGGATGTACTTCCCTTCCTTTTACTCCTGAGTTGCATCAAAAGCTATTTCATACTTCTAGTGTAATACTTCTTGATAGCTGCAGCGGTGTACTTCTGTAACAGTATGCAATCCAGGCATAATATGTCTATCTTCCTTTGGCCTTATAAGAATGTTTATGACATGGGTAAAAAGAAATGCCTTGTCATTTCTTCCTTGAAACAGAGGTTAAATTTTTTTTGGGAAAACCCATTCAGCCTGTCTCTCTTTTGTGACAAAAGAAAAAGGAAAATTAAAAGACATGACAAATAATCTATATGGAAGAAAATATGACACATACCAAAACCCTGTTTAGTAGTAGTATCCACAGAAAGCACATTGTTGAGGCTAACTATTTTCACAGTATGTGAAATTCTGTAAACTGTGAGCCAAAATAATATGATGAACATGTGCAATAGTGGATTCATATATTGAATAAAATTGTGCTTTTGTATCTTCCTTTGGCCCTATAAGAATGTTTATGACATGGGTAAAAAAAAATGCCTTGTCATTTCTTCCTTGAAACAGAGGTTAAAAAAGTTTTGGGAAAACCCATTCAGCCTGTCTCTCTTTTGTGACAAAAGAAAAAGGAAAATTAAAAGACACGACAAATAATATATTTGTAAGAAAATATGACACATACCAAAACCCTGTTTAGTAGTAGTATCCACAGAAAGCACATTGTTGAGGCTAACTATTTTCACAGTATGTCAAATTCTGTAAACTGTGAGCCAAAATAATATGATGAACATGTGCAATAGTGGATTCATATATTGAATAAAATTGTGCTTTTGGAAGCATGGCAATGCATTACAATCCAATCAAAAATTTAGTCCATAGCTTTATTGCAATGCATTGTTGCTGCCAGATGGCAGTGGTAACCAACTAACCCTGCTGCAAAGATTGAGCTTGCTATTGCTAATTGGCAACTGCCACCAAATGGTAAAGGCAAACAAAAATAGTTCATAGAACTTCTGCAGAGAACAACAGAACCTTCTCGGCATGAAAGGGATGCTCATTTTCTTAGTTGGTGGAATCCCATATTCTATTCAAGCAATGAAGAATGACATCAAAAAATTTATAAACATACCAAAGAAAACATGGTATAGATAACAGACATTGGTGTATGCTCAAATATATTTTTATATGCAGATAACAATGGACCTTATGGAAATGTGCGCACAGGTCAGTCAATGATTTCAAAAGTCTGACATATTTAAGGGTTGAGATCAATGTCGACATATTCTCAGAATGATGATGATAATAGTAACAACTGTTGGCATTTGGCATACCATGACCCCACCCTGTTTTTTTGGCTTTTGATCCGTTGCCCTGATTGTTCAAGTGGCTTGTTTTTTGCAATTGATTATCTTCATAGGAAATTAGTCACTATGATAGATACCTGCTTGACCATGTCCTGGCAAAAAATTATCTTCGAATACTTTAGCAAGAGAGGAAGCTATTTAACTATGGCCATGAGTTGGCCGATGTCGTTGCCAACATAGCTGTTTAATTACATTTTAAATGTGGCTAGGGGCTGTGGCCTCTTGCTGCTAGCATAGACATACAAAATACAAAACGTGGATTTTGGATTTTAAATAGGCCTTGGTGCATTAAGCTATTGAACCAATCTTCAAATCCTTTGTGTTGAGCCAATCTTCAACTGTTTTGTTTTTTATTTATGTGCTAAATAAATAGCACATCATTAACTAGTAGCACCTTCAATTCTGCAATAAATTCAATACAAATTTGGCAAGCCATAGGATCTGTTCATTTGCAACGTTTTAGGCAAACGAATAGCTATGATTCAGAAATAATTTATGCATGCTAATTGAAGCTTCAATGTCCAACATAAATTGCATCGATATTGCCTACAATAAAAACAATACTCTTGGTTTGCAATTTAGCTTTCAAATATCAAATAATTAAAACATTGCAACCAACACTGTAAACAACCTAGAAAGGTAACAACACCGGTGGTAGGAATCATGTCTATATAAACCTCCTATTTCATATTCCATTGGAATTCTTTTTCCCTTCGATTCTACAATAAACTGAATAAAAACCTTGACAGGCCATAGGCCGCTCCCTTTTGCAATGTTGCAAACAAACAAAGAACTACAATCCACAAAGAAATTCTCCATGCTAGTTGAAACTTCAACATGTAGCATTGATTATGTAGCCAGAACATTTGAATAGGAGAATAGATGCATTGCCTATTGAGCTACCTCTTTCATGTTGCAAAAAATTCAAATCTGCTCAATAGAAGAACACTTTTGCTTCGAATCGGCTTAAACTTTGATTCAACAACAGTATTTGTAACTGTGGTTACATATGAATATAGACGCCTAACTAGATTAACAGTTGATGCTTAAATCATTCTTCCATGCCCATGTTTCTTGTGTGTCTTTCCACCTCTGTTTGCAGATTTTGTCTCATTCGTTTTCAACAAATGCAACGTTGGTTTGTTTTTATTTCCTCTGCGTTGTGGCCATGCATTTAGAACATTGGGAAAAAAAAAACCTCCCATCATGATTCTTGTATCAAGCAATCTTATATGGTATTCGTAGATTGGTAGTTTTTTCCCTATTAGAATAAAATCTCCATTCACCCAGACATAGGCATTGAGGCCAAAATTTATTGCGTGTTAGAAGAAAAAAAAAACACTTTAGATTGCACAGTACCTTGATTTAGAATTTAGCTTTCATATATCAAGTAATCAAAACATTGCAATAAACTCTGAACAAGTTAAAAAGGTGGCAACATTGCTGCCAAATATCTTGTCTATACAACCATCCTATTCCATATTCCAGTCAAATTATTTTCCTGTTTTCTTGTTCATGCAAAATAAAGTGGTCTTTTTACACAGTTTCCTCTAGTGATTTTGAAGGACAACTCACTTTAGCTCTTTCATCTGTGGATAGAAACAACCATACGTTGGTTTAGAATTTAGCTTTCATACATCAAGTAATCAAAACATTGCAATAAACTGCAAACAAGACACAAATAATCAAAACATTGCTGCCAGGCATCTTGTCTATAAAAAATCCTATTCAATATTCCAATGGAATTGTTTTCCCGTTCTCTTGTTCATGCAAAATAAAGTAGTCTTTTTACACAGTTTGCTCTACTGATTTTGAAGGACAACTCGCTTTAGCTGTTTTCTCGCTGCATAGAAACAACCATTATTTCAATACATTGTTGTTGGTAGTGTCCTCTGTCGAGCGATAGTTTTCTATCATTTCAGGAAAAAAAGTCATTCTTTTAGTTGTGCTCTCCTATAGTTTTTTTAGTAGTTTGTAGCTTTCCTAGGCCTTTTAAACATCAAGAGCATGAGCTTTCAATGCTTTGCTTTCGTAGCCATGTCCAAAGTCTAATTTGCTAACTTTGCTGGTGACTTCCAAATGCAAACAATCTTGCAATAGCATGGAATGCTACTTTGTCCACTTGCATCACCCAACTATCTAGAAATTCTAAATCCCATGTACTGCAAACTATCATTGGCATGAGAGCTGCCCCAAAATAAACTATGATATTGACATACTAAAACATATGTTTTGCGAAAATCCACAATATATGCTAGCCTGGACTGCTAGCTATAAAACAGATGTTGCGTGTCGTATTTGGTGCTTTCCCTACAAAAACTTGCCACTTGTCTACAAATAGATAGATCAATTATAACTAGATTGAAAACAACCATTTGCTTCGGATTTGCTACCACAGGAATGTCCATAGGCTTAGAAACCATGATTCGACATCTGTTTCAAATATCGAGTGTATAATTACTCTTTCAAAAGAAATGCATCTCTTTAAAATATCAATTTGTCATTTGACATCTTTATATGTTTATATGCATTATGTAATTTTGGGATGCTTCGAGTACTTATCTAGAATGATGCAAACTTTCTTCCCCGGCTTCATCTAGAAATTCATAGCTGCAATATTGAAAACAAATCACATGACAATGTGGCTTGGAATATTCTCTTTTTCATTTCATTAAACACATGCTCAATGTATTAATCATATTTATATACGACATAGCAAGCGATCCCTATGATATCCCTTTTTCCTAACTTCTTCTTTCTACAAGAAGTCTATTCATTCCTCCTGTTGTGGAAATATGGCAATATGCAACTGACAAGTCAAGTTTGTCAATATAGTTGATATCATTCCATACATCGCTAACAACTATGCAAACTAATCTTGACAATGATTATGCTCTCGTTTACATAATTAACACGCAAAAAACCTTCATTGTCACATTTCAACACTGAACACAATGATGCTATGCTGGAGCAAATCTCGTTCTTCGGTTGCACTTATAGTATTGTCATCTACAGTCTGCCCTGCAGCTGATTCTACTGTTGCATCAGTATCGAGCATGTTAGGTGCATTGATTGTGTGCAAATGTTGTTCCATTTTGCTGTTTTTTTGTTCTTCATTGCATATGCAACTATATTTGAAGATTGTTAAATTATAAAATATATTCTTTGTCTAACCATAATTAACATAGTGCATTAACCAAATTCCCATTTGCCTTCTCATATGTTGAAAAATTCCTTGTTCTATGTTAATGCAAATAGTGCTCTTCATTCAAATTGAAAATGTCAAGGGATGCAAATTTGCATCTTGCCAATTTTATTGCATTCTTGATATTGGTTATTTTGACATAGGCTCTCCTTAATGTCATTCGTAGCCAGTTTCAGATTTTACTTTTGCAAAAACCTTCTCTAACTCTCGTTGTTTTTTTCCCTTGTTTGTGTTTGGAGAATACTTTTGCAGATGCCTCCTTTGCATGTTCTACTGCCATAAATATGCTACGAGCTTTGCAGCCTTTGGGTGGCCTTTCAAAGGGCTTGGCAGCAGGCCACCGAGATCTTGAAGAAATTGACAATGCATTGTCAAAACAACATTTGCTCCGTCTAAAGGATTTTCATTTCCAAAATGGTGATTTCCTATTTGACGCATTTGTTGTTCTTTTGCATTTTTGATACACATCAACAGAAATAAGAGAGGTTGTTGTGAACCATTCCCGCGTTCGTCTTGCACAAATGGACCCTACTGCAATTTCTTCATTCAACTTGGAGCTCGATCCTGTGTACTTGTCTGGATTGCATGGCGTGCAAGACAAAGACCTTTATCTACAACGAATGTCCCAACCTGCTTCGCAACTAGACGCTACAAATGTTCATGGCCTGTGGGGTAATATCTTCTGCATCAAGTGGTTTGCACATTGGCTAAATGTTCCAGTTGCTGTTTGGTCGTTGTTAAGCAAAAAAAAGTACCTCCATTTCAATCGCACACTTGCTGGCTACTATTATAACATTTTATTCCATGATCATATACCAGCTGCTGGACACTTTGAATCGTTGCTTGCTTGCAAAATGACTATACCTCACCATTTCCTACCTCAAGAATTTCCAAATGGCATTTTCAATAGCTCTTGTTGTAACACTTTTCTCGAGATATCTCCCTATAGAGAAATTCTCCTTCAACAAGGTTTTGATATCTTCTCAACAATTGAAGGTCATTGTTCTGATTCGTTAGTTGAATCGATTTCAAAATTGTCAAAGAGCTTTGATAGTATGAGTCTTAGGAAGACACTTGCACAAATTTTTTTCAATTACATACAGTCTAATGACAATAGATCATTCCATTGTTTGACTACATATCTTACACCATCCATAGTACATAATGCTTGTCTTGTTTCTAGTTGGCAAACATTTGTTATGAATTTGGCAGCGCCTTTTAATATTGGCCATATAGATGGGGGTGAGTTTGCAATTCAATGGTTGTTATAGATGTTGGAAGTGAACATTTCCATTTGGGATACACGCCTGGCCAGGATTCAAGGTCGGTATTACTCAACAAATGCCTCTACAATGAACATGTTTATCTTGCAAGTTGAAGAAAGTCAAGACCATTGTCACTTCCATCCATTGTTTCAAACAAATCACCTAGGAAGGTCCTTTGCAATGGAAAAACCCATACCAAATTGCTTTAATATTTGTCAAAGTGTGGGAGATGGCTGTTCTGATCAGCAATTTCCTTATGCACCTGCCTCAGAAAACACACCTTCTATCAACCCTTCCAAAAAAACTCTAGAGCGAAAACAAAGAAATCGACAAAATCATGACAAAGGAGGAAAACGAAAAACAACAATAGCAAAGCAACATGGAATATACAAACATTCATATACTGCAATTGAAAACCACCCAAATGCAGATGGAAACAACGTAGAAAACAACAACATGCAAGGATTCAAGAATTTACGATCGGCAAAAAGGTGTATGCGCTTCGCAGCATTTGAAGCTTTTAAAAAGCAAAAAGAAACACAAAAGGCCAAACACACAACTTCCCAATACTTAAAAGCTATTGAAGATACGCCTATAAATGCTTGTTGCATATGCAAACAATTGCATTTCAAAAAAGACATCCGCTGAATCAACAAAAACACCTTCCTTGCATTGACATCTTTGCCATGGATGAATACGGCTCCTTCATTTGCATTAGACATGCACATCTGCAAATATTGCAAAAAAAATGTTTCACATTCAGAAATACCAGTCTTTGCAACACCATTGAACATTCGTCGCAACAACGCATTGTCGATTGTAAACATGTTGACACCATTGGAAGAGCGACTTGTCTCTCCAAGAATTGCCTTTGCACATATTCAACAACTAGGTTATAAACGAGCTCAACTAGGGCTGACTGGAACAGTCATAAATGTTCCTACATCTCTAGACAAAGTGCAAAAGACTTTGCCAAGAAACCTTGAAGATGGCATGACAATTGGAATTATGTTAAACCGGAAATTGGAATACAAAAATGCTTACATATCAGGAAACGTGCACCCAAACATTGTCATGCTTGCATTAAAAATGCTTTGTAGCCTGGAACTTTACAAACAAGAAGATATTTCTATTGTGCCCGGCTGGGAAACAAAGTTTATTCAATTAGCAAAGAAAGAGTCCAACCAACTTGACCTTGCCTCTTCTACTGACGAAGACAACAACTGTACACCATTGGTAGAAACCATTGAACCCATTCATGAAACAGAAATTGAGCCAGCAACCGAAACAATGGTGCATGGATATGGAGAGACACATCTAATAGACGATTTGGCTAACAAGCTTGTAGAGATTGCACCTTCCGAAAATTATCGACCACTAGGCATTTTCCAAGACAAGTTCTCTAAAGAGTTGAATTTCCCAACACTTTTCTATGGATGTAGCCGACCCAATGACATCTACAATTGATATTGATATCAACAAGTTGTGCAATGGGAGTTGGAACATGAAAGTACGGATTTTGAAGCAAATCCTACAAACTTGTTCTTCAAAACAGTAAAAGTATTGATAGGCCAAATTTCTAGTAGTGCTTGGATATCAATTCATATAGGAGAATTGAAAGGGAAAAAATTAACAGCAAAAGATGTTAAGTCACAGACCAATCTCCAAAAAATCATCAAATTTTCAATTGCATATCGTACATTAAAAGCCATCCATACATCTCCCGACTACTTTGACAACATGAAGAAAGATCTTTTCGCAATGATCCGACAACTAGGACCACCTACTTTTTTTGTGAGCTTAACAACTGCTGAACATCTTTGGAAACCATTATGCAATTCTTTGCAAGAACTTGAACAGAAGAAACTCTCCAGCCCATCAAAGTTGCCTTCGGACATTGATATTGACAACTTAATAAGAAAACACCCTGTGGTGTGTAGTCGCTATTATAGACACAGATTCAATTCATTGAAATCTTTGATATTGAAAAATAATACACTCTTTGGCAAGGTGAATGACTACTTCTTTACAACTGAATTCCAACAAAGAGGAAATGAACATGAACATGGGCTTCTTTGGATTGAAAATGCACCAGTATATGGAAAAAATACCAACCATGAACTAACATCTTTTGTTGATGAATATATTGCAACAGATTCTTCTTTGCTTACCGAAGAAATGGTCAAGATCCAAACTCATCAACATACAAGGACATGTAGAAAACATCACAATTCAAAATGTAGATTTCACTTCCCTATGTTTCCAATTGACAAAACAATAGTCTTGGAACCCAAAGACAATGATTTTGACAACTTGGACGAAAAAACAAGACTCCTTTACAATGCTCTTGAGTGTAAACAATATCCAAAAGACATGTCCTTTGACTCATTTCTAGAAGAATTGAATTACACCAAGGACAATTACATTGCGCTCTTGTCTTGTTTGATTAAGCAACTGACATTGCTACTAAAAAGAGACCCTGCAGATATCTGGATAAATCCATTTGCAAGAGGGATCCCAAGCTTGTGGCAGGCTAACACCGATGCTCAATTCATTTTAGATGCATATGCTACTGCAAGATACGTAAGCTCATACATAACAAAATTAGATAGGCCTATGACAATGGCCCTAAAAAAGATAAAGGAAGAGGCTATTTCAAAAAACTATAGCCAGCTTGAAACAATACGGAAGCTTGGGAACACACTATTGAACATGCAACAGATGTCCATTAGACAAGCAGTTCATATTGTGCTTTCTTTACCTTTGCATTCATCATCAAGAAAAAAAAATTTCATAAACACTGCACCAGATGATAAACGGATTGTTGTCTTGAAAAAACCATCTTTGTTGGAAAGAGAGGTTGATGATTCTGAAGACATTATTGCCCCATCAATCATAGACAGATACATCCAACGACCTCTTGAGCTGGAAAATGTTTCTTTAGCTGAATATGCATCTTGCTTTTGCTTTATAAATGCAAAAACAATCAAAAGAAATAGACCATGTATTATTCGATATGTCTGATATAATGAAGAGAAGGATCCTGAGAACTTTGCAAGAGAAAAGCTACTGTTATTCATGCCTCATAGAAACCTCACCAATTTTTTGACTCAGGCAGTGGAAACATGGACAAAAGCATATGCAAAAAACAAATTGCAAGTTGCCATTGCCGAGGAAAAGTTCTCTGTCAAGCCAACAACAAAATGGGGTAACATTGACAATGCAACAGAAACTACTGAGAAAGAAGTTGAAATGGCAAAGACTTTGGAAATAGAGACCATGTCTTTCAATCATTCAACTACTTTTGAACAATATGATATCTGTGAGGACATCCTGCATAAAAAAAATGACCCATGGCAACGGAAATGAGAATGTCAAATGTAAATACAAAACCATTTGTCCCTGACATAGACACCTATATTGCAACACGAAGAGAACTAAACATTGAACAACAATCTATAGTAAAAGAAATTATATCTCAAAAAAAAAAACCCTGCAAAGCCACTATATTTGTTTTTGACAGGAAGTGTTGGCACAGGCAAAACACATACTGCAAAGTCTATTTACGATGCCCTTGTACTCTTCTATGACAAGGACCTTGGTAGTGACCCGCTAAAAAGAAAAGGCCTAATTGCTGCATTGACTGGAAAAGCTGCATATCATGTTGATGGTGTCACTGTTCATTCCACCTTCAAGCTTCCTTTGAACTCTGCGAACTTGCTCCCCTTAAGTTCAAATACTCTAGATCTCATGTCCAAACAATTTGAACAATTGCACGTGCTTCTGCTTGATGAAGTGTCCTTAATAGGATCCCGTATGCTACACAACATAGACAGATGCCTTCGTCAAATTATGCACACACCGACAATACCATTTGGCAATGTTGATGTCATTTTCTGTGGCGATTTTTTCCAAGCCGAACCTATACATGATTCTTGGATCTTTGAGTTTCCATCTTTCCAGCATCAGAAATTTCCTTACAGCTTTTGGATTGACAATGTGAAATATTTTGAACTTAAAACAGTTGTACGCCAAAAAAATGAAATGTTCATTGCTATTTTGAATAGAATAAGAAAAGGAAACCAAACATCTAATGATATCCAATATTTGAACACACATTGTCATAGGAAACCACCAATCGATCCATCATTCCCCTTCCTTTTTTATCGCAATAAAGATGTTGATGAACACAATTCTAGAATGTTGTCAGCTGTGCAGACAGAGGCCTTTACATTTGTGGCAGAAGACACTAAAGTTGATCATGTTGAAAACACTTTTGAACATCAGAAAAAAAAATCAACTTCCCGTCACAATTACCCTGAAAAAAAACATGCTGGTTGAACTGGTTGGTGGCAACTATCTACTCGAAGATGGCCTTGTCAATGGCGTAGAAGGTATCTTTAGGTACTGTGATCAAAGAAATCCAAACATTGTCTGGATTGAATTTACTGATGCAAAGATCGATGCAATTACACGTGCCAATATGCATCAACTGTATACTGATTCTATTATCCAGACTTGGACACCAATCAAAAGAATGGTGACAAAAATCTGCCTTGGAAATAAATCAAATTTCACTCAAATACAATTTCCAATTCAATTAGCATTTGCCCGGACAATTCACAAAGCTCAGGGATTAACTCTTCAAAAGTTGGCATTTGATCCAAAAGGTGTTACAAAACATGGGCTTGTTTACACTGCACTTTCTCGTGTAAAATCAATTGACTCTCTTTATCTTCTGAATAACTTGGAACATAAGAATTTCTTTGTCTTAGCAAAAGTAGTCACTGAGTTGAATAGACTAGAAAAAAATGTGGCTTTGCAATTTCAATTTGGCCTTAAATCAGTTACTTCTACTAGACACCTACTGATATCGTCACTTAACACTCGCAGCTTGGTTTTGCACATTCAAGATGTCACAAATGACATTGAACTGCTAGGGTCACATATTCTTTGTTTTCAGGAAACCCACATGCCAATTCCTCCCAAAAATGATACATTCAGAAACCGATACAATTGTATTGCAACCTATTAAATACATGGTGTTCTAACAACTGTACATAAAGAGATCATTATTCTAGAAACAACAATATATAAAGAAAACTATGTAGAAGCAATTGTTGTTGATCTCAATATTTCTAACTCCATTATTAAGCTTGTAAACATTTATAACAGACCAAACGCCGTTCTCGAGCAGTTGTTCCATGCCTTGGATTCTATTTTGTCCAAAAACAACAACAATCTGCCAATTGTTATTGCAGGAGACTTTAACATCGATATGTTGAAACAAACACCACAAAAAAAAAATTGGAGCAGTTTATGCAAATGAAAAATCTAAAATTGAAAACAGATCAAGTTACAACGAACTACGGCTCAATGATTGACCACTTTTGGACAAATCTACAACTTGACACCCTTTCATCTACTGTTTCTGATGCATACTGGTCTGACCATTTCATTGGTCTCTTGTCAATCCCCATCACTTCGACAAAATCCATTTAGTTCACATATTCCACTTACTCGCTTCATGCTGTTGCAATTGTTGTAATTGCTTTCAAAGCCCATATTTTCTCAATTCTGATCTCGGTTTAAATAAAAAATGTTGCAATGCGCATCGCAACTACATTCTCTTCTACATTGCCTAGGCAATTTCATTTTGAAGCAAAAAATAGATAACAAAAAAAAAAAAAAAACATGTAAGAAACTAGTTTTTTGCACTCAACTACAATTGAACAATACCTTGTCAATAGCCTCGATACCCCTCTTTCTACAAGTTGCAATTACGCTCATCGCAATTGTGCTTGGCAAAAAAAAAAAATCTCCCTTGCCTACGCTACATGCTTTTTAAAAATGTCATCAAACAACAAATTTCAATGTCCTTTTCAACAGTATAATTCATTCTAGAAACAATGAATTATAATCCAACATCTTCTAGTGCAAACATTTTTCACTCTAACAAATATTATTCTTTGTTGTCAAATGTCTTTGAATAAGCTTATGTGTTATGTCAATTTCCAATGCTTTTCATCTACATTTCTTATCATTTGAATTTGAATTTTTTCCTTGTTTGTCTTTTCTAGCAAGTAATGCAAAGTATCTTTTGGCCTTTCATCAGATACACATTCTTTGGTTTGCTTTATGCCCGTGGCTTATCAAAACTACTGTTTTCTTGTCCGATATAAACCAAAAAAATTGGTACTTGTATCTGCTTCTTCCATGTGCAGATATCTTTGCAAATTCATCAAGAAGCAGCTATATTGCTTCAAACAAAGCCAAAGACAGAAAGCATATTTCTACAAAGCAAACCGCCATGGCAATGATACAAACACCAAACATTCCATCTGCTGAGAGAAGTCCCCCTCCTTCAAATGATGGTACAGATACTATTTCAATGACAACTCCGTCCTTGCCTCTTACAGATGCAACAACAAGCAGTCCAAAAAGGTGATGCTCTTTCCTTTTGCTTTAAATTTGTCATTTCAGCTCCCCCTGCCTGCTGTCTCTTTATTTCATTGACTACATTCAAAATCTGTCTCACTAACATTGTGATGCATTTACTTCAAATTGAATTTTTGTTGCATAAGGATCTTGAACCTGCCATTTCCACTATGCAGTTTGAAATCCAAAAGTTTCTACAGACTATCGCTTTCCTTTTTTGACAATTTCATTTCATTGTCTTTGTAGACTGAAACAAGCTTTAGTAGAAGCATCGTTTGTCATACAATTGTGCACTATGTCACATACACATGTTTTTTAGGGTGATGTTTTGGCTGTTTACGGTCCTGCACAAAATTGAAGCCAAAACTCGCCTGCTAAGACAAAGATTTTGCACACAGATCTTGTCGACAAATATGGTTTGATGACAATTACTGCTACAATGAATGATAATCTCATAAACCGATTTGGTAACTTTCTCTTTCCTGGCAAGAGCATACGAATAACTGGATTTGAATTAAAGAAAAAAGGCCAGTATGATCGCAGAGATGCTATAAATTCAATAGCAATATTGCCTTCCACCTGTATTGAAACAATAGAACAGGTCTGTAAATTGCGTTGTCTTCCTCCTGACATGACAATTTCAGAGCTGGTGTCGTCGGACGAAACATATGTTGTTGGCAGTGTTGCAATAATGGTGGTCAGCTGTCAATACATCAACAAGCAGTTGGATTTCTACATCAGAGATGGTGAAACTACAAATGACTATGCCACTGTACACTGCCCACTCCCTATCTATAAAAAATGACTATGTACATAAAGATATTGTTTAGTTCTAGTGAGCTTTCTGGCAAAATAAAAGAAAACAAATCCTTTCCCTCAGTTTTTTTCACCTTAAACATATTGACATTCCCTTTTTTGGCATCTACTTCTGTTCACCGAACATGTTTTCTGCTATCTTATTGTTTCATTTTCCCCCCTTTGCAGTTTCAAGTCAATGAAAACTATAAAACTTTCTTTTTGCGCATTCAACAACAGCTTGCACAGGACGAACCTCCTCTTTACTTAATAAAAAACATTATCAGGCCATGTCCAAAAGGCAGCCACTCGATGAGGACTTCCCAGGCAACATTTATTGATCCTTTGAATGATGAATTTGCAATCCAGAGTTTGCTGCCAGTAATTGAAGCAAAAACACAGGTAAGCTATTGAAAAATGGCTTTTCCTATTCAATTTCAACTAGTACTATGAAAAAAATATTTGCTTTTCTATGTTCATTCTGCATTTACAAAATTCTACGCATAAAAAATCCAATTATACAAACATAGTTAAAGTCATTTTGGAATCCACTTACAATCCTGATAATGAACTTCAATTTTTTCACATTTCAATTTATTTCATTCCTAAACATGGTTATGCTTTTCTTCACAAGCTTAACCAATATTGTATTTTCCTATTTACTTCTCTTTCAACACACACAACTTTCAATTGCTATTAACTCTTGCATTCAACCAAATTTGATTGTTGTATATATTGATCTAGTCAATAGATTTCCTTGTTCAATTCGATAAAAAAAAACATGTCCTTGCAACATGTCCAAAAACTCTTTTTCAATGCAAGTTTCATATTTCAATTAATCCCTGGCAACGATTAAAACTAAAGGCATAGATTAATGTCATGTCTATGGCATCTCAAATAACAATTTGAAAAACACAATTCACACACTTGCACTCAATACCGCACTTTCAATTTCTCTTTGCAATTTCTATTTACCCCTGCTAAATGTCACTTTTTTCCTATTTCTGATGTTCAAACCTGTAACAGATGTTTGGAAAACTAAAAATAAAAAATGCTTTTGCACCACCTTTCCAATGCACATGTTGAGAATGCAAGCTGCCTATGATTCAAAGCACAGCCTACTGTTGGTTTTGCAACCATGGCACTCGCACGACATTTGAACATATCTTACACCGCAAGTTGGAAACAGATGAGGGGGTTATCGAATGCACTGTTCGAGGGATACAGCTGAAAGAATACTGCCCAACTGTTGTAGCTGTGTCATATGAACAATATTGTAAATCAGTTTCATAAACTATTTACCATCTCCACAGATTCAATCACTAAGGAGTTTTCACTTTGGCAATGAACAACCGAGTACTCGACTTTAAAAAACTTTGAGCGAAAGGTATGTTAAACATATATCTATTACATGCCTACACATCGCTGCATATTTATGTTTTCTGTTATGCTCCTGTAACCTAATCTTTTTTTATCGCCACAAAATCTGCTTCCAATTTCAATATGTACCTCTATCATGTTAACTGTAGTTGCAGATAGAAAACGTGCTTCCTCCCACTTGTCACTGTCTTCTGATCATTGTCAACTAAGTATGGCCACTTCGCTTCTTGACATTTTGAACATTTTTCTGATTCTTTACCAGTGTAAGGAAACTGCACACAATTTCTGCAGATGCTTGGCTTTTGGTGCTATCTTCTATTATGCCCTAGGCAACCAATTATGGAAAAAAAAACATGTTCATGCCCATGTTTTAGTAATTGTTCTTTGCCTTTGGAAACCAACAATAAACATATATGCAATCATATCAGCTATTCAACAAATACTTGGCTTCAACAAATTTTAGATAGTCCTAAACTACACCATAGTAAATTACTATCAATCATACAAAGATTTCAAAATTACAGCAAGTCTAAATAATCAAAATAGAAACCGGGAAGACCAAATCCCGGCCCATGTTTCCCTGGACAAGAGACAGACCACGACAATGGAAATTCCAAGGCTCCATCCCTAGATTCCTTCATAATGCCATAACAATTTCAATTAGCCCCGGCGCATCCCTATACGCCACATATTCACAACACATGTGTTTGCAAAATCAACATCCTATGCCAATGCAGAAAAACAAGTGATCTAGACATCTTTACCAGCAAATCCCTCTATATATAGAAAAAACTAGCCATCCAAATTAGATTTGTGATTTTGATTGCATAACTTATTTTCAAATAACTATAGGGAAAAAAAGGTACAAATTGCAGACAGACTTTCTGATCTCCATATATTTGTCTTGAATTTTTTCTTTGTCTTTTCCCATACCCCCCCAAAAAAAAGTCACTGCATCAAATAAAAACATTGAACCAGGATCCAAAAACTAATCTACATCTCTGCTTCATTTGATCTTCACAATGCTATACAAACCAATTGAATTGCCATCTAAACCTGTCAACGTGTTACACAAAAAATAACACATGTCAACTGTTTATGTCAACTGCATTTTTTATAAGTTTTTAGATTGATTGTTTCTTCAAACATTGAACTTTGTTTTCATTCCAGATTTATTATTTTCTATGCACTTGCAAATGCTCCAATCAAATTTTCAAAATCACAGATTTCATGCATTCTGGCCTTGCATTTGCAACAGTACAACATATTTGCCACTGTTTGAAACATATATCCCATGTTAACTGGTATAGACTGGAAATGAAGAACAAACTCGATAGTCCCTTGCAGATATGAATCCTTTGTATCTGGCTGCAAATGTTCATCTCCTGCATCGATCAACGCAGCCAACTCCTGCATTATACTTATGTGGCTACTATTCTTGTTTGCTAATTATCAGTCATTGCAACTACTCTTCAGCTTTAACTTTTCTGTGACCTGTTTTGGTTTCAACTGTCCCTTGCTTTTGATGATAATATTTTCCTTTTTCTCAATGTGCAGGAAGAAAACTACAGCACCCTTGCAAGTACATTGACCATGATGCTTTCAGCCGAAATTTTGTAAAGCAGATATCAAAATCTGAAAAATACTTATGCATAGTGACACGGGCTTCCATACAAAAAAAAAGAAGAAAACTTTACAAAAATTCTGTTTTTTGATATAATCATGGTCTTACCAAGTGAACATGGATAGATGCATATGCTTCTAGTTCTTCGACTAGTTTTATACCCTTGAATTAAAAAAAAAAACAGTCCTTGATGCATAGCCCCAAATTCTGTTTAACAATTCATTTTGATATGACCTTACAGTCAGAATGGTCAACTGCTACAGTTTTGTATTGATGTATACAACACCTCTCCATATCCTATATGTTGCCAAAAACTGTTGTCATGATTTTGATGGAAACATATAAATAAATATTCAGGAAAAAAAACTACATTTGGATACTTCTAGAGGCATACATAGTCAAGTGCGGATTTTGGAGATCTTTTCTGTGCCTAGCAATGTATATATGCAGTTGATTATTTGTACATTGTATATATAAATACATATATATATAAGCCAAAAACATGTATGCTGCAATTGATATGTTTTGTGTTCCGATATTTTGCCTGATGTTGTATCAATAATATTTAATGTATGTTATAGTTGCATATTTCCTTGGATGATGTTTTATATACTGCTTCAATGTGTTGAATGGCATGTACATAGGGTTCAAACTATGCATTCGTGCCATTGATAGAGTGTTTTGATGTTGTCTATATATGTCCAGTATCAATTTCGATGTGTTCTTAGCTTTGCGATATAATGTTCTTTTCATACTTTGCTTAATTCAAAAAATGTGGAGATTGATTGAAACTTCAACTCTATGTTTTCACTTTCTGCTTAAACATAATAATTGCAATGGTTATTAAAAAAAAAGAGTGTTTTCATAGGGTTTCTCCCTTTTTTGCCAATAGTGCTCCACAAAGAGGTATATATGTTCATGCAAAGATATAGATGGGTGCATGAATAGGAAATGGATACATGCCGAGCAGATAGTTGCATGTAGAAATACTCCACACACAGATTAATACAAGTCATCAGTTCTTGGAAAAACAAAGGTTGATACTGCAGAGCTTGTATATTGCCTTTTTCATTTTAATTTTTTGGTGTTTTGCTTCTCTGCTTGCGACCCTGGCTATGCTTGTCTTCAAGGCCTAAACAAGCTATTTTTGTGGAGAATGGCTTCTTCCCAATTGCATCCATTTAGATGTTGTATAGTTTCCCATTTCTACACAGATATCTGAAGAAAATCACACCAGATTGGCCATGTTGATAGACGGTTGATCTTGCAATTTTGTTTTTTTCTTTTCTTTTTAAAATGCAGGGATGCCCTGCTGAGGTGTTTTGTTTTTCTATTGCAAGCTAATATGCTTTTTCCTTGTGCTTAGGTTATGTTTCAAAATCTATTTTGTTGAATTCGATTAACATGGTGGGCAAGGTGGACAAATTGACCCAATTCTTAGTTCGATATGGAAACACTCATCCACTCTAGCTGATTGTACTTGCATTGTCAAGTATACCATCATTCTATGGACAATGATTGGCCGTTGTAGCCTCTACCTATTGTTTCCAAATCAGCTCCAACATTGTTTTCTAAATTCTCCCTTGTTTTGATTTTCATATATTTTAATGTTAAAGATATCTCATTTTTTTTAAAGCAAATGTGAAGAGTTTATAACTTATTAAACATAAATAAAAAACATTTACACATATACAAAAAAGGTTTTAGATATATATTCACCAAAATTTTGTAGCTCAGGGAAAGGTTCCACTTTCACTTCATGTGTGATTTTGAACAATAAAGCTGCATATTTATATTTGAATCTCCAGCAATTGACCTTTGCTGCTATCTGCATTTAAATTCTATTGTTATGTTTTTAGTGTTTAAAACATCCATCTTGAAATACATCAAACATGCCATCATTTTAGACTATTTGTTAAATATATTTTTTATATTTTGGTCTTTTATTTGTTGTTTGTTATTTTATTTTTCCTCATGTTGTTTCTTCTATTTGCATTTAAATTCTGCTGTTATTTTTTTACTATTTAAAAGATCCATTTGGCAATGCATCGAATATGGCATCATTTTAGATGTCAAGAATCGTAATTTCAGCATCTTTAACTTTGATTCATCAGCATCTTGATTAATCTACACATTTCAGCAACACAATAATGTGCTAAACATTGCCCAACTTAAACTATGAACTGGGTTGTGTTTTTGGGTTGGTATAAAAATACATTGTATGTTGCTATTTTGGTTTCTATTTTTTGATTAATTTGGCTATTTCATGAGCATAACATTTGCCCTGGACTTTTCCCTTCCATCTCTGCATGCACTTGAGCTAAGGACTGAGTTGCATTGCTGGTTTTATTTAAAAATTTTCTCTCGCATTTACAATAGTTTGCTGCTTATTAAAAAATATTGATGCTTCCTTTCATAAAACTCCTTTTACCTCGACACCTACAATAAGCATATTCTGCTAAAATACCTTGGTCACCTTTCTTATTTGCACATAGGCTTTTCTATCTATGACACTTGCCATAGATTTGTATGGCTATAATACGACTTAATGTTCAGCCAACTGCTTCCTCTTTCTGAAATTGGATTTCTCTTCTTCGACTCAGCCTAGTGGTATTCATTTTCTGTCTTTTGCATTATACTTCATAATGCACAAAATTACAAAGTAAAAAGAAAAGAATTCATTCTACTTATGTTTCATTAATGCTTCTTGCAAAATTAAACAATTTATACCGATCGTAGGCTGCTAAGCTTAGAAGTTGGAACTCAAACATAGGCATCTTTTTCAACTGCACTGTCGGGGACATTACCACCTCGTGGCTCTTGTTTTTTTATGTGTCCACTAGACACCCATAATTCTTAACATGGCCTCATACGAGAGGTTTACTCTTTATAATTTATGGACATGGCCTTATACCCAAGGTTTACTTTTTATAATTTATTTGTGAGTGGTGTCCATGTTAGAGGGAGAAATGCTCTCATGATAGTGGGAGAAATGCTCTCAAAATGGAAAGGTAGAACATATTACCACAATCATTCAACTGGAAAAGCTCTTGCATACGTCATTTTAAAGTTACGTGATGATGTGATTAGCTCTTGCATACGTCATTTTAAAGTTACGTGATGATGTGATTAGCTCTTGCATACATCGTTTTAATGTTAAGTGATGTTGTGATTTTTGATGTAAGCGATCCCATCCTGGAAAATTAGCTGGGAATAGTCCTGGAATTTCAAATGTATGTTGTCTGTAAATTGGAAATTCATGACAGTTTGGTGTTCTTAGTCCCTGTTATTTTATGTTTTTGTCAAAAGTGTCAATTTTTTTTTCTTACTATTATAATTGTTTACTCTATAAGTTCAAACAATAATAATACCAAGAAAATTTATATAATCAATCATAAAAATATTTGAGTAAAATCTATACTAACAAGCAAAATAGTTGCAAAGCAGCTAGTCCTGCTTTAGAATTATAGTTTTAAAAAATTATTTGACAATAATAAATTTATAAAATGTATTAAATAGAATATTAAATTTCAATCAAATTTATAAAAAAAAATTATTTAACAATAATAGATTTATAATTATTTAACATTATGAAAGTTAAAATGGTTTGACCATACATTCATTAATAAATGAGATATATATGATAATGATAAACCTAGCATTATTATATATAATAATAATAAATATAACGTTATTATGTTATTTTATTAGGCAAATATTGATTACTTGGCTAGCTCGTATCATGAATCTTACCGAGTATATGATAAAAAATGGAGAAATGCTTAACTTATACTAAGGCTGTACGATGAATAAGCTGGACTATTCATAGAAAACTCGTGATGTGTACATATTCCAGTAGAACTAGGGAAAGAGTCAGCATGTGGTTTATTACTCAGTTATACTCCTTACTATTTAATAAGAGTTCCTGATTCATAGACGACTGGCTAAGTATCACGCGGCTACTTTTTTTTAAATGATGGTTCACCATTTGTTAGAGGGCTACATCCATCGGAATAGGGTCAATACCTGATATTCCGGAGAATCAAGGTATCTTGAATTACAATCATTCAGCTCCAAGGAGCAAGTGTCACCAAGCTAGATTTGAACCCGGGTGGGGAGGATAACAATATTCCTCCCAACCACCCGATCTACACTCAATTGACAAGTATCATGCGGCTACTTAATAATACTAATAAGGCTATAATAGTGTATTATTGCTGCGACCCAGATAAATAGTGATACATTAACTCGACTGTTGTTCGGATCACAGGTTTAGTGTATGATGCATATCTTAATTCAGACATAGAACAGTAGCACGGAATGGAGCTAGCTATAACGATTTTTTCTTAACCTAGAAATCTACGAAGCTATCCAGCCAGCATGTCATACGCTTAATGACTTTAATTCCCAAATAAATTTCCGAGACACTTAAACCTGAGTTTAGGTGGGCCATCCCTTGTTGTAAAACATTGAATAGCTTTGAAATGTGAACGAAAAATCCAGTTAGAATGAAAACACAACTCTTCGGAATTCTGTCCACGGATTCATTATGTGGTAGTTGTTGATACATATGTCCGAGATTTGATTTGACAACTATACACAACCGAAACGGAGACCGAGAGAAGGAGAGCCACTACTGTTATATTTGAATTCCAAATAAAAATGTTGTAAGACGAGAGTATCTTTTTCCACGTGCAGGAGCTGGGTGGTTCATAGCTACCGTAAGAAAGCCAGTACATATTAAATGTTATAGCATAGTTGTACAATGAAGCCAGTACATATTAAATGTTTTGAAATGCAATGCATTAAATGAAGCCAGTGTATCGAACATTTTGAAAGCCACTCCATTAAATAAATGTTATAGCTCAACACCCAATATGAACCTCGAACCCAGTAAAAAGTTATTAAATGTACTATTTATGATTATGTGTCAATTTGAGATTTTTTTTTAAATAAAATATTTTTAAATATATTTTTTTAAAATACTTGTCACCTCCAACCAGGAGTTATTTGTCAAATCAAACCTTGCAACCAATAAGAAAACAATATTTTATAATTTCAAAAATTGAAAATACATTTTATTATTTAAAAAAATTAAATTTAATAAGTATTTTTTGCATAACATTATAAAACTACTATTAAATTGATAAAATTAATCAAAAGTCAACTTAGTTTTAACAATTAACCCATTGCTATAATCCTTGCCTTGGCAGGGACTAATAAACATGCTTTTCTAAAAAAACCTAATATAATTATAATAATAAGATTCCATGATAATAGGTTATCCTTCAATTTCACCTTTCACTGTCGACCAAATCAATGGATGAGCAGTAAAAAGTAAAAATTGATGGAATCCATAGTACATTGCAAACATGCTATATGAATATATGTCAAGCTTAAACCTAGCCCTAGTCTGGATGTAATTAGTAATTGCACAAGTATTTGTATATATTACTACACACTAACATTACACCATGGATCTTTAACCATTAGCAGCTAAACTACAAATAAACGTGAAAAAAAGGAAAAGTTTAAATGCATTATGTTGTGACTTGATTTGATGAGCTACCGCGAAATCCTTGGGTATTAGCACGGAAGAGCTCCTTGTTAGAGGCTTATCTATAATCCGTAAGGTAAAGGTTAACCTTGCCTCCAAGTTATTTGGAATCTTCTGTCATTCCTTTGGAGTCTCGAGATACTTTTGATAGACTTAAATACCTCTATCTTAGAGCTTATTGAAGCTACCTTCGATCCTTTCTTTGAAGAGGACATGAATTACCTCGATCTTTTACCGGTCCAGTCACTTCCAACCCTACCTAATTTGCTGGGTATGGGTAGGCATTTCTGAACAACATTTCACTCATCTATCTAATTTGAGGGTGGGTGTTAGGCGAAATATATGTCGTAATAATTACGTTGCAGTACAGTTGCCCAACTATTTACTTGTCAACCCGGGGTACGTAAACTGACGAAGCATGTGCACTGCTTGTGCAGGACTGAAGTAGATCTAATCTAACTTAATCTAATTTGCTGAAATCAAATTAATCTAGGAAAGCATTGAAACACTAACTAGGAAAGCATGAAATTGCGTAAGATAAATACAACATGTGAAGAGTTAACAACAATGACATAAGTGAGCTCACATCTATAAATCCATAATCAAATGGCAAACATGAAAGCATAACAATGAAAGCTTAAATCACATTAAGAAGCTCAAATCAAAGACTAATCTAACAAATACAAAATCCAATCCAATCCAACCCCATTACAACCCTCTTACAAGCTTAATCTAACTTAATTACAACCCAATGGAATGGAGAAGGAGCACTCTCCTTTATACATGAGAGTCCTTAAGAAAAAGATAAGAATGCATTAATTACAGATCCATTATTCTCTCAACTACTCTCAACCACTTTCCTATTATTACAAGATATGGTGCCTTCAAATCCTCCACATGTCTTTCATGAATCCTAGATAAGATATGCCAACCAAATCTTCCATGATCTTCTCCTTAAGAATAGGCTTGAATAACTATCTCCTTTGGAATGGTGTAAGAGATATTTGAGAAGTCTCTTTGATTTAATCATTCACATATTCCTACACATTACAAAGCTCACACATAATTGAGATATATATGAAAACATGTATATTTTCTAATATTTAATCATAAATTCACTCTTAATACTAAAATGAATAAAGTGGAAAATAATAATGTGAAACCCAAATATATTTATGCAAATGATATGATGAAGGTTTAGTAGGGCGATGAAATGTAAGGAATAGTGAAGGGAAAGGTGGATGAAAATATGACATTTCTGAGTCCTAACATCCTCCCCAACTCAAGGTGTTGCATGTCCTCATGCAACCATGCATGGATCTTCTGAAGAACCTTTGGCATCTAAACTTTGGCTTTGATTGATGATGTCTTTTTAATGATGAATGTTTCCAAGATATGTGGGAGACGTGAGTAACAGCTCATGAGTAACAGTTGGCATTTTCCTATGGTTGGTTCTTGTGTAACAACCATGAATATAAGAATGTTGGTTCTTGTGTTAACAACATTCTTTTTTTTTTTCTTTTTTTTCTTTTTTTTCTTTTTTTTTTTCTTTTTTTTTTTCGCTTGCTGTTATGATAATAATTGTAACCACACACTTCATTGGAAATCATAAGCTATCAATGTGCATAAGAGAGCATCACTGAGTATAAGAAAGCCGTTTCTCAATTTGGTATGAATCATGCCAATGTATATCAATGCATGAAGTAAAGTGCATCAGGGGATTGTTGGAAAAGAAATTTTTGGGAATGGTAAATGGGATGAAAATGGAAAAATGTGGTGATTATGACAATAGTTCCCCCCCCCCAACTGAATCGGTTGCATGCCCTCATGCAACATAGTGTAGGTCATGGAAGGGAAAACGAAATGAAGTGTGGTGAGGGAATTTTCCAAAATATTCAAGTCAGCATAGAAGGAATTTCATGATCAAAGCTTAGAAAACAACATACCTCCACTCAACCAAAATGTAGATGAACTATGCAATAGGAATGTAGTTGTTGCGGCTGCTGGAGCAGAAAATCGTGACTAGTACTGTAGCTGCAACTACTGTAACAGCTGGCAGAAAGAATTTGGGACTGCGACGGCTGGAATATGGAAGGTGTCACTGCTGTAGGATCATAAAAATGTAGCTGTGAATGGTGTCGTTGCTGTAACGTGAAAGACGACACTGTTGTAGGAACATGTGAAAGGTGACTGCTACTGTAGCATCACTACTGTAACAACAAGTGCTGGACCTGCTAAGACAACAACCGCCGGAACTGATGTAACTGCCGTAACAACAACTGCTATAACAATGATGGTTGTAATAGCAACTACGGGAACTGCAAGGACTATCACTGCTGAATCAAAGAATGGGAGGTGGAGGCATCTGAACTGGTGCTGTGGAACTGTCAGACTCTCATGAATTCAAGCTGTTGTAACTGCTGAGGGAATCAGGAAAAAGTGTATAGTCTTCATCCGCTACAAACCTGATGGTACAATTCTAATCATGCGAATGGATGTGTCGATGTCGAGCATGAAGAGAAATCATTGGATTACCGACCATTGATGAATGGCGTTAACCAGTGCGAGGCAACTCACCATTGATGTCAATGAGTGCCAAGGTACCCGAGTAAATCTTGCGAAGTGCGAATGGATGTGCTGAGGTCGAGCCACTTGCAAGATCTGATGATCAAGGGACATTGATGTATTCCCATGATCGTCAGTGAGAGAACTTGCCATTAAGGCATGCAAGCCTCTAGGTACTCAAAATGGACTCTAGTCTATATCCCAGATAAGGTGCTGAAGTCGATGGGGCAAGACTGTTGAAAGGTGGGCCTTAAGGAATCCCACATCATTCAACACGAGTTTTTACAAAAATATTGGTAGGACTATAGGAAAGATCTCGGTAGCAACAATGCTTATGGAAAGGGAATGTAATTATGGAGAGGGAGCGGAATGGTTTTATTTGCGAGGAAAAAGATGAACTGAAAAATGGGGTAAACTGTATACAATTCAGAAAAATAGGCATGTGTGAAGTCATGACAGATAAGGCAATGGAATATTGGGTAAACAAATCATGACGCAATTGGTTTCTGTGTAACTGCAAATGTCATGAAATGTGCGATGAGAAGCAGCTCCTTCATGTTTTTTTTTTTTTTTTTTTTTGAGAAACACTGCAGCATTAAAATTGATCGTCTGTGAATCTGAAAAGAAACTTAGTACCAATCATGCATGAAAACTGTCAGAGTTTCGAAAATATAACATGCAGAAATAAGTATTAATACGGCAAATTAAAAATAAAAGACATTGTTACCTGTTGCTGTTGCGCTTGCGCAACTGTTCAACGCGCAGCTACACTTCAAATGGCTGTTCAACGCGCAGCTGTTCAATGCGCAGCTATACTCAACTGGATGTTCAACGCGCAGCTGTTCAATGCGTAGCTATACTCAACTGGCTGTTCAATGCGTAGCTGTTCAACGCGTAGCTGTTCAATGCGCAGCTATACTCAAATGGCTGTTTAATGCGTAGCTGTTCAATGCGTAGCTATACTCAAATGGATGTTCAACGCGCAGCTATTCAATGCGTAGCTATACAATGCGCAGCTATAGTCAAATGGCTGTTTCAACGCGCAGTTGTTCAATGCGCAGCTATACAATGTGCAGCTGTTCAACGCGCAGCTACACTCAAATGGCTGTTCAACGCAGCTGTTCAATGCGCAGCTATACAATGCGCAGCTATACTCAAATGGCTGTTCAACGCGCAGCTGTTCAACACGCAGCTGCACTACGCGTAGCTGTTCAATGCGCAGCTATACTCAAATGGCTGTTCAACACGCAGCTGTTCAATGTGCAGCTATACAATGCGCAGCTATACTCAAATGGTTGTTTCAACGCGCAATTGTTCAATGTGTAGCTATACAATGCGCAGCTGTTCAACGCGCAGCTACACTCAAATGGTTGTTCAACGTGCAGCTGTTCAATGCGTAGCTATACAATGCGCAGCTATACTCAAATGGCTGTTCAACGCGCAGCTGTTCAATGTGCAGCTATACAACGCGCAACTACACTCATTTGTATACCTTTGCCGTTGCGCAGGTGGAATCATCGATTGCTGTAAAGTGACTCCAAGAAACAACTTAGCATAGATCGTAAGAACATGTGTTGATTATTGTTTCCAGGAATGATTAAAATGTCCATTTGCAATTTTTATAATATGATAATTTTATGATTTTTATTGTTTTTCTTTTTCTTTAAAACAAAACAAAACAATTAAAATAAAGTGTTCTATTATTCTCAAAAAAAGAAAGAAAGAAGCCAAATGAAATTGCGAGCAATCGACCTGAGTATGATTGTCAATTTCCCATATGAAAGATATTGCTGTGACCAGAATTTAATCAGACTTACCCATGAGCAAATTGAAATGAAAACAACAATGTTTGTAGATGACGGTCTAGCAAATGCGTGTTCGAGTCTTAGATGGAAGCTCAGTGTGTGTGTTATGAACATACTTCTTTCCTAAGAGTTTCTAAAAATAATAATACAAATTATGCAAATCTGCAAAAAAAGAAAATTGCATTCTGTAACCGGTCAAGCATATTCAAGCAAATTCATAAGCACTGCAAGTCAAATCTCACAAGTCCATAGATGTCAATAATCTCAGAAGTTCAAATTCTGTCTTGTGGCTCGCTGTTCTCATCTGCAGGCATAGCATTTCATCATTTAATACAGACTATAGATAATTGCAATTTGAATTTTCTGCATCTGTCATTTCGGTCCGCAAGTAGCAAACTCCTGAAACTAATGTCACAACAAAGAGTCAATATCATGCAGCAGATTTATACCATTCATAACCCAGCAAAGAGAAAAGTCAAATATGTATTTATATATATATATATATATTTCATGTAACAACGTCAACCTCTACAATTTTATGGATGAAGTGACAAATTTCTCATTGCTTCTGTCAAACATGTGCTTCAAGTTTGTGAACCAGGTTGTTAGTTTAAAGCAGTGCTGAAACACATATGCCCATCTGCAACTGTAAATATTTTGCTTCATTCACAGCTCATTTGATGCGAGGCATTCATCAACAAGTTTCAAAAGATTGGGATTCTCCAAAGCTGCAACAACTCGTTCTTTTTCATTCAATTGCTTGTTGACAGAAGCCTCAAAGGCATGGAAACTAGGAGCAATGTAGATGTCAACCTTGTAATGTGCAGGGAAATTTCGCATCAATTTAACTCGTAAACACAAACCAATAATTGCTGCCATACTACAATACTGCATAGTGTGTGTGAAGGTTATCAATATGCGTCCAAGTTTTTCATCCACTGTAACAGATTACTCAGATAGAACGCTAAGCTGTTCGAGTGAGTAAGGGTGCTCGGGATCCCTGATGTTTCTCACAATATATGTCGAGGGCATCAAAATCATTGGAGTGGACCCTAGCTTCCTAAAGCTCTGTGAAGATGAGTTGATAGACTTGGAGTTTGGATTGGTAATCTTTGTAGTTCTGAACTCCAGAGATGCATCCCTAAATTTCCATCGAATAGAATCACTTGAGGCGCACATTAACCTGCTTCTGAGATCACAGTCTATTTTGGTTCCTAGCATATGTTATCAAGCTCCAGTGTGTAAGCATTCCAAGGAGAAGATACTTTGCATGCTTTGTATTAAAAAGATAGGCTGAAAGGCTTACCGTCAGGAGCTCCAGGAGCAGCTGGGCTACCGTCTGATTTGGAAGAGCCCATTATATTTCTGTATATGTGAAGCCAAATGTCCTTGGGGAAATCACACAGAAATAAACCGTATTTTGACACTAACACCTCGACCTTGCCAACACTGATAAAAGTGCCTTCGATACTATGTATCACTAGCAAAAGATTACGCTCCTCGATCTGCTCATGGAAAAGGTAATGGGTAAATCAATAATGTAAAAGCATGATTCTTCCATGGTATCGGCTATCTGCAGGTTAGCTTATTAGCTCATAAACCTATCACCAGGTTATTTCCACAGATTACGTTGATTGGATGGATCATGGGAAGTGAAGGAATATGAAGAGGCCGCGCTCAGACTCCTAATTCCACGGTGATAAGATGAAAACAAGTCACAACGTGTATCGCAATATTTTATTTTGACATGGAGAAATGAAAACCGTTCAAGGAGATAAGGTCAGCTCGTTCAAGGAGATAAGGTCTGCTCGGGATATGCCCGTAATATTCTCTATTCTGGCAAGTCAATCTCGATGTAAATCCCATATAACAACATTTGAGTAAAACTAGCCAACAACCTGACCCGATATCACGAAATTTTCTGAGTGAGTTGTTAAAATAAACTAAGTTTGGTCACTCAAATTAATTATGCGAATCTCAGGAGTGGAATGACTAAGCAATAGGTATCCTATTTGCTTAACTGTTGAGGGCTGTAACTATGGAGTTGCGTTTTTGCAGAATTGGTACCCAAACATAGGATAGATCGAATGTTAGTTTTGCAACCACCGGCAAAAAAATATCCTTGTTCAGTGAACGTACTAGTGGATTGAGGAGATACATATTGATTGCATTAAACGGATCTGCCTATCTGGTCTCTCGTTTTACCATCTAGATGACTTGTAGTGATGTGCGGAAGCTCATAAAAATAATTAACCGCCTCCATTTCTCGTGGATTATTTAAATAATAAATATGTGCTTGAGATAGTTGAGGAGCAATGGTGACATGGAGGGTTCCCGTTTCATCTACATTTCCAGTTTGGTGGTCAGGACTATTTTCTGTAGATTAGCAATGGCATCGGAATTCAGGGATCCGTATGGACCAGAATCCTCAATTGAGCGTAGTGATATTCTTATCAATGGTCAAATGAAAGAAACCAAGCATATTTGGCCCCCATGTAGATATCGTTCTATTGTAACCATCACTCGCCAAAAGATATGTTGCCTATTAAATCCATGCAGAAAATTGCAGAGGTCTCGCAAAAGGAGTTTTGAAACGAAACCAAGGATGATGCTTTATGTATGTTGTAGGTTTAGGTTCCAGGCTGCAGGATGAAGGTGAAAGATGGTATTGTTGACATTCAATATTAAATAAACAAAACTGAGAAGATGCAATTCAAATGTGACACATGTTCCTGTTTCAGCGCTAATGTGACAGTTTCAGCATGAAAAACGCATCTCTTATCTCGGATAAATTGCAGGCCTTTTATTATATTTTTGAGTTTTGTTTTTATTGCATTCCTAAATAATCCTAATGCACCTACTATTTTTTATTTGCAAATCGAAAGATGGATGCGCAATTTTTTTTTTTTTTTTTGTTTCTAAAAAAAAAATGTAAAATATTTTTTTATTTTTTTTTAGCAAATGGATATAAATAATTTGCAAATTAAGGATAAATCGATTAGGCATATTTGCAAACATTAATTTTTTTTCCTGAAAACATTAGAAAACATCCTACTTTCTGATCCTCAGATCGCACGAAACGCAGAGGAGAGCATACTTATTGAAAACTTAAAAAAAAACTGAAAATCTACCTATTCTATGCTAATTAAAATTTAGAATTATGTTAAGTGTAGTCAACTATCCAATGTAGCCAGGCACGTAACAGTAACAACAATATGTTCTCTTTCAAGTTCGTAAATAATAATAATCGGAAATATGTATAAACATGCGAAATTTGTTGAAACACTAAATTAACAAAATAAAAACTAAATGCGTCTAACCTGGTGCGTGCTTGAAACCATTGTTCGATAAGACTTTCATAAGCGCAATTCGCCTCACTCAGATCATGTTGCAGCTCCTCATTATCTTCCTCGATTTCATGTTCTGATGCATAGGAATTCTCATTCGTTGGTGGAGGAGTAATTAAGCTCTCGACCGCTGTCAAGATCTCTTCCTCGTGAGAGGAGGAGATCCCGAATTTTGCAAGGATTTGAGTGAGTTGTTCCAAGCTGATACTCATGGTTAAACCATATTGTAAAAGGGATTCTTACCAGCACCCAAATCAAAATCTGAAAATCACTCTTGCTGAAAACAAAACACTCTTGCTGAAACACATGAAAACCTCTTCACAGTTGCAGAAATTGAAATTGCAAAAACATGCTTGCAGAAATTGAAATTTACGCTAAATTGCAGAAATTGAAATTTACACTAAATTGCAGAAATTGAAACACACTTGCAGAAATTGAAATTTACTCTAAATTGCAGAAATTGAAATTTACTCTAAATTGCAGAAATTGAAATTTACGCTAATTTGCAGAAATTGAAACACACCCTTCATGCCCTTACCCATATGTCACCTCAGAGTTAGGAGCATGAATAATCACACTTGCATGAAAAAAGAAATTAATACCTCAATCCCTTGTGCTTCCCCGGCAACGACGGCCAAAATGTTAGGCGAAATATATGTCGTAATAAATACGTTGCAGTACAGTTGCCCAACTATTTACTTGTCAACCCGGGGTACGTAAACTGATGAAGCACGTGCACTGCTTGTGCAGGACTGAAGTAGATCTAATCTAACTTAATCTAATTTGCTGAAATCAAATTAATCTAGGAAAGCATTGAAACACTAACTAGGAAAGCATGAAATTGCGTAAGATAAATACAACATGTGAAGAGTTAACAACAATGACATAAGTGAGCTCACATCTATAAATCCATAATCAAATGGCAAACATGAAAGCATAACAATGAAAGCTTAAATCACATTAAGAATCTCAAATCAAAGACTAATCTAACAAATACAAAATCCAATCCAATCCAACCCCATTACAACCCTCTTACAAGCTTAATCTAACTTAATTACAACCCAATGGAATGGAGAAGGAGCACTCTCCTTTATACATGAGAGTCCTTAAGAAAAAGATAAGAATGCATTAATTACAGATCCATTATTCTCTCAACTACTCTCAACCACTTTCCTATTATTACAAGATATGGTGCCTTCAAATCCTCCACATGTCTCTCATGAATCCTAGATAAGATATGCCAACCAAATCTTCCATGATCTTCTCCTTAAGAATAGGCTTGAATAACTATCTCCTTTGGAATGGTGTAAGAGATATTTGAGAAGTCTCTTTGATTTAATCATTCACATATTCCTACACATTACAAAGCTCACACATAATTGAGATATATATGAAAACATGTATATTTTCTAATATTTAATCATAAATTCACTCTTAATACTAAAATGAATAAAGTGGAAAATAATAATGTGAAACCCAAATGTATTTATGCAAATGATATGATGAAGGTTTAATAGGGCGATGAAATGTAAGGAATAGTGAAGGGAAAGGTGGATGAAAATACGACATTTCTGAGTCCTAAGGAATAGTAAGGAAGAGCTCCTTGTTAGAGGCTTATCTATAATCCGTAAGGTAAAGGTTAACCTTGCCTCCAAGTTATTTGGAATCTTCTGTCATTCCTTTGGAGTCTCGAGATACTTTTGATAGACTTAAATACCTCTATCTTAGAGCTTATTGAAGCTACCTTCGATCCTTTCTTTGAAGAGGACACGAATTACCTCGATCTTTTACCGGTCCAGTCACTTCCAACCCTACCTAATTTGCTGGGTATGGGTAGGCATTTCTGAACAACATTTCACTCATCTATCTAATTTGAGGGTGGGCGCGATCGCTCTGATCCCTCTAATAAGACAAGTTCCCCCCTTATAAAAATCCGGACTGATCAAACGAACATACCCTAGCCTCGGGGAGGAGAAGGACCTGGGTAACCACAACATGCAAATGATAGACATGGTTTTTTCAACCTGCTGTAACTACTAGCTTGTCTAGGTTCTTTTTATTTGCTATGAAAGTAAGATTGATTCCCAAATAGCGCCAGCCACGACGGATGCGTACCAACGCACCAACCCGCTTTCACTGGATGACAAGCACAAGTTGTCTAGGTATGACTAACATAATAACAACGCAAGAGACAAACGACAGAATCATCCATAAGTATTAAAAATTACGACAGGAAATGTAAAAACCATTAACATCTTTTTATTAATATAATAAAATGACTGCACACAAGCATTACTGCTGTTACTGTAAAAATTATTAACATCTACACCTTCAAACCGGTATTAGAAATTATGATGGGAGATGTAAAAGGTTAGGCATCAAATCTATGGTATGAAAGTTTTCATGCCCGTCATCATTAACGTGTCCATTTTATCACCGACTGTCAAATACATTCTAGGAGTAGAAAAACGTTCTACAGGCCGTCAAATTCTAGGCCTGGTTGGGAACATTCACTCAGCCTAAAACGTGCAACGATTTAAACTATTCCCGAAGACTTTTTCCGGTGAGATTTCGACCGAATCTGATAGAGAATTCTTAAAATTCCTTCCAACTGTGTTTAAATTCCTAGAATATGGGTGTCCTGGGTTTTTAAGGACGTTAAATCCATCTATGAATTCAGAATCACGATTTGAACAACACATAATCTATATTTCTTAAAAAGAAGATCGTTTGATTCCACCCTGAAACTTGCCGTAAATTCGAAATGGTCGCGCGTAATGATCATGTATGAATCACAAGATGTTGATACTATAAATCAATGTACATATTTATATTAGTCAATTTAACCCCCTTATGGAACAACTAGAAACAAATCCCTTGAGGAACAATTGGAAACATGTGGTTCAAAGATCATAGTGAAATGCTATGGCAACTCTCATTAGAGGTTTGAAGAAAGTTGTCTTATCATAGATGTCAAATGGTGCATGTAAATAAATTCACCATTTCCTTTATGTACCGACAAGATTAATTATCTAAGGTTGATTGTACAATGTGTTTGGATGGGAAGGTAGTTGCTAGAGGAAAGATTGATGTTGAATGCAAGTTCTGTAGGAAGGTGTGGGAAGTAGTTTTAGAAGTTAAGATTAATAAAGTGGTATATGTCGTTGTTTGGCATCACAAATTTTGATTAGTAAACCACATTGGATATTCCAGTGCTTGGCTTGTCAAAACAAATCTCAACTTACAGTTACTATAGTGGGCCTAGGTTCTACCGTGCAACTATTATTTTTGTATTTTTGGGGATTTAATAGGAAATCAAACTCACCAAGTGGATCCTTTAACTACTATGACATAAAAAAGGACTACAATATAAAGAGAAAAAACACATTGGAACATAAAATTTACCCTACGAGATGTGAGAAAACCCAACAAGAAAGAAAGAAATATGCCTTTTGTCATTTACATAATAGAGGTTACAATAAAGATTGCAAAGTAGTTCAAGCTTGCTGTGAAGCTATGAGACATTGTGGTCTATTACACCCCTCTATAGATTTCTTATCTCGCTCTACTCTTCTAATATCTCCTCCATACTCATTACTAATACTATGGAACAACAAAAATGGCCAAAATCAATAAACCCAATTTCCTCATGCTAGATTTTTTATAGCTAGAAGTAGAATAAGGTTGTTTAATGTTTAAGAACCCTCTTGAAATATTCATGATGTTTATATAAGTCTCTAGTGGATTCCTAAATGTGACTAGCTCCACATGGGTGAATCATGGTAAGATGAGGTGGTTGCCACTTAGACTTGCAAGGAATAATTGGATTTTTACCTTGTTTAGGGCATAACTCTCACATAAAAACTCTGCTTGATGAAATGAGCCATTGTTGGAAGCTATTAGCCCATAGAATATAGTGAGGACATTAAGGAAAATTGTTCTTTAGGTCAAAGGCCCCAAATTTCCACTTCTTTGACCCAAACTAGAGGATTTCCATTTATGTTCCATCAATGTGGTTTTTAAGATCTAACCCAAACCAACCTTTCATGTGTCCAAATTCTTTATTCCTCCTTTCAAAGCATTAATGGAGCCACATGGTAACTATGTAGATTTATTTTGGATCATTCCTCCACATTTTGGGAGGATTTTGGTCTCCAATTTTATTTATTTTTGAAGGAGATGAGGAGACACTTCCTCGTCTTTCTTCTCAAAGTGCCATTTGGCATTGGCTAGTAGTTGTCCCTTCAATCCCACTTACCAAAGTTCTTGTTGACCCCTTCTTGTCATTTTGATTTTCTTCTGCAAAGGATATTCCCTATTAATTTTGCCTATGCATTTGGTGCCAAATCTTCTACATAAGGCAAGACATGGCCCTCTTCATCCTCACCAAGCATGGATTGTTCATGGAGTTTCAAGTTCTCTACATTTACTAACTAAGCAAATGCACATATAAGGTGCAAATTTGAGTTTGCAAACGTTGTAGCCTACCTTCTCCAATACTTCAAAAGGTCCATATCTCAGGGAGTTGATTTTCTTTCTCGGTCCTTGTAACCTTTCCTTATTGTGGTGCAACCAAACTTAATCTCCTAATTTGAATTTATTTCAACCCTATCTTGATCATGCCTTTCCTTGTACATTTCCTGAGATTACTTCAACTTTTGTTGAACTTATAGGTGTATCTATTGATCATATCTTTGATCTTTTCTACCTTCAACACATCACTAAAGGATAATTCCCATGCTTCATGTTGTCCACACTACTACAATATGGGTCCATGTCTTTGTTTTTTTAAGCTAGGATTTATGTATTAAACTACTGGAATATACATAGCATACAAAACTAGAGCACCAATGGTTGACCTGCCACCTAGGAAACTAGGTCAGCCATTAGTGAAGCTCAACCATGTTTTTGAGTAAGAGCCCCAAAAAGCTAAAAGAGAGCCCACATGAGGAATTCCTGCCGTACATAGGGAAACCAGGACCTTCCCCATTTTTCTAGCAAAATATAAACATAACTGGTTGGAATAAATGATATCAACACAACTACTAAAAGCATTCATCTGGAAACCAAAACTAAGAACACATATTATCATAACTTAAGTACTATGAACCTGAGACACGCTTTCTTTTTCTCCAACTATTGATGCTCAATTTGAAGTGGAGTGTTGATAGCATCGACTAGGATGGCAAGTTTGGAACGGATATTGTTAACGTCATCATAGATGGTAGCTACAACCAGTGGGAAACTTTCCTGGTTCTGGTCATGTTCTTACAGGAGATGGCCCAGAAGGAGCTTCAAAATCCAATATGGCTCCAGAGCCTGTCCTGCAACCACAAAATCGTTTTCTATTGCTTGGTCTTGGAAGTTCATGAGCAAGCTGGCCTCGACTTGGTCGATTTAATTTCTAATGTGCCAGGGTGTGTCTTGTATAAACTATCTCTCCATCCAATGTTGACGTGTTCTGCCACCCCTTCGGAACCCAGCCCGCTATTGTAACATTATCCTTTGGTTGTCTCGCACCTCAACGTTATCGCAGAGCCACCCTTGGAGCATTGAGAGGGAAATGTACAGAGGTTTCGCACGGTAGGGGGCATTCCAGTATTCTCTAGACTCCAAACCATTAGAATAAACCACACACAAGATGAAGGGAAGCATTTCATCATGACCCTGGGCTATAAGGTACCAAAACTTGTCGTTCAAACACCTCCAAATTGAATGTGTGATGCAAAACTTCATTAACATCATTAACAGCTCCCCACACAAAGTCGATCCAACATCCTCCCACACACCCATCATCCAGTTATGCATGATCAATGAGGTATTCCCTTATGCCACCTACCCCCTCCACATGCTCAACAGATGGGGCAGGACATGTCCCCCTCCTCACCGCATTTGGGAGGGGTCCATGACATTGTTGTTTTGCATTGCCACAACCTTTTTTCCATTTCCATTTTTTCTATTAGCGTGTGTCGAGATTTCAAAATGTAATTTTTGGGTTAAACTCACAACACTGAAAACATTGAAATTTTTGTTTCCCTTATGTCATACATGCATCAATTAGCATCATATTATAGTCATTTTTGCTTCATTTTTATGTTGCTAAAATTTGTTGTGCATCGAACGTGTCGTGTTTGCATTGTGTTGCATCAAAGTGGCATCTTGTATGTAAATGTGTTGCATTCAAAGAATAGGCTACTACACTACACTAAAGAAGAAAAGCAACCACCATTCAAGTTGCTTCTAAGTACCTAGTGTTATGCTATACTACCTAGCCTAGATTCATGCTAAGGAATTCTTCCCTATCATCTTATTTGATTTTGGTGGGATTGATAAGACCTTCACATCTGCAAATCATGATCTTTAGCTCCCCAAGGATTTAGGCCTACCAACAACATAATTTTGATTCATCAATATCTCTACTCTTCCACTTCTTATCTAGCTTAATCCATTAGTATTGTAGTCTTTTACTTCCTTGCTAGATGGATTTATCAACCCTTGCTTGTGTAGAACCTAGTGCGAGGAATCATGATAACAATTAGGCAAGAATACATCCTCCTTGCAACCCATTTCTTCTCTTCAAAGCTCAGGCCAATGCACCACACTAAAGAAGAAAAACAATTAGCATTCAAGTCACTTCTGAGTACCTAGTACTATTATGTAATACCCCATTTCTAACCCCATAATGTAAATATGTATGCAATGATCGAGTGGATAAAAGCTGAACATATACGGTTTAGGATGACCAAAGATATTATAGTATAAAAATCCTTAATGGCTACAAATGAAGAAGGATGAAAAAAAGATGGGGGGGCTCACGGGGGGCTATGATTCCACAAGTGGCGGAAGTGAAAAGGGGTTAAGGGGTGATGATCTTATTACCTTAGTTAATAAGTATACCCTAAAGTCCCTAAACCCACGATTAGGAGGGTTGATTCAATCAACCTTGTTTTACGTTAATCTAGGCTTGGATTTAAAGGAGAAAATGTGGGCTCCTTAGGAGGAGCACATGGTGAGCTGTTGACATGCAAATATAATTTGGGAATTTGGGCATATAGAATCATTGATTATTTCCTATATGAACTATGGTGGGAAAAAGAGAGGAAAGAACAATGATTTGCATGAACTAAGGACTATGCTTTTGCCATTGTGAGAGGAAATGTGGCCCATAGCTAAGAATCCTAGAGTCTTAGTAGTGAGTTTTTTTAGCTATCCTATGTTGGAGCACTGGAAGGGAATTGGGATAGCTAGAGGGACTACTTGCAAAGAAGGGAATTGCTAAGTTAACCTTAATCAATGAATAAGTCATTGAGCTAATCTTGGTTTAGGGCAATGCAGGTTGTTTTTTTGGTCCATGGTATTTGGTAGCTCATGGTATTGGGCCAAGGTATTGCATATAATGAAGTCTATAAAGAGCTTGGCATACTCAATTGTAAAATGACCTAAATATGAGTGGGTGAGTTCACTTGGCCCTACTTGACTAGTTTTGGCCAAGGGTATTGAAGATCTTCATTGTGCTGATTTTTCTCCTCATGGAGTTTTGGACAGAAACTAGTATGGTGTATTGTCATTGCTCGTGAGAAGTGTATGTAGATTTGAGCTAGTGAGAAGTGTATGTAGATTTGAGCTAGAGAACTGGGGACCGCAAAGGAGAGCCACGTTGGTCTAGATTGTCGATCTGAAAGCAAGCAAGCCAGTCAATGATGTCGTCGATGGGCGAAACTTAAGCACCACACAGACTCTCCCTATGGGAGCGTGCCTGTGAGGAGAGCACCGTGCATCTACCCCTAGGGAGTCTGTTTGGTGCTTAAGTTTCGCCGTCGTAGCTGTGGGCATAGCCAAAGGAGACCAGCGTTCCATTATTTGTTTTTTTGAGTTGTAGCTGCAAACGAGCCATCGAACTCGTGGAGGAATTGCACCCATGATGAAGGAGAGCCGTCATCTATGATGGTTCTACCTTTGTTACTCTAGAAGATTGGACAGCTATTTGTTGGAGGCCGCGTGTTTCCATTGGTGGAAGTGAGAGGTGGAACGGAAGACGTGTTTTGTGGTTGGTTGAGCAGTCATTCAGTGAAGGAGACTGTCTTCTGGGTGAAAGTGCACCTCTGTTGCCAAGACCCCACGCATAGAAAATAGCAGTCAAAGAGCAGTGTGAAGCCGCGAATGTAAAAGCCGAGGGTGTGGAATTGTGGATCGACATTAACCATTGCTGGCGATAGACATTAACCATCACGTTGCTGCAATGTGGGATAAACAAATCTCACGAGAGGTGTATCTGTCAAACCTGTGAAAAGCGGGCCGCAGACTTTAGAGTAGCGAAATAGTTTTGCGCAGATCACAGAAGAATCGAAACTCGTGTGAAGGCGTAATGTTGAATTACTTTGTCATATCTGAGGGATTGAATCTGCGTGGAGGAAGGGTTGTGTAAGAGTTTTAGATGTTGTCACAGACGGTGAGAGACAACCGTGTAGAAGAAATGAAAAGGTTAAGTAAAGTGCAATCTCCTTGGAAATGAATGGGCTGGAGTAATCCATAGGGAGGCCGCCACTATTGTCTTAATCATTAAATGGGAGTCGCTGTTGAGACCAATCTCAACACCCGCTGGAAATGAGCCGATGCTGCTGTTTTTTTTAAAAGGTGGTTCCTTTGTTGGAGGGTTAATCCACCAGATAAATGTCAATACTTGTTATCATAGGAGAATCAAGGTATGGCCAGAAATGAACCATTGTTGTGTAGTTTGTTTTATGAGTTCAATTAAAGAGCAATAGAGGGGAAGGAAGCCCCGACCACAGTTATATGAGGTCCAAAGTTCTAGTTCCAAGCGGTTGATGAAAATGTTGAAGTCTGCGAGGAGGAAGCACACATGGAGGCTAGGGCCAAGGAAGCTTCATAGAGTAGATGCCGTAGAATAAGAGAAATAAGTTGTAATGATTATCATTTTGTGCTTTTGTGTGTATGCAACATGAATGTAGAGCTGCAGGATGTTAGAGGGTTTAAAATAATGAACCAAGAACATAACTGATATATTGCATACTCCCTCGCTATAAAGTGATTCGCACATCGTTATTTGTGGGGCACTAAGTAACAACGTGTCCATAGGAGATAATGGCGGTGACCTGTTAGAGCAGGGTGCCTCATCAAATGAGTCTCCCTACGACGTTGGAGAAAGTGATGAAGATGCGAGAAAAAGATCACCTAAAATGTGTGCAAACAAGCAATGGCAACGTGAGAGGATGGGATGGCAAAAAGGAATATCAATAGCAACTACGACGATGGTGCAGTCACCGTGAACTAAAAGAATATGATTACTTTGGAGTTGAAATTATATGTAAATGGGAATACAGTTGTAAGACCTAGTTAGGCATGTGTACCTGTGGTAACTCACTAGTAAAGTTCAGATATGGATCTATGTGATAGGGGGCATGCGAGATTCCATGTTTAAAACTTTGAGGGGGGTTGGTAATTACTCCAAGTCAAGTTTAAAGGGGAGATTGTTAGGTTAACCTTGGATCGACGAATGAGTCATCGAGCTAATATTGGTTTAGGTCAATACATGTGGTTTTTTGGGTCCATGGTATTGGCCCAAGGTATTGCATGCAATGAAGCCTATAAAGGCCTTGGCATACTCCATTGTAAAGTGGCCAGATGTGAGCGGATGAGCTCAATTGGCTCGGCTTGGCCGGTTTTGGCCAAGGGTAATGAAAATCTTCATTGTGTTGGTTTTTCCCCTCATGGGGTTTTCCAAGGTAAATTATGTGTTAAATGTTGTTGTTGTTGTTATTGTTGTGATTATTTGTTTTATCTCATTAAATATATGCTCCTTTAAATCCCAATAGGGAATCTCATTCCCAGTGTTGCACATATTGAGGGGAAATAGTACTAGTTGATTGGGATAGTTGTAGAGGTTTTTTTTTTGCAGCAAATAGGTTTTTTGGGTTGTGGGTTGAGCAAGAGGACTTAGAACCAAACCTTAGGAATTTCATCCTTATGGATTGATAGCGTCAGCTCGAGGGTGACCTCTATCATAGAGAGATTAAGTGTGATAGAGAGCTGAAGGTTGGGAGAAATGTCCTTCATTTGAAGCTAGTTGTAGGATTATTTCTCAAAAAGATAAAATTATTTTGAATGTGTTATGGAATACCATGGTTTTATATTTATGTTCTACATTTATTTTTTTATAGTTTGTGCAATTATGTGTGTATGGATTTAATTATCATAATTATGGATGAAAGCATGGTAGAGTTGCATGCTTGTTTTGGATTAAAATTAAATAGTTGGGCAACTATAGTTTTGTTGTAGCTATTAAATTTTATAGAGAGCTAATGAAAATTGCATTAGGTATCAAAGGAAAAATTATGTGGTGACATTGAGTACCCCGATGCATGGATAGTGTTAAGAGGTTGTTGGGGATGTGTTAGAATGGTATCATATCTATTGGTTGTAGCACTGAGGTTGTATGGGATAGAATTAGATGTTGTAGGGAGACCAACTAAAGTTACATATAAAGTGCTTAAGAGAATGTATATGAGAATAATTTTGGGAAAATAATGTTGAAGCTTACAAATGTTGAATTGAAGGCTCCAATTACAAGATTGAATTATTGTTTGAATAGTTGAGCAAGTTATGAGGGTAGCTAAAGTATTTTCCTACATTTTATTGTTTGGCTTTGTGGAAATTGGGAAAAATACAAGTTGCAGTTCATATGTTTGATAAAAGGTTGGTGAAAGAATAATTTATAAAGCCATGATTGGAAAGAATTTCATACCCGGAAATACTGGATTGTGTTTAAAAAGCATATGGGCTTGGTTTGGGAGTATAGGTAGCTACAAGTAGGAATTGTGGAGTTTTGGCTCCATGGAAAAAATGGTAGTTCGTAAATTTCAATAAGAATGGTGAATTTTGTTAATTTATAGAAGTTCAAATTGCCAATTGTGGAGTCACAATTATGTTTGGGGAGGTAGAGGATGATCCATGGTTGAGATTTAACTCATCATTTCCAATGAGGACCACAAGTATGCCAAAGCACCCATATTAAATCGAGCAAACCGAGTGACAATTGATAATCCATCATAGGGAATATAGGATATAGGAGGCTTGATAGGGTAAGTTGTCATGAATGGTGGAGATTAAATTCACCTATTTACATCAATAGTTGTTATGCTCTTGTGGGATTCTAGCTCAACAAAAACTTTAGATTGTATAAGAGCCAAGAAGGAATGAGATTAAATCCCCAATTTGACCAAAGATCTAGATATCATCAAGGGAAAATAAAAAATTGAAAAGGGAAACGCCACAAATGGCTCAAATTTAATCAACAAAACAAATCAATGGTCCATATCTCCTTGCAAGATGTTGTAAAAGGTAAAAGTGACGGACATGACCTTGCCACAAACAATGCAGATTAAATGGATAGATAAGATCAATGATCCACATCTTATCGAAGCATTTGGATATGTCAACAAAAAATAAAAATAAAATGTCGTGAATACCCAAAGATTTTTTTCGGGAGATGAGATTGACGACCCAAATCTCATTATGACAATTGGAAAAAAGGCGACAGGAGAGAGAAATCGTTTTGATGAATAGTTTGAATCAGTTTAGAATATGAGGCAAATAATCTAGATCTCATCATGACAGTTTGGGTGAAAAGTTTGAGGAGAGAGAAGTAAATGCCACAAATGGCTACGATTTGATTAAGAAATGAAAACTACAATGCAAGTTGAATTGAAGTGTTTTGAAGGGGCACAAAGACCCGACATAGTGGGTAATGTGGCAAGGAAGATGATAAAACACATGAATACTAACACATAGGACCCCAATGTGACATTGGTAGCCATGTGTCATATCATGGTCATGCAACATGTAATATCATTAGAAGAAAATTTGTGTTAAAAAAATCTAGAGCCAAAATTTTGTTTTGGCCATAACAGGAGTGGAATAAGTCGAAATTTGATGAAATTTCAGGGGTAAGTCCATGGTGTTGGGTACTACAAATGTGTTAGAGAGGAGTTGTTGTAATGTTCAACATTAGATTTCAAAAATTGGCAATTAGTGATTTTTGAAGACTAAGAGTCCCTCAATGACATGAGATGATGTAATTTGTAAGGTGCAGATTATGACCAGGAACAAATAAACCTAGTGGAGCATTTGGCCAAATTCCAAAGGGTTTTGAGTTTGGGAAATTTGGAGGTAGGAAAAGTGACATGAGATGTTCGAATAGCAAAATTTTTCTTACTAGAAATTTTACCTTCTTAGTGTTCTGAACAACATTGTTCAAATGAAAATTTCTCAATTCTACTTTATTTGAAAGAGAGTAGTTTTGCAAAAAAATATACATCTAGAGAAAGTGAAAAAAGGATAAAGTGGATATTCTAGAATTATATAGGTATTGGCTGAAGCATTGGATTAATGATATCGAAGTTGCTAAGTACTCACAATAATAAATATTATTAGCACATGTATACAAATTTTCTTTTGGTTCTCCCTAGATTTTCCTCTACAAGTGGCAGAAGTTGGTCCTTGAGATCAAATGCACCTACAAGAAAGGTGTAGAAATTGGGCAAAATTTGTAACTTTGGAGGGCTATAACTTCCAGAGATGAGCCCAAAATTAAGTATGGTTACCATCATTTTAAATCTAATCAATAGGAGAATAAAGGTAAATAACAAGATCATGAAGTAGTATTTCATATCTTTATAGATTTGGACAAAAAATTGATCTATAGTCTTGATTTAACAAAATTCTCAACTGGGTAGTTTCCATAACGCATGAATATATAAGAAAAAAATTACAAAATTCTGGAAATGAAATATATCTAACAAATGAATTGTATTAACACTTTGCACAAACATAGTTACATCAAGGATAATTACAGATTAACATTTCCATATCAATACCGAGGAGGGAAAATCGAAGAGGGGTAAAATCTGTATAATCGTGAAGAAGAAGTTAGAGGTATGAATATCAGTTTGGGTAATGAAGAAATATAATCTAATGGGAACGAGGAGAGAATGGAATCACTAGAGTTAGTGGAGATGATGAAGAGCTTGAATATGGAATTCTAGAGTTGTAGAGTAGATAATGAGAGAACGACTAACAGATTAAGAGATGCATAAACGACTAAACAATTACCTAGTGCAAAGCTTGAATTAGTTGTAGAGGCAAATGTAGATTGGATTAGTTTCATGTCATGAGAAATAAGACAAAGAGTATTTAAGGAGGACATCTCACGAGAGATCCAAGCACTCTAGAAGTACTACCAAGGTTCATAAGCATCACTACTCACCATCTCATTCATCTAGGAAGTCATACATGTACGAAGAATCAAAGAGGAGTCCAAAAGTGTCCCTAATTGGTCATTAGAAAATAATACATATATAAGAAGATTTGCAAGAGGATATTAGTAAGATTAAGTTTCATACCTTGGATGGTGAAACACAAATGTAGAATATGTTGAAGCCTGGTTATTGGGGATGAGGAAGTACCTCCAATTGCACAACTACTCATCCAATATGGAAGTTGAAATTGCCATATACAACTTACAAGGGAAGGATTCAATTTGGTGTGATTAACTAATCCAAGTAAAACACATTAATGAGAAGGGGATTTCATGGAAGTAGTTCAAGAAGTATTTCCAACAAAAGTACATGTCGAAGCATTATGGTGACAAGAAGATGGAAGAGTTCTTTGAACTCAAGTTAATAAATATGACCATGGAAGAATATGAGATATGTTTTTGGAATTGTTGGGATATATTGAGCTTATTGAAGATGTATCATTCCCTGTATCAATATAATTAGTTCTCTATATTTTACTTCTTTATTTTAGTTTTAAAAATGTAGAACAAGCCCATAATTGAAATATCAATATCAATACGCTTAGAACAAATCTTGTCCATTGTAAGTGTGCAGAGCACTAGTGCAATGTGAATGCTATAGTGACTGTGTATCATTTGAAAATAATGAGTGCAACAATCCTGCCTAATCCATATTAATCTTTCAAGTTCAACATAAAATGCCAAGAAGAGATCTAGATTGTTAATCCACAAATTTTGATGGCCATTCAAATCCAAACAATCTTAGCACAAAAATATCACGACAAAACTATAAGAGCCTTGAACAAAATTTGTATATTAAACCAATAAATGCATGTATATTGAAGGCAATGGATATGAGGAGGTGTGGTGAATCCAATTGGTTTTCTTCATATTTAGCAAATTTCAATGGAGTTCACGGGTGTGGTGTGTTCTCTTGCCAAATTTACTTTTTGTTTTATATGGATCATAAAGAAGAGGATGATACTCAATAGTGAACAAACTAGAGAGATTGAAAAGTAGGAAGAGTCCTACATTTATTTAAATGATGTCCAATGGTAAGGAGCATTTGAGGTTGCTCCCTATATTTAAAGTCGAGAATGATAGACACAACAATCAACATGATACCAAGAGATTTTTAATAGTGCAAATTGAAGGATCCTCCAAGAAAAATCTAGGGACAATGTGCACCAAGGGGCATAAAGTCAATGCCAATGGGCCAATTTTAATCATGGAGGGTAATAAAAAAAGAGTTGTAATTTCAAGGTCTCATTAGAGGCTTGAAAATTTCAAGAGAACATAGATTTTGGGAATTATTATTCATGGACACTTAGGGTAATGATTGAGACCATTAAAGGAATTTTCTTTCATACTCATGCAATAATTGAAGTGTAGCAATGGAGGCAAAACAATTGCTTGGAGATTTTGAAGAAGCTCAACTAACTTATATCATTAGTAATACAAAGGGCATGGAAAATACTCATATGAATGAAACTAAATTAGTTGGAACTTGGTGATAATGGAGAATAATTTCCAAATGGTTTTTGTGCCAACACACCTTGGTGTTGCCCTAGATTTTAGATGGTTTTGCAACAAAAAACAATTGTGTATAGGCTACTAAACCAGTCATAGATCATAATAGAAAAATAAATTTGTATATATAAAACCATCATACTAACACAAGCGACAGAATAATACATAATTATTACTCATTTCATAACCATAAATTTCAAAGCAATGAAGATATACTTATCTTTTTGGATGTTAGACATCATTAACTCACTAATACATAATGTTTTCCTCTCAACCATAGGTTTCATGTTGTAGAAATCAACCACTAGCTAAGCTATGATACCACTAGAGTGAAGAGGACGATGCATAATCCTCAGGACAGTCACTCCATCTCAAAAAAAAGAATTTACCACGTATCCCACTGATGAGTTCTTAAATTGGACTAACTATTTGACATCCAAAATACTTGCCCCAAGCAACACAAGGATAATTATCCACTCTCTTCTCAACAATCCCTCAAAAGTTCGTCCCTACAATGATTTTCAGTGTAGACATATAAACATTCAAGTTGTTTTCCATCAACTCCAATATATTTTTATTGGTTCTTGGCTCTTCTCAAGGTTTGAATGGATTCCCTTCATCGTTGTTATGTTCCTTAACATGGAGGCCTCTCTTTTCAAGGTAAAACTTACCTTTTCTCTCCTCTCCACCTATTCCAAAATAGCTCTACCCTCGCCATTCAAAATTTTCCCCTTTTCATGCATAAGGGATGGAAAGCAGAGTAATATTGCAACTCTCTTTGGTTCCAATAATGTATGGAGACAAACTTCCTAGGATGTAGGAGGTGGTTGCTAGATTTAGAATATGGTTAAATCCATTTTCTTTATCTCAATATAGATTATAGGCTAGACTCAACATCACAAAAGAGTGAAGGGTTTGGGTAACAAAAAGGCAAATAAAGCATACTAACATTCCTTCAAACCCCATCACCTTTCCCCTCTCGTGGTATCATAGCCCCTTTAGGTGCTCATCCTTAGTCAACCTTGATTCTTTTATTAACTACAAAATATCCATGTCTACAAATATTCACAATCCTTATGGTATATCTACTTCATCATTTATTAAAGCATAAGATAAAATAAAAAATCTATGCAAAGCATATAATCATATTTAATATCAACTTCTCATCATTACAAGGGATTGAAACCAATACGTTACATACCCCACCCCCCCCACTAGAATGACATTGTCCTCGGTGTTCTTTTATTTCAATAATGTTTCAAGATTGAAATTGGAATGGATATGCCTCTCTCATGACATTCTCCATCTCCCAATTAGCCTCATCTAGTCCAATGCATTTTCATTGCACTTTTACTTAAGCGATGGCTCAATTACAAAGCAATACTACTTTCTTTCCTATGATGCACAAGGGTTCTTGCTAGAACTCTCCCTCTAGTTCCATTTGAATCACAACCCAACCAATAACATGATTAGGATCATGTACATATTTCTTAAGCAATTAAACATGAAAAACATTATTTTCTTTAATGTTAGCAGGTACAACAAGTTCATATGCTATGGGTCCCATACTTTTTAGGATTTCAAATAGTCCACAATATTTTTGTGCAAATGTGGAACAAGTTTCGAATTTCAAGGATCTCCTTTTTGGTTTAACTTTAAGATAAACACATTCTCCAATTTTAAATGCTTTATGGATCATGATTTTGTTGTATCACTCTTTTTCCTATCTTGAGCTATATTTAGATTATGTTTGATCTTAACAAGCTCCTGTTCCATTTCTTTAAGTATTTTTGGTCCAAGCATGAATTTATTTCATCAAATTATCCCAACTCATTGGAGTATTGCATCTTCTGCCATAAACTGCCTCAAATGGACTCATTTTCAATGATGCTTGATATCCATTGTTGTACACAAATTCTACTAGGTGCAAGTAATCTTCCCACTTGGGTTTGTGCATGACATAAATATGAAGCATCTCTTCTAGTATATGATTTATTCTCTCTGTCTACCCATCAATTTGTTGATGATGGGAAACACTAAAGTTTAATTGTGTGCCCAATCCCTCAAATAGTCATTTCTAAAATTTTGATGGAAATTTTGAATCTCTATCTAACATAATTGCTGCAGGCATCCCGTGCAACTTGAAAAATATCCCTCATAAAAAAAATTGCAATGTTGATTGCTTTGTGTGTAGATTTTATGGGATTAAAGTGAGCAACTTTGATCAATTTGTCAACCACAACCACGATGCCATCATCTTGTTTCAATGCCTTGAGCAATCTTGTGATTAAATCCATTATTATTACTTCCCAAATTCCACTTAGGAATTGACAAGGGTTATAATAGGCTTGTAGGATGTTGGTGTTCAACTTTGACCTACTTGCATTCGATGCATCTTGCAATGTATTATGCAATATCCTTTTCCTAACCAATATTATTGATTCTTTGTTGTAGTAATCATATTTTAGTATCCTTGATGCCCTTAATAATCTTTCTTGTATATTTCATCCATAATGAGCATTTTTAACTCTACTAAATTAGGATTATATAGTCTATATTTGTAGATCAACATTCCTTCTTTAGTAATCTAGTAATCATCATATTTATGTTTATTTTATTATTGTTGCAATATGTTTCTTACTTGAATGAAGTATTCATCATCACATAAGGATTCTTTTACTATGATTTTTAGAATGGATTCACAAGTACTAATAGTTTCCATATGTATTACTTGCATACTTAAGCTAAGTGCATTAGCTACTTTGTTTTGTTTTCCTTTTATGTGTGTAATCTCAAAATCATATTCACTAATACAAGAAAACCATCTAGCATGTTTAGCATTCAAATGTGGTTGATCAAATAGGTACTTTAATCCACTATGATCCATCATTAATACAAATTCCACGCTCATTCAGTAACGACACCACATTTTAGTGCATGAACTATAGGTACAAGTTCTAGGTCACAAGTGACATAGTTTTTTTCATGTTCCTTTAGTTTCCTAGAATCATAACTCACCACATGATTATCCTTTGTAAGAACTCCACCACGTCCTTCTTTACATGCAACTGTACATACAACAAAAAGTTTGTTTGGGTTTGCTATTTTTAGAATTGGTGCACTAGTAAGAAAATGTTTTGACTATTGAAAAATTTCTTCACATTTATAAGACCACAAACGTTGTTCCTTTCATCTACAATGAAGTTTTTGGGCAACCAAGTTAGAGAATCCCTTAATGAATCCATGATAGTAACCCGCAAGTCCCATAAATGATCTCACATATGTCACATTTTTTGGAGTAGGTGCCAATCCATGATAGCCTTAATCATTTCTAAATCAATTGCAATTCCTTCTTCTGAGATGATGTGTCCCAAGTAATGGATCTGCGTTTGATAAAAGTCACACTTGTTGAAATTTTCATAAAATTGACGCTCTTTTAATATTTGCAAAAACTATTATGAGATGGTCTTCATGTTCATGTTCAAATTATTTTTAATAAATAAGGATGCCATCAACGAAAACCAATACAAATTTGTCTAGATACTTATAGAAAACACTATTCATAAGGCACATGAATGTAGGTGGTGCATTAGTAAGTTCAAATTCTACTACCACAAACACATAGTAACCATAACTCATCTTGAAGGTTGTCTTATGAATATCTTCATCCTTGATCCTTGATTTTGAATTGATGATATTGTGATCTCAAGTCAATCTTTGAGATTATCCCGGCCCTCTTACTTGATCAAACAAATAATTGTCCTGAGGCAATGGGTACTTTTTTTTTGCTGTGACTTTTTCAACTACCTATTGTTTATGCATAATCAAAGAACCCCATCCTTCCTTTTTAAAAACAAAACTGGTGCTCCCCAATGAGACACACTTGGTTTGCTATATCTTTTTTTCTAGAAACTCTTGCAACTGCAATTTCAATTCCATTAACTTAGGAGTATTGACTCTATAAAGGGATTTGGATATAGGAGCAACTCCAAGTATGAGGTCAATAACAAATTCAATGTCCCTCTTGGAAGGTAAACTGAGTATCTCATCTAGAAACACATCACTGAATTCTTAAAGTATTGGATAACCTTCAAGCTTTGGTCCTTCATTTTCTACTAACTCCAACACATGAACTACATACAAATAACATCCATTTATAAATCTCTCTTTATATAACTTTGGAACACCTTTCATAGTCTTCGGATTTTTGTTTTCATCTATACATTCAAAAGTTTTTTGGTAGCAATCAAGTTTCACCTTATGTGTTGCTAACCAATCCATGCCATTAAAAACATCATATGACCCAAGTGGCAATATATTCAAGTTTTCCCATGTGGTAAGTCCATCCACCTCTAGTGAACATGCCTCCACCAACTCACTTATTTTTCTCTTAGTTCCTGTAGCCAATTGCACTAACCATGATTTTATATGCTTGTATTTTTTAAAAGCACATAAGTCAACAATTTTAGGGGCAATATAGTTGTGACTAGACCCTACGTCAATCAAAATAGAAACATATTACTTAGCATTCTTACCTTCCATTTCCACCATAGATGCTTGGTGGTTTGCTTGTCGGTCTTCCAAATAAATATGAATTCTAGTAATGGTCCTTGCTACATAATTAACATTATAGCTTCTCGAATGTTGTGAATAGAATTCTCTTGTCGATGGGGAAATATCTATGTAGATGATCTCCTACACGTCCCCAACACACTAGAGGCCCTTTGAAAGGATCATAGATTCCTTCCAACTAATACTGTTGGCTTGTTTCCACTATGTGCTAGGTAGTTCTGTTGAAAACTACTATGTGCTGGATAACTTGGTTGGAAACTCTTTGGCTAATTTTTATATTTTTTGTTAGTTTTTTCATCATTTAATTCAATATATCTAGGATCTTAACTGAACGAATAACATGTATAGCATATCAAGCATAAGAGACAAGAGACAAGAGACACAAAACATTTCACCGGGGAAAACCAAGAAGGTGAAAAACTCCGCAACTTCCTCAGAGATAGAATAAGAATCAATACAAGGATCACCATGATCAAACCCAAGAGATAGATATCTTCAGCAGCATGCTTCTCCTCCACTTGTGCGCACCGTCCTCTTCTCTCACTAATGCAAAGTGAGTGAATGAGACAATGTGTAAAATGTGAGAGTCACACTCTCTATTTATACACTAACTTGACTTGACCTTTACTCAACTAGGTCGGCCCCAACTTAACCACTTAACATAATGCTAACTGGGATGAACCCTACTAGGGTGGTCTAATAACCCTTTGACCCACATGATTCATATAGGGCCGACCCCATCAAGTTGGTTTAATAACCCATCAAGTATAAGTTACGACACTTACAATATAACTTGCGACACATGCAAGTACAATTGACGACACTTCGAATCAGAGGAATAATACATCTCCGTTGGGGATACAATAAAGTACAATTACAATATACAAGTGAATATCTTCCAAAGTTACAAATAGATCAACATTTTTGAGACTTAAATCCCTTCTTTCTCTTTTCAAATTTCTATTCCTTATTTTCCTTCCATGCCTCACTGAATTATGGTTTATGCTTGTTTGATCATATTAGTATTTAGACTTCCTAATTGTATCATCAAGAATTTTACGGTCATCAGTTTCAATCCCATCTTTGTAGGATTGATGTAGCCCACTTAGGAAGTGTTCACTTTTGACCTTCTCATCCCTGATATATGGGACATACCTTAGCAGTTCCAAAAATTTACTTGCATAATCCTCCATAGTCATCTATCCCAATTTCATCTCATTAAATTATTTGATCTTACTATCATAATATCTTTCTAGAAGGTATTTTGGCTGAAAATATTTCCTAAAATGATTCCATGTGATTTTTTTGTCATTAATCTTCTTCACTTTCTTGATGTCTTCTCACCAAATGGATGCCCCGCTATTCAGATTAAAAATGGCTACTCTAGATTTCATGTTTCTAGAGTAGTCATGAACCTAGATGTATTTCCTTATTCCAACAAGCCATGCCTTAACTTCTTCACCCGATTTCACTTCACCATCAAAGGTAGGTGGTTTCACCTTTCTAGATTCCCCTTGTAAATAGTCCATGGAATGATTTTTGCTCCTTTCTCTAAGAGAAGAAGACCTTGAACCATAGCTAATTGAATATTTAGAAGTAGTTGTAGTTGTGTCTGACGATTCAGATGTTGTATGTGTACCACTATTGGATATCATAATCTTAATACTATGGGACCTTTTCCTTGAAGGACCCTTGCTAGCATTGCTTGAAATCTATCATTGACACATTTGTTTTTGAATCTGAGTCAAATTCTGCAATAGGGAAACATTTTGTTCATTTTGTTCTTGTTGAGCTTTTATTACCTTCTCATTGTTTGTGGGCTGCAACTCTAAATTTCTACCTTTAGGATTCTCATAGTTTCTACCATGTTTGGGGGAGTCTCAAGGTTCCTTTTCTCATTAGAATTAGTTTCCTGAATATTTAATAAATATTCCATGGCAATAGGCGTTCATCATGTGGCTAAACTTCATAATGCATTAACAAATAGGTTTAAAGTCAAAGTGTTGGATAATCAAATATCCTCTAGCCAATGTTGAAACAAAATGCATGAAATAAAAATTACAACAGAGAATATCAACCAAATTTGTTGACTTGCAAATGCCTTAATGGATTCTTCTAGTGGAATCACATCATGTACAACCATCTCATTTCAATTTCCATGTGATGATGTTTCTTGTATGATGACTTGCTCTGGTTCTATAGAATATGGTTAGAGTCTCTTTAAGGCAAGGGATACGCAACATCGATAGTCCGTGGTCTTATAGTAGGGTACCACCTGAAATAGTTCCACAACAAGGATGGATCAGATAGAGTTGTAGCAATCATGACTATCGGATCTGCAACAAATAGAAACCATTGTCTTAGAGTATTGACGACTAGTTCCACAACAAAAGGAAACTTCCATAGCAAATGTCCAACATTATGTTTTGTATGACAACTCCAACGACTTTTTCTATAGAATATTCCAACAAATTTTTATGTATCACAACTCATTCTATAAGCTAGATATGAAGTACAAAATTCCCTCTAAAACGCTTAACAATTATCAATATAATTCCATTGATTGAATAAAAAAGAGTACCTTCATGATAAAAGACAAAATGAATGAGAATATATTGATAATGAGGGTACATGGTGGAAAAAGGTATATGAAAATGAGGCAAATAGTTGACAAAAGATGGAAAAACTCGGGCCCATCAATGAAGACAAGGGATCTACATTTAGCTTATCCTTACTAGTTCTAGGTTGGATTGAGGAAGCATGTCAAGAATATTTGGCCAATGAAACCTTAGTGAAAATCATATAACAAATTTTGATAAAATATCAAAATTCTCCTACAGGGTATACATGGCACCAAGATACATTGCTCTATAAAGATCTCATTTTTCTAGCACCAAATTTTTTCGTCAAAAGAAAGACTCTTAGAGGAATTACATTCATCACCAATAGTAGATCACTCAAGTTTAAGCAATCATTCTTTTGGGAAGTCATGAAACTTAACATCCATAATTTTCTTGCAACTTGTGATACTTACCAATGACATAAAGGAGAAATAATGAGATCACCATGGACCTTGCAACCACTTCCTCTTCCAACACATATCCTTGCAACTGCTTCCGATTCTAACACATATCTAGCACTAGTAGAAAAAGTGAAATTCATGACTAATAAAATTAATAAATTCAACATATAAATGACTAATTTTGGTCAGGAGACCAATGGTGTTTTACTGCTAGTCATATATAGCACGACTAAATGAATTACTTAAAAAATTGAATCATTTATTGGTTGTTCTAATTCATCATCTTTTAACATATTTGGTCGTTTAATTAGTCATTAATTGTTGTTAACTGGTAGTTTATTTAGTCATTGATTGCCATCGATTGGTAATATATTTAGTAATTTTAATAATTAATTGTCGTCAACTAGTACTATATTTAATCATTTTATTCACTAATTTTCGTTAGTTGGTAGTATATTTAGTCATTTTAATCATCAATTGGTAGTGTATTTAATTGTTTTTATTAGCTAATTTCCGTCATTTGGTAGTATATTAAGTCGTTTTAATCATTAATTGTCATCAACTTGGTAGTATATTTATTTGTTTTTATTCACTAATTCACATCAATTGATATTATATTTAGTTATTTTATTAATTAATTATCATGAACTGGTAGTTTATTTAATCATTAATTATCGTCAACTAGTAGTATATTGATATATCGTTTATTAATTGAATAATCATTATATTTATTATTAGTTTAGTAGTTTCACATTCATAAATTCATTTTTTATGATATGAATAATTTATTAAGTACCATAAGATTAAAAATGTGAATTCAACAATATACAATATTCATAAACATAACATCAAACTAAAACATATACAATATTCATAATTAACATAACATCAAAATACTAATACATAAAATGCAATATATAAGATGAACAAGCTCATATATATATATATCTTCCGTAAGGAAAATATCTATCACTCTAAATAAAGAGTGATCATAAACTGCCCATGAAGAGCTATCGATTTATATTCATAAAGTTTACATTATATTACATAATTATGTCCATTACAGTTTGAATCAGAATCTTCCCAAGATGATGTTCTGTCCTGATATCATTTTCAGGACAATTGCCAATCGCTTCATGTGAGTACAAAGATATCCATTACAAAAAGGATCAATTTTAACTAACCGCATATCTTAGACATGCGTCTCAAGGAAAAATAGTGTCACCTTAATTTTGAATTTCATCTTCAGATTAAGAGTGAGGAAGCTGAAATTCCACTCTTATTACTCCTGGTGGAATCAACAGTGCTTTTTTTGAGAGTAGGTCAGCCTCTGAGTTGAGTTCCCTGTACACATGTCTAAATGAGATTTTGCTAAAGCAGGAGATTAGGTTCTGAATTTGTGTCAACAGGGACTGAAGATGTGGAGCTCTAATCTGAAGCTTATGATTTGCCCATTCAATAACCATTTTTGAATCTCCAAATACATGAAGATTCGTTATTTGATGCCTTAGAGCAGTAAGGAGTATTGCCCAGAGCGCGGTTTATTCCGCTTTGCTATTAGTGCCATGCCTTGGACCATAGAGGATGATTATTTTATTGTGTTCATTTAGATATATAACTCCTCCTGAGCCTCCTAATTGAGGGTTACCTTGGCTAGCCCTGTCGAAGTAAGCCCATGGATAGCTGTTGTCTATGGTTGGATGGATCAGAAGTCTCTGTTTTTTCTGAATCTCTTCTTGTTTGTGTTCCTTAGCCCACTCCACAATTAGGGCCGATGTAACTTTAGCAGGGATACTGTTTTCGAGAAAAATTACAGAGTTCCTTGCCCACCAGATGCCATATATAAAAAAGGAAAGGAATGCATCAAAATTTCATACCAATGGGTTCTTCCACCATTTTTGACAACATATTTCCATAGTAGAGTCCATAGGGATTTCAGTGTCCATGAGCTTCTTTGTGGCGTCCTTCCAGACTGTTTCTGCATAAACACATGAGGAGAATAAGTGGGTTGAGGTTTCACCAGAAGCAAGACAAAGAGAGCAACGAATGGGAACTTTCCAACCTCATTTAATCAAGTTATTCCATGTAAGAAGCTTGTCACTTAAGACTAGCCACAGTACAATCTTTGCTTTCAAGGTGCCCCCATTTTCCATACCATAGACCACCACCATTTTTTTCTCCACTGAAGTGATTTTTGTTGAAAGCTTCGTATCCAAGTTTGGCTGTACAGTCTCCATTTATGCTATTCAAAGTCCATACTAGCTTATCTTTAGAGTCTTCAGATGAAACAACAATATTCATCCTAAGGAGATTTAGGTAATTCGACCATTTTGAGGCTTCTTCGCTGCCCAATCCTATCTCATCCGCCGTGATCCATCAACTAGTTTGGCTGTCATTTACCTTCGCACCCGCTAAAACATGGATATTAGATCTTTAGCCTCTGTACTAAACCTTATGAAAGACGATATCCATCTCCAGCCCCGACCCAAGGGTCTAAGCCTATTCAGACCTGTCTTCCACTGTCTATTCTCCATGCAGTCCAATTCCCAATAAGAGGAAAGGATAACACCAATGCTTTCCACCCAATTGAGCCTCCCTTATATGATTTATCTCTGCTTCTAAACCAGTCCGCACCCGAGGCGTTTGTACAATATTTGGAGATGAGAGTTTGTCTGCATAAAGATGTAGAGTGTTGAACTAATATCCATAGAGATTTGGCTGCAAGAGCTTGACAAAAAGTAAGAGGATTTTTTATCCCCCAACCCCCTAGCTCTTTTAAATTTGCTACAGTGGTCCATTTTGCCAGAGGAATACCTTCTCTTTTGTTACTTGATGTCCATAAAAGGATAGGCATTTCTTCCTAATATTGACTAGAATCCCCTTGGGAATGTAAGCTATTGTTTCCCAATATACATGGATGCTCTGTAGAACCGCTTTTAAAAGCGTTAACCTCCCTCCTCTTGACAGGAACCTATTTTCCCAACAGGAGATTCGAGCTTCCACTTTCTTGACAAGCCATATCCAATCTTTGAATGAGTAAATGTTAGGATTTAAGATGAAGCCTAGATATTTGAAACCATCTTGGAAAAGGGATAAAGGGAATGACAAGAGAGTAACCGCTCTTTGACGAAGTTCTTCAGGAAAATCATGAACCACCAAGTTTGTTTTTTCAAGATTGATATCCATGCCCGTAACCTGTTGATATAATGAGATAATGTTGGCTAGAGCACTTAAATTATCCTCGGTTCCTTTACCAAAGAGTAATACATCATCAACGAAAAGTAAATGAGTCAGAAGAGAGGTTTCTGATACTTGAATCCCCTGGAAGGAACCCGAGTTCCTTTCCTGTTGCATTAGCTTTCTTAGGGCTTCTGCAATAAAGAGAAAAAGAAATGGGGACAACAGGGACCCTTGTATCAGTCCTCTAGATGAACGGAAGAAAGGAGAAGGAGAACCATTGATGAGGATTGCAAAGGAGGCTGAGTTTACACAACCCATTATCCAATCCACCAGGTCCATCGAGAAGCCAACTTGAATGAGTAGGAGTCTAAGAAAGGTCCAATTTTAGGGCAAAAGCTCTTTTTTTTTTAATGATAGAATGAATCGTTTCCTGCGCCAGAGATACAACGTCATGAATCGGGCGATTATACAGGAAGCCAAACTGTTCCTCTGAGATGATTTCGCTTAATATAGGCTTCAACCGAAGAGCAATGACTTTCACTATAAGTTTATAAATCAGGTTGTTGCATGATATTGGCCTGAAATCAATAAAAGATTGGGCCTTCTGTTTTTTTGGAATGAGAGCTAGAAAAGTGGAATTTAGAGCCCCTAAGACTTTCCCGGATTTTTGAGATTCCTGGACTACCAATAATAAGTCTGTTTTCATCGGATCGTAAAAGCCTAGGAATAATTCCACTGTGAACCCATCAGGACCTGGACTCTTACCTTTCTGGAAAGATGATAAAGTATATTTTAGTTCCTCCTCTATGAATTCCTTCATTAGGGAGTCATTCATTTCTTCTGAAATAGATCTGGGAAATAGTCCGAGAACTTTTAAATCTCTTTGATGTGGAACCCCTCCTTTTTCTTTGAATAGAGAGTTGGAGAAAGAGACTCCCGCTACTGCTTGTCCTGGAAATTTGATACTGATAATCCTTCTTCATTTTGGATTTCATTTATTGTGTTTAGATTACGCCGATAGGAGGCATATATGTGAAAAGACTTAGTATTATTATCCCCTTCTGCTATCCAAACTACTCGGATTTTTAATCTCCATAAAGACTCCTCTTTTGGTACAAGGTCCGATCTTGTTAGTTCTAGAGCCTTTAATTTCTCTGTCTCTTCTAAGGAGAAAACACCCGTATGATTATTTTTGTAAAGAGCAGATATTTCCTCTTCCACTTCTTTTAAATGAGCTTGCTGATTATTGTTATAATTGAGAGACCATTTCTTAGATGCCTCTTTTGCTTTAGCTAGATTGTCCCTTAATTGCTTCATACAGGAGTCTTGCGATGGAGGGTTTACTGGAGTCTAAATCTCCTTGATCAACTGTAAGTAACTTTCATCTTTAAGCCATATCAGGTTGAAACGGAAAGGAGCTTTTGACTTGTTTTCCTGAAGCAATTCAAGGAGGATGGGACGATGATCTGAGAGTCCCCCTTCCTCAACCAAAGAAGAGATATATAGGTGGTTGTCTATGATGTGGTCTGAGACAAGAAATCTATCCAATCTCTTCGAGATGGCATTGTCACCGCTTCTTCTTTTTCTCCATGTTGGTTCTAATTTGCAGGGGGTAACGTCAACAAGGTTGTTGGCTTCAAACAGAGAGATGAAGAAGTTACTTAGGGAATCTGGTCTTGCAAGATTTCCCCAAATTTCTCTGTTTGAGACCGTAAGATTTAGATCTCCCCCTAAGATTAAATGCTGGTCCTCCAAAATTCCTAGGGAAGCTAGATTTTCCCAAAAATCTCTTCGATTTATAAAAGGACCGTAAACATTCAATAAGGCAATGGATAAACTTGTTGCAGAGTCCTTTAAAACTGCTTTTAATACTGAGTCGAAGCATTTAGATGAAACATTTTCCAACATTGGGCTCCATCCTGTTAATAAACCCCCTGAGTGTCCATCTGTGTCATGAGAGATAAATGTCGAATCTTTGAACCAATGTCCAAGTAATTCTTGAGCCTTGGAGCCTTCTTTCATAGTTTCCTGGAGGAGGATTACGGTTGGTTTCAGGGTTTTTATCAACCTTTTGAGGGCATTTTGTTGAGGGGGGGGCCCTAACCCCCTATAATTAAAGGAGAGAAGATGCATTAAGGAACCTTGAGCTGGGCACTTCCTGCTCTAAGGGCCCTATTAATGGTGGAATGTTTTCCTTCCTTAATCTCCAGAACTGCTTGATTTTTTTCCTTTGTCAGAAAAGACTTCCTACCAAGAGAAATTTTGGGAGCTAGATCCGTATCCAGACCTCCCGTTACCACTTCAACATTTTTCTCTAAAAACCCATTTTTTTCTAGAGAAGCGATTCTAGACTAGGTATTGTAAAATTTAGGAGGAAGGAGTTTTGTAGATAAAGGAGGCGTGGTAGAGGGAGGCCCTTTCTTAGGAGAAGGCGACGGAGAGGACGTGTGCAAAGGAGAAGGAAGGGAACTATGTTGAACCGGAGGGACTGACAAATTAGATAAAATGACAACAGGAAAAACCAAAGGAGGGGAAAGATGAAGTGAGGTGTTAATCTTACCGGGAGAGGATGCCGAGCATCTAGAATCATCTTCAATCTTGTTCTCTGACAAGGCTGCTTTTTCTGGGTGAATAATACCGGTCTCCACTGTTTCAAGTTCCGGGTTTTCGCGGCCCGTACTTGGACTGTTAATTCCAGCTTTCACCACCTTCTTCACCCAATTTTTTTTCTTGCTGAGCGGATGAACTGGAGAGGGACAGTCTCAAGCCAAATGGCCTACCTGCCTGCACCCATAACATTTGAACTAGATTTTCCAATAATCCAACCTCTGGTTCTAGATGCTTCCGAACATTTCAATTTTCAATTCCTCTAAGAGACAATCCCGCAGGTCTAATTCTATTAGAATTCGCACACATCTTCTATCAACCTTAGACTCCCAGTTTTCCTCCAGCAAAATAAAACGACCTTGTTTTCCTCCAATGGCTTCTAAGATTTGTTTTTTCCAGAACATCATTGGTAAACCAAAAAGGATTACCCATACCTGTTGAACATTCTATGGTTCCCTTCTTGCATCGAAATCCACTTGCCATTCTTTTAAAATCAGACCTGATGGGCCCCAATTCCAGTTGTGGTTTAAGAGGTATTTTTTGTCAAGTTCTGAGTGTAATCTGAAGAGTATCCAGCCTCTTGATAAAATGTGAAAGGTTGGCAATTGTTCCAGCACATTTATCTAATTGACCTCCATCCAGCTTCTCAAGGCGGGTTCGCTAACCAGCTTGCCACAGAATCTACCCACCAATGCTGAAGAAAGGTATGCAGGAACTTCTTCAATGCCAATTTCTTTACCGACCATAAGCGAGGCCGCCACCTTTTTAGCCTGAGATCCTCTCTTCCTACGTCCATCTTTCGCGCTGGAGGATTTAGAAGTACTATTATCATTATTGGAGTTCGAGGATTTAGGTCTAGTCTCAATAACAGACTGGTGCAAGATCAATTGTTCTGTCACTTTTGCCATATTTTCTAAACTGCACTTAAAACCATTATTACCTGGGAAAATGCTATCGTGAACAGGGGAGGGTCCTTAGTTAACCTCATCAATTCCCATGATGCAGGTTGTGCGAAGAAGGACAGAGGGTGGCGCAACCTTTGGATAAAGGGAGAGGGTACGTGGAACGGATGGCGACATGATGACACGAGTATGTGAGGAGAGGAGGCACGTGTTTAAGGAGAGAGTTAAAGGAGGAGGATGACGCAGGAGGGGAGTAAGGAGACACGTGAAGGCGGGGAGAGGAATCTTACGTCATGGAGATGACATGACAGGAGTTAGGGGACGCTATAAAATACAAAGCGAAATAACTTCAGAGAAAAAAACCTTCAGACCTTCGGACCTTCGCGTTTCGCATCTCTGACCCCCTATATATATATAAAATAAAAAAAGTCAAAGTATAATGTTATTGTAAGTCTCATGTAGTAATATCTAAATCAAATACCAATACATCATGATAAAATAAAACATCCCTGATTGAACATAATTGCAATTAAACTACAATCTAAAACAGTGGCCAACTAGCTGTCAACAACTAGTACATCATAAATACCAACTATATTATTTTTCCAAATATTTTAAAGGCCACCCTGTAAAGCTTCCTTCCTTCTCTTTTAGACGGAGACATCCATCTAATTTGTCATAATATGGAAGGGGTATGTTACTAGTGATCTTTATAATATTTACATTTGAAAATCCTTTGCTCAATTTTACTCTGTGGATGACAGAGAGTGAATGAATCCTTCCAATTCCCACACTAGAACCATTGTATAGATCCAACACTTTCACTTTATCGCATTCTTGGAGTTGATCATCATCATAATTCTACAAAAACAAACAAGTACACATTATATAAAGGTATGAAAAATGTTATAGCGGTAATTATATTGTAATTAGCATAATATTGGAATAAAATTAATGAATGTACTCACCGAGTCATGAATATTCAATTTAATGTCATTACGAATCCCCAACACTGATTGGGAAGCATTGAGTTCCGCATCACTATGAATGTCGACATGCACAGCATGGAGATCATCATCACTATTTATAATGCCATATTTTTGTGCTTCAATAACATTGATGGCATGGCCTTTTCCTACTTTACTATTGTTCTGCATGTGGTTTCATCATGCAAAAAAAAAATGATAACAATATTGTTAAACAACATTTAAAGGTACACCAATTAACAAAACAAGTGTGTTAAGAGCATATAGAAATATTTGCAAAACGAACGGGAATATATTATACAAAGATGCAAAAAAAACATATTAGGAACAAGCTTTAAAAATGATGCAGTCATCACCAAAAACCACTTTAGCAAGATTCATCATATTTCTCAGCTCATAGGGATTTTCCCCAATATGGATAGATAGGTATGCACCCATTTTGTTAGAATTATTTGTTTCTCTCTATTGATTTTGTAGTTATAGTAAAAATACAAGTTTTGATCACAATTTACTTGAGTTGAATACATGGTTGAATGCATGTTTTATATTATTAAACATAAAATACTATATATATATATATTCCCTTGGAAAAAAAATATTTTATTGATGGAGAATAACATTGACTTTCCTCTTACATCACTGCTCCTAGAGATGATGTTACATTCAATATTACATCTCAATCACAAAGAAGGTCCTTGATATTTTCAGTCTGAATTTTACAAAATTGCAATATTCTCAATGCCCTGTGGCTACCTTAGTTTCCATCCATCCAAAAAACTGAGCATCCTTCATGTTACTGATATCGTATGCCATTTCAAAAAAAGGTTCTTCAAAAAGTTGCTACTATGGGGTGTTACCACCCCCGTGTTCTTCTTCAACCAATGATACTGGAACCATGAGCAACACACTCTTAGAAAGTGCATCTATTTCTTTGTTTAGTTCCCGATAAACGTGAGTGAAGAATATGGAGCCAAACAACCCTATCTGTCTTCTAATTGTTGCCAGTAAATGTTGTAAATGAGGAGCTTTAATCTGTATCCTGTTGTTTTTCCATTCTATGACCATTTTAGAATCACCAAAGACTTGCAGATTGAGAATATTCTGAGCTATGGCTGAGTTAAGTACTGACCAAAGAGCAGATAATTTTGCCTTGTTATTGGAGCAATGGCCCGTCCCATACCGAATTTTAACCTGCACATCCTCTAAAATATATAGTATAGCACCAGAGCCTCCCAAGGGTAGATCCCCTTGATTAGCTCCATCAAAGTACGCCTAAGGGATCTTCTTGTCAATGTTAGGATGAATTAACAGTCGATATTTCCTCTGCTTTTCCACCTTCTTATACTCCTTTGTCGATTGCACAACATTTGTTGAATTTACTTCAACATAAATTCTCCGATCTTGAAATATTGTTGAATTTCTCGCCCACCAAAGACCATATAGAAACAGGGAAGGAAAAGCATCGTAGTAGCGTACTGTTGGGTTCATCCACCACTTCTGACAACATTTTTCAAGTGAAGCTTCCATATGGAATTATGTGTTGTACAGTTGTTTTGAGGCCGCCTTCCATACAACCACTGCATAAGAACACAAAACAAACAAGTGAGAGGTAGTTTCACAACTTGTTTGACATAAAGCACACTAGCTTGGGCCAGACCAACTTATTTTTAACATGTTTTCCCATGTTAACATTTTTTTGCTCAAAGCTAGCCATAGAATTATCTTAGCTTTCAAAGGACCATCAGTTTTCCATAAAACAGGCCACCACCACTCCCTATCTCCAGAAAAGGAGTTAATGGCATGAGCATCATAACCCAATTTTGTTGAAAAATCTCTCGTTGAACAATTCTTTGTCCAAACTAATTTGTTTGGTTCATTATCATCCAATGTGATGAAATTAGACTCCATATTTTTTATTAACCCTAACCATTCCCTAGAAGCGTCATCTATCAAGCCTAGCTCCCAAGCAGATTTCCATACATCTCTACTCGCGCCCTGAGAAGACCAACTTTTCGCATAAGCTAAACACTAAATATTCAGATTCTTAATTAGGGAAATTGTGTTTATAGACAGTGTATAAGCTTCTCTAGCACCTACCCAAGGGTCAACCCCAATGCGTACACTCCGACCATTCCCAATTTTCCATGTCATCCATTGACCTGTTAAGGGAAAGGAGAGCACTAATGCTTTCCAACCTACTGAATCTCCTTTATGAATTTTTTCTCTGCACCTGAACCATTCGAAAATAGAAGAATTTGGACAGTATTTGGAAGTCATCACTCTCCCCCACAGCGAATTTACAGTCTGTGCTAGTCTCCATAGTGACTTTGCTGCTATGTATTGACAGAGCAACACTAGGTTCTTTATCCCCCAACCACCTAACTCCTTCAGATTTGCCACAGTAGTCCATTTTACCAATGGAATTCCTTCCTTCTTTTTGCTTGTTGGCCATAGAAAGGAAAATCACTTCTTACAAATATTTGTCAGTATACCTTTCATAATATAAGAAATGGAGGCCCAGTATACATGAATGCTCTATAAGACAACCTTCAGGAGTATCACTCTACCACCTCTTGACATGAATCTATTTTCCCAACAAGGGATGCGAGATTCCACCTTCTTAAATAGCCAAAGCCAATCCCTGAAGGAGTAAGCGTTGGGATTGAGATAGAAACCCAAGCATTTAAATTCTTCACTCAATGGGCTAAGAGGAAAGGATACCTCTGTCCCTATTCTCTGCTGCATTTCCTCTGAGATCCTGTTAATAGCCAAGTTAAATTTTCCACATTTATTACCATGCTTGTAGCCTTCTTGTAGAGCTGCAAAATCTATGAAATCATTTTCATGTTTTCCAAATAGCCTTCTCCCATCAACAACACATCATCCACAAAAAGAATATGAGTCAATTCCACTATCTCAGAGACTAATACACCCTTTAAAGATCCTTCTCTATTATCCTGCTGTACTAGTTTTCTCAAGGCTTCAACCACTAATAAGAACAAAAAGGGGGAGAGAGTACACCCTTGTCTCAGTCCCCTAGATGGCTTGAAGAAAGGGGAGGGAGCCTCGTTAATTAACACTACAAAAGGGGTCGATTTTATACATCCCATGATCCAATTCACCAGTTCCATAGAAAAACCCACTTGTAAAAGTAAAAGTTGTAAGAAGGTGCAATTCACCCTATGATAATCTTTAGACAAATCTAGTTTCAGGGCGAAAGCACTCAAATTGTTCTTGTTAATCGAATGTATTGCTTCCTGAGCCAGGGATACCGCATTGTGAATTTGTTGATTAAACAAGAATCTAAACTGCTCTTCAGAAATGCTATGACTTAATAATGGCTTTAACCTATGGGCAATGATCTTCGCGATTATTTTGTAGACCACATTACAACATGAAATCGGTCTAAAATCACCAAAGTCTGAGGGATTTTGTTTTTTTGGGATTAGGGCTAAGAGGGTGGAATTCATTGCCCCTAAGAACTTCCCTGACCGCTGAGACTTTTGGACTGCTTTCAAGAGATCTTCCTTTAATAGCTCATAAAAACCCAGAAAAAACTCAATAGTGAAACCATCGGGTCCCGGGCTCTTGCCTTTCTGAAAGGAATGAACGATACTGCTTAATTCTTCCTTTGTTACTTCCTCTGCTAAAGAATCATTCATCTCCTCGGAAACAGATCTAGGGAAGAGCCTCATGATTGTAAAATTTCTTGGATAGGGAATCCCTCCATATCACTTAAAAGGGATTTAAAAAAAGAAACCCCTGCTTCAGCCTTATCTTTAAAAGAGCGTACCCTCAGCCCTTGCTCATTCCGGATCTCAACTGTGGTATTAATACTTCTTCTATTCGAAGCATACCTATGGAAAAATTTGGTGTTATTGTCACCTTCAGCTATCCAAATTGCTCTGCTTTTGAGCCTTCACAACTGCTCCTCATTTTCCAGGAGTTCAGAACGACATACTTCATAGGATTTGAGCTGCAATAATTCATCTTCAGAGAAGACCTCGACAAAGTTCTCCTTATATAACTCTTTAATACCCGCTTCCATCTCTTTTAATTGTATATGTTGTCTTGCTTGAAATTTTTTTGCCCACTCCTTGGAAACCTTTTAATATGAATGCATTGCATTACTTAACAATATATGTTTAAAGCTTGTGTGATATTTACATAACGTTTTCCTTTTTTTTAAAGGAATTAATATGTTTTTTTAAACTAATTAATATATCCTCATTTATAGGTTGTTATTATTTTTATTTTATAGATTTAATAATAATAATAATAAGTATTTTTAAGGTTACAAACAAGTCAAATACTCATTTGGTGTATGCGACACCTTTATTTGTGGGAGAAGAGACCTCTCTCCACAACGATTTGTTAAAGTCTATAAAGGTGTACATACCCTACTTTCCTCTAGATTTGAACCTATATCCTCATAATAGGAAACACATGTTACAAACAACCATTCTAAATCTTATATATATATATATTATTTAAAATATTTTATTTATCTTTAGATTAAGTTCATAGTTATAATCGATTTATAAATTTAGACAATTTATTCTAAATCAAATAAAAAATACATTTAAATGTTATTATTTTTTCAAAAATATTTTTACGTATCCTTAAATCTCATACTAGTTAAACTTTATTATTAGTAAAATATGAAACCAATGGGATTAAGGTGAAATTAAGATTAGGGTTAAGAATACTTAGGTCATATAATCAATGTTTAGTAGATTAAACCTTGCCCCCTTAGGCCTTTAACCCTAAACTAACTTATGAACTAAAAAATAAAGGTTTTATAACAATATTTTCCAATCCCGTGCCTCATAAGATCCTAATCGCTAAGTTAATTATTCTCATTGAGAAGAATCAATTTCCCAAAGATATGATTTCCACCACATTATTAATATTCATCTAGGTTACTCCAAACATTTGACCTAGGTTTGTGTGGATCTCGAGAGCATACTCTTCATTATTCTTTAGATACTTCATTATTCTTTAGACAAGCTTGTTAGTTGTAAAAATAAACATAACATGATACCTCATATACCATCTACCATCTAGTTATGGGTAACCACAAATCATAAATATACATACACATATTATATATCCTTCAATCACAAGGAATAAACACCATGCTAATTGAACATGATAATATATGGGTAAAATCATAAAATAATATATTAGTTATACATCTTAGGCAAATAGAATAATAAGCTACATGCAAGTAACTATGATTATATAAATTTCTCGTATCTAAAATAAACATATATTAGTTAACAAGTTAAGTAACTATATGATATTCAATTAGAGAAATTTTGAGGTCAAAAAATGGCCTCAAAACAAAGAAAATGTACTATAAAAAACAACCAATCACATTCTAGTAGATGACATCATCCCCCTTGGTGAGGTGGCATTGCATAAGTTAAGAATGTTTATTTGTCAAATTTTCTATGGTGGATGAAAACACATAGTTAACCAAGGTAGTGGTGTAAGTACTTTTAAGTCATAAAGTAAAGTACTCATAATGATAGTCTTTTCATAAAATAATATTATTGTCATTTTCAAGTAAAGTACTCATAATGAATGTCTTTTCACACTTTCTCATAAAATAATATTATTGTTATTTTCAAGTGAAATATTCTTAATTCATAAAGAAAGTCCTTTCACATTTTTTTATAAAATAATATATTATCATTTTTATATTTTAATTTTAAATTATTTATTCACTCCATTCTATTTAATAACATAATGTCAAACTAATAAAGAATAATAATAGATTTAATAAATAATAATAATAATGCAATGTGGATTATAATAATATTATTAACATTTTACATATAAATAAATTCTCAATTAAATTACATTATATTAAATTTATGAGAAAAATACTATATATAAAAAGTCAATATAAAATTAAAAATATAGCTCTTAAAAATATTTTTTATTATTTAATTTCATTTGTAAGTTCAAGACAAATAAATGCTAAAGGACAATAAATTTTTGGGAATTTACAATGAATCTTAGTCACATCAATGTAGACTTATTTTATTAATTTTATTTCTAGTGAATTTTGAAAAGCAATTCAACCATGGTTATTTATATTGTGCATAGAAAATAGTGTGGGAGGTGACTTGTCATATATACCTACCCCATAAAACTCCCAATTCATAATATTTTAATATATCTCATATTTTTGTAGTACATCTCTTAGGAGGCCATTTTTTTACCTCAAAATCTCTCTAATTGAACATTATCTTCAACATATAGTTCTAGTATCCCAAAAATGATAATACACAAGCATAATGAGATCTAGTATCCCCAAAATGATAATACACACAAGCATAATGGGATCTTAAGATCTAGAACTAACAAGGAGATCCACCATATAGTAAAGAAAATAAAATAAAATGCACACAAATGAAAAATGGGGTGTTACACTTTTTGTTTTTCATATTTTCATCCATTAAGTTTGGGTATTGTTCTTTTGAAAAGAATTAATCTCCAACTACATATCATAATGCCACTTAGTTTTTCAACCCCATATTCATAGATCTATGTTTCATCAATGCAAATAGCTTTAACCATGAGTGCAAAATTGACTAAAGGTGATGTTTCCAATTGTTTATTTCTTCTAAGCTAGAATTTATTGTTATGTGCACTTTCTAACTATATTCGGTCTTCACACCATCAAAACAATTAGGTTCTATCCTAAAATATTTAAGTGTTTTCACCAACCACTTAGAGTCATTATAGTAAGCTCTTTTATTATTATAATTTAATTATCCAAGGTTTCGAAATGGAACTAGGTAAACAAGGCGGGCTGCTTAGCAGCAAGTCCCTTCCTTTAGGTAAAGGCATTGTTTTGCATTGTGTAGGGCAAAACATGGATTAAGTTGTTTGTGAATCTAGAGTATGCTAATTCTTTGCTTTAAGTATTGTTTTGCAGTGTGTAGGAAAAAACATAGATCAAGTTGTTTGTGAATCTTTCTTTAAATATACTATGATTTATTTACAAGCTTATAGTTTTTAAATCTCAGGGTTGTGCCAAACCAAAGGGAGTTTTTATAGTAGTATGAAACTGTCCATTACACTATTCTATTCAACACATACTTATATTCAACACATACTTATAAGTTGTCATTACCATAAAGAGGAGCATTTATTGTGATCAATAACACTAGTATGATTATATCTGATTGGGTTAAGTTGTCATTACCATAAAGAGGAGCATTTATTGTGATCAATAGTACTAGTATGATTATAGTATGATTATATCTGATGGGGTTGATCAATAGCCAGAAACTTAGAGATCAGTTCATTGGAATAGGTTTTTAACCATTAAGCTTGTGTGGGTTGTATATGTTTGAGAGCAACCAAAAAAACCAATGGAAGGTGCATATAAGCCAACACAATGGTATAGAGTTAAGATATCACAAGGGGCCTGAAGCTACTGCGTTTACTTAAAGATGTGTGGTTACTTAATATGTGTTTACTAGTCGCTTTTTCACATCATTCCAGCTAACCTATTAGTATTGATTACATGCTTATTGTACATACTAGTGATAGAGCTAATAGGCGCTTGTCCTTGTGATGGAAAAGTGCCCCCACAAGTGTCGCCACGGATGGACCTGGACCAGGGCTTTGTTGCATTGGGACTTGAGCCTTGTGCTTGTGTGCACTGGCTCCCTTACATGTGGTCGCAGTTCATATCGTTTCATTTTGGCAATTGTTCTTGTATTAGACTCTTCCTTGAATTGTTTTGCTCAACATGATAAATAATTGAGAAGATCCATCTCTCTAGGTAAGTGATCGATACCTTGGAGCATCAACAACCAATTCCTTTTTCGTTTTTTAATCATATCTCCACAGATTGCATTAAACCCTTTTTGTGCAATAATTATATTAAAAAATACGACTTCATTTAATTTTATAAATTGTCATGCTTACTTCAGTATAAGCATAAGTATTTTGTTTAACTAAACATACTATGATCTTTGTCTTAAATAATTCTTTTTGGACATTGATGAACTTTTGACTGTGAACATAGAATTTGATCGATTCATTGCTACTATAGAAGGTCATGAGGGGCCGAGAGTTATTCCACATGGCCAAACCTTGGTAATAAATCGCCATACCACAATCGAATCAACAAAGAAAAGTGAAAACATCAAACATTGCAGTGGTTTACCTCCTACCAAAACCATAGTCAGTAAGACCCAGCTTCTCCCAACTCCATTCAATTCTCAATACAGAAACACACTTGGCGAGTCAAGGGGATAGCAGGTGTCAAAAACGTTGAATGCCAGATCTGATGTGGTGGAGGGCTAAGTAATATCGTAAGTAAACCATAGTAAAATCCCGACAATCGCACCATTAAACATATCAAAGAAATGTTCTACAAAAACTTGACTACATGGTCACTGGTGTAATCATTTACCCATTAAACATTTAATACATGGTTCGAAGTGTGAGTGAGCCCAAGTCCATATATAAGCAAAGTAAATAATGAATAAGTTTTAAGTCAACAAAGGAAATAGAAACCCCACATACCAATGCGTTTGCATTGGGACCAAAGTGCATAATAGCAAAGTATAATAAGAATAAAAAGCATAACTACCACAAAATCTAATATAGCTGAGATGTGCCTATGTGAACCCACCTCAACCGGGCGAAAAAGGCACTCACCGGCCTCGAACCTAGAACGTTGATCCCACTTAAAAGTTTTCAAAATTTTCATTATAAACAAGTTTATAATACAAGTCTATCAAGGAAGGAGTGGAATGACTGCAAAGAAAGCGACTAGGGACACGACACCGGGACGCTTAGCTACGTGCCTCTAGGAAGATGAATTGGCCGCATGCCAGCCGCCCATTTCTATACAGCATATTGTTACCCACAAGAACATGGCCCTGTCTGTTTTCCATGGAGGATTGACAATTACCATGCCCAATTTCCCTAGAAAGTCCATGTCTGTCTCTGGATACAATTGCATCGGAATGCTCTATGAAGGAGTGAGGCCACGCTCGTATGGATATCACGGCACCAATGCTCGTACTATATTACTTTCGACCTGTATATCCTCTACATAATGTGTTGCCGGACAACATTTTTTCTAGGTTCACCAATATCATCACAACCATTGAAATCAGGTGACCTTATTGAATATCATATAACGTTTATAAAGGTATGTTTTCTCATAATCGAAGAATTGTTTGAAATCCTCTGCGTGTTGCATGGCCTCACAACAAGTAGTTTAAATAGTCTCTATATTGGTAGTGGAAATAGGCGACACCCAATAGCATAGTTTAAATAGTTACAGGATCAAACATAGTCACGACTTGGCTATGTATCTGCATGTTTTGGCATGCTGCAACTACCACAATGATCATCTCCATCCACATAACGATGATAACCAAATACATTATAAGGGAAGTTCCAATTCCGGTCCTTCCTTAATATGTAGTTTCCTTGATAAGCATTTATTGTTTGCTCCCTTAAGCTTGCCGCAGCTCTATGGAAAGGAGACTATTGGGAGAATAAAAAATTTGTTTTAGCCTGTAAGGAGATATTACAGGGTGGAGTTGTATAACTGATAGTCTGATTGCCCTGCTGTAATTTACTAGTCTCTAAATTGTTAAAACCATATATTTTTGTTATCTAGATTGATTTAGACATGTTTTTTACTTTCAAAGTATTGTTTATGGTTACAGTGAGGACTGCACCATGTAAGGCCGAGACGCTAAATGTTTGAATGATATGGAGCATGAAGGGTCTAATATGGTAGACTGAGAGGCCACATGAGACCCCAAGAGATGACTGCTCCGAATAATATGGACAAGTTCACCAAGTGCGGACAGATCATACCGGCTCCTACATATGTCATGCTGAAGTCGAAGTAAAATTTGCCATACACTTATATTTATGTTAAGTTTTCATCTCCTACCTCTGGAAACATGGAGCATAAAAATAAAAACTGTAAAAACTTTTGAGAATTGAAGATACAACATATGTGATGCTGAAAAAAGAAGACAAAAACAACAGCTTCCATTGCTTATTAAATTGACCACCAAAACAAAATAAACCTTTCAATGTAGATATACATTAAAAGACACAGATAAACCAAATACATACTTTTGCTCTCGAGAAAACTGACTGTAAAGTATTTTCCAAGAGCTCTGACTTGTTTCCTGTAATGTTTAAGGGCAATGCAGTATTAATAACAACACACTGTAAAATAAGAAAATTATTGATATCAACCCATCAATTCCATACATATGTAAAGCTTCTCTAGTTAAATATTATGTCTTATACATTAGCGTTACCTGACTAGATTGTCTCCCTGAGGAGTATGGAATCCATTAATGAGAACCGCTGTTGCTGTACCACTTGGATAAGTGAGCTTGTAGTCTATCACAATTTTCTGAAAAGCAGACAAGAAAAATTCACATTCTATGAAAAGAACCCAACCAAAAAATAATCGCCTATATCAAAACTACACTCATGCTCGCAATTCCAAATTCCTTACCTTGCGAAGAGACACCACAGCTAAAAGTCCTAGAAAACTCACGGTGAAAAGAAAACCAATAATCCAACTAAGACTTGGATCTTTGATCATGTTTCTAGTATTCCCAGCTGTATCTGTGTCTCTATGTTCATAGATATTTCTGCTCATACCAAACAAGTACAAGCCAAATCCCCCTGCCATTATACCCAATTCAGTAGACCTAGATCGCATAATAATTCATAATAAAAAGTTTTAGACTGATTCATACATACCGGTGAATGCAATTCCATAACAAGCCACTACACAGATTTGAATCACGGTATTCTCTTATCTAGTGAACGGATTCTTCAATAGCTGGACTTTCTCTAGTACGTCTGAGAATCAAGCGGTCTCTGGCTGATCCAAATGAGCACCAGGCTCTGGTCTGTTAACAAAACCCTATAATCACTTGACGTAGTTCTTCTACGTTGTCCTGCTATAATATAAGATGGAGGTACCAAGTGGATGGTAGCATTGCTTAAACCCTCAGCACACTGCACACGGCATGCAGCTTAAACCCTCGGTACGTGGCAGGTGCAGTACATGCAAGCAAAAGAGGTAAAGTCGTGGCAGGTGGAGCTGAAGGTGGATCAAAAGCAAGCAAGCGCAGGAGGACAACCCGCCTCGAAAAGAGGCCAAATAAGGCTCTCAAATAGCTGATTGGCCAAAACAAAAATATTCTTAAGAAACTTAGGTTAAAGGGCCTAAAAAATCGTGCAAACTATTAGATTTTTCGGTCAACCGATTTCTATAGTCACGACTGCTTAGCAGGCAGACACGAACTAATAATATCATTTCATGCACGTCAATTAACTTCTCCAACTTTATTGCATGTTTTATAAAATAACACTCTACAATTTTTCACAAGTTTTTGATCCTTATTATGCCACAATCAATATACCTTTGGTTTTTCATCATATACTACCATGCACTTATGCCCTTTAATAGATGCCTTTGAGTTGTGTTGTTCCATGGGATGTGCACACAACCAATACTCCCAAATATGTATAAATGTTTTAATGTAGGCTTGTAACCACTCCATGCTTTCGGTAGTGTAATGTCCCAATTTTCTTTGGTCAAATTCATATTGATTAGATATAGTACATAATTACATACTTCTAGACAAAACATCCGATCAACACATTTGAATTTAAACATGCATCATGACACATCAATACAAACACAAATTCTTATGCTTTTAAACTATATTATGATATAATGTGTAAGAGGGTGGAAACTCTCTCTCAATAACCCACTCTTTGCAAAATTATTTAAACTTGTTGGATATATATTTAGCACTACTATTAGATCTCAACGTCTTCAAAAAATTTCCACTATGCCTTTAAACGAGAATGTTCCACTCCTTAAAGATATCAAAAGCTTCATATCACTTCTCCAGTAATAAAAACCATACTTTCATATTATAGTCTCCTATGAAGGTCATAAAGTACAATTTGCATCACATAAATATTCTACTCATGGTCCATAAAGGTTAGTATGCACAATATCCACTAATGCCTTTCCTTTGGGGAAACTCATATGCATTTGCTTCCAAATGGTATAAGATTACAAAGATTTGCATAAGTTTTTGTTAATAGTAACTTACACACCATGTTTAACTTATGAAACAACAATGGGCTAGAGAATTTAAAGTGTCCATAATTCAAGTGCCAAGTCTTATATAATAAACTCTTGTTGGTAATGTACACTTTGTGCCAAACTTGGCATTCGATAGCTACAGATCATCTTCCTCATGTCCTCATGCTACAATATTAAAACCCTTTAGAATTCCTTTGATGAGACACATACCTCTTTCAAGTTCAACTTTCACATTCAATATAAGGTTTTTCTTCAAATTGGGTATGCATATAGTTTTTAATGTTGTATGATTATCCTATATGTAATGAAATAAGTAGATCACATTCATCACTAATATTCAAGGTTAAGTCTTCTCCAAACTTGATATCTTCCATATTCATTTTTTTATAACTAATCTTACCTACCAATCACATGCCTACTCACACTATAGTTAATGTACCAAGCATTTTTGACAATCCCTGCCACAATAAGTGAAGTGAGCGATGCACCTTTATCTCTATTCTTCTTATAAAATTTATTATATTTCACATTACATGAGTGTTTCTTCTTATTCCCATGCTTATTCTTGAAACAATAATGGGTGTAATGTCCTTCTTGATTATAATAGTAACATGTGGCAATCTTCTTTCGAGATCTATGTTGTGATCCTTAACCCAAAAAATGAATAAAAAATTATATTGAACCCTTAAACTCCATAAATAACCAAAATTCATCTACAACAATAATAGACACAAAAATATAGAGATAACCCTTAAGGCAGGGTAACACCATCAACTACTCCATATGGAAGGAATCACTCTGCAAGTTGTGCTTGCTCTAATACAATGATACTGATGTATAATCATAATTTCTCATGAATATTCCTATGGGTTTATGCCAACCACCCTCCAATTATTATATTATTTTCTCTACTACCTAGTGGACCTATTTACTATCCACAAACTACCAAGTCAGCATATTCCATAATTATGTCCACATTGCATACATTATTTTGCTTGGGTACCTCCCTAGGTACATTAAAGTCTATATGCATTATCTTCAACATAATTTGTCTAGTTATATTTCTTCCCTTGCTTTTTATTCTTGGTTATCCTTGCAATAAGTTCTTGATCAAAACTCTTATGTCTAAAATTATTTAAGTGTTTCTCTTCTTGAAGTAACATTCCTCCAAGTTCTTCAAGTGCAATAGTTCTGGATTTCTCTATAACCTAAAACTAGTAATAAAAGGTTAATATACATTAAAGCTACCAAGTCTTTGCAATCCACATAATCACCAACAAATGCAAGTTAGTTTTCAAATCCTATATGTGAATCATATACTCAACACCATTGTTTATGTTACCAAGCTTTAAATCCTAATCTAGTTGCACAAGTAGAGCATTTTTACTTTTTCAAACTAGTAATAAAATATTAATGGTTAATGCTACCAAGTCTCTAAAATCTACATTATCACCAACTACTAGAGCTTAGTTGTTCACATCCTATATGTGAGTCATATACTCAACATCATTCTCTATGTCTCCAAGCTTCAAATCATACAACTAGTTGCACAAGTAGAGTGTTGTCACTTTTTTTGAGGTCTCATACACTTTCTGCAATTTGGTCTACATATTATTTAAACTCTTCAAATTTATGAATTGAGCAACAATATGATTAGAAACAATAGAATTAGTAATCTATTATACATACTCATAATGTGCTTAAAACTTTGATAAGTCGTCAGCATTAGTGGGGCTAGTTTTCTCGCCTTCCATATTATAGAACAATTTTGGTTTCATAAATGAAGTAATTCTTACCATTCAACTCAATGTCAGGTAAACAAATGCTCACATATGTTGAAGTCATTCTCCCCCTTATTTGAATAATGTGTGAATAATATCCACATGACAACATCAAAACTTTGCATCTTTCAAAATATCAACTTATATAAATGTCAAATGTGGCTATGAAGTCAATGTTGGCTTATTGGGTTGGTCAAATTTGGTTGTTGTTCTCACCCCATCTAGGTTCAAGTCTATATAATGACATGCTCATTCTTGTGTGAGCTTGTGCTTGCTAAAGAGGGTGGGTTTAGGTGCGATCCCTCAATGAATTTGGTTGAATGGATACCCCTCATTCACTTATTCTTAGCCAAACAATACTTATGTATAGTGGTAGGACATTCATGTCCCATATTTAAATCTAAAATTGATCAACTACCCCTCGCAAATGTTCACTAGAAGCTTGACTCAAACATTTTTGTTGGGATTCCCACAATTTGGTTATGATATTATGTTGTAAATTAATAACTCTATAAGGATCAACAATATCCATAATCAAACATGGCTCTTCACATATATATAAGATCAATACAACCTACTATAATGTCATGTTCAAAGGAACCGTGAAGTTATTAGGAATACCTAGGATAAATATAACTAGGATCTAATACCATGGAGTTGATGTTTTGGCTTGATAAAAAAATCACAATCTACTCTAAAACTAATTCATCCATAATCTACATGAATGAGTTGTTGTACATATCACTACTCTTTTAGGGAAAAAGAGTTACCATGTATTCTACACTCTCATAAACACACTTAACATTAATATTTTATTAACTTTGATACTTGTGTATTCGAAGGTCACAAAACTAGTTTAATAGAATGCTTAATGTTAGAGTAGTATTTCTAGTTTTTATTAAGACAACATATTGCACCTCTTTTTGTAGAAAATATTAATTGTATCAATGCATATTGATCATTGATGAATAGGGCCCATAAATCTAACAAGTAATTTAATTAGGTTAACAAGTCTTCTATATCAACACATATTATTATAGATAGAATGGACCTATAAAAGAAGAGATATATAAGTACCATGAAACAACACATAAATAACTTAACTCACAAATATGCAAAATGATTTACTCTTTTGTCATGTCCCCAAATTTTTGCTATGGACCACTCCATTGGACTAGGGGATGCAATGGCCTACGTTACTTGGTAAGTTCATGATAATCTATTAAGCTGGTGGCATGGGTCATGAATTTGTAATGTATGAGGTCCAATATTTATTATTAATGCAATATTAGTCAAAATGGGACAAGGAGAGTGCATAGGAGGTGGAAATTGGGCCCCACATGAGTTGTAACTCCCCAAAATCAAGCTAAGCACATCCAAATTCGAATTACAAGGTGCAAGAAGGTTCATGATAGAAGCAAATTCGAATTACAAGGTGCAAGAAGGTTCAGAATAGAAGCAAATTCGAATTTGTAACTCCCAAGAAGTTTCATGAAGAGGCACCTCATGAGTTGTAGCTCCTCATGCTAAAAATAACAATCTATGACATCTAGTATGCCAATCTTATGACAACTTATGACAAGAATTAGGTCCTATGACAACTTATGACAAGAATTAGGTCCTATGACAACTTATGACAAGAGTCCCTCGTGTCTATTAGTAATCCATTTGGCTCAATTCATATGTGTTTGGGAACATATGGGTTTGGTTTGGAAGCTCTAGGGTTGGGGGTGTTCCTAATCTTTTACCGATGTTAAGTGGGTCGAAAGTTACTTTCTGGTTCAACAAATTTTGAGCATTTATGGGTCATGAGACCCGTTCCATTGAATCGGGAGTGTTGTTTCCAGTAGGACATACTTTTTATTTCACTCAAAAAGGTTTTTGTATTCCCGATTTATGATCATTTTACCGGTTGGTTAATTTGTACATTTATGCTTGCGCACCCCACTTGGAAATGTCAGTGTAGTCTTAAGATTTAATGTTAAAAGAATCCATAGAGTTCTCTGATGTATATTAATGCTTATATTATATGTTTTTGGGTCCCTCATAAGATGTTTGGATCAAATTTGAGTGAGTTAGGGGTTGTTTGGGAAGAGTTGGAAACCCAATGTTCCGTGTGGTCAGATTTGAACTAGTGCTCCTAGTTTTGAATCCAGTGATTCTCTAGGGTTGCATTGGGGTTGATAGCTCTGAGTATTGGATCAAGGATATGATTGAACAAATTACAGTGGTTTTAAAGCATACATTTTGGGCTACACCATAGTATTCATATTCTGGTAAATTAATAAAGCCACCGTTGGATAAATATGGGGATCGATTTACTCTCTATTGGAAAGTTGAAGCTAATGTGCCTAAAATTTTAATTGGGTACATTACAGTGGTATCAAAACACGTTCCTCGATAGTTGTGGGAACTAAAGAGTAACCTTAGTGATAAAACCTTGAAGAAGGGTTGTAGACATGAGGTTGGAACATGTTGCACGGGAGATGGAGGAGAGCTTAACATGGGAAGAACCATTTTCTGAAGATGGTTTCATTTCGTCGATGGAAGACAATGCAGGAGATGAAATAATAAATGGAGGCTTGCATGATCCATATGAGTTTGATGATTCCTTTTGTGAAAGTATATATAGTGTAGAATATGAAGTTTCTTCAATGGCTAGACTTGTAGATGGCAGAATGTCACCCACTTTCCTTCAAGTATCACCCATAGAAGAGGAGAAACTTGAATGGAAAAGGTTGTTGAAGAACATGGATAAGACACAACCGAGGTTGGAGCATAACTTGTAGTAGTGCCAAGCCTTATTACCAGAATGCTCTACATAAAAAATTATGGAGAAGATGTTTGGTTTCTCCAGGAAAGAAGCATCCAAAGATTCCTATCATAATATTTGGTTTATAAGGCAGTAAATACATTGTCTTTGTTCAACCTTCAAATGGAAATGAGGAAATCTATAGTCCATTGAAAGAGGAACCATGATGTTCTATTTGTCTAAACGACAATACACTTTGTCCTATAGGTGGTGGGATTCAAGAAGAATCACTCCTTGAGGAGCACAAGTCACTTCATGATGGCTGCAAGATGGAAGAAAGATGTCTAGGACCTGAACATGAAGAACAAAAATCAACATTCCATTCCCCATCAGAGCTTCACTATGAAGCTAATGTCAACTGCACTAAGGATGGGAGCATAAAACAAAGGTATGATCGCAATTCCGATTTTTGCAGTTGTCATAATTTCTTGCATTATCATGAGATAACAACCATTTCACATGAGGGTAATGGTATCGTAGAATCTTCTAATGTTGATTTGGATGTTGAAGATGAATTATGTGTTGTGGATTCATGCCACAAGTAATCTAATTTTTTATATCAGCCCTTAGAAGATGTAAAAAAGACTCAAGACTTGGGGAATGAGTATTTGCAAAGAATTATGAAAGCATGTTTGTTGGAATCCCAAACTCGGCCATAAAAAGAAACCTATCTTCCACCATTGTTCCTTCCAATTGAAGAATGTGCAAAAGTAGAGCATGTAGAGGAAGAAGATGATTTTCGGGAGGATGAGAATGGGAACAAATTAAAAAATTTAGTGGAGAATTTCCCCCACAAGCCACATCATTTGATAGTACAACTGAAGGTAAGCAAATAAAAGAGTATGGCAGCCTTGAAGCATTGCGATGATACATAAGAATTAGGGGCAAATTATTGTGGGAAAGATTCAAGGACAAATGTTAGTTTGGGAGAAGAACCTTCAATTGCGGATCTACTAGAAATTAGAGAAGCAGTGGTGGAAATCAAGGAAAACTACTTACACTTGATTTCCAATAGAGATCATCTTCTCATGATTGTTGAGATATACCTCTGTGCACTAAAAGAGGAAGAAGAGGAGGTTAACAGGCTTACACATGAGCTTCATCTTACCATAGATTCTTGTGAGAACACTCAAATGGCCCTACAAGAATTAAAAATCTGGATGGATGATGGGAGTGCAAATGAAACACGTGGTTTGATGGAGGGATCAATTGTGATGGCTGTATAAAGGGAGCATTCATTTTTGCAGGTGCTTGAGGAGAGATCTGACATGGAGAATGTTGTCCAAGTACTTTTTTTGCATCAGGAGGATCATGAGATGCCTCTATGGGAGAGAGACATAGCCATGGAGGAGGCGGATGTGTACACTTTTTATGGACCAGCCAATATAGGAGTATGCTCATACATGGATTAGGTGGATAGGTCCATAAAAACTATGGAGACACAAGGGAGGTCGAGTTCAACTTTCATTAGTGGAGGGATATTTGGCACACCAATTCTTTTCCAATCTTGTGAGCAACAACAAAGGCATCTATGTTTGTTGTCTGATGTCTACATCATTCATGGAAGGAGATGGGAGTTTTAACTAATTTGGTTGGATGGGACATGGGACAGTGATGTGAGCCAAAGGACCAGTGTGCATGGTGCACAAGAGGAGATTCATGTTCTATTGGAGAGGTTGATAGGGGTTCGAATTATCATTGGGAGTGATGAACTTCCAATTTGGTGGTGGGATCCTGGCGTCCTTCAGAGTGATGGATTGTTTCGGATGACAATGATTATCGAAAAGGTGCACCATAGACAATGGGATCATGGTATTACTTGGTTCATTAGTTTAGCAGCTGGCACAAGAGGTAGATCCAACCATCACTTTTAGGAGCTTGTCCACATGTAGCAATGGATTAGTTTCCTAGGTGGGATACCTTATGATGGAGGGATACAATGTTTTCCTACTGGGTGGCTTGGGAGACTACAATAGGTTCATTATGTGGAGACTATGCAGTGTAGAGGTGGATGCAGTAGACACTCTACCTTTCTCAAGTTCATTTGGGACCCTGGGATCTTTGTTGGATTCAGTGGTTTTAGTTGGGTTGTGGATAGGATAGTAGAGGATATGGAGATATCTCTTGAGGGGATGATTACATTTTATGAGCATCCGAGAGTCATAAACAATGATTAGGGTAGACTTCCTTTTCCAACATTCTGATTTGAGGATGGCAACATGATAGTATATTTCACTTAGATTCCTATGTAGACCACTATCCATGGTGGTAGATTCAGTTCTTATAGATTCTTCAGTTTGGAGATCTAGGAGGGGAGGATGAAAACAAAGTATGATAGTGGGATGGTTATGATCAGAGTGGTGTAGTAGCAGTATGGTGGTCCCTTTTTGAGACTAGCGGGGGATCTTGGAGTTACAGTGTTGGGCATATTTCTAGCAGTAGGCCCGGAGGTGAGAGGCAATCTTGGCTTTCACAAGATGAGATTCTTAGTGGATTAGTTGAGTGGGGAGTTGGTTGAGTGGTTGAAATATAGAGTTACTCTTCTTATTGGCATTGATAAAGAGTTTTCTTATGTTAGTACCTTGCAGGACCATATTTTGAGTAGAGTATACTACACATCCTTTCGATTGGTTTGGAACCATGACAAAATTTTTATCCTTAATGTGGTTCAAATTGTGGGATATAGAGTTGATGACTTGGTCCATTTGAAATTGCATCCTTATGAACTGTCATGTCCCAAATTTTTTTCTATGGAGCACTCCATTGGACTAGGGGATGCAATGGCCTAAGTTACTTGGTAAGTTCATGATAAATTATTAAGATGGTGGCATTGGTCATGAATTTGTAATGTATGAGGTCCAATATTTGTTATTAACGCAATATTAGTCAAAATGGGACAAGGAGGGTGCATAGAAGGTAGAAAATGGCCCCCACATGAGTTGTAATGTAATGTCCCCTCCTTGAGGCTCTATGGTCATTCTGCTACATCTTCAACCCCTATATATTCCGTAATAAAAATTTAATAAGGAAGGGGTTAAGTTTTGAGGCATAAATTGTCAAGTTAATTAATTTTTGAAACTTAGGATAGTGTGCCATGATTATTTTTGTAATTATTTTTATTATTATTTAATTATGTGTTGAGTGATGTGCCTAGGTGTCCAATGAGGGTGAATAAGTGGTCTTGTGAACCTTATGAGTTGTCATGCACATTGGCAATTAGAAGAAAATAAGAAAAACCCACAAAGCCACTAAAAAGATGGAAGGAAACACAAAAGTACGCAACTTTGAAAAGCAAAAATCATGTAGAAAGTAAGGAAAGTACATAAAAGAATAAAGATGCAGAAAAGTAGGCAAAAGCTTAGGAAAAGTAGGAAAGTAGAGAAAATACAGGAAAAATAAGATGTTGCCCAAATCAGAAAATCAGTCTAAAGTGGAAAGGAAACAAAGCAAGGAAAAAGGAATGTAAAAGCTAAATATGCCAACAACAATCAATGAGGGAGCATTAATAAGTTGGATGACCACATTCGATGTATCCTAAAGACTCATTCATGCTATAAAGGAAGGTGGTGTGCTCCAGTGCACATCTTTTTTCACTCTTGGTATTTGTCTTGAGAGCTTTGCTTCTCATAGGCTTGGGAGATGCGCCCATAGCCAACTTTGGGTGATGTGCCCCATAGAAAAATTGTTCCACTCTTATTTCACAGTTCCAGTGCAGACATTAGAGTCTGATTCAACCCACACCATGAAGAATTTGAGTCTCCATAGTTGGTGTAGAGATCAATGCAATATTGATGTGAAATTGTGATGAGATTCATCCAGAGAAGAGAGCAGTTGGAGTGATTGCGTCCCTTGTGAGATACATTAAACGTTTGTGCCTTCCATGAGATCCATATGATCATCTTCTTCCTATGGATCTGATATAGTGGTGCCATATATTCTCTTCATTCTCCTAATAAGATTTATGTTCCTATCTTGTAAAATCTTAAAGATTGAGAACTATTTATAAAGTTTGGATCCTGAATGCTTTCAAATGCTGCTATAAAATTCTAATGGAGCTTGTTGCGGTTCATTTATATGTATTTGAGATCATGTGATAGTTATGATAAGGAATTCACGAGCCCCTGAGGTTGTTTGTATTTATTTGTTTCAAGGCTTGCTCCCTATGCCTAGAAAATTGACTAGTTTTACAAAATTTGTTATAAAATGTTTATTGTGAGTCCATTTCTCAGCTTGTAAGTCACTACATATTCTTAATAATTTTTTGAATCCATCCCAATCCTTAAATAAGGAATTTGTGACCCTTCGAGGGAATTTGGAAGAGTCTAGAGGTTAGCTAGTCGAGCAGTCCTAGGTAGCGCACTTGCTTGTTTGGCCTCCAAACCATGTCAAATTGCTTCTAAAACTTGGTATTAATTCTGTATCAGGGTGGGGATATTTCAACTAGTATACCCCAGGTTCTATTACTTCCAGTAAGCACCAGAAGCCTTGGTTTTCCACAGAAGTCCCGTGGACAATTTCCTTGAAGGCTTGGGTTTAGCCCAAGGAGTCTACCCGGGCATGAAGTACCCATTAATGTGTTGTTGTCAAAGTATTGGCCTATTCCTCATCCTATTTGCAACCTTATCATATCCTAAGTTCCATCTTGGGAATAAATCGATAGGTCTAATCGTGCTTAATACTAGTTCTGTCAAATTATAGTTTAATTCTAGCTACCAGTTTTTTAATTCTTTTGACTTGGTGTTTTGTAATTGAGTTAATATCTCCATAAACCCGATTGGGGATATTACATGTAACTCACCCAAATTAATCTAATCACATCCAAATTCGAATTCCAAGGTGCAAGAAGGTTCATGATAAAAGCAAATTCGAATTTGCAACTCCCAAGAAGTTTCATGAAGAGGCATCTCATGAGTTGTAACTCCTCAGGCTAAAAATAACAATCTATGACATCTATGACAATCTTATGACAACTTATGACAGCTTATGACAAGAATCATGCCCTATGATATCTTATGACAAGAATCATGTCCTATGATAGCTTATGACAACTTATGACAACCTATGACATGTTGTAGGTCCTAAATTTAGCCAAGGAGGGCGCTAGAGGAGAGAGTGGGCCCACATTATAGTGTAACTTCCCCAAAATCAAGCTAAGCATCTCTAATTCGAATTGCTAAGGAAGATGAAGGTATTATTTGGTAAAATAAAATTAGAGAGGAAGTAAATGAGTTCCAAGGTATCATTCTCTCATGAAAATATCATTCATTAATATTTTATTAATATTTTGTGAGAACATTCTAGAATGAGGGGGGAAGGGCTCAATGGAGTCTATAAAAAAGGATGCGGGCATTTTGGAAAAGGAATTTTTGATTTTTTGATTTTGAATAGGAGATATCTTGTGTCTTTTCAATCTTGGGATATGTGCCCCTTTCAATTGTGAACTAGTTTCTATGGTGGATGATTTCACCCTAGCTAGTAGAGAGGAGGAGATCATCCAAATCTCTTCACCGTTCCTCATGGAAATTGATTGAGAGGAGAAATAAATTTTAGATTTTTCTACAGAGATTTATTTCAGTTTTTTATCTTAATCTACGGTAGTGGGGTTGAATTCTTGATGGTGTGTTCAAGTTCTAGTCAGTAGAAGTGTGAATTTGTGGGGTTTCGGGTCAACGGTGCTTGTATTGGTTTCTACTAAAGGAAGGCACACCTATGGTCATCAATATCTATTGGGGGATGTTCTAAAGTATGTTATCATCCATATTTGATGTAGGGCACACTGTAGGAGGCATATCTATTATTTTGGGTCAAAATATTGCTTGTGGAGGGCAAAACGGTGGAAGGAAATCACTCATTTGGAGCAGTAACTCTTCCTCTTTTCTCTATGGTTTTGTAGTAGCCATATCTACTCTCTTTTTAGATTATATTTCTCTATATTTCAAAGTTTTGTATCCTCCATTGAATTACACTGATAATTTCCCACTTATAATAAAAATATCAGTGCTCTTCTCCATATATTGTTCAATATTCAAGCACAGGTAAATCTATGAGTAAATGTTTATCTATGAGTAGATATGTTTTAATATTGTTGTGTAAACTTCATGTTATGGTATGAACCCTTCATAATAGTCCCTAGCATATCTTATTAATCTATTTTTCTTGATTCATAACTTTTTGATATTATGTGTTTTTGGTTTGGAAGTCTATATTTGAGGGTGTTCCTAATCTGGTACCGGTGTTAAGTGGGTCAAATGTTACTTTTTGGTTCGACCATTTCTGAATGTTTATGGGATTTTAGACCTATTCCATTGAATTTCAAGTGTTGTTTCTAGTATGAAACACTTTTTATTTCACTCAAAAAGTTTTATGTATTCCCGAGTTATGATCATTTTACCGGTCGGTTAATTTGTACATTTATGCTTACACACCCCAGTTGGGAATTTTAGTGTAATATTAATATTTAATGTTCAAAGCTTCCATAGAGTCCTCTGATGTCTATTAATGGTTAGATTATATGTGTTTGGTCCCCTCATAATATTTTTGGGTCAAATTTGATTGAGTTAGGGGCTGCTTGGGAAGAGTTGGAAACCCAGTGTTCTGCGTGGTCAAATTTGAACTACTACTTCTTCTAGTTTCGAATCCAGTGATTCTCTAGGGTTACATTGGGGTTGATAGCTATGAGTATTGGATCGAGGATATTATTGAACACATTACAATGGTTTTAAATCATACATTGTGTGCTACACCATAGTATTCATATTCTGGTAAATATAATAAAGTCACGGTTGGATAAATTTGGGGATAAATTTACTCTCTATTGTTAAGTTGAAGCTAATGTGCCTAAAATTTTAATTGGGTACATTAAAGTGGTATCAAAGCACATTCCTCGACAACTATGGGAACTAAAGAGAAACCTTGGTGAGAAAACCTTGAATAATGGTTTCAAACATGAGGTTGAAACTGGTTACATGGGAGATGGAGGAGAGCTTAACATGGGAAGAATAATTTTTTGAAGATGGTTTGATTTCGTTAGTGGAAGACAATGTAGGAGTTGAAATAATAAATGGAGACTTGCATTATCCATATGAGTTGGATGATTCCTTTTGTGAAAACATATATAGTGTAGAAGATGAAATTTCTTCAATGGCTAGACTTGTAGATGGTAGAATGTCACGCACTTTCCTTCTAGTATCGCCCATAGAAGAGGAGAAACTTTAATGGAAAAGGTGGTTGAAGAATATGGATAAGACACATATGAGGTTGGAGCATAACTTACAACAGTGGAAAGCCTTATTACCATAATGCTCTACATCAAAACTTATGGAGAAGATGTTTGGTTTCTCTAGGAAAGGAGCATCCAAAGATTCCTATCATAAGATTGGTTTAGAAGGAAGCAAATCCACTGTCTGCATTCAACCTTCAAATGGAAATGAGGAGAGATATAGTCCATTGAAGGAGGAACCATGTTGTTCTAGTTGTACAAACAACAAGACACCTAGTCATATAGGTGGTGAAATTCAAGAAGAATCACTCCTTGAGGAGTGCAAATCACTTCATGATGGCTACAATATGGAAGAAATGTGTGTAGGAGATGAACATAAAGAACACAAATCAGGCATCTATTCCCCATCAAAGCTTCACTATGAAGCTAATGTCAACTGCACAAAGGATGGGAGCATAACACAAAGGTATGATCACAATTCTGATTTTTGCATTAGTAAGAATTTCTTGCATTATCATGAGATAACAACCATTTCATATGAGGCTAATGGTATCGTAGAATCTTCTAATGTTTATCTGGATGTTAACGATGAATTATGTGTTGTGGATTCATGCCACAAGCATTATGATTTTTTATATGATCCCTTAGAAGATGTAAACAATGTTAAATGTACAACATCAAGAGACATTCTCCAAACCATTCTTGTGCAACCAATATTGATCCTCTCATATAGAGGTGAGCACTTTGATTGCCTTCCGTTTAAAGGTTATTCCTCTCGTATAGAGGTAATTGATCAAAGTAATGATGTTGTAAAGTCTTGTTGAACAAGGCTCTAGACTTGTGTGCCAAGTCATGATTCTCATGTGAACCTTTTGTATAAAGGTATCCATGGGATGGACCTCCCATATATAGGTGGAAATTTCGCATAAAGGTCATGCTTTACTTGTTAAAAGCATTTAATGTTGTGTGATGTATTATTAACAATGATCAACAGTTGTTATTAAGTCTCCTTCAGAGATTTATCACCTCTAAAGTGAATTACTTTAGCATATGATCATTTGGTCCGGAATAATATAATATGATCACAATATTCGATAATTCTTCTTAGTATAATGTAATGTGATAGATAATTAAAGTTAGCACATATTGACCATGTAGTAAAAGGTAAAGAAATAAAAGATAAAGCATAGAGATCAAGAGAATACACAATTTCCCATGAAAACACTTCAGCTAATTAAAGAGAACTCGAATTGTTAAAGATTCAGTTATAAAGCTTCAGTTAAGTAATGATGTATGCCTCAATCAATGCTTCAGTTAAAGCATAAGTTAACTAAAGGAGAGCTTAGTGATCACTTCAGTAAAATCAATCAACATGATTTTCAGTTAAGAAAAGTTAACTAAAGTGTTAAAAATGAATTAGTTAACTAAAGTGTTTTGCATGACGACACTTTAGCTAAACTAAAAGTTAAAATACAACACTTAAGTTACAACATTAAAGTTGCTCATATTGCATGATGACACTTATGCTAGCTTGTTAACTAAGTGCTCCTACATCAGTTACGAGGCGAGTTCACTCCAATGTCAGTTAAGCATGATTTCAAGTTAAGGAAGAAAGGCATGGCGCATTGATGGTGCATGTTGAAGAAACTAGAAGTGCACTGCAACTATCCAAGAAGATGACTCTCTATGGTTTGCATGGGAGGCTTATCCTTCATGCATTATTTCTCTATTCCTTGCATGTCAGTTATTTTTGGTATATATTTGGAAAACACATCCGATTGATCTATCTTCTCTATTTCTTCCGTATCTTGACCAAGAGTGTTTGGTGATCTCTTATCTTCCGAAAGCAATCTGCTATGTTGTAAAAGAAAGACATTCTCTACTATCCATTATATTATACTGAGAAGAGTTGCTGTGGTTTTTGCTCTCATTGTTTTGAGGATTTTCCCGAGGGTATATCTTGTGTTATGCTTATATGAATTTCATGTGATTGAATTGTCTCATTGTTTCAAGTTTCAGCATCTAAAAGAATTAAAGATCAAAACTCAACCGAATATTAACAAACAAGACTCAATACTTGGGGAATGAGTGTTTGCAAAGAAATATGAAATCATGTTTGTTGGAAACCCAATCTAGGCAACAGAAAGAAACCTATCTTCCACCATTGTTCCTTCCAATTGAAGAATGTGTAGAAGTAGAGCATGTAGGGGAAGAAGATGATTTTGGGGAGGATGAAAATGGGAACAAATTAAAAAATTTAGTGGATAATTTTCCCCATGAGCCAGATCATTTGATAGTACAACTGAAGGTAAGAAAAGAAAAGAGAATGGAAGCCTTGAAGCATTGTGATGATACACAAGCATTAGTGGCATATTATTGTTGGAAAGCTTCAAGGACATATGTTAGTTTGGGAGAAGAACCTTCAATTGCATATCTGCTAGCAATTACAGAAGCAATGGCGGAAATGAAGGAAAACTACTTAAACTTGCTTTCTAATAGAGATCATCTTCCCAGGCTTGCTGAGATGTACCTCAGTGCACTACAAGAGGAATAAGAGGAAGTTGATAGGATTACACATGAGCTTCATCTTACCATATATTCTTGGGAGAACACTCAAATAACCCTACAAGAATCAGAAATTTGGATGGATGATGGGGGTGTAAATGAAGGATGTGGTTTTGTTGACACAAGCCCAGTCGACAGGGTTTCCCGACACTGTTGACACTCAAGCCACCGCGATCTCCCTAAGCACCGACCCAGACAGGTTTTACCCTGTCCAGCAACACCTGCGGAGCAGATGAGGTCTCATCCGAGATGTTCAAGGGAGAGTTGACAGAACCATGTTTCCGCCGAATGAAGGAGGATGCTGTGCATCAATTGATTAACTTATTGAAACATTCACAATAAGAGATAAGCATTCCATTCATGCATTAAGCATATTTACAACATTATTCAACAGATCTCATTAAAACTATGGAACATATAAAACAGTAAAGCATTAATTGCAACAAGGAAACATCGCATCATTCATATATTCATATCGCAACATGCATTTACCATAGAAAGATGGAAATGACACAAAGGTTCTGCTCAAAAGCTCTGTCACATCACATTATCTCCACAAAAACCTAGATACAACAAGATACTTAGTCTTCCACTTCGGATCAAGATCTCTCAGTTATCAAGATTTACAATCATGCGCTCTCAAAAGATATCTCAACACTTACAAACCTACATCTATTTATGTTGATGTATTTGTAACTTCAGAAGATATTCACTTGTATATTACATTTGTACTTTATTGTATATCCAACAGAGATGTATTATTCCTCTGATTGGAAGTGTCGTCATTTGTATTTGCAAGTGTCGCAAGTTACATTGTAAGTGTCGTCATTTGTATTGATGGGTTATTAGACCACCAGTGTGGAGTCATCCCTGTTAGTTTATTGGTAGGTCAAGTCAATGTATAAATAAAGGGCATGCCTCTCTCATTCTATTCATTCACTCACTTCTCAAGCTCGCATAGCTATGAGAGAAAGTGGCGCACAAGTGGAGGAGGAGGAGTATCTACTAGAGACATCTGTTTGGGTTTGATCATTGTGATCTTGGTTTGTGGCTTATTCTATATCTGAGGAAGATGCGGGGGTTTTCACCTTCTTGGTTTTCCCCGAGGAAACTCTGTGTCTATTGTCTCTTGTGTTTATGATTGTTATGTTGCACATGTTATTCTCTTAGTGATCCTAGATAATATTGAATGAAATTATCGAAAAATTAACATGGTATCAGAGCTGACCTAAGAAGAAGGCACTATGCAGCTTCGAAAACTAGGGCTTCTTAATTTTTGGGTTTTTATCCATAGATCATCAAAGGCAGGAGACTAGATTGACTCTCCTTGGAAGGGCGCATCTTTCTGTCGAGACAAAATTCAATTCTGAGCATTTTTAAGTTTTTGGCTCGTCACTACTGCGAGAAATTAGGGTTTCAGAAAAAGTTGGAATTTTTGGAATCTGAATCCACAGCTGGATACTCCTCAAGAAAATCAAAGTTTAGAGCTCTGGATCGAAATTTTTGGTTGGGCAGAAGTCCAGGACTTATCTAACCCTAGTTCGGGGTCCTGTCGAGTGAATCCAGAAGTTTCAAAGGCATTTTTGAAGGGTCAAATTTTGTAGATCTCAAAATCTGAGTTCACCAGCTTGACCAGCTTAGCAAGGCGCATCTTTCTATCCTTTCAGAAGTTTGAAATTCAAAGTTTGAATTTTTAGGGTTTCTCTAACAAACCCTATTCCAGCTCCAGATCCAGTTTTCAACAAATCAAGTGGTAAGACATAAAAATTTCTATTTCCATTTGAAGTACTCTTTAAGATGTCTCACCGCACCAAGCTTGAGGATAAGATTGAAGGAGATGATAACTTCCGAGCCTGGAAGTATAGGATTGAGTTAATCCTAGAGGAGAAGGAGTTGGACACTTACATAAGTGAAGAGGTTCCAGTTCCAGAGGGAGAAGAGGCTAAGGCCTTACACAAGAAGAACTTGGTTAAAGCCAAAAGAATCATTGCCGATTCTATCAAGGACCATCTCATTCCCCATGTGTCTTCCCTAAAGACACCTAAAGAGATGTTTGACTCTTTGACCAAGTTGTTTGAAGGAAAGAACATAAATCAAAAGATGACTTTGCGGAAACAATTGAAAGGGGTAAAAATCCAGAATGGAGAGACCATCCAATCCTACTTTACTAAGGTCTCTCAAATCGAAGAACAACTTGAATCTGTGGACAAAGTAGTGAAGAATGGAGAAATTGTCATGACCACATTGAATGGCCTACCTAGGTCATGGGAATCCTTCATCCAAGGAATCTGTGCAAGAAGGAAATTGATCGCCTTCAATAGACTTTGGGAAGAATGTTCACAAGAAGAAGCTAGGCTTGTGGCCCGAGAAGAAAAGATGGGAAGTGAAGATCAAGCCCTCACAGCACACACTAAAGGAAGTAAGTTTAAGAGGGGAAAATATCACAACAAGAAACATTCTCACTTTCATCATAAGAAGAAAGATCTCTCTCATGTTCGATGCTTCACTTGTGATGAGATAAGACACTTTGCTTCAAATTTTCCCAAGAGCAAAAGGAACAATCACAAGAAGAAGAAGAAGAGCAACAAGAAAAGATATCATGCTCATGCTGCTAAGGATGATGAACCTCCCAAGAAGAAGAAAAGGGCAGAAAGTGAAGACTCTTCAAGTGAGGAAGAATATGTGCTGATATATGCTCTCATAGGCACTATCTCACATGGATGTGATGATTGTCTTATTGATAGTGGGGATTCCAAACACATGACGGGATTTAACGAATCCTTTGTAGACATATCTGAACATGAGTCACCCCATAAGGTGAAACTTGGGGATGACTATCAATATCCCATAAAAGGAAGTGGTGAATCCTCCTACAAGTTAGACTCTGGGAAGTCTTTGAAGATGCAAGATGTTCTATATGTACCTGGACTCAAGAAGAACCTTCTCTCCATATCGTCTTTGGATGCAAAGGGAATGAGAATTGCATTCATAGATGGCCAAGTACTCATGTGGCCAAAGGGTAAGACAATAGATGATGCAGTGGTGATTGGAGAGCAAGAGGGAGGATTGTACAAATTGAAGGGACAACCTGAACATGCCATGGTACATGAGTCCATGGAGCCAAGTGAACTTTGGCATAGAAGGCTTGCTCATGTGCACTATAGAGCACTACCAATTGCAGGAAAAGCAGTAGAAGGTATTCCTGAAATCTAGTCAAAGCATGAAGGTATTTGCAAAGGATGTGCAAAAGGAAAGAACAAAAAGAAGGCATTTCCAAGCAGTGAAAGCAAAGAAAAAAGAATCTTGGAGATTATCCACTCTGATGTATGCGGTCCAATGTCATCTAGTTCTCTGAGTGGGTATGTATACTATGTTTCGTTCATTGATGATTTCTCTAGGAAGACTTGGGTTTATTTCTTGAAGAATAAAGATGAAGTGTTTGATAAGTTCAAGGAATTCAAAGCCTTGATAGAAAATCAAACTGATAAGAAGATCAAGACCTTCAGATCCGATAATGGTGGAGAATTCACTTGAGGTGACTTCAAGAAGTTATGCAGTGATTCAGGGATTAAGAGGGAATTGACTACTCCTTATAATCCACAACAAAATGGAGTTGCAAAAAGGAATAATAGAACTATCATGGAAGCAACATGGGAAATGCTTCATGACCAGGATCTGCCTATGCACCTATGGGAAGAAGCAGCAAGGCCAACTGTATATGTGCAGAACATAACACCTCACAAAATACTTGACAACAAGACACCAGAAGAAGTGTTCTCCGGTAAGAAACCTGAAGTTAGCCATCTCAGAATATTTGGCTATCCAATATACACACACATTCCAAAGGAAAAGAGGACAAAGCTAGATACTTCAGGAAAGAAGGGCATCTTGGTGGGATACAGTGAAATCTTGAAGCCTTACATAATCTACTTTCCAGGGTTCAAGAATATTGACATCAACAGGGATGTGACTTTTGATGAAAACTTAGCATACATCAAATAAGACACCTGCTGAAGACAATGGAGAACCAAGGGTAACCAAAATTCAAGACACCACTATCAATGAAGCAATTCCAGAAGAAGATCGTGAAATTGAAGATCCATAAGAACCTGTAGATCCACCCCGTGAGAAGATATCTCATAAGAGGAAACCTGCATGGGCTAGAGAGCTCATCCAAGATGCAGAAAGGTATGGTATTCCAAAAGAAGAACACAGAGAAAGGAAAAGGACAAGGTCACACATTAGCTATGTTGCCTTGCTCTATGACATTATGAACAAAGAACCTTCCAGTTATGAAGATGCAACGAAAAAGACAGAATGGAAGGATGCCATGGTCGAGGAATACCAATCGATCATGAAGAATGATTTTTGGGATGTGTTCCTAAGACCGAAAGGGAAGTCTATTGTGACTTCCAAGTGGATCTATAAGATCAAGCATGCTGCAGATGGTAGCATAGAGAAATACAAAGCGAGATTTGTAGCTCATGGCTTCTCCTAGAAAGAGGGAATAGATTATGAAGAGACTTTTGCACCTATATCCAGATACACTTCCATCAGAACAGTACTTGCTCTGGCTACAATGATGAAATGGAAGATACACTAGATGGATGTCAAGACAACTTTCTTGAATGGTGTAGTCGAAGAGGAAGTGTATGTGGAGCAGCCACTCGGTTTTGAGACACATGACAGGGAGTCATATGTGTGCAGGTTGAAGAAAGCCTTGTATGGCTTGAAGCAAGCTCCTAAGACTTGGTATGGTAGGATAGACAACTTTCTATCCAATTTGGGCTTTACTAAGAGTAAAGAAGATTCCAACCTTTACTACAAGGTTGAGGAAGGCAATCCTGTGATACTACTTCTGTATGTGGATGACTTGTTTGTTACAGGTGAGGATGGGTTGATTGCCGACACCAAGAGGAAGCTTGCTGCCGAGTTCGAGATGAAGGACTTGGGGATGATGCATTGCTTTATAGGCATGGAGGTGTGGCAGAGTGTAGATGGGATCTTCTTTGGACAAGGGAAGTATGTAGTAGAGATCCTGAAGCGGTTCGGGACGATGGACTGCAAGGCCATGGCCACACCTATGGCATCGAACCTGAAGCTTCTGTGTGATGCTTCATCTAAGCTGGTTGATGTCACGATGTATCATCATATGATTGGGTCCTTGATGTACCTGATGAACACGAGACCAGATATTTTCTTTGTGGTGAACACCTTGAGCCAGTTCCTGACGGATCCTAGACATGTTCACCTGATTGCTGTGAAGCATATTCTGAGGTGCCTGAAGGGTACGGTTGATTATGGGCTCAAGTATGATGCAAATCAAAAGTTTAACCTGGAGGGTTATGTTGATTAAGATTGGACAGGAAGTGCTATAGATAGGAAGAGCACTTCAGGGTGTTGCTTTAGTATGGGATCAGGTGTGATCTCTTGGTTTAACAGGAAGCAATCCTGCGTAGCACTGAGTACAGCCGAAGCAAAGTATGTCGCAGCTTGTTCATCTAGTTGTGAGGCAGTATGGCTTAGGAAGCTATTGTCTGATTTATTTGATCTCCCGTTGGATCCTACCTGTATCTATTGTGACAACCAAAGTTGTGTGAAGTTGTTAGAGAACCCAGTGTTCCATGACATGTTGAAGCACATCGAGATCAAATATCACTATATCAGGGATATGGTGTAGAGAGGAGTAGTGAAGCTCCTGTATGTTGCGACGGATGAGCAGGTTGTAGATGTGTTGACTAAACCACTAGCTAGAGTGAATTTTGAGTACTTCAGAGAGAGGCTTGGTGTTATTCAGATAGAAGACACTTCGAGGAAGAAGTGATGGGACACATTTGCAGGAGCCATTCCAAGCATGGTGATAGGAGGATCCTTCCCATGGCTGTGGATGTAAGCGCTGTGTGATGAGAATCAGGACGATGCTCTGGATGATGTTCTGCATGATGATCACATGTGATGATATGCATCAGATGGATGCTTTGTATGATAAGTTTGATTATACAATGATGACGAGTATCAGGACTATGCTCCAGTTGACATGCATCAGGACGATGCTATGATAATGATTAGGATGATCATATGTGACGAGTATCAGGACGATGCTCCAGATGACATACATTAGGACGATGCTATGATGATGATCAAGATGATCATATGTGACAAGTATCAGGATGATGCTCAAGATGATATGCATCAGGACAATGCTGTGACGATGATCAGGATGATCATGTGATGATGATGTGCATCATGATGATGTACTATATGATGATGATCAGTATGATCATAAGTATCAGGTTGATACTCCGTGGCTGTGGAAAGGTTGTGCTTGTAGCATAGAAAAGATACTGGAAGATCCTATAGTATGAGCTAGGATTCTCTTTTGAGGTTTTGCTACTAGAGGCATGTAATCAGTCCTGGAGATCCAATAGGTTGAGTAGTAAGCTCGTAATCAGTCCTGGGATGCTCTTTAGAGTTCATGCAGGAAGCAAGACACTCTTTTAAGGTTTTGTGGTGGGGGTCACATATAATCAGTCTTGGAGATCCGATAGGTTGAGCAGTAAGCTCGTAATCAGTCCTGGGATGCTCTTTAGAGTTCTTGCAGGATGCAATATGCTCTTTTAAGGTTTTGTGACAGTCAACATGTAAAAGATCATGGGAGATCCGACAGGTTGAGAGGTAAGATCGTAATCAATCCCGGGATGCTCTTTCGAGGTTTTGTTGATGCACGTAATAAGTCCTGAGGATTCCACAGTATGGCTGGTGATGATGAAGACCTGCAGGAGGCTAGGCCTACAACCAACATGAAAAAGGGATGGTTCTGTAGAACTTCCTACGATGAGTAGAATCTAGAGATAGCCTAGTGATCGAGTTGTCGAGTACAGCAGCAGTGATGATGATGATGCTTCGTGATCCAGTGATGATGATCCAGCTCCATAATTGATGACTTGCACCAATATGTATTGATGACCTGTGTCTAGAGAATACCTTCCTAGTTAAGAGGGAGTGTTGATGTACTTGTAACTTCGAAAGATATTCACTTGTATATTACATTTGTACTTTATTGTATATCCAATAGAGATGTATTATTCCTCTGATTGGAAGTGTCGTCATTTGTATTTGCAAGTGTCACAAGTTACATTGTAAGTGTCATCATTTGTATTGATGGGTTATTAGACCACCAGTGTGGAGTCAGCCCTGTTAGTTTATTGGCAGGTCAAGTCAATGTATAAATAGAGGGTGTGCCTCTCTCATTCTATTCATTCACTCACTTCTCAAGCTCACATAGCTAAGAGAAAAAGTGGCGCACAAGTGGAGGAGGAGGAGTATCTGCTAGAGACATCTCTTTGGGTTTGATCATTGTGATCTTGGTTTGTGGCTTATTCTATCTCCGAGGAAGTTGCGGGGTTTTTCCCCTTCTTGGTTTTGCCCGAGGAAACCCTATGTCTATTCTCTCTTGTGTTTATGATTGTTATGTTGCACATGTTATTCTCTTAGTGATCTTAGATAATATTGAATGAAATTATCGAAAAATTAACAATTTATAGGCTTGCACCTTTACATTTGTGGTCCACTTAGGCAATTTCCTAACTGCTTCTTAACAAACTTCTACAAAAACTAACCCAACATCCCACAAAATGCGGTCAAATGACCCCAAAACCCCCATAGTGTAGTCTAAATGACCCAAAAACTACAAAAATACTTGTCGCCTTGCTCACTCTTTTCCTCCTTTCGTGGTACCTTTGGCCTTGCGCAGCATCCGCGGTGCTGCGATGCTGACTCATCAAACCACCTGCCAACAGCCCCCCAACACAATCTTGTGGCTCTCCCTCGAGCCACGTCGACTAGATATGGTGTACTCATTAGTTTTGACCCTGAAGTCCTCGTACTACTGATCAACTTTCGTGACCTGCTCCTTTACTGCCACAACCATCGCCTGAATGTCTATCACATATTGCACAAATGGATGCTTGCTCAGCTTCGCATCAACTTGCTGGCGACCTTCCTGCACAGCCTGGAGTGTGGAGCTTGCCTTAAGAAAAAAATGACCGCCAATTTCTTGGAACTCCTCTAGTTGCGTGATGCACTTCTTCTTACACTATTCAGTCTTTATGATGCGCTGCTGCAACTCTTTCAATTCTATTGATTTGGCAACCTAAGCCACCATCGGCATCGTTCGTATCACCAGTTTCAGTGTCACCAACTACCCCTCCGCTTCTTGCCTCAGCTTGGTCAGTTGTTCTATCTTCTCATCCTGAATGATGCTGCCCCAAAACTGTGCAGTATTTTCCATGAGCTTTGTCGCTGTCTGTTCCAGCTCTCCCAGTTGTGATGATTCCTCCTCAATGGCACGTTTTTGGTCATCTACGCATTCTTGTGGTGTGCCCTGGCTCCACAGAGCTGTTAACTCCGCATTATCATGCTGTAATTGGGCGATGACAGCCCCCAGTCGTTGCACTCTTTGAACCAGATCCAACTACGCGATAGGCTCGAGAACATGTTGACAGGCCTCGAAGACTGCCTCTTCCAACCGCACTTTGCTGTCCCAGAGGGCAACTCTTTCTACTGTCAACCGGTGCTGATCCTTCTTGAGTTCCGCTACGGCACTAGTCTTCTCGGCCATCAGCTGCTCTAGCTTGTCCTCCAATTCATTGACTACCTTCGTCACTTCAACTACCTTTCCCTTTAGCTCCGCAACCTCTTGCTGGGCCGTTGCTTTGTTTTCCTGCAATCGTAGGAACTGACCATTGATGTCTTGTATTATGTCCACCATTTCCCAGCTAGAAACTGCCTGCACATTTGTCAACTCCTTCGTTGGCATCTAATTGACGTTGATGGTGAAATTTTCCAACTACAGCAGCAAGGCCTGGAGAGCCTCGTCGTCAGTCATAATCGCAGTCGGGGGAATATTCATATTCTGAACCCATGGCTCAGTGCGCATTGCACTAATGGCCTTCCAGTTGCAACCTTTGGTCCCCTCTGCCGAACAACATCACATAAAGAATCAAGTCGAACATTTACCTCTTTGAAACCGACTTTCGCCTATGCTGTCATCGCTTGGGCTGCCGCAATTGTCGCATTGGTGACAACCACTATGAGGCGTCCCAACTGCGTCTCTATTGTTGGAGAGGACCCACTGATTGTTGCATACTCATGACGTGCCTTTGTCTTGCCTTCCTCAAGGTCACGGTCGATATCCTCATACGTGGGTGTCTTTGTGGACGACTCTTGATCCGAGTCATGGTGACTCTGTTGGTTCTGCGCGGATAACACATCATCTGGGCCCATCCCTGGCGGTCCTGCCTCAATCTCCGCTTGGCTGACTAGTTCCCGCCATTCAGTCGGCCAGTCACTGACGATTCCCTCCATCACTTCTTCGGACAACTTATAATGTGTCAACAACCATTGCTTCACAGGGTCGCGCCTTGCCTGCACGTGAATCATGAATAACACAATCGACTTGTACTTCACCGTGGTTTCTTCAGTTAAGCGGGGCACCTTCGATGCTGCATCTTGGAGCATCTCCTAATATAGCCAAAATTGCATTGCACTTTCCTTTAGACACTCGGGTTCCTGCACCCACCACAAGTTCTTATAGCGCGCACCCTTACTGGTTTTCACGGCCTCAACTTCCATGCCCTGGTAAGTGTCAGGCTCCTTCCAGGCGACCAACGCGATTAAGATTAAGAGCCAGCTGTACGTGAAGGGGCCTTTCCCATCTTGGACGGTTGCTGCATCCTCCGCTAACTAGTTCAACAAAAATAGTGACTAGTTCATCTCCACGCCTTCTGCGCACTGTGCTGCACACGCCACGACCCCTGAGTTGCATTGGTTAGGTCGATTCTTCTGGACCACTTTGCAACTTAATATCTTTGCGCCGGTTAGGACCGCCTTATCATTGATACTACTGGTGCGGTAAGCGCGGCCATCATGTTCCAATGCGTAACGCCGAACCAACTGTGCTGCCCTCTTCTTATCATTCTCCTTCCCTCTGAAGTATTGCGAAGGGTCCACTCCATCCTTCAGAAATCCTATGATCTTAGCGATCAAATCGATAGTGACTGGAACCGACCTGTCAAGCCACAATGTGCCTTCGTGGAAGCAGGCCAGCAACTGCTTGATGCAAGCATTAACCTCTTGCAGTCTCCCAAAGTGTGGCATGTTAATGAGTCCCAACAATCCTGCTTGGGCCAACCCGCACGCCCAATCTTGTGGAACCGACGTACCGCTAATTTGCGTCCTCAGCACGTAGGGGTCCGATGTAATTTCCTTATAGGCCACCATGTCATGGTCATCATACTCTAGGTGCATCAACGCCGACACGATATCAACAGAGCACTCCATACCTACTGGGAGTGCTGGCATTCGCACAGGGTATTTCTGATTCTTCGTGAGCTTCCGGGGTGGTATATTAGGCCGACAGGGGGGGACGTACCTAGGGATATCCGCAACATACAACCCTGCTCAAGAAGCTGCTTCATCAACTCCACGGCTGGACTATCCTACCTCTGCTTGGACCTCCTCCACGACTGCTGCAGATGATCTTAAATGTCATTTACTCTGTGGGGACTCGGAATGCTGACCCCCCCCACCGCTTCTTGGGGATTGCCGTAAACACCGATCCACCCGGCATGCTGACAACTTCTTCTTCAATGCTTACCGATCTAGCTGGTGAATCTACCCCACTGGAAACATCAACCATGGGTGTGCTCGGCATGCCACAACAGGGCTCCTCGTGGCTCAATAGTTCCTCACTTTCCAACACAACTTGCTGGTAGAAAATACGCAACACCTAACTCGTCAACTCAACTGAACAATGCAACACTGAACTCTCCTTTGCACTCGACGCAATGTTGCCTTCTGACCAAAGCCAACCCCTTTCTTATAGTGCTAAAGTGTTTCCTTAACCATCATACCAAATCGAATTATGCATCATGACCAAATCATGCCTTAATTACCCGAATCCGCTTTCGATTCGGTCAATCCAATGGCTGGATCTACCATAAATGCCGATCATTCCATCACGCGACACTAATTAACTATTTTTAACTTTCTACATTTATTGCCGATTTGACCCGGTCGTGACCCTGCCGCTGTCCCGAACCTGCTCCCAAACTGCGACACAAGCACTCCTGCTTGCAGATTCTGTCCCTGCTGGTGCGCCATCCTGCATTTTTTATTTTTTTTATTTTTTTTTACCAATGCGACTTAGGCATTGTGCTGCTCCAAGCCCGTCCTGTAGGGATTCAACCTACTACCATTGATCAACTTTGGGAGCATTGCTCCATCTAACTGTTGCAACTGTACTGCTCCTCCTGAAGTGATACTACTGATGCGATATGGACCAAGCCAATGCATCTGCAACTTCCCGGGATGCTTTAGAAACTTGTTGTCATACAACAATGCCAATTCACCCCACTGAAACTATTTTTTCTTGATATGGAAATCATGCCAAGCCTTCTGCTGATCCTTCTCCACATTCTGGTGGAAGCCTGCAATAAAGCAGTCTTCTTAAAGCTGCACTAGTTGTGCTAGATGTTCTCCTAATGCCGCTTCATCATCCATACCTGTCGCTGCCACGATGCACAGACTTAGAACGATGTATTCCATAGGCATAATCGCTTCTTTCCCATACACCAGTTTGAATGGTGTCTGTCCTGTAAACCTTTTAAAAGTGTTGCGATACGCCCACAACACTACTGGAATCTTCAAATCCCAGTCGTCATGATTCGCATTGCAAACCTTTGTCAGTGCATGCTCCAGGATCTTTTTGAAAGCCTCTACTATCCCATTCACCTGCGGATGATATGGCGTGCTCTTCTTATGCTGTATATGCAGTTCCGCTGTCAATGCGCTGACGGTGCGATTGATAAAATGACCGCCCTGATCGCTCATAAATACCTTTGGGAACCCAAACCAAGTGACAATGTTTTCGAACAATAACCTTGTTGTTGTTGCTGCGGTGCAATCTATGACTGGTGCAACCTCTGCCCATCGTGTCAAATAATCTGTCGTTGTAATGATATATCTTACACCAATGTGCTTCCCATGTGGGTTGATAGGGCCCACGAAATCCACTGCCCATTTATCAAATGGATGCAGTGTAACTTGAGGTTTCAATGGCATCTCATCCCTCCTAGAGGGTTTCCCAGTTTGTTGACAGACATCGCAGGTCCGCGCTTAATTTGTCGCATCATTGTGAAGCGTTGGCCACCAAATCCCTACGTGAAGCACCTTTCTGGTAGTCGCCAGACTGCCATAGTGTTCGCCAGCTATTCCTGCATGTGCTTCTAACAAGATATTCCCTTGCTCATGAGGAAGAACGCAACGCCTCAAGATATTATCGGATCCCAGTTTGTACAACTGTCCTGCAATCAGCTGGAAATCGACAGCCTTGACCACCAGCTGCTTCTTCTGACTGGTGGTGAACCCTTCCGGTGCAGTTCATGTCGCCAGAAACTGAATGATTTCTCCATAGTAGTCATCAGCTACTTCAACCTTAAATAGGTGCGCATTGGGAAACCCATCCTCAATATTGGTTGGGTCCTCTCCTATCTCAATCCACAACAAATGATTTGGTCCTGCGTTCAAGTGTCCTGGCTTCACAATCACCTCAAAATCGAACTCCTGAAAAAGAATTAGCCAACGACATATCTTCCCCCCCAACACAGGATTATTGACCAGATATTTCAATGTAGAGTGGTCTGTGAACATCTTAAAGTGACTTCCTAATAGGTAATGCTTGAACTTCTGCAGTGCATATACCATCGCCAGACCTTCCCTCTCTGTAGTTGTGTAATTTCGCTCTGCAGATGATCACTTTCGACTTGCGAAAGCAATGGGGTGATCCAGATCCCCTTCTCCTGGCTGCGCAAGCACTACTCCCAGCGCAATCGATGATGCATCGACATGGACATGGAATTCCTCGCTCCAGTATGGAAAGACCAGTATTGGCGCTGAAGCCATCTTAGCCTTCAACATTTCAAAACTAACTTGACATTTAGGACTCCACTGAAATACTGCATCTTTCTTTAGCAATTTCTCCATAGGGGTCGTGATCGCTGCATACCCCCTGATGAACTTGCGATAATACTCAGTGTGTCCCAATGTCACTCTCAACTGTTTGACATTAGTTGGTGGTGTTAAGATCAGAATGAGTGCAATCTTTGTGGGGTCGAACAACAATCCTTTCTTGCAGACAACGTGACCCAACAATATCCCGAATGGTGCAAAGAAAATGCACTTCTTCAAATTCAACAATATCTGATGTTGTCGACAACGCTCCAACATCAATTGCAGATTGGTCGGATGATTGCTGGTTAGTCCGTAGACTGTCCAGTCATCCATGTACACCTGTAAAAACTTCTGAATGAAATCCTAGAAAGCAACAACTACAACCCGAGAGAATATCGCTGGTGCATTCTTCAACCCAAACGGCATCACTGTGTACTGAAAACAACCCCATTCTGTCACAAAGGTTGTCTTGTGGCGGTCTTCTTTCGTGATTCTTATCTGATGATAGCTTGAGAACCCATCTGTGAAAGAATACATCTCTTGTCCACCCACGCCCTCCAGCACCTCATCAGTGAACGGGGTCGGAAATGGATCATGCAGACATGCATCGTTCAGCTTCCGCAAGTAGACACAAATGCGCACTTCACCTGTCTTCTTGTCCTACACCACCATAGGACTAATCCAAGCAGATTCTTCAACTGGTTCAATAATGCTAGCATCCAACATGCACTCAAGTTCTACTTTAACCCTCTCCTTATGGCGTGGATTCAAGCGATATGGTCGTTGCCTGATCGATTTTGCATTTGGTTTCAACGGGATCTTCATTTCCCCTAAATCCCCCAAGATTCCCTTCATCTCAGAGAACTTCGTAAGGAACAAGTCTTGGAATTCAGGCATCAAGTCGGTAACTTTCCCCATCATCTCATCATCCCAATAGTCCCCAACATTCACAAACTTTGGACTTTCCTCTGTTCCAATGTTGACCTTCTGGAGCTTCAGTGGCTGACTGATCGAATCAGTTGGTGCATCTGGTGCTACCACATCGCGACTGCCTTCTGATTCTGGAATATTAACATTCCATGAATCATCACCATCCTCTGGCCCACCTGTGATATTATAGCATTCCATCATGGACTGCATCTTGCAGTGCGTATGCAGGTCCACAGGATATGCCACTGGAACAACCTTCAGAACTACGTCGCAGATGAGCTGTAAAGCATTATGGACATCTGGGTTGTCATCCGCAAAGCTGAACGTATGAGTAAAACAAACTGTCAAATACAACCAAGTGGTAATCTCCCCTTTCAGTTCAGCTGCAGTATACCATGATTGCGGCATCTCGTCCAGCGTATGGACAAAGGCATGGACCCACTCATCCTTTGGTCGTGATGCCCACAACATCTGCCATTCCGTCAAATGATTGCCAGGATCATTCCGTCCATCATATTTCCATGTGTGGTAAACTTCGGTGTCGCTAAAGCGAACTGTCAACAATCGTCGACATTGGGGCCACCCAACTATCGATTTCTTATGTGTCGCCCACCAACATGCTGGAGAAGCCTTCAATGCTTCCTCCAATGCCAACAATCGCTGTGGTTCTGAGACCTTTTCCTCGAATGCCACGAGAAAATCAGACAAACCGAGCAACCCTTCATATACTGGTAGTGCAACAGTTTCAGTTGCAACACGGCATAATGACTGCGTGACTAACTCACACTTGTGGAGCGACACTTCATGCAAGCGATTGTGCCAATTCTCCAGAGCGTCATCAGAGTCGGAAGACGCGGAGCTAAAACTGTGCCACCCAAGCTCACCGTCGACAGTCGAATGAATATAATATTCTGAGATATTGTATGCATGGTCCCATCTGCTGGGAACTTCACCTTAACTGGTTCAATATACCTGCGTCCTTCAGCCGGATCCAACAGAGCTATGACTCTGAGATCGCGGTTTTCAAAAGTCATCATCCGCTTCTTAAAATTGATTACTGATGCACTGTCGTTAGCCTATCCAATCCCCAATAATGCAGGATAGGAGCTTCCCCCTTCAACTACTTTGATAACATTGAAATCAACGTATGTCTTCATTCCCTCAATGTCCACAACCAGGCGTGGAACTCTCCCAATAGGTGTTACCTTGGCTTGATTAGCCAGACGGATCTATAGGGGAGACCAACTCAGCGTGGGACTCCCCATTTTCTTCCAGGCTTGCTTGGTTAAGATGTTGACATCCGAACCAAGATCTAGAATAACTGAATCAACTTCATAGTCTCCAATCTGAATGTTCATACGCATTTCCTTACCTATCTTCACCTTTGCAAGGAATTTACTGCTGAATCTCGCCGGCTCCCGGCTAGTCGCTGCAACAGCCCTTCAAGCTCGACAAGAGCATATGGATTTCTTGCCAGCGATAAACAACTTTCAAAAAAATTCTGTAGGGTCCCAGACTGTCGCGATGGACCTGCCTCTGAAGTGGCATCAAAAGCAGGAGGCATGTCGCAAATAATTGCCTTACCGCTATCTTGTTCCATCACACGACGCGCTTGAAAGAATCCATCATGCTCGGATCAATGTCAAACGATACCTTCTTCTTCCCGACTAACCGTATGAGAGACTGTGGACTGTCTTTGCCTATTGTCGCACCTCCACGAGTGATCACTGCAACAGTTGCGTCTTGTGTCCTTGGCTCCGCATAAATTGTCTCAATAGTTGCACCCCGAGTCTGATTCAGTGGCAGATTCCTAGGTTGGTTCACGTTCTGGTTAACATTTTGATTCGGACACTGGTTCTGGTTCTGCAGTGATTGTTGTACTTGATTCTGCACTGGTTGCTGCACCTGGTTTTGATTCTGCAACTGCGGAACGTTCCCTGCTTGCCATCGTGCAATCAACTGCAGGAAATTTTCAACAGTGTGATCGGTAACAAAACAAAATGTACACTGTGTCTACAATTGTGGGCAATCTTGCTAGTAGTGTCCCCACACTCCACAGTTATAACACTGGATAGGTCCTCATCCTTGTCCTCCTCCGTGACCAAAGTCGCCGCTACGTCCTCCCCAGAATTCTCCACGGAATCCCCCTTGCTGCTGGTATTGCGGTTGCGCATACTACCCGGGCTGCACATACTGTGGATGTTGTGCAACCATCTGCATCAGAGCATATTGCGGCATAAACTGTTGTGGTTGCTGTTGCGGTACAAATTGCACCTGCAGTTGAGGTAGCGGCTGGGCTACCTGTGGCTGCGGTTGAGGTAGCGACTGGGCTACCTGTGGCTGCGGTTGTGGTTGTTGTACGGCATGCTGGTCGTCCTTCACATAGAATGCATTGTACCTTCATTCATGGAGTAGCCCATATGCCCGGCAGTCCTTGTCTTCATGTCCCACAGACTTGCAGAAGGTACAATATAGGTTCATCAATTTTGTGACCATTTTCTGCATGTATTGACATTCCTCATGGCGGTGCCCATATACCTGACAAATGCGACACCATGGCATACCGCCACTGCTCAATGGATTTGACGCTCTTGATACCAGATAATTGCGGAAGTCTAGGCAATTATCCTTAGTATGCCCCTCTCCGCGACATCACGTACACCATACTTCCTCACGTTGTTCCTTTCCTTTCTTAAGGTCTTGCAGCAGTATTGTCAAGTTAGCCAATTGTGTCTGAATCTACGACATACCCGCGACGTTCTCACCAAGCGGTGAAGATTCCAACCGCATTGCAATCTCTAGAGCTTCACTTGGTGTTGTAATGTTCTGTTGCATCAGTGGTAGTCGAATGTGAGGGAGCAATGCCGCAATGAACCATTCTTTGTGCTGGATAGTGCTCATGTCGAAACTGATCCTTACCATTAATGTTTTGAATCGCTGGTCAAAATCCCACACAATCTCATTGGGGTATTGCTTAATTTATTTTAGTTATGTAATATACTGCACTTCAGATTTGGGTTTTTTGAACTCTGCAATCAACCCAGATCGAACTTCATCTAGCGTCTTTTCTGGAGTGCCTACAAGAACCTGCACAAACTTCATGAACCAGTCTAATGTGCAACCGCGAAGGGTTGTCGCCTATTGTCCTTTCTTGGAATTATCATCAGTAATTTTCTTTACAGTCCATACTAATTCACATAAGAACCAATACTTCTCGGGATTATCTATTCCATTCCCGTGGAACAGCGGTAACTTTGCATCTTCGCCCGCCATCCTGGGCTTCCTTCCTACAGTCGCTGAGCTACTAGCAATTAAACTGTTGATTTGATGAACACGGTGGTGTCAAAGTTGTATTTCTTACTAGTTGAGAGATAGTGAGTGGAGGTGTGGGTACGTTGCTGCTAGGGTTTGGTCCTGCCTCTATCCTGGGCATAGCCTGGTCGTCCTTGTCAGCACTGTGAGGTCGATTCATCCCATGTGGTCTTCCTTTGCGACCTTGCGTTTCGATCGCAGCATGACCTTCTCCTGTCCTCTGCCTCTTTTCTTGTCGAAACCTTGCTCCTCCCCTTGTAAGACCACTCTCTTCCTCAGCTTCCTTCTCAATCTCGTCATGACCCGCACCCATCCACCCCTTATCATTCCATGTACCTCCCCCTACTGTCGCAGTATCCACAACCTCCGCCCACCAGGGTTCTTACGGATCTAGGTGCATCTTTAGTATGCCCTTCTCGCAAATGAGCATTTTAATAGACAACTGTAGTGACAACAGAAATCTACCCCTTGGCCGTTGAAGAATTCCCTTTCTGCCTCACTGTAAGACTTTATTGTATCAAACCAAAAATTCAATGATATATCCTTCTAGTATGCTGTCGACCCAAACCTCAATAGCCCATGACGCTTTGTTGTCGACTTCTTGCAGCTCCTGGATCAGTTCTGGGGTCTAGGCTATCGGTTCACCACCTTGGAAGTTCCTCTTCTGGAAGGCCAGTTTTGCTAACCATTCATACAGGATGATTGGGAACTCACAGAAAAAATATTCGTGTGGACCATCGTGAATGTACTTCTCTAGCCACCAATCTGTCGACAACCCCAGGTTCTTATTTTATTTTTCAGCGAACTCTCGCAACTTCAGGTCGAACCAATCTTGGATCTCCGGTCTTGTCGGATGCCACAACATATCCTCCTTTCACTTCGCACTACGGTCCCAGTAACGGAACCATTTGTTGACACAAGCCAGTCAACAGGGGTTCTCGACATTGTCGACACCCAAGCCACCGCGATCTCCCTGAGCACCGACCCAGACAGGGTTTACCCTATCTAGCAACACCTTCGGAGCAGATGAGGTCTCACCCGAGATGTTCAAGGGAGAGTTGACGGAACCATGTTTCCTCTGAATGAAGGAGGATGGTGTGCATCGATTGATTAACTTATTGCAACATTCACAATTAGATCTAAGCATTCCATTCAGGCATTAAGCATATTTGCGACATTATTCAATAGATCTCATCATTGACAGAACCATAACTATGCAATAGATAAAACAGTAAAGCATTAATTGCAGCAAGGAAACATCGCATCATTCATATATTCATATCGCAACGTGCATTTACCACAGAAAGATGGAAACGACACAAAGGTTATGCTCAAAAGCTCTGTCACATCATATTATCTCCGCAAAACCCAGATACAACTAGATACTCAGTCTTTTGCTTCGGATCAAGATCTCTTAGGCATCAAGATTTACAATCATGCGCTCTCAAAAGATATCTGAACACTTACAAACCTACATCTATTTATAGGCTTGCGCCTTTACATTTGTGGTCCACTCAGGAAACTGCCTAACTGCTTCTTAACAAACTTCTACAAAAACTAACCCAATATCCCACAAAATGCGGTCAAACGACCCAGAAACCCCCATAGTGCGGTCTAAATGACCCAAAAACTACAAAAATACTTGTCGCCTTGCTCGATGTTTTCCTCCTTTCACGGTACCTTTGGCCTTATGCAACATCCGCGGTGTTGACTCATCAAACCGCCTGCCAACAGGTTTGATGGAGGGATAATTTGTGATGGCTACACAAAGGGAGAATCATATTTACAGGTACTTGAGGAGAGAGTTGACATGGAGAATGTTGACCAAGTACTTGTTTTGCATTAGGAGGATCATGAGATGCCTCTATGGGAGAGAGACTTAGTCATGGAGGAGGCAGGTGTGTACATTTTTTATGGACTAGCCAGTAGAGGAGTATGTGCATACATGGATTGGGTGGATAGGTCCATAACAAAGATGGAGACACAAGGGAGGTCGAGTTCGGCTTGCATTAGTGGAGGTCTATTTGGAACGCCATTTCTTTTCTAGTCTTGTGAGCATAGCAAAGGCATCTAATGTTTTTTGTCTGATGCCTACATCATTCATGGTAGGACATGGGATTTTCACCTGAGTTGGTTGGATGCGACAGGTGGAAATGATGTGAGCTAGAGGACCAATGTGCATGGTGCACAAGAGGATATTTATGTTCTATTGGAGAGGCTCACAGGGGTTTGAATCAACATTGGGAATGATGAACTTCCAATTTGGTGGTGGGATCTTGGAATCCTTCAGAGTGATAGATTGTTTTGGATGACAATGATTATCGGAGGGGTGCAACATAGATAGTGGGATCCTGGTATTACTTGGTCCAATAGTTTAGCAACTGGCATATGAGGTAGAGCTATCCATCACCTTCAGGAGCCTGTCCATTTGGAGCAGTGGATTAGTTTCATAGTTGGGATACCTTATGATGGAGTGATACAATGTTTTGCTACTGGGTGGCTTAGGAGACTACAAGAGGTTCATTGCGTGGAGACTATGCAGTGTAAAGGCGGATGCAGTAAACACTCTACCTTTCTTAGGTTCATTTGGGACCCTAGGATCTTTGTTGGACTCAGTGGTTTCAGCTGGGTTGTGGATAGGATAGTAGAGGATATGGAGCCATCTCTTGAGGGGATGATTAGATTTTATGATTAGTCGAGAGTCATGACCATTGATAAGGGTAGACTTCCTTTTCTAGCATTCGAATTTAAGGATGACAGTAGGATGGTATATTTCACTTGGATGCCTATGCAAAACCACTATCCATGGTGGTAGAGTCAGTTCTTATAGATTATTCAGTATGGAGATCCAAGAGGGGTGGATGCAAGCAAAGTATGATAGTGGGATGGTTATGATCAGAGTGGCGCATCGATAGTATGGTGGTCCCCTTTTCAGATTAGCTGGGGATCTTGGAGTTACAGTATTGGGAATATTTCCAACAGCAGGCCTGGAGGTGAGAGGCAGTCTTGGCTTTCACAATATGAGATTCTTAGTGGATTAGTTGAGTGGGGATTTGGTTGAGTGTTTGTAGTATAGAGTTACTCTTATTATTGGAATTGGTTAGGAGTTTTCCTATGTCAGTACCTTGTAGGACCATACATTGAGCATAGTATACTACACCTCCTTTCGATTAGTTTGGAACCATGAAAACGTTTTCAACCTTAATGTGGTTCAGATTGTGGGATATAGAGTTGATGACTTGGTCGAGTTTCAGATGACCGTTCATGGAAGGGCTCTGCAATGGTACACGAGGTTGGTTGAGAGACGAGGTACAAACATGCAAGCTCCTACTTTGGTAGGAACAAAGAAACTATTTCTGGATTATTTTTCACAACCAAAATATGAATAGCAGGGTGTTGCAGAATTAAGGGTGATTCGACAAATGCATGGAGAATCAACTTGGGCATACACATGATGGTTTAGAGATGTGCCAGCAAAGTTAAAGTATCCAATCCACGAAGCCCATCATAAAGAATGGTTTATTCAATGTTTGTTGTCGTTAGCCAAGATACCCTTATTGCAACAAGTAATAGACTCACCCATGACTACGTTGGACCAGGTGATGAAGATTGAGGCTATGGAAAATTATCTAGACTATGGGAATTAGAGTGGGTAGTTCATTTTCATTTGGTGAATTAGCATAGGTGCATATTAAGTTGGCAGAAATAATTGAGGGACTCCAGGATCTGAATGTACCAAAAGCACAATGACCACAGGTATGGTGTACAAGCTGCACAATAGAAGGACAACATGCTTTAGAATGTTTGTGGCCACGAGGAGGAAAAATTATGCCAAGTGGAAAATTTAATGCAAGACCAAGTGTGACAATTGCGGAGGTTGTTGAGGCAAATCTATTTCACTCAGTAAGCCGACCTTCATACCCAGAACAACCAAGTGCTTTTTCTAATGATTACTACAAAATATGTAAATCATTTTTCTAGCCGTCGTGAATTTTCCTACTACTATAGAAGTAATCTTCGATACCTAACACAATTTACTATGAATTCTGAGGATCTACTATACATAGCACTGAGAAATGTAGAGCCTTGGATGCCCTTATGGAGAGGTTAGATCAATCTATATTCCGGGTAGCTGATCAACCCCTAGGGAAGAGGATTTGGATCTGGAAGAGGATGAGGTCACACAGGACCACTACAATGTTACAACTGTAATTAAATTGGCCATCTGGCTTGCGAATTTCCTCTTCCCAAAAGAACAAGGTGGGCCTATTTCCACAGTAACATCCACACTATGGAGGAATTCCCTGAGCTCATCGCTAAATGGGAAGATTGCATAAGAATACCAGGAAACTTCATGAACTGTAAACCCTGTGAAGATTGAACTGCAGTAGGATTTGTTGTTACTTGGGGAGGAGCAAAACATGGACCAGACCTTCAACGAACAAACTCTCCAGTGATTCAAAAGGTGGTGCCGAAGAAGACTAAATACATTCCATTTTAGTAGAAGGAGATATATCAAGAAGCTACATATATGTCTGGTCGAATACCAACCCTGCCAACCCAAGAGGGTGCAAGACCATCCCAACAATTTAGACCTGATGATGCAAGAGCTGAGGGTGAGGGATTATGTACTGATAAAGCAAAGGACTTTGTTTCACTGTGGTTCCCCTTATTGAAGGATATCTGGGAAGATGAGAAAGCCACTTAGAATCTATGAGGGGTACTTCACAACATTTCTAACGTTGTGGAACTTGATGGAGATATCTGCACCTCATTACCAGAAATAAACCTATAGCTGGTGAAACAAAAGAAAAGGAAGAGAACTGGTCAAGAATTCCACTTGGATGTGTACATGGCTATGATATCAACAGTGTAATGTTGGACTTAGGTTCTGATGTGAATACCTTTCCAAAAAAGTAATGGGAAGCAATGGGTTCTCCACCTCTTGTCTATTCTTCCATTCAATTGTGAATGGAAAATCAGTATCGCATTTTCCCCATTGGATGTCTAGAAAATGTGGAAGTAGACCTCGGGGGTGTTAATACCACTACAGACTTTGAATTAATTGAGATAATGGGAGAGACAAATCCTTATCCAACATTGCTCAGAATTGAATGGGCCTACGAGAACTACAACATAATTGATCTGAAAAATAGAACGATTACCTTTGAATCAAATGGCATGAAGGTAATATAACCCCTAGATCAAGTTCCGTGGTTTATCGAGACAATCCAAGAAAACATGGAACGAGATGTTTTAGATGGAATCTACTCTCGTACACCTGGGAAGAGGGATGACTACGTGAATCCAACTACAGAGGGTTTAGTAAGCTGGAGAAGTATTCAATCATTTAACAATGACTCTGAGGAAGATTTGGACAACTGGAAAAATGGTCAGCATGAGATTTCTTCCCGACATTGTACAATAATGAAATCTGTTAGACGGATCGACGTAGAATTCATTCATACACCAACATATGATGGCACCAATGGCTTAGATACATTCCTGCAAGAGATAGAATCTATAGTGGAAGAACAATACCGTATGGATGTATTGGACATATCACTTAGAGGAACTTCTGCAAGATGGTGGGAGAAACACAAAGATGATTTTCTAGATTGGGATACCACACAACTAACTTTGATGATTAGGTTCAAACCATATATGCATGTTAACATGGTGAAGGAACTCTATATGAGGGGGACTAATGATATTAGCACATTAAAATGTGTGAGCACCATTGGGAATAAGGAGGCTTACAAACACAATTCTAGGTCCTTCAATTCTTTTATGAGCTCACCCTATTCCAAAAGATTGGTATCTACATGAAGAGACAAGGATACAAACTGACTATTGGAAAAAGCTATGTGCTAAGTTCTGTCAAAACTTTTCCTTCTTTGCAACAAGTGACAATGTAACAGAAGCATTAATAGTTATCAAGGGTGCATTACTTACTGATCAGTAACGGAAGGTAGGCCACTCATATATTTGTCCTACACATCAATAATCAACAAACTTCCACTCAACCATCCTAAAAATGAGTCAGGCCCTCTATTGCACAAAGGTAGAACAAGACAATCCAAACCAGATGAACTAGAACAATTGCGACACCTCACTTTCCAGGAATGAGAGGGTGATCAGGAAGTTAGACACACCAAACACAAATATACTGGAGAAATCTACACCCAACCTATGCAGATAAATAACAACAATATTGGAACTGAAGACAAACTGAAGATGACAGCTATTGGAGATTACTGGGATGAAATAGTATTTGAGGTTGCATCCCTCTTGAAAGAGTATGAAGATTTGTTTCCGCAAATATTCACAGAACTAAAAGGGATTTAGGCAAATCTAGGGGATATGAATATTACACTAATGCCAAATGCAAAACATGTAAATCATTGACCGTATTGGTTGAACCTCCATATAAAGAAAAGGTTAAAAGGGAGATTGACCAAATTTTGAGCAAGTATGATTTTTTCGTCGATGAATTTGAATGCATCAGTCCCATCGTGATCCACGACAAGAAGGATATAGAATACATCCAAGTTTGTGTTGATTCTCACAACCTGAATACCTCCTGTGTCTGTGACCCATTTTTGACATCGTTCAGTGACGAAGTATTAGACCAAGTGGTGGGGAACAAAGCATATTCCTTCACTGATGGATTCTCATGCTATCACCAGGTCAAAATCATCGAAGAAGATAAGAAGAAGACTACATTTACTACTGAATGGGGATCATACACATATAATGTTATGCCATTTGGAATTAAGAATGCACCGGTTATCTTTTCAAGGGCAGTAATAACACCTTTCTGCAAGTTCCTTTCTAAGTTATTAGAAGTATATTTGGATGACTGGAGATTTTATAGTTTACTCAAAGATCATATTGCTCTCCCTCAGCTTATGTTGGATCTTTGTAGACAGATGGGGATTTCATTGAACCTGTGAAAATGCATATTCTGTGTACTTTTTGGTAACTTACTGGGTCATATTGTATGCAAATATGAAGTATTGGTCAATCCTGCAAAAGTTGCAGCTATTGTAAATCTATAGGAACCAATGACAGTAAAAAAATTGCAATCCACCTTGGGTCATACTAGGTACTATAGAAGATTCATCCGCAACTATGCATCTATTATTGAACTATTAGAGAAACTATTGAAGAAGGCTGAGAATTTTCAATGGAACGAAGACTATGAAAAAGCATTCAACGTGCTTAAAGAAAGAATGGTAAACACCCCAATCTTAGCATTCCCTGATTGGCAGAAGGAGTTTCATGTCCATGTTGATGCATCAAGAATCACTCTTGGCACTATAGTAGCTCAACCAATAGAAGGAAATATGGACCATCCAATTTACTTTCAGTAGGAATCTATTACAAGTCAAATGCAACTATACAACCACAAAGCGAGAAGTATTGGCTATGATTTATGCACTACAAAATTTCTGCCACTATCTCTTGGGAGGACATTCCAAGTTCTTCATAGATCACATTGCCTTGAAGTATCTAGTAAACAAGCCAATGTTAAAAAGAAGAATCTGCAGATGGTTACTTCTGTTTCAAGAATTATCTTTTGAAGTTATAGTGAAGCTAGGGAAAACAATCCTGGACAAGAGCACCTCTCTCCCATTGAATCAAGCGAAGTTGATAGATCGGTCGACGATAAAATACTATATGTAGTACTATTTAGAGTGGAAGCCATCCCAGATCACCCAGAAGAGATCGCATTGTTCCTCACTACAAGAAAGGCTCCATGTGACTTTTCCCCCACCTAGAAAATACACTTAGTTGTAAGAGCTACATAATATCAACTAATTGCGGGACATCTATATAAACTAGGGATTGATGGCATCTTGTGTAGAAGCATATTAGATCATAAGCACGAAAGTATTTTGTGGGAATTCCATACTGGAGTTGTGGGAGGTCATGTCGGTGAAAATGCTATAGGTAGAAAGGTGCTACAAGATGAGTTGTGGTGGCCTATAGTATTCAAAGATGCTAAGGAGTACGCAAGGAAATGTGACGTTTTCCAACATGTTGGTTGACCATCTCACAGAGATGAACTCCCATTGAATCTAGTTTGAGCGCTGCAACCATTTGAGAAATGGGCGATTGAATTTGTGGGACCTGTCCACCCACTGGCAAAGTATTCAAAAGATCGGTATATCATTACTGCAACAGATTATTTAACCAAGTGGGCCGAAGATTCACCAGTCAAAGATTGTTCTGTAGAGACAACTACTCAATTCATTTATGAAAACATTATTACTTGATTCAGGTGCCCCAGAAGTCTCACAAGTGATCAAGGAAATCATTTTCTGAACAATACAATTGGAGAATTGACAACTAAATTCATGATTCGACATCATAACAAAAGTCCACATCACCCCCAAGCGAATGGCATTGTAGAAGCATTCAATAAGATTCTGGAGACTATATTGACAAAAGTTTGTTGCATAAATAGGGATGATTGGGATGAGTGGATTCCAACTGCACTATGGGGTTACATGACTACTACTAATAAGCTTCACAAGAAGACTCCATTTCAGTTAGTCTATGGCAGAGAAGCAGTAGTTCTCGTTGAATTCATAGTTCCAAGTCTTTACTTTGCACACACAACACAAATTATAGAGGAAGAATCAGTTGCAAAACGACTTGTAGAACTCATGGAACTTGAAGAATCCTAGTTTATGGCAGAATATCATGCAATAGTGAAAAACGACAACATAAGGAATGGCATGATCGCCATATCAAGAAGAAACAATTTTCCAAAGGCGACAGAGTTCTATTGTATGACAACAAGTTTATGAAGCATCCAAGAAAATTACATATGCATTAGCCAAGGCCATTCATTATTGCAGGAAAAAAAGATAAAGGAACTGTGAAACTTGTGCAACTTGATGGTATCTTGCATCTAGGATGGGTGAATGACACACACCTAAAGCCCTATGTTTCTAATCAGTAATGCCGCAAGAGAGCACTCCTGCTTTCAAGAGTGAGTTAGTTACGAGTTAGGATTCCTTTCTTTCCATTTCATTTTAGTGATGTTTCTTTTCAGTATTTGGTTGGTTTCCACAATTTATTTTGGTTGAAATATAGTACTCACCATTGTGGTCGGGGAGGGACCCACAACTATAGTCAACCTCTGTCAGTTTTCTGTTGCAGCAGTACAATTGTCTTTTCCCTTAAATTGTTGGTCACTCATGCGAGTTGTAGCCACTCCATCTCATTCGGTGTGTCATCATGGAAAGTTCCACAATCATGGAAAGTTCCACAATCATGGAAAGTTCCACCATCTTAGCTCTATAATCACCCCAAACGCCTAGTTGTCCCACCCATGCGATCTGTCCTTAATCATTACCCTGCTCTCACACATATGATTCCAAAACCTTTATCCTTGACTTGTACGATGGCCATCATGAAAATCCCCATCCCATACCTAGACCCCTGAGGCATAATTTCCCATCAAATCCATACAATGCGAAAGGCCACCCCATTGCAATCCCACAACTATATAAGGAGATGTAACATCCCTTGTCACCCACAATAATTTTTCCGTGAACCATCTTGTTGTAGCCATTCAAATAGTCCCACCAGCCCCTGTGTCCATTCCCTTATTGCTATATGAGATGCTATCTTTGATCAAGCCTTACTCAATCACTTCCACGCAAAGCACCCCATTGATTGCTCCCACTCCTAGTTCACATTAGTTGAACATTTCAATGCACAATGCCTGTAAGGAATTTCAGGCCTTACATTAGATAAACATCTTGAAAAATAACAATGTTCTTAGGATGAGAGTCACCCCTGACATTTCTTCCACATCTCACTCTCTCAAGTCCCCTACTACCACCTTGAAATTCTATAGGACTTTGAGAGAGTGACACCCTGGAATCCAAGGCACATCCACTAACCTTGCTGGTATCAATGCCCATCTTCATCCTCATTTCTTAGTCTCCTTGATGCTGAGAAGATCATCTCGGGAAGCCTGGTCTCTTATTGAATAGGCCGAAAAAGGTTTTCACCTACAATGGAGTCCTCATGAATGAATATTTTGAAGACGAAAAATAATTTGACGAGTCTATTTCCTATAATGCCACAACTAGGCCGGCTGTAGTCTTTCTTGAAGACATTTTTCCCCAACGCAACATCTGGCAATTTTCTTCAATCTAACTGATACAGAGGCTAAATACCGATGTTGTTAAGTACCATATGTGCTAAACTGACGTTGTTTAGTACTAGATTTGTCTCCTTCATTTGAAGGACCAATAGTTGAAGATGCACAAGGATTAATGATGCAATAGAGTTGACTCGAGGGCAAGCCAACCTTTGTGGCCGGGGCTTGTTGGCTCCTTCATTTTGAAGAGGGCCAGAAAAGGAGAAAGAAGAGAAGATTAAGGAAGGACATTGCGGAAAAGAACCAGAAGTTGCGGAAAAGAGGTAATGGCTGCAACATCTTTTGGACCAGTTTTGGACCCACTCCATGAGTATAAAAGGAAGCAGAGGATAAGCAAGAAGGGGAGAAGCAAGAGCGCATGCATGAGATAAGAAGACAACATTTGAGCATCATATCAAAGCCAACAAAGGAAGAGACATATAGATCTACAACAAGAGTTGTGTATTTGGGTTTTGGGTCCTATTTGAATACTCTTGCAACGAGTAATTCCACGGTGATTGTAAGGCTTAAAGCCATAATGTAAGTTGTTGTAATGAAGCTCTATTTGATATAATGAAAAGAAATATTGGGCCCCTTCAAATTTGTGTGTTGCGAACATTCTTATTATGTCTATTTATGTTTAATGTTCTAGTTTAGATGATGAATAATGAATGCAATTATATTTTGTTGCATTATAGTTGATTGGATGATGTTGCAATGTTTGTTACTGTAAACCCTCAATCCCAACCATACAATTAAATGATCCCCATCCTATGTCAATCTTGGTTGTGTTTCGAGGGAGACATTCCCCTTAAGGGGATTGAAAATGCCAACACACTAGACTACAATGATGCCCTTTTGTTGGCCCATGCGCAAGAACCCCTGTCTCAATTTTGCACCAACAATATTTGTTAAAACTGTAAATTTTAATTGGTAAAATTGTTGTCTTTAATATAAAATAATTCAAATGGATGGATAAAATTGTTGTTTTTCATTAAAAAATAATTCATAATTCTAAAGTAACATTTGATGCAAGCAATTCTATCAATTCACTCTCTTAAAATAACATTTGATCTAAGCACTTTCATCAATTCAATTTCTTAAAATAACATTTAATCTAAATAATTCCATCAATTCAAAATTATTCAATTTTCATTATTATGAACAATTTGACATACAAGTTCTACCAAAGCACATACAAAGATAAGTAGGAATGTGAGTCTAAGTATCAGTGATTGTTTATTAAAAACATTGCACAAAGCTTAGAGATAAGTAGGCATATGAGCTTAAGTATCAGTTTCTTTTATTGAAAACACTTGATTACTGTATTTACAAGAAGACAGAATCTGCAAACTTCCACAAAATGTAGAAGAAATCCATTCGTAAAGAAAGAATTGAGAATGTAAATGCCTAATGGATTTACATTTTTTGAGATTGTAAATATGTCTATACTTTGCACTGGTTCTTATGCACGATGATGTGAATGAACTATGCATCCTATTTAGATCCTCATATATCACTTAATGGAGCTTATATACAAAATCGAATAAATCTAGCATTAGTATTGCCATCTGTTGGTTTTGATGTTTTCAAGCACTATTTTGTCTTTCATGAGGAATTAATTTGCTCATGAAAACAATTAGTAGGGATTACCTAAAACTACATCAAAACCGTAAAAGCAAGTGTGATTGCTCATTCCAGAACATATACTAGGGATTACCTAAAACTACATCAAAACCCTAAAAACAAGCATGATTGCTCATTCCAGTGCTCCTTAGCTTGATTCACTCTCTCTGCTCTTTCAAATTTCAATATTTCCTTCCAAAATTCCCATAAAATTCCTAGCACCTATGTAAAATTTTCCATTTACAAAAAATGTTAGATGATTGAGAATAGCCCTTGTCTAAGGCTTTTTCTCTATATTATATTAAAAAAGGAATCTCATGTAATAAAACTAATGATCAGAACATTAGCAATTAATATTTGAGCTTATCTTCAAAAGCAAGCCCTATTAGATTAAATGAAGCGAATTCACAATCACTCCCATTAACAGTAATGCCAATGTAAGTGGGATTTTAGTACCGAATTTTCAGGCTAGAGGAATATGAATTTAACTTTTAGAGTGACAATTTCTTGCCTTGGAATCATGTGAAGTGTTTCTAGCACTTAGCACATGAGACGACAACTTTATTTAGCACAAATTTGACTATCTGAGATCACTTGTCTACAGAGGGGACACTTTGTACATTTATTTGCAGCCTTTACACCTGATATTGTGGGTACATAGACGTTACTGCAGACACAACTATTGCAAAAAACATGTCAAAGCTACGGGCTCAAAGGTCGTGTCCTGCATCACATGGTCCAAATAATACATCACATGAATAGTTTGAATTTATGGTTTTTAGTGAGCATACCTTGATATACCAGACATTACGTGGAGGTTAAAACTTAGAACCATAAAAATTGAAAAATGATATAGGTTACCGAAACTAACGAGACAAATTGAGCAGTTGAGATTAAAATCAAGGTTCACTGATTTTAGCAATTTACATGTAATAGAAGGCCCATTCATATTAGTGATGTTAAAGTTAACTGAGCAACCCTCATATATCTCACTCAAATCTTCTCCTCTTGAGCTTGTAGCATTTATCTGAAATGCACACAACTAGATTAGCCAAGAAGATTGCAACAATTATATTCGTTTAGCCTGCAATTTTGACCCCAAGTTGTTATTGTTGCTCCTGCAACATACCTACATTCAAAATAACATTATAAGAGCTTCATCAGAACATTATCGTATCGAAATTAGGCTTTTTGGGAATGGGAATTTACATACTTTTTCGTATTAGATCAACTTGTTAGTGGCAATGGTGTTCCAAGCCATGCATATGATTAAATTATGAGCCTCTTCCATCATCTTTTTCCAATAGTCGACAAAGAAATGTCTAGGCCACCACAAATATCGTTGGAAACTAGAAACAAAATGGGGGAAAAACAAACGTCGAGCATCTATTTCCATTTACATGTTACTGTACCACCTAATTATAATCTTAGGCTTTCAAAAATATGAGCTAGAATTGCAATTGCTTTGAGTTTTCGTTGTAATCATGGAAGGGAATCAAGAAAAAGGTGAAAAATCCCTATTTCCAATCATGAAAGATAATCGAAAAAAGGCGAAAACTACTATTGGAAGGGAATCAGCGGAAGGAAATCAACAAAAAGCGGGAAACTGTGTCCAACTTTCCTCCTTACATTTTGGGAAGTTTCCATGCATGAATGTTTGGAAACTTTTATTTTTGTCAATTTTTTTAATCTTCATTTTCATGGTATGGGAGTTGGGACCAATCACGTTTGGAAAAATTCCTATAGAAATAAAAATAAAAATAAACTAAAACTTTAGTTGTACTTTGGACATGTTGAGATATTAAATGTACTTGCATAAAAATAATGGAAAAATAAAAACAATAATAGTTTCCTCTGACAAGAACTAATAATGATATTTTTCATAAAAAACTAATAGGCCAAACATATATTCATCTTCATTCTCAAGTGCTCAAAATGTCTATTCATCTTGATTCTCAACTGCTCAAAATGTCAAGTATCCATATCTTTCCCTTAGAAGATGGTTTTTGAGTAAATATTTTTGTAGGTATTATTCATATTGTCATAAATAACTTTGAGACGTGCTCGTGTAGGATTAAATGTTCACATTTCAAAGTGAAATCCATCCACCATCATTAAGGGTAGTTTTATTAGATGATTTTGTATAACAAGAATGTTTGGTTTATTTTGTTTACAAGTGTTTGTCTGTAAGAGAAATGCTTGGTTTATTTGGAGTAAGCTAAACTCTATACCATTTGCACTTCTTTAGCCAGTTTTGCTGGATTTCGATCGATTATTTATTGAAATAGCGATTTTGATTGTTCAAATATAAATTTTGATTGTAAAAGTGGATCGACCATCCTCGGCTACCTCTAGGCCACCTCGATTATGCAATTCCAACAACTCAAAAGTACCATTTCAACAATCCCTACCGAATTTTTACTAGAAAACTCACCAAATATTCGGTGCAAATGATATAGAGTTTAGCTTACACCAGGTTTATTCTCTTCACAAGTGTTTAGTGTTTATTTTCAAGAGAAATATATACATTTTATAATTACGCCATAGGCGTTTCACCACGGAGAAGCATAAGCATCCACACAAATTAGATTCCTCTCTTATAGAGCGAATGGAATTCGACCACATGGATGCTCCTAGACCGCAGTTATAACATATGGTGATGGAAATGCAGGCTTTGGCCCCACAGATTTTTGCCTCAGCCCCCACGCCAGGGATCCTCAGCATGTCACCCTGCAATTTTCCCAACAACTGATGGAGCTCATCCAGCCTCTCCTCTGCGATGTTGTTGGTTGGCTTCATCGGGCCGTCGCCCCCATTGATGTCCTGTCGATTGCTTGCCATTGATGTCTAATTTTTTGATTCCAAAAGTCCATTTTCTCTTTGTAACTTGGAGCTTGCATTTTTCAGAGATACATTCTAATTCTCTTCTTCTTCTTTGTTAGTTTGGACAGAATAAAAGAATCGTCAGGACGAGGATGAACTGGAATTGGGTCAGGTTCTGGACATTCACTTGTGTAATAGAAATCATCAATTGTATTTTTATTTTATCTTTATCATGCTCTTGAAATTTTGTATTACGACCTTCAAATTCCATATCATGCATCTCAGGTTCAATGTGCACAAAGGAGGTTTTAACATAAGAACGTGATCTAGGTATTCTTGGTAATTGCGCAAAACTTACCCCTTCTTCCTTGCGCTTTTCAGGAGTCGGATTCGATTCCCCAGACATCTTCGTGGCTCGACTTCTGCTAATTTTCAGGCTGATAGATGGAGCCTTGTGAATGCTCTGTATTTTTTCCTCTGTCAGTAAGGACCGCTTCCTTTTTCGGATTTTAGAGCCCTCGACTCTTTGGGGTTCAGAGTGTTCACGGTCATGCCCTAGTGCTTCTGTAGTCGACCCACTAATAAAACCATTTCGAGCCAAAAATCGTTCCCAAGTATCATTTTGTTTCTATAACTCTTCTATGACAAGGATTTTTATAAGCCCGTGATGATGCAAAGTCCGCTCTACATTTTTAGGACCTTTTTGCACAAGAGTAGAAATTTTGAAGAGCGATTTCTAGAGATAATATGCTAAGTTGAGAGCTTGACTCTTCTCAAAATGTAATAGAAGTCGAAAGTGATACAAGAACGTAATACCAAATCGGCCTTCGCACATTATATATTTTTGAAGGATGAAGAGAAGATATTTGGAACTATTCTTCAACAAACTTCTTGGCACTCCCTTTGACCAGTCGAGGTTTTGTCTCCACGCTAACATGAATTGGATCCATCCTACTTTATCAATTGGCCTGTTTTTGAATCAGCGTTCGCCCACCTGTGGAAGACCGGTGGCCTTTGATATGGATTCTTCTGAAACCTCAAACTCCAAGTTTCCCACTTTAGTTGTTGTCCCATCGAAGCTCTTTGCAAACGCTAATGTTACCTCATTGATCACAAAACAATGTGTAATCTGGGTTGTACAACCACTTGCCATAATCACTATTGAGAAATTATGTCACATATATTTGAAAGGCATAACTAAGCTATCCCACATCTCTGCCATTGCTCTCCTTGATCCCTGCATGGAATTCATGTTCAGAATGTTTTATGTTTGCTTGGAGTGACGGCAATGCTGAAACAGTTTGGAATTGTAGAATAAAATGTTGAAAACCAAACATATCGACCAAATAATAGCGATTGCAACTGACTCATCGTCGAGACTACAAGTCAACCATATTAAAGCATATTGACCAAATAATAGCGATCGACAATATTTATACTAGAATTTTTTTTAATATAGACCACCAATGACTTAACTCTACTGATCTTCAAGTATGATCTTTTGGTCGATAGATAGTAGTCGACTGAGTGATTATTGTAGTCAATGGAGACAGTTGCTCAAGTCAGTTCGAGTGCTAGCCGATCCATTGGTCAGTGACTGATTGATGGCTTGTTCATGATCGACGAGAAGTGTAGGATGACGAGTGCTCATGGTCGACGATCGACTGATTCAACGTGATCGACAGATATTGCAGTGAGGATATGTTGTTGATAGATGCTCATCGATTATTTCGATAGATCGACCACAAGAAGCCGACCAAATAGCCTTTCATCGTTTATCGACCAGCATTAAAAACCAGTTGGCTACTAGCTTGGCCATGTCAACCACATAAACAAGAAAAGAATGTCACTCAAGTTTACAAGAAATAGATGCACTCATATGTGCTCCCGTCGACAGGTTCCTCTTCTTAATCTGATAACACTACATAGCACACGTAGTGTAAACTTCAAGGCAGTTCTAAGCTTTGGTCAAATAAATGTACAGTCCACCCATAATTTAGGGAACTCAAATAAGTAGTTTCTCAGCTTCTATTCGATCTCGATACCCTTGTATGAAAAAAGACAAATTTACAATTGTAGCTACATCGGTACTTGGATTGGGCGACCACTCTGAATCACTCGCACCCTATTCAACAATAAGCATTGTTCAAAATCAAATCCAGATACAGGTAGTGCAGCTTCTCAACAGTCCTCGTCCTCGTCGTCATCTTGATCATCGTCGTCCTCGTCAACGTCGTCGGTGCTTTTTCCCTGCAAAGCACAACAGTTACATAAAAGAAGACAGGTCATTAGACAGGACCATAAGCTGGATAAACATACAATTTCAACTTTACTCATTGGAAAACATAGATAGCAAAAAGACCTAGGAGTCAAAACATGGTTGATAGAATGTTCAGAGTTTATTCAACTATTGGGAGGATCAGATAATTTAGAAGTTCTGAGACTATTAAAAGTTGCTTCTATCATTGGAAGTCAATCATTAAGTTGAGATAGGAAACGTTGTTTCCAACATAGTGAGTGACAATTGCTTTAAAATAAAATTTAAATCATATACTCAATTTACATACAGGATCTTCATTCTCATTTATGGTCTAAAAAATGGGATGAATTGTATTTCCCAAGCAAACCTCAATAACCAAAATTGTTTCATAGAAAATTTATACTTGGTGAATATATAGAATTATTACTATTATTTACTATAAATATTATTAAAAAAATTCAAGTTGACATATAGTTACATCAGTTATAACATCTCCCCCACATTCAACTATAGAAGAGCTTCTCGGCACCATAATTTTTGCAGGGTTCATGCATGCAGACGAGCCTCTTGGCACCATAATTTTTGTAGGATAAATGCATGCAGACACATTAGGTATGATAGTTTTGTGACTGTCATGGTCACCACATTTGATAATAGGAAAACGAATGTTAGAGCAGTAAAAAATAAATTAATACAAATCCCTAAAGATCAACATAATGGCACCTACTGGCCTTGACATCGAAACTCATTTCTCTCTTAATTCCATCTAAGGAAACATCAATTGGCATCACGAACCCAAAAATATTTTGCAAAAAAACTCATGTTTAAGCATAGTTTTTAAGGTACTCATACAAACCTCATCATGTATTCTATCTGGAGTATCCTTCTAGGTCTCGTTAAACCAAGTGAAGAAAATGCATAGTTATTACGGAAAGGTTAAGAAACAAAAGTGCATTTTGAACTTTTATTAAAAACATACCCGACATCTTAAGCTTTTACAGAAAACATTCCTGAGTCTAAAGTATTACATCTAGATAAAATCTATTCACCAATCCGGGATCAAAATGACAAGTGCCTTGGAGTGAGGCAATATCACAAGGTTTACGGACAACAAACCTTTCTTCTTGATAAGCTCGCTTGTTTCCTTCCTTCTCTGGACTAATCCCATTCGTCACATCCTGTAGCAAACCCACATAATAATTGGTTTCTAATGTCAATGCATAACCATGAAAAGTTAAATATAGAATTTGAGTAGTCGATGCCCACACATAGATTATTGATGTTCGATAGATTATGGTCAGCTATTGATTCTGGGGAGAAAATTGATGAAGCAATCGTTTCAAAATGCTAATGCCGACGAGAACGCAGATGAGTGAAGCTATTGCTTGTAAACTTGAGCGGCCTTCTTTTCTTGTTTATGTGGCCGACATGGCCAAGATAGTAGCCGACTGGTTTTTAATGCTGGTCGATAGACGCTGAAAGGTTATTTGGTCATCTGTCTTTTTTAGTGTCGACAAGAGAATTTATGAACGGAAACATAAATTTCCTGAACTAAGGTTACCTGCAAATAGTCTAAAAATGCTTCATTACCACGACGTGATTCTATAAATTCTTGGCATGCCAGATCAGTTATACTAAACAGAAGCTCCGACAGGCCATTGGAGCCATTGGAATTTCGACATCAAACACGGAGTCATCGCACCACAATTCCTTTGAAATTTGAATACACAAAACTTTGTCCAAAGTCTGGAAGAAGCAATTGCAAAACCTACGTGATGTGCTCTATTCGAGTTGAGGATACCGTTATGGGAGAAATCGATCAGAGAATTCTACTTGCTGGAAGATTATGTTGAAGATCGACCACTATCTTTGTTGCTGTTATGCCAAAGCAGTAGGCTTCCAGCAGCCGACTGGAAGACGACCATTCATGTTGATACGCAACCGATAGGGTTCGATCGAGTTAATGATTCTAACTCAGTCACCATATTTAGTGAATGTAAATATATGACTGTTACACAGTTTAAGTTTTTGTCAATGTAAATATATCACTGTTATACTGTTTAAGTTTTTAAATTGTTTTGGTTTGATATCATTAGAATTTGGTTTGGAAATCTGTGTTAAAATTACAATTTTGGAATGGAATAGTTATTTTTAATGTAAGAATGGATTTAGTATTATAAATACCCCTGTTACAACCAGATTCTGCAATACTATTTAACATACGATATATGCAATTTCATTAATTCAAATCCCAAAACTTATCATTAGCTTTCCAGATGCAACTTGAAGACGATGCTTTGTTTTAAAATGGAACCCTGATGCTTTAACACAGCTGATTGTAGCCTTAGATGATGATAATTCGCCCATTTTATAGGTATGGGGTTTGTGAAACATAATTTCTCCATTTAAGGAAGTTCTCGACATGGGCATTTGCGCAATTTGAAAAGGGAAATGGTCATTGTGGCTCAATCTGAATGGTCAAATTCAGTAAATGGAAACAAAGGGTAAAATATTGATCAACAATGGAATCCCATGTATTCAAAAAAGGAGGATAGCTTATAAGCCAAGAGAGTCATCATTTGATCGAACCCATCTCATCAATGATGACCAAGTTAGAATCGAAAAAATGCCTCCCGATCAACCTTTTCACATCAAATACGGTGTTTGCAGGGTTGTCTCTAGTCGGTTGCATTGGTCGAGTCTCCAAACCAGTCGGTTGCATTGGTCAATGGCTGTCTCCAATCGGTTGCATTGGTCGAGTCTCTAAACCAGTCGGTTACATTGGTGACGTCAGACTGTCTCAATTGTTGGTTGGGTCGCATATGGTTGGTGATCTATGATCCAAATCTAGATCTACGATCCAGGAGAGTGTTTTCCAGTGGAGAAATGCAGAATCTGTCGAGGTTGTGAATTTCATCGAAGACGAACCGATCGAAATTGCTGGCTGGTCGAGGACAAGCCTGTCGAGATCGTCGACATGTCGAGATGACCCTGTTGGGGGTTGGCGTCTGCTGCACGAAGAAGTTTTGCTCACTTGAATGGGCATAACACTGGAAATACTTGGAAGAAGAAGCTATTGATCTGCCAGATTGTCATGGAATGAATGAGCTTTGCGATTTCCCACAGTGGGAGTTTCAAAGGGGAAACCTCGTCTTGTGTTTGAATCCTCTTGACCCCACCCTGAACTGAAGATGCAGATTCGTTGCTTACTTCTGTGTCTATTGACGAAGACACCATAGTCGTGTGAAGACAAAAGGATTCCTTATCCATAGATTTTTTCACAAAAAAATAAGCTGGCAGGGTGCTACAACAGAGAGGTATGATGGGTATTGAAGGAATTGTGTGTTTAAGTATGGAATTGAAGGTGTGTGTGTGTCTTGTGTGACATCCATAACAGCTGGATTACAGAGGTTTCGACTGCAACTTGGTAAACCTGACAAACATGCCGCTTTTCATCAATCTAAAAGCTTGACAATCGACAAGTATAATGTTTTGCGTGCTTGAGGAAGTCGACGCATTCTTGACAATATGACGACCGATGGACCAATGATGTCGTCAATTATTCTATGTAGTCAGTGTGATATTATGAATGGTCGACCACAGACCCTTTCCTTCAATCAATGACTATGCATATATCAATAAAAGAGTCTGTTTGCCACTCAAATCGATTGGAGAAGGAGCGGATCCGCCATTACAATATCGTATCAACTGGTGGAACATTGCTGCAACGTCGGTTATTATGGCTGAAGGAATGATTATTAATTTGAAACAACATGTTATTTTGTCAACCGAGCCAGCCCTCGACCTTTATTGACCAGAAACCTTCATCTGCTAAAAGCACCGTCGACATTAATTTGCATTAAAAAAGTCATGTAATAGTGGTAAAAATATGGTCGATATTGTAAAGTGGTCGAGTTTTTAATAAAGTCGATGTTATATTTTGGTCGATGGTCATACAACACTCAAAGTGGTCGATATCCAAATTGGCTGACACAAAAATGTTCAGAACTGTAAAGGTTGACCGAGCCAGTCCTCGACATTATTTTTACCACTATTACATTACTTTTTTTCGACCATATATACAAGAACCTATAGTCATATATACATCATAACATAAACCTACAGATGAACATACAATTGTGGTAATAAGTTGAGAAGTATAATATTCGTTCCGGTTCAACGATACATATTTATCCTCGCACATAGACTATTCTTCTACATAATACATAAATAATTCTTCTTTAGTACAATTCATTTGATGGAGACTCTGGCCAATAGAATGAATTCTTGGCATGCCAAATCAGTTATACTAAACAGAAGCTTTGACAGACGGAGTCAGTGCACCACAATTCCTCTGAAATTGAATAAACAAAACTTTGTCCAAAGTCTCGCTTCCAGGTTTCATGTTGGTTTGGAGACTCGGAAAGCGAAATTCGTTGGTTTGAATAGACGAGTAAGGAATTATGTTTTCCACCTTCACATCACGCAGCTCTTCTAATGTCACCTAACCAAATTTTGAGACTATTTATTTTAATTGCAAAAACATTATGTTAAATTATAATTACAAAGTTTTGTAATTATGACCAAATATGGTCAAGGATGATTGTAATGACATATTATTATTATTTAATAAATTAAAACAGGAGACAAACACCCAAGGGAACTGTTAAATGAGTGTTCACTGACCCACTAGGAGGAATGGAAGCTGTTAGAAGGCATGGGACAAGTGTCAGCATTTTCACTCCACCACTAGCTGTTGGTTATGGGACAACTACCCCTAAAATTGTGGCATTATCCCCCGGGTGGGTGAAACAAAGTTGTTAGCTCATTAATGACCAGGTTAACCACTAAAAAGGCCTCGGTAGCCTAAAGAAGGCAATTCGAATTGAGCAGGGAGCTCTATCATTATTTTTCTGCAGAAATAATTCCTCAAGTGTATCAGGTGATCACTGAGAGATTCGAATAGGGAGGCTAAGTAAATGTGCATTGTGAGTCTGTTAAATTTATTCGGAGAAGGAAACCAGAGGTGTTGGTGCAATTCTCTTTGACTGCTAAGTCTATATGACCGAATAATCTACATTGTTGCTGCAAATGGATCACCTAAAGTTTCTACAGATTCTTCTTCCTAGTGGTTCAGTGAACAGGCTCTGGGGTCCTAAGGCAAGTAATTTGGCTTCCTTCAGGAATAGGTTGGGTGGAATAGGCTCCTTGGGTTGTTTGTTTCTCCTACATTCATCAGGTTCTACTGTTCTGTCTTGTTTAAATTCAGTTGAATGAACGAAGTTGTTTCATTAAACCTCTAACCATTTTTCCTGGTTTGATAATGAAGACCTAATGACTAAATTGTTTAAGCTGAATTGTATATTCTGTTAAGTTAGGATAGATAATAGCATTTCATAATACATGAATTTTAATAATTTTTCTTTTACCTACTGTTAGAAAATAAATATTCCATTTCTGTATAAGAATCTAGGTTTTACCCTTTAGGACACCTACTTCATTTCAAAATACACATACTGCGTTTTATTATCATTTCATTCAAAAGCTGTAAAGGACTATAAGCAAAAACACTTATCACAGTCTCTTAACAATTTTCATTTCCTCTCTTTACAGTACTTAGACTTTTTGAAAAATAGTTGTAATATCTACTTAGAATTTCTATGATATTTCAATTCTATAGTTTTCTATATTTACACAGCATTTTTATTTAAATGAGTTTAATTGTTTCACGTATTTCAGATTTTTGTAGTAAGAATATCTTTCTTGTTCAGTATCAGAATGTATTATCGTCTTTTGAAACCCTAGATACTGATTATTTTCTATAGTAAACAATTATCGTTCTGCTAAGACTATTTACCAACTTTGCAAAGTTTGCAGACACTTGTAGTATTCATTTTAAAAACCCTAAGACTATCATATAGCCAGTTTAATGCCAAGCACTTAAAAACGTAAACATCAAATCCTTACATCATATTTCCAAAACCAAAAACATTACTACTGTTCAACTATCACATATACGATAGCTATCTATACAAGACAAGTTCAGACAAGAGTATTATCAATATTTTTATCAACCGTAATATTCATTTAAGTGTTGGTTCATTACTAATAACAGGGTCTCATCACCATTCCAAAACTTTAATTTAAACAATACAAACACAGGGTTGCTCGATTGTGAAATAAGTTAGCCCACGGCTCTTGGCCAGAATCAAAACAGTATTACCCAGTCAAACAATCAAATTATATAAATATAGAAACCACTCAAAAACTATATTAAGTTATGTTTCAATACAAACTCAGCCTCATATTACCATTCAAACAATGGAATAAACAGTGTAACACAGGACCCTTCTATTTTCGTGGAAACAATTTAGCTCTTGGCTCTCAACTTTCATTTAACACACTGCTTCTTACTTTAAACATGACCGAGGATTTATCCCTTAAGTAATTACATCATAAACAAGTTTACACAGTCAAAAAAAGTTACAGCGAAACACTGCATTGGCAGGGAAGCAAAATGATCCGAGGATTCCATCCTCTATGCACACAACGTGAGGCTCTCGAATATCATCTCAACAGTTAAAAAAAAAATCCTCTGCCAGAAACTTTTCTCATACCTCGTCAAAACATCAAAGTTTCGGCCAACATGCCAGGAGAACCTACAGGGAAAATAACTGCCGAGGCCTACCGGATGGTATAGCAGCCATTTTCCCCTTAAGCTTCAGACAAGGCATACCTGCGGGTGGAAGAAGTTACCTGCCAAAACAATGAAGGAGGTGGTTAAAACTTTCACATCATATTATTGACGGATTAATAGCAGAAAAACTTAAGCAGTTGAAACAGAGACGTTACCTCAATAAGGATTTGCATTGGATCAAAGTTCTGAACTGATATGTCCTTTCGGTGCCATTCAAAACAACCAAATAATATAGTGATTCCTCACTTTTAAACTCTCGGCTCTCAAACCCTTTTAAAAAACTGAACATCATCAAGTTATAGTCGCAGGTCACACCATCGAAACTGAGGAAGGAGTCCTCAATCGAGCAACCACCAAACCCTAAGTTTTTGCAGATGGTCAACCTCTCCACCAAGCCCAATAACACCAAATGAATGCCCAAGAAAAACTTCAACGAAGACGTAGTGTTAAGATTAGGGTTAAAGTCCCAAAACCGAGACACAACAAGATCGACGGGAGAGATCTAGCCAGCAAAAGACCACATTTTACGAAGCACCACTGCATTTAAACTCCATTAATGACCTTACCATCGTAAAATCCAGCTCGGAGGTGATTCACCAAGTTAACCATGTACAGCTCAGATTGCTAACAGTATTTTCCACCAAGTCTCCACGTGAAGAAGGTTACGTTGACAGCCAGCAGTACATTCCACCATGGGAGTTAGCTGGGGTCATTAGTGCTTGAATTGGAAACGTTAATTCTGCCAACGCACAACTACTACGAATTAATACCTATCACTATCCATTATCAATACGTTGATCTGGTTTGCAAAGTGTAACATCATATATTATCAATGTTTATAGTCGCTAATTCAAAGGGTTGTAGTTAGGGTTATAGTAACATGATATTTCATTTCCCAAGCATTGATCATAAAACACATATCTATTTATGTGTTTCATATTTCCTAAATGGCATAGGTCTCAATTCATGAAGGGCTTTCGATATTTTGCATTTAGGTTAGAACTCCATAAAGTTGCCCACCATTAGTTGTATTGTCAAATATAAAAATAAACATAACATGTTTTAGTTCTATCAGTTTACCATTTCATCCTAGTAGCATCATGCTTATAATACTACATTATAATACTCATTTGCTACAATAGTATGGTACGTCGTATCACCATAATTTGAAATATATATAGTTATGTTTAAAAATTTTAGATTAATTAAATATCATTGGCTCACATTTCTATAGTGTAGAGCAACTTATAAGTTGAAATATTCACATAATAAATATACATGATAATACCACTCTTTGCAAAATGGAGAAATGATGACAGGATTCTAATAACACTTGTAATTTGTAATCTAGCATGTAATTGAGAATTCATAAGTATAAGTATCTCTTCTTTGACGATTCACTAAAGAGTATAGTATAGATATTTTTAGTTACGACTTCTGCGACTTGTAAGTATAGTCAAGGTAACACTTACAGAAATAGGACAGAGATCCATACCATTAACAATTCTCATGCATGGAAGTACTTAGAGTTACTATAAGCATTGACAACTGACTGAAAACATAATTAGAATCGCTTGTAACATTTGAAATTGTCGTAATACTCTTACCTGCGTATCTGCGCAAAGAAACAGGTTCAAATGCTTTAGCTAACATAGCTAAGTAAACCTCATGGTACCCCATAGGACCCCTTCATCATCATCCAAAAGCAAACTGTCAGTATTATGTTTAGATGATTGTATCGTAAGAAAATTTAAATACAGCATATAGATTTATAATTAACACAAGCAAAACTAATGTCGTATTTTGTGTTAAAAAGTATGAAGTGATGTCATCACATTTTGTTATTAGTTAGAAGGATTAGCATTTAATTTATGTCCGCATTAGTAAGTATAGCATTTATTGCTATTTTAAAATTTTAAAATTTTTGTGAATTTTTGGGATGTTACACGTGGTATCAGAGCTCATTTTCGAACTCTCGACCTGAAAAGGTCCAAAGAACACGCAACATAAAAATTTCATGACAGTAAAAAACTTTACTAATTCAAGTTAAACTATTTTATTATACAAAAAATTGTTTTCTAAGTTACAGGTATGGAAGGATCAGATGAACATATGGAGGACAGATTTCGACCAAACAGTCATACCAACAATAGCACTCGACAACATTATGAAGAAGAAGTCCATGGTGAATTGAATGACAATTCATCAGAATTGTTACGTGCATTTAAGGAGTTGAAAGCAAAAATAAGATCTGTTAAACAGGACAATGAAAGAATTTTGAAGGCACAAGAGGAACTGAACCAAGTACTGTTCGATTAGTGTCCAACTGATGAACAGGATAGAAGGGTTGAAAATATCTCCAATATTGAAGACTTACCTCATGGGAATAAGGGTAAGAAAGTGAAAACTGATGATGTGAATAGTAGTTCAACATCATCAAGAGCTGCTATTGAGACACGTAAAAAGAAACGTAATTATTCAAGTGATAGCAGCGAAGGGGACTACAAACCAAAAAGAAAAAGCCATAAACAGTATGAGCAGATTTCTGGGGAGTTCAAGAAGATCAAACCCCCAACCTTCAATGGTGAAACTCAGCAATGAGAGACAACTGAAGCATGGCTGTCCAGCATGAAGAAATACTTCGAAATTTATGATTATTCATAATCATTGAAAGCAAAGATGGCCATATACAACCTGATCGGGAAGGCAGACATTTGGTGTCAGGACATCAAAAGAGTGAAGGGCATCAAGGACAAGGATGTGAATTGGAGCACTTTTAAACGGTACCTCAAAAAGAAGTTCCTATCTGAACAATATTACGAAGAAAAGTCCAGGGAATTTTATGATTTAAGACTGGGAACCATGAACATGAAAGAGATAAACAACAAATTTATGAATTTGTTAAGGTATGTGCCATACCTTGTGGACGAGAAACCAAAGATTCAGAGGTATCTGGGTTGTCAACCTTTCAACATCAAGGACAGAATAGAGTATGACAATCCAAAGACCTTAGAAGAAGCCATGGCGAAAGCAACTTTCTGCTATGATCAGAATCGGAAAACAGAAGGGATATCTAACTGGAAAAATCATAAACCCAACAACTTTGAGCTGAAGAAGAAGAATTTCAAGTTCAGTGGAAATTCTGGTTTTCAAAAAAAAAAACTTTCCAAATCGAAATTTCCAAGGAAACAGTCCGAGAAATAATCAACCACATAATTTTACAACACCTAGAAATACACCCAATGTTACCATAACTAATGACCAGAGGACACCTATAAAATCTTTTGAGTGTCAAGGTCCTCATTATGCTTCAAACTGTCCCAATAAGAAGCGGACAGCCAATAATATTCACTCCATACAAGCTGAACCTACTGTGGGAGACTTGGCAAGAGAGATGCCCAGAATTAATGCAGCTCTAGACAACAGGCAAGTGGAGCATCAAGTCTCTATGGTAGAGATTGAAGGTATGCTACAAAACCACCCAGTTTCTATTTTGATTGATCCAGGCGCTAGCCTGAGTTATATATCTCCGGATATTGTAGAAAATTTTAATATGAAAACAATTTTTTTTAATAAATCCTGGTTAGTTAGACTAGCAACAGGAACAAAAAGAAAAGTGTCTAATTTTGTTGAAAGTTGTGTTTTATCTATGAATCAGTTAAAGACACAAACCAAGCTAAATGTTTCACCTTTAGGATCCTATGACATCTTAATTGGAATGGATTGGTTAGAAGCACATCATGTTATTTTGAACTGTTATGAGAAAATTTTTACCTGTCTAAATGATGGAGAAATAGTAGAAGTGAAGGGAATTCCTAGAAAGACATCACTTAGACAGATTTCAACTATGCAAGTAAAAAGAGCAGTTAGAAAAGGATGTAAGATGTTCACAGTGAATGTAGTACATGAGGAGTCAATTACAAAAGAGGACAAACTAAAACTAGAAGATATACCCGTCCTAAAAGAATTTCTGGATGTTTTTCCAGAAGACATTCCCGGATTACCCTCGAAGAGGGATCTAGATTTTACCATTAAGATGATACCGGGTGTGGTACCAAACTCCAAAGCTCCATATAGGATGAATATATTGGAATTAAATGATTTAAAATCATAGTTGAAGTAATTGATTGATAAAAACTATATAAGGCCCAGCGTGTCTCCTTTGGGAGCACCTGTTATTTTTGTTAAGAAGAAGGATGGCACTTTAAGGCTTTGCATAGATTATCGCCAACTTAACAAGATGACAATCAAGAATCGATATCCGTTGCCCCGCATCGACGATCTATTTGATCAGCTACGTGCTGCAATGATATTTTCGAAGATTGATTTAAGGTCAGGATATCATCAAGTTCGTGTGAAGGATGAGGATATTTTTAAAACAACCTTTAGAACTCGTTATGGACATTATGAGTTCGTGGTCATGCCATTTGGGTTGACTAATGCCCCGACAGTATTTATGTGCTTAATGAATAATATTCTGCACAAGTATTTGGATAAGTTCGTTATTGTATTTATAGATGGCATTCTAGTATAATCCAAAAGTAAGGAAGAACATGACGAACATCTGCGTATTATTTTACAAGTTCTAAGAGATCATCAGTTATATGCTAAGTTTAGTAAGTGTGACTTTCACAAGGATAAGATTCAGTATTTAGGTCACATAATCTCTAAGGAAGGAATTTTGGTTGATCCTGATAAGATAAAAGACATTAATGAATGGCCGGTTCCTAAGGATGTGTTGGATGTACGATCGTTTATGGGGATTGCAGGATATTATAGAAAATTCATAGAAGGTTTTTTGAAGATTGCAAACCCCATAACCTCCTTACAATAGAAGGGGAAGAAGTTTGTATGGGATCAAAAGTGTGCAGACAGTTTTAAGAAGTTGAATTAATTACTAACTATAGCACCTATTATGAGAATTGCAGATCATAATATATATTTTATAGTATGCACCGACGCATGTAATGACGGACTAGGTGGAGTCCTAACACAAGAGGGATATGTTGTTGCATATGAGTCTCGAAAGCTAAAAATACATGAGAAAAATTACTCTACATATGATCTGGAATTATTAGCAGTAATACACGCCTTAAAAATGTGGCGTCACCATCTTATTGGCAGAAAATTTACTTTGATGACAGATAACATGGGGCTGAAGTATTTACTAGATCAAACGAACTTGAATGCTAGACAAGCTAGATGGCTAACCTTTCTAAGTGAATATGATTTTGAAATTCATCATATAAAGGGTAAAGAGAACAAGGTTGTTGATGCTTTAAATCGTAATGCAAAGTTAAATTTTATTTCATCCATCAGTACATACACAACAGATTTAGAAAATCAGATTTTTGAAGGGATTAAAACTGATGAAGAATACAGAAATTTACATGAAATGACAGTAGAAAGTAATTCTGAAAATTCTGTGGCAGATATCAGGTTAAAAGAAAATGGATTGCTGTTGTACAAGAACAGATTATATGTACCCAACATATCAAAGATAAAAATTATGATTTTAGATGAGATGCACAAAATTGATTATGCTGGTCGTCCAGGTTATCAGAAAACCATAACTATGTTACGAAAATATTATTATTGGCCTAGGATGAAGGATGAAGTAGCAGAATATATAGCTAAATGCATTGAATGTCAAAGAGTAAAGGTTGAACATCAACATCCGGCTGGACTGTTACAGCCATTACCTATACCTAGTTGGAAATGGGAGATCATTAGCATAGATTTTATTACCGGACTACCCAAGAATCAGAGACAAAATGATTCCATCATGGTGGTAGTGGATAAACTTAGTAAGGCATCACATTTTATACCAGTAAAAACTACTTATAAGGCTCCAGATATTGCAGAAATTTTCATGAAACAGTTTTTTCGATTACATGAAATACCAAAAGTTATAGTTTCAGACCGTGATTCTAAGTTTACTGGGAACTTCTGGAGATCTTTGTTTAAAGGGTTGACTACAACCTTAAACTTCAGCACAACATTTCATCCACAAACGGATGGACAAATGGAAAGAGTAAATCAGATATTGGAAGACATGCTAAGGATGTATGTTAAGGGCTAGCCTGGTAAGTGGGAGGACTACTTGCATTTAGCAGAATTTGCATATAACAACCATTACCATGCATCAGCCAGGCTTAGCCCTTTTGAAATTCTTTATGGTAGGAAATGTAATACACTAGTTTCTTGGAATGACCCAGTTAATAGAGTTATTTTAGGACCTGAATTGTTGAAGGAAAAATAGAACTAGATGTGCAACAGGTACAAAGAAATCTTAAAGCTGCCCAAGATAGGCAAAATAGTCGAGCAAATCTTAAAATGACTCATAAAGAGTTCCAGGTTGGTGAGCATGTTTTCATTAAGGTAAGACCGAAGAAGAGCTCATTAATATTGGGAAGCTGTGCCAAGCTGGCACCCATGTATGGTGGTCCTTTTGAAATTTTGTCAAGGTTTGGACCTGCGGCATATCAACTAGCTTTGCCACGAAATCTAAAAATACATCATGTTTTTCATATTTCATTTTTAAAGAAATATGTATATGATGCTACTCATGTTATAAATTGGAATGATGTACAGGTGGAACAAGACGATGATTTTCAGGTGGAATCGGACTGTATCCTCGAAAGGAGGGAAACTCTACTCCAGAATCGCACCATTGGGTAGGTAAAGGTGCAATGGAAGCACCTTAGCCCAGAAGAGGCAACCTGGGAGTTGGAGAGTAGTATGTGGGTAGCATACCCAGCTCTGTTTCCAGAACACTCAAAAAATGAATGAACAACATCGAGGACGATGTTGAGACTTAAGGCGGGGTGTATGTCACCTACCCAAATTTTGAGACTATTTATTTTATTTGCAAAAACATTATGTTAAATTATAATTACAAAATTTTGTAGTTATGACCAAATCTGGTCAATGATGATTGTAATGACATATTATTATTATTTAATAAATTAAAACAGGAGACAAACACCCAAGGGAACTGTTAAATGAGTGTTCACTGACCCACTAGGAGGAATGGAAGCTGTTAGAAGGCATGGGACAAGTGTCAACATTTGCACTCCACCACTAGTTGTTGGCTATTGGAAAACTACCCCAAAAATTGTGGAATTATCTCCCAGGTGGGTGGAAGAGAGCTGTTATCTCATTAATGACTAGGTTAACCACTAAAAAGGCCTAGGAACCCTAAAGAAGGCAATTCGAATTGAGCAGGGAGCTCTATCATTATTTTTCTGCAGAAATAATTCCTCAAGTGTATCAGGTGATCACTGAGAGATTCGAATAGGGAGGCTAAGTGAATGTGAATTGTGAGTCTGTTAAATTTATTCCAAGAAGAAAACCAGAGGTGCTGGTGCAGGTCTCTTTGATTGCTAAGTCTATATGACTGAATGATCTACATTGTTGCTGCAAGTTGATGATCTAAAGTTTCTACAGATTCTTCTTCCTAGTGGTTCAGTGAACAGGCACGGGGGTCCTAAGGCAAGTAATTTGGATGCCTTCAGGAATAGGTTGGGTGGAATAGGCTCCTTGGGTTGTTTGTTTCTCCTACATTCATCAGGTTCTATTGTTCTGTCTTGTTTAAATTCAGTTGAATGAATGAATTTGTTTCATTAAACCTCTAACCCTTTTTCCTGGTTTGAAAATGAAGACCTATTGACTAAATTGTTTAAGCTGAATTGTATATTCTGTTAAGTTAGGATAGATAATAGCATTTCATAATAGAGGAATTTTAATAATTTTTCTTTTACCTATTGTTAGAAAATAAATATTTCATTTCTATATAAGAATCTGGGGTTTACCCTTTAGGACACCTACTTCATTTCAAAATACACATATTGCGTTTTATTACCAATTCATTCAAAAGCCATAAAGGACTATAAGCAAAAACACTTATCACAGTCTCTTAACAATTTTCATTTCCTCTCTTTACAGTACTTAGACTTTTTGAAAAATAGTTGTAATATCAACTTAGAATTTCTATGATATTTCAATGCTATAGTTTTCTATATTTACATAGCATTTTTATTTAAATGAGTTTAATTGTTTCATGTATTTCAGAATTTTGTAGTAAGAATATCTTTCTTGTTCAGTATTAGAATGTATTGTCATCTTTTGAAAGCCTAGATACTGATTATTTTCTATAGTAAACAATTATCGTTCTGCTAAGACTATTTCCCAACTTTGCAAAGTTTGCAGACACTTGCAGTATTCATTTTAAAAACCCTAAGACTATCATACAGCCAATTTAAGGCCAAGCACTTAAAAACGTAAAGATCAAATCCTTACATCATATTTCCAAAACCAAAAACATTACTATTGTTCAACTATCACATATACAATAGCTATCTATACAAGACAAGTTCAGACAAGAGTATTATCATTATTTTATCAACTGTAATATTCATTTAAGTGTTGGGTCATTACCAATAATGGAGTCTCATCACCATTCCAAAAATTTAATTTAAACAATACAAACACAGGGTTGCTCGATTGTGAAATAAATTAGCCCATGGCTCTCTGCCATAATCAAAACAGTATTACCTAGTCAAACTATCAAATTATATAAATATAGAAACCGCTCAAAAACCATATTAAGTTATGTTTTAATACAAACTCAGCCTCATATTACCATTCAAACAATGGAATAAACAGTGTAACACAGGACCCTTCAATTTTCGCAGAAACAAGTTAGCTCTTGGCTCTCGACTTTCATTAAACACACTGCTTCTTCCTTTAAACATGACCTAGGATTTATCCCTTAAGTAATTACATCATAAACAAGTTTACACTTCAACAAAAGTTACAGCAAAACGATGCATTGGCAGGGAAGCAAAATGAGCTGAGGATTCCATCCTCTATGCACACGATGTGAGGCTCTCGAATATCATCTCAACAGCTAAAAAAAAATCCTATGCCATGAACTTTTCTCAGACCTCATCAAAACATCAAAGTTTCGGCCAACATGCTAGGATAACCTATAGGGAAAAGAACCACCGAGGCTTACCGAATGGTATAGAAGTCGTTTTTCCCTTAAGATTCAGACAAGGCATACCTACGGGCGGAAGAAGTTACCTGCCAAAACAATGAAGGAGGTGGTTAAAACTTTCACATCATATTATTGATGGATTAATAGCAAAAAAACATAAGCAGTTGAAACTGAGACATTACCTCGATAAGGATTTGAATTGGATCAAAGTTCTAAACTGATATGTCCTTCCGGCGCCATTCAAAACAGCCAAATAGTATAGTGATTCCTCACTTTTAAACTCTCAGCTCTCAAACCTTTTTAAAAACCTGAACAACATCAAGTTACAGTCACAGGTCACACCATTGAATCTGAGGAAGGAGTCCTCAGTCGAGCAACCACCAAACCCTAAGTTTTTGCAGATGGTCAGCCTCTCCACCAAGCCCAATAACACCAAATGAATGCCCAAGAACATATTCAACGAAGTCGTAGTGGTAAGATTAGGGTTAAAGTCCCAAAACCAAGACACAACAAGATCGACGGGAGAGATCTAGCCAGCAGAGCACCACATTTTATGAAGCACCACTGCATTTAAAATCCATTAACGACCTTACCATCATAAAATCCAGCTCGGAGGCGATTCACCAGGTTAACCATGTACAGCTCGGATTGCTAACAGTATTTTCCACCAAGTCTCCACGTGAAGAAGGTTACGTTGACAGCCAATAGTACATTCCATCATGGGAGTTAGCTGAGGTCATTAATGCTCGGATTGGACACGTTAATTCTGCCAATGCACAACTGCTACGAATTAATACCTGTCACTATCCATTATCAATACATTGATGTGGTTTGCAAAGTGTAACATCATATATTATCAATGTTTATAGTCGCTAATACATAGGGTTGTAGTTAGGGTTATAGTAATATGATATTTCATTTCCCAAGCATTGATCATAAAACGCATATCTATATATATGTTGCATATTTCCTAAATGGCATAGGTCTAAATTCATGAAGGGCTTTCGATATTTTTCATTTAGGTTAGAACTCCAGAAAGTTGCCCACCATTGGTTATATTGTCAACTATAATAGTAAACATAACATGTTTTAGTTCTATAAGTTTACCATTTCATCCTAGTAGCATCATGTTTATAATACTCCTTTGCTACAATAGTATGGTATGTCGTATCACCATAATTTGAAATATATATAGTTATGTTTAAAAGTTTTAGATTAATTAAATATCATTGGCTCACATTTCTATAGTGTAGAGCAACTTATAAGTTGAAATATTCACATAATAAATATACATGATAATGTTAAATTTTCAGAATTTACTTCAATCTGATCTAGTATCTTAACTAAGAGAACAACATGTACAGCAAATCTACAGCATATCAATCATGGACACAATAATGCAAGCACACAAGAGACACAGAGTTTACTTGGGGAAAACCATAAAGGTGAAAAACCCCAATAACCTCCTCAGAGATAGATAGAGCAATGATACAACCAGAATACAAGAGATAGTCTTCTCCTAGCAGCAGAGCCTCCTCCTCACAAGTGCGCCACTTTCTGAATGAGAGAAGTGTGTGAATTAATAATCAAATAGAGATCTCCCGATCTCTATTTATACTTGACCTGTCCTGCCCAATAAACTAATGGGGCCTACATGTCTAGCTTAACCCATGGTTAACTTAATCTGGGCCGATCCCACACTTGGTGGTCTAATAACCCTTTGACCCACATGGCCAACCCCCAATAGGGTGGTCTAATAACCCTTCGACCCACATGACTTATACAGGGCCGACCCCAACAAGGTGGTCTAATAACCCATCAAGTATAAGTTACAACACTTACAATATAAATGATGACACTTCTGTATAGAGGAATAATATCATCTCTATAGGAATACAATCATCAAGTATAAGTTACGACACTTACAATATAAATGACGACACTTCCGTATAGAGGAATAATAACATCTCTATGAGAATATAAACACTTCCGTATAGAGGAATAATACCATCTCTATAGGAGTACAAAATACATATATGAAATACATGGGTGAAATACATTCTGAAGTTACATATACATTAACACTCCCTTTTAACTAGGAAGGTATTTCTCGACACAGATCTGCTAGCACAAGTCTTCTTCTCTGGATCATCATCAACGAATCATCATCCTTGAATCATCATCATCGTCACTGCTTCTTCTATCTCAATTGATCTTTGAATCTACTCATCATAGGAAGTTCTACAGAGCCAATCCTTTTTCATATTGGATGTAGGCCCACCACCTGCAGGTCTTCGTCATAATTGGCCATACTGTGGAATCCTCGAGACTCATTACATGCATCACAAAACCTTAAAAGAGTCTCTTGACTAGCAAGAACCCTAAAGAGCATCTGAGGCCTTTTTCATCCTGTCCAGATCGCCAGGACTTATTACATGTGACTATCACAAAACCTTAAAAGAGTGTCCCATGAATGTTTATGTGCATAGCACGACCGACAATAAATCTAAAGAGCATCCCAGGAACATTTATGTGCCTAAGCATGACCGACAAGATCTCTAGGACTGATTACATGTGACCTCTGCTACAAACCCTCGAAAGAGCATCCCAGGACTCATTACGGGCACACAGCCCAACCTATCGGATCTCCAATGTCTTACATGTAGCAGCCCACCACAAACCCTTGAAAGAGCATCCCAGGACTTATTACGAGCACACAGCCCAACCTATCGGATCTCCCAGGTCTTACATGTGGTTCACTATCACAAACCCTCGAAAGAGCATCCTAGGCTATTACAGGTACACAAATCCAACCTATAGGATCTCCCAGGTCTTACATGTGATACACAGTGCCAGTCATTTTTCATATTGGATGTGACTTAGCACAAATCTAGGATTTCATTTGCACAACCTGTCCACGGCCACAGAGTATCAACCTGATACTCAACATACATCATCCCGATGTACACATGATCATCCTAATCATCATCAGTGTATCGTCCTGATACATATCATCTGGAGCAACATCCTAAAGCTCGTCATCATGATCATCCCGATCATACAATGCATCCATCTGATGCATACCAAGTATCTACCTGATACATATCATCATACATGATCCACCTGATCATACAATGTATCCACCTGATACAAATACAAACACATGATCCACCTGATCATACTTGATATATATCAACATACATGATCTACCTGATCATACACAATATCCACCTGATACATATACATATACATGGTCCAAGCATCCAACATGATGCATATACAAAATACATACAAATGATCCTACTGATCATATCCAGCATCCAACATGATGCGTACATACATATACATATAAATGATCCAACTGATCATATCCAACATCCAACATGATGCATACATACATATACATATAAATAATCCAACTGATCATTCAGAGCAGAAACTCGAACATTATCCTGATGCTCATCATCGAGCGCTTACATCCACAGCCATGTGAAGGATCCTCCTTCCAACATGCTTGGAATGGCTTCAGCAAATGTGCCCATCACTTCTTCCTTGAAGTGTCGTCGATCTGAAGAATACCAAGCCTCTCTCTGAAGTATTCAAACTTCACTCTGGCTAGTGGCTTCGTCAGCACATCTGCAATATGCTCGTCCATCGAAAAATACAGGAGCTTCACCACTCCTCTCTGCTTCGACTGTACTCAGTGCTACGCAGGACTGCTTCCTGCTAAACCAAGAGATCACACCTGATCCCATACTGAAGTAGCACCCAGATGTGCTCTTCCTATCTGCAGCACTGCCTGTCCAATCTGAATCAACATAACTCTGCAGGTTAAACTTTTGATTTGCATCATACTTGACCCCATAGTCAACCGTACCCTTCAGGTACCTCAGAATATGCTTTACAGCAACCAGGTGAACATCTCTCGGATCTGTCAGGAACTAGCTCAATGTGTTCATCGCAAAGAAAATATATGGTTTCGTGTTCATCAGGTACATAGAGGACCCAATCATCTGACGATACATATTGTTCAAAAATAATTCTGTTTTGACATAAATATGTACCTTATTGTTTCTGGTGTAACTCCGTACTTTTCAATCCATAGTGTCTGAATTTTTTTTTTTGTGGTAGCCTAACCTATCATATTTCCATCCTGATAGGTCTGAACTCAATTAGATTCTCTGAGCGCGATTTATTCCAAGTGTGGCAACATGACCTGTTTATGGGATAAAACAGGAGAGCGAACTTGTATGACGTGCCACGTGTCACTAGTTCAACTTCGGCCTCTAAATTTTTTTTTGAGATATTACAGCCTATGTACTACCTGTCACATTTTACGAAATTTCATTTGGAGCTTCCTACCCCAAGTTATGTCCTTTTTTCCAAGGTCACCTGTTTATGACTGAGGTCTGGAAGAGGTAGAAACCCTATATTGTACATATCATAAATCACAACGTACAACGAATTAGAGGTTGTCTTTTGGACACAACGTACATGGGGATCTTATATTCGATCTGTAAAAGTTTCAGATCTGTAAACTTCTCCAAAATCGATTTATAGCGAAAGTGCTACGATGACTGGTTTTTTTCTATATCAAGCCCTAGCATAGTAAGTGCAACAAGTGTCATACATGCCATATCATGCCTTCTTTCAGGCTAGCTCTGATACCATGTTAAATTTTTAGAATTTACTTCAATCTGATCTAGGATCTTAACTAAGAGAACAACATGTACAGCAAATCTACAGCATATCAATCATGGACACAATAATGCAAGCACACAAGAGACACAGAGTTTACTTGGGAAAAACGATAAAGGTGAAAAACCCCAATAACTTCCTCAGAGATAGATAGAGCAATGATAAAACCAGAATGCAAGAGATAGTCTTCTACTAGCAGCAGAGCCTCCTCCTCACAAGTGCGCCACTTTTCAAATGAGAGAAGTGTGTGAATGAATGATCAAATAGAGATCTCCCGATCTCTATTTATACTTGTCCTGTCCTGCCCAATAAACTAATGGGGCCTACATGTCTAGCTTAAGCCATGGTTAAATTAATCCGGGCTGACCCCACACTTGGAGGTCTAATAACCCTTTGACCCACATGGCCGACCCCCAATAGGGTGGTCTAATAACCCTTCGACCCACATGACTTATACAGGGCCGACCCCAACAAGGTGGTCTAATAACCCATCAAGTATAAGTTATGACACTTACAATATAAATGACGACACTTCCGTATAGAGGAATAATAACATCTCTATAGGAATACAAACACTTCCATATAGAGGAATAATACCATCTCTATAGGAGTACAAAATACATATATGAAATACATGGGTGAAATACATTCCAAAGTTACATATACATCAACAGATAATACCACTCTTTGCAAAATGGAGAAATGATGACAGGATTCTAATAACACTTGTAATTTGTAATCTAGCAAGTAATTGAGAATTCATAAGTATAAGTATCTCTTCTTTGACGATTCACTAAAGAGTATAGTATAGAGATTTTTAGTTACGACTTCTGCGACTTGTAAGTATAGTCAAGGTAACACTTACAGAAATAGGATAGAGATCCATACCATTAACAATTCTCATGCATGGAAGTACTTAGAGTTACTACAAGCATTGACGGCTAACTGAAAACATAATTAGAATTGCTTGTAACATTTGAAATTGTCGTAATACTCTTACCTGCGTATCTGCGCAAAGAAACAGGTTCAAATGATTTAGCTAACATAGCTAAGTAAACCTCAGGGTACCCCGTAGGACCCCTTCGTCATCATCCAAAAACAAACTGTCAGTATTATGTTTAGATGATTGTATCGTAAGAAAATTTAAATACAGCATATAGATTTATAATTAACACAAGCAAAACTAATGTCGTATTTTGTGTTAAAAAGTATGAAGTGACGTCATCACATTTTGTTATTAGTTAAAAGGATTAGCATTTAATTTATGTCTGCATTAGTAACTAAAGCATTTAATGTTATTTTAAATTTTTTGTGAATTTTCGGGATGTTACACGTGGTATCAGAGCTCATGTTCGAACTCTCGGCCTGAAAAGGTCCAAAGAACACGCAACATAAAAATTTTATGACAGCAAAAACCTTTACTAATTCAAATTAAACTATTTTGTTATACAGAAAATTGTTTTCTAAGTTACAGGTATGGAAGGATCAGATGAACATATGGAGGACAAATTTCGACCAAACAGTCATACCAACAATAGCACTGGACAACATTATCAAGAAGAAGTTTTCATGTCCCAAATTTGGCATTGGGTCACAATGGCCTAATCACATTGGCCCTATTCATTAGAGTTTGTCAAATTGATGCTAAAGGTCAAATAATTGCCAAGGAGGAAAATTACTAGATTCCTAGGTTTGGGGTGGAAGCTTTGGGATTTGGAATAATGGGGATAATAAATGATGTTTGAACATTAGAATGGCATAAATATTTAATAAATAATCTAAATAAATATATACAAGTTAAATTCAAAGTGGCATTGATCATGAAGACACATGGAGAAAGTGGGACCCACATATGGCTAGATTTCCCCACTACACTTGGCATCATTCTCTCACCAATTTGAAGTCAAGGTGAATGGTAACATACTTGGGGGATTCCAAAAGGTATTATTCATGGCATGACTCATCCAATGTCGAAATATAGAGGAAGAGTAACTCCCATGGAAGAGGAAGAGGCAATTTGGAGCTAGTGAGACACTTGGGCTAGATTCCCTAGCTCTGTGACAACAATGATGAAGATGCTATGACACCTATGACACAAATCAGACTTGAAGGCTAACATATGACATATATGACATTTTAGGGATAAAAATAGACTCCAAGAGGGAGCTCAAGGGTGTTAGAGCAGCTAATATTCTTCCACATGTGATTTGGTGGAAGTGGGAAACTAGGAATTGTTGTACAAGTGACGTTCTTTGGAATCTCTTCTCAACTTGAGTTGGCATGAGTCTCTTGGAAGGAATTCGACCCATGGAGGACATTAGAAATTTATAAATGTCAATAAAAAAGAATGAAACTAGCTTTTGATCATTTATAGAATTTTCAATTGCATTTGTGAAGAGGGAGAGCTAGTGGATGACTAGTTTCTTGCCTTAGCCAATTTCGAGGGTGAAAACTTCCCATCCAAGTTGGTAATTGGAAAGGACATTCAGACCTTTCATTTGGAGATTTAATGGAGTTTTTATTTGCAGGTGTAAGTTACAGGGCAGCTCATGGTTTCTTCTATTGCAGCTCACTCCTTCAACCATTTCCAGTTTTGATGGCATATTCTTGATCCTTGAGGGAGGGCATTTTTGGTGAGCTATTGTACTCTTTGGGGGAGCTTATAATGCCCCATTTATTTTTTAATATTAATTAAATACTTTTTTATTCATCTCTAGAAAGTATCATGTCTAAATTCCAAGTAGAAATGTATAAATCTCATTTTTAATGGAAGAACAATGCCATTTCCCCACTACCTTGTTGTGAACCAATGTATTGATGATGATTTCGAATGAATGGATGATTCTCTGATGCATTTGTGATTAATGGACTGCCATGGATGTATTTTACAAGTTTCATGTACTTTACTTGATCATTTGAAGTATTTTTACTCAGTTTAATTGCATTGGGAGAAGAAATAGTGCCATTTCCCCAAGGGTCGAATTGGTGATTTTTGCAGTTGAATGGGAGAGGGTTGGAACAGATGTAATAATCAATTAATGGGGCACATGAGACCTTAATAAAATTATTAATACATTCCCTACCTCTGTTCATAAATTTGAGTGGGTTTCGAGGCAATTGGGAAGCCATTTTCAGTACTTACCCCAGGGGGATTTGAACCCCAAATTACTAGTGAAATTGCATACTTGGTCCAGAATCTTAAGAGAGTTTGCAGAGGTCTTTTGGTGGCCATGTGTCATCCCTGAACATCATATTCAAGTCCTAATATCATTCATACACCTTCCTTGATCAAGTCCTAATATCATTCATACACCTTCCTTGAATATTTGAAGGCATTTGGAGTCAATTTGAAACCTAGAGACCAATATTAGTCAAAGGGAAATCACTAGTAAAGTTACCTACATTGACCAGAATTGAAAGAGTATTTGTAGAAGTATTTTAAAGGTACAAAGGAATCCCTGAAACACATATTTATGTTCTAATATCATTCATATACCTTCTCAGAATATTTGGGATCATTTGGGACCTAGAGATCAAAACTAGTCAAAGGTCGAACCAAGGAAAAAAAGTGGAAAATTGTCATTTTAATAAAATTCCTAACAAGGGACATTACAGTGGTATCAGAGCATGGTCTTGGAACCTAATGTGGTAGAACATTAATGAAGACCAGGAGTCAAATAAATAAGCCACCACCCTTAGAAACTGAAACTGGATGTACTTTGGTGAAAGGGAAGAAGTGCATTCATTGGTCACCATGAGAAAGGATGAAATAATTTATGCCACAAAAGAGGAACCTAATGTAATTGTGGAACATGAGGTACATGTTGATATGCAGTTTCTTGAAGATGCTACACTAAAACAAGAAGAATGACAAGCACTTGTCCTTGTTCAAAGGGATTATGAGTTTCCTCATGGAGAGAATTGCAAATCCTTGGAGGAGGCACATGATCTCACAATAGTTGGACCAGCCAATTATGGAGAGGATGAATTAAATATTTCAATGGGTAAGAGTTGTAAGGATTTAAGGTTGGTTCATAATTCCTCACCCCCTACTTCTTTTTCAACCACATCAATTGGGGATGAAAATTGGGTGAAAGGTTTTTTTCTAGTGGTGCCACATGAGGGGTATGAAACTCCTACCTCTCCTTTTGATGATGACATGAATAGAGCACCTCATTATTTAGAATTGCAGCAGCAGATTGCTTTACCTTATGATGATACATATCCTCATGGATGTATGGATGAGACTTCTTTGAGTCCTTTGAAGTCTCCTAATTTTTCCTGCTCATTATTTGGTTCAGATTTTAGTGGAGATTCTTCATTCACTTCTTGGATGAAAGAATGCATGGTTGAATATTTTGATGCATATCACATTATTTTGGAGCAGCACTATTGGACATGGGATCCTCGCCTATGTCATTGGAGCAGATTTGATTGGTCACTTGAAGATTGTATGAACCTAGCAAATGGTGGTCTACTTACTTGGAGGTATAAACACTTTCATGATTCTTTGATGAAGCATCTTCTTGATGTACATTTTCATTATGTTGTTATGTACTTTGATGATATATATTTTGTACTCATGATGTTTGGAAGAATGCATACAAGAAAATGAGATCTAGGAATCCTCTTATCTAATGGTATGGGTTGGAGAGCACTCTTCATTGTTGGGGTGCAATACAAGCAATGGGACCCTGGAATAATTTTTATCTCATTGGTTTCAAATTTTTTGGGGAAACAAGCAGTATGGGAGATGGATTTCCCACTTAATAAAGTGATTTTTATCAAAGTAGTGCAGTAGAAAGCATGGTGGTTCCTCTCTAAAATCTTCATGGAAACTTAAAGACTCAAGGTTGGGCAATTCAATGGAAACTTCAAAGAATTATACAGAAAGCAGGTTCTTCAACACCCATGTTTAAAATTGCTTGAGGACAAGCAATATTGGGAAGGGAGGATTTGTCATGTCCCAAATTTGGCATTGGGTCACAATGGCCTAATCACATTGGCCCTATTCATTAGAGTTTGTCAAATTGATGCTAAAGGTCAAATAATTGCCAAGGAGGAAAATTACTAGTTTCCTAGGTTTGGGGTGGATGCTTTTGGATTTGGAATAATGGGGATAATAAATGATGTTTGAACATTAGAATGGCATAAATATTTAATAAAGGAGCTAAATAAATATATACAAGTGGAATTCAAAGTGGCATTTGATCATGAAGACACATGGAGAAAGTGGGACCCACATATGGCTGGATTTCCCCACTACACTTGGCATCATTCTCTCACCAATTTGAATTCAAGGTGAATGGTAACATACTTGGGGGATTCCAAAAGGTATTATTCATGGCATGACTCATCCAAGGTCGAAATATAGAGGAAGAGTAACTCCCATGGAAGAGGAAGAGGCAATTTGGAGCTAGTGAGACACTTGGGCTAGATTCCCTAGCTCTATGACAACAATGATGAAGATGCTATGACACCTATGACACAAATCAGGGCTAAAAATAGACTCCAAGAGGGTGCTCAAGGGTGTTAGAGAAGCTAAGATGCTTCCACATGTGATTTGGTGGAAGTGAGAAACTAGGAATTCTTGTACAAGTGGAGTTCTTTGGAATCTCTTCCCAACTTGAGTTGGCATGAGTCTCTTGGAAGGAAATCGACCCATGGAGGACATTAGAACTTTATAAATGTCAATAACAAAGAATGAAACTAGATTTTGATCATTTGTAGAATTTGCAATTGCATTTGTGAAGAGGGAGAGCTAGTGGATGACTAGTTTCTTGCCTTAGCCAATTTTGAGGGTGAAAGATTCCCATCCAAGTTGGTAATTGGAAAGGCCATTCAGACCTTTCATTTGGAGATTTAATAGAGTTTTTATTTGCAGGTGTAATCTATAGGGAAGCTCATGGTTTCTTCTATTGCAGCTCACTCCTTCAACCATTTCCAGTTTTGATGTCATATTATTGATCCTTGAGGGAGGGCATTTTTGGTGAGCTATTGTACTCTTTGGGGGAGCTTCTAATGCCCCATTTATTTTTTAATATGAATGAAATACTATTTTCTTCATCTCCAGAAATTTTCAGGTCGAAATTCCAAGTAGAAATGTATAAATCTCATTTTTAATGGAAGAACAATGCCATTTCCCCACTACCTTGTTATGAACCAATGTATTGATGATGATTTAGAATGAATGGATGATTCTCTGATGCATTTGTTATTAATGGAATTCCATGGATGTATTTTACAAGTTTCATGTACTGTACTTGAGCATTTGAAGTATTTTTACTCAGTTTAATTGCATTGGGAGAAGAAATAGTGCCATTTCCCCAAGGGTCGAATTGGTGATTTTTGCAGTTGAATGGGAGAGGGTTGCAATATATGTAATAATAAATTAATGGTGCACATTAGACATTAATAAAATCCTTAATACATTCCCTACCTCTGTTCATAAATTTGCGTGGGTTTGGAGGCAATTGGGAAGCCATTTTCAGTACTTACCCCAGGGGGATTTGAACCCCAAATTACTAGTAAAATTGCATACTTGGTCCAGAATCTTAAGAGAGTTTGAAGAGGTCTTTTGGTGGCCATATTTCATCCCTGAACATCATATTCAAGCCCTAATATCATTCATACACCTTCCTTGAAGATTTGAAGGCATTTGGAGTCAATTTGAGACCTAGAGACCAATACTAGTCAAAGGGAAATCACTAGTAAAGTTACCTACATTGACCATAATTGAAAGAATATTTGAAGAAGTATTTTAAAGGTACAAAGGCATCCCTGAAACACATATTTATCTTCTAATATCATTCATATACCTTCTCAGATGATTTGGGATCATTTGGGGCAAATTTGGGACCTAGAGATCAAAACTAGTCAAAGGTCGAACCAAGGAAAAAAAGTGGAAAATTGTCATCTTAATAAAGATACTAACAAGGGACATTACAAAAGTCCATGGTGAATTGAATGTCAATTCATCAAAATTGTTACGTACATTTTAGGAGTTGAAAGCAAAAATAAGATCTGTTAAACAGGATAATGAAAGAATTCTGAAGGCACAAGAGGAACTGAACCAAGTACTGTTCGATCAGTGTCCAACTGATGAACATGATAGAAGGGTTGAAAATATCTCCAAGATTGAAGACTTACCTAATGGGAATAAGGGTAAGAAAGTGAAAACTGATGATGTGAATAGCAGTTCAACATCATCAAGAGCTGCTATTGAGACACGTAAAAAGAAACGTAATTATTCAAGTGATAGCAGCGAAGGGGATTACAAACCAAAAAGAAAAATCCATAAACAGTATGAGCATATTTTTGAGGAGTTCAAGAAGATCAAACCCCCAACCTTCAATGGTGAAACTGAGAAATGAGAGACAGCTAAAGCATGGCTGTCCAGCATGAAGAAATACTTCCATATTTATGATTATTTAGAATCATTGAAAGCAAAGATGACCATATACAACCTGATCGGGAAGGTAGACATTGGGTGGCAGGACATCAAAAGAGTGAAGGGAATCAAGGACAAGGATGTGAATTGGAGCACTTTTAAACGGTACTTCAAGAAGAAGTTCCTATCTGAACAATATTACAAAGAAAAGTCCAGGGAATTTTATGATTTAAGACTGGGAACCATGAACATGAAAGAGATAAACAAGGTATGTGCCATACCTTGTGGAGGAGAAACCAAAGATTCATAGGTATATGAGTTGTCTACCTTTCAACATCAAGGACAGAATAGAGTATGACAATCCAAAGACCTTAGAAGAATCCATGAGGAAAGCAACTTTCTGCTATGATCAGAACCGGAAAAGAGAAGGGATATCTAACTGGAAACATCATAAACCCAGCAACTTTGAGCTGAAGAAGAAGAATTTCAGGTTCAGTGGAAATTCTGGTTTTCAAAACAAAAACTTTCCAAATCGAAATTTCCAAGGAAACAGTCCCAGAAATAATCAACAACATAATTTACAGCTCCTAGAAATACACCCAACATTACCAGAACTAATGACCAGAGGACACCTATAAAATATTTTGAGTGTCAAGGTCCTCATTATGCTTCAAACTGTCCCAATAAGAAGCGGACAAACAATAATATTCACTCCATACAAGATGAACCTACTGTGGGAGACTTGGCAAGAGAGATGCCATAAATTAATGCAGCTCTAGACAACAGGCAAGCGGAGCATCAAGTCTCTATGGTAGAGATTGAAGGTATGCTACAAAACCACCTAGTTTCTATTTTGATTGATCCAGGCACTATCTTGAGTTATATATCTCCAGATATTGTAGAAAATTTTAATATGAAAACATAAAAATTTAATAAATCCTGGTTAGTTAGACTAGCAACATGAACAAAAAGAAAAGTGTTTGATTTTGTTGAAAGTTGTGTTTTATCTATGAATACGTTAAAGACAAACCAAGATAAATGTTTTACCTTTAGGATCCTACGACATCTTAATTGGAATGGATTGGTTAGAAGCACATCATGTTATTTTGAATTGTTATGAGAAAAGTTTTACCTATCTAAATGATGAAGGAGAAACAGTAGAAGTGAAGGGTATTCCTAGAAAGACATCACTTAGACAGATTTCAGCTATGCAAGTAAAAAGAGCAGTTAGAAAAGCATGTAAGATGTTCGCAGTGAATGTAGTACATGAGGAGTCAATTACAAAAGAGGACAAACTAAAACTAGAAGATATATCTGTCCTAAAAGAATTTCTAGATGTTTTTCCAGAAGAGATTCCAGGATTACCCCCGAAGAGGGATCTAGATTTTACGATTGAGCTGATACTGGGTGTGGTACCGAACTCCAAAGATCCATATAGGATGAATATATTGGAATTAAATGAGTTAAAATCACAGTTGAAGGAACTGATTGATAAAAACTATATAAGGCCCAGTGTGTCTCCTTTGGGAGCACCTGTTATTTTTGTTAAGAAGAAGGATGGCACTTTAAGTCTTTGCATAGATTATCGCCAACTGAACAAGATGACAATCAAGAATCGATATCCGTTGCCCCGCATCGACGATCTATTTGATCAGCTGCGTGGAGAAACGATATTTTCGAAGATTGATTTCAGGTCAAGATATCATCGAGTTCGTGTGAAGGATGAGGATATTTTTAAAACAACCTTTAGAACTCGCTATGGACATTATGAGTTCGTGGTCATGCCATTTGGGTTGACTAATGCCCCGACAATATTTACGTGCTTAATGAATAATATTTTGCACAAGTATTTGAATAAGTTCGTCATTGTATTTATAGATGACATTCTAGTATATTCTAAAAGTAAAGAAGAACATGACAAACATCTGTGTATTATTTTACAAGTTCCGAGAGATCATCAATTATATGCTAAGTTTAGTAAGTGTGACTTTCACAAGGATAAGATTCAGTATTTTGGTCACGTAATCTCTAAGGAAGGAATTTCGGTTGATCCCGATAAGATAAAATCCATTAATGAATGGCCGGTTCCTAAGGATTTGTCGGATGTACGATCGTTTATGGGGATTACAGGATATTATATAAAATTCATAGAAGGTTTTTCGAAGATTGCAAACCCCATAACCTTCTTACAGAAGAAGGGGAAGAAGTTTGTATGGGATCAAAAGTGTACAGACAATTTTAAGAAGTTGAATGAATTACTGACTATAACACCTATTCTGAGAATTGCAGATCATAATAAATATTTTATAGTATGCATCGACGCATGTAATGATGGACTCGGTGGAGTCCTAACACAAGAGGGACAGGTTGTTGCATATGAGTCTTGAAAGCTGAAAATACATGACAAAAATTACTCTACATATGATCTGGAATTATTAGCAGTAATACACGCCTTAAAAATGTGGCGTCACCATCTAATTGGCAGAAAATTTACTTTGATGACATATAACATGGGGTTGAAGTATTTACTAGATCAAATGAACTTGAATGCTAGACAAGCTAGATGGATAACATTTATAATTGAATATGATTTTGAAATTCATCATATAAAGGGTAAAGAGAACAAGGTTGTTGATGCTTTAAGTCGTAATGCAAAGTTAAATTTTATTTCAGCCATCAGTACACACACAAAAGATTTAGAAAATCAGATTTTCGAAGGGATTAAAACTGATGATGAATACATAAATTTACATGAAAAGACAGCAGAAAGTAATTCTGAAAATTCTGTGGCAGATATCAGGTTAAAAGAAAATGGATTGCTATTGTACAAGAACAGATTATATGTACCCAACGTATCAAAGATAAAACTTCTGATTTTAGATGAGATGCACAAAATTCATTATGATGGTCATCCAGGTTATTAGAAAACCATAACTATGCTACTAAAATATTATTATTGGCCTAGGATGAAGGATGAAGTAGCAGAATATATAGCTAAATGCATTGACTGTCAAAGAGTAAAGGTTGAACATCAACATCCGGTTGGACTGTTACAGCCATTACCTATACCTAGTTGGAAATGGGAGATCATTAGCATAGATTTTATTACCAGACTACCCAAGAATCAGAAACAAAATGATTCCATCTTGGTGGTAGTGGATAAACTCAGCAAGGCAACACATTTTATACCAGTAAAAACTTTTTATAAGGCTCCAGATATTGCAGAAATTTTCATGAAACAGATTTTTCGATTACATGGAATATCAAAAGTGATAGTTTCAGATCGTGATTCTCAGTTTACTGGGAACTTCTGGAGATATTTGTTTAAAGGGTTGAATACAACCTTAAACTTCAGCATAGCATTTCATCCTCAAACGGATGGACAGACGGAAAGAGTAAATGAGATATTGGAAGACATGCTAAGGATGTTTGTTAACGACCAGCCTGGTAAGTGCGAGGACTACTTGCATTTAGCAGAATTTGCATATAACAACCATTACCATGCATCAGCCAGACTTAGCCCTTTTGAAATTCGTTATGGTATGAAATATAATACACCAGTTTCTTGGAATGACCCAGTTAATAGAGTTATTTTAGGACCTGAATTGTTGAAGGAAATAGAACTAACTGTGCAACAGGTACAAAGAAATCTTAAAGCTTCCCAAGATAGGCAAAAGAGTCAAGCAAATCTTAAAAGGACTCATAAAGAGTTCCAGGTTGGTGAGCATGTTTTCATGAAGGTAAGACCGAAGAAGAGCTCATTAAAATTGGGAAGCTGTGCCAAGCTAGCACCCAAGTATGGTGGTCCTTTCGAAATTTTGTCAAGGGTTGGACGTGTGGAATATCAACTAGTTTGCCACCAAATCTAAAAATACATAATGTTTTTCATATTTCAGTTTTAAAGAAATATGTACACGATGCTACTCATGTTATAAATTGGAATGATGTACAGGTGGAACAAGACGACGATTTTCAGGTGGAACCGGACTGTATCCTTGAAAGGAGGGAAACTCTAATCCAGAATCGCACCATTGGGATGGTAAAGGTGCAATGGAAATACCTTAGCCCAAAAGAGGCAACCTGGGAGTTGGAGAGTAGTATGTGGGTAGCATACCCAGCTTTGTTTCAGGAAAACTCAGAAAATGAATGAACAACATCGAGGACGATATTGAGACTTAAGGGGGGGTGTATGTCACCTACCCAAATTTTGAGACTATTTATTTTATTTGCAAAAACATTATGTTAAATTATAATTACAAAGTTTTGTAATTATGACCAAATCTGGTCAAGGATGATTGTAATGACATATTATTATTATTTAATAGATTAAAACAGGAGACAAACACCCAAGGGAACTGTTAAATGAGTGTTCACTGACCCACTAGGAGGAATGGAAGCTGTTAGAAGGCATGGGACAAGTGTCAGCATTTGCACTCCACCACTAGCAGTTGGTTATGGGACAACTACCCCTAAAATTGTGGAATTATCCCCCAGGTGGGTGGAACAGAGCTGTTAGCTCATTAATGACCAGGTTAACCACTAAAAAGTCCTAGGAAACCTAATGAAGGTTGTCCAACATGAAGAAATACTTCCAAATTTATGATTATTCAGAATCATTGAAAGCAAAGATGACCATATACAACCTGATCGGGAAGGCAGACATTTGGTGGTAGGACATCAAAAGAGTGAAGGGCATCAAGGACAAGGATGTGAATTGGAGCACTTTTAAATGATACTTCAAGAAGAAGTTCCTATCTGAACAATATTATGAAGAAAATTCTAGGGAATTTTATGATTTAAGACTCGGAACCATGAACATGAAAGAGATAAACATCAAATTTATGAATTTGTTAAGGTATGTGCCATACCTTGTGGAGGAGAAACCAAAGATTCAGAGGTATCTGAGTTGTCCACCTTTCAACATCAAGGACATAATAGAGTATGACAATCCAAAGACCTTAGAAGATGCCATGAGGAAAGCAGCTTTCTGCTATGATCAAAACCGGAAAAGAGAAGGGATATCTAACTGGAAAAATCATAAACCCAACAACTTTGAGCTGACGAAGAAGAATTTCAGGTTCAGTGAAAATTCTGGTTTTCAAAAGAAAAACTTTCCAAATCGAAATTTCCATTGAAACAGTCCCAGAAGTAATCAACAATAGAATTTTACAACTCCTAGAAATACACCCAATGTTATCAGAACTAATGACCAGAGGACACCTATAAAAATTTTTGAGTGTCAAGGTCCTCATTATGATTCAACCTGTCCCAATAAGAAGCGGACAACCAATAATATTCACTCCATACAAGCTGAACCTACTGTGGGAGACTTGGAAAGAGAGATGCCCGGAATTAATGCAGCTCTAGACAACAGACAAGCGGAGCATCAAGTCTCTATGGTAGAGATTGAAGGTATGCTACAAAACCACCCAGTTTCTATTTTGATTGATCCAAACGCTAGCCTGAGTTATATATCTCCGGATATTGTAGAAAATTTTAATATGAAAACAAAAAAATTTAATAAATCCTGGTTAGTTAGACTAGCAACAGGAACAAAAAGAAAATTGTTTGATTTTGTTGAAAGTTGTGTTTTATCTATGAATCAGTTAAAGACACAAACCAAGCTAAATGTTTTACCTTTAGGATCATACAACATCTTAATTGGAATGGATTGGTTAGAAGCACATCATGTTATTTTGAATTGTTATGAGAAAAGTTTTACCTGTCTAAATGATGAAGGAGAAACAGTAGAAGTGAAGGGTATTCCTAGAAAGACATCACTTAGACAGATTTCAGCTATGCAAGTAAAAAGAGAAGTTAGAAAAGGATGTAAGATGTTCGCAGTGAATGTAGTACATGAGGAGTCAATTACAAAAGAGAACAAACTAAAACTAGAAGATATATCTATCCTAAAAGAATTTCTGGATGTTTTTTCAGAAGAGATTCCAGGATTACCCCCGAAGAAGGATCTAGATTTTACCATTGAGCTGATACCGGGTGCGGTACCGAACTCCAAAGCTCCATATAGGATGAATATATTGGAATTAAATGAGTTAAAATCACAGTTGAAGGAACTGATTCATAAAAACTATATAAGGCCCAGCGTGTCTCCTTGGGGAGCACCTGTTATTTTTGTTAAGAAGAAGGATGGCACTTTAAGGCTTTGCTTAGATTATCGCCAACTGAACAAGATGACAATCAAGAATCGATATCCGTTGCCCCGCATCGACGATCTATTTGATCAACTGCGTGGAGCAACGATATTTTCGAAGATTGATTTAAGGTCAAGATATCATCAAGTTCGTGTGAAGGATGAGGATATTTTTAAAACAGCCTTTAGAACTCGTTATGGACATTATGAGTTCGTGATCATGCCATTTGGGTTGACTAATGGCCCGACAGTATTTATGTGCTTAATGAATAATATTCTACACAAGTATTTGGATAAGTTCGTCATTGTATTTATAGATGACATTCTAGTATATTCTAAAAGTAAGGAAGAACATGACGAACATCTGCGTATTAGTTTACAAGTTCTGAGAGATCATCAGTTATATGCTAAGTTTAGTAAGTGTGACTTTCACAAGGATAAGATTCAGTATTTAGGTCACATAATCTCTAAGGAAGGAATTTCAGTTGATCTCGATAAGATAAAAGCCATTAATGAATGGTCAATTCCTGAGGATGTGTCGAATGTACAATCGTTTGTGGGCATTACAGGATATTATAGAAAATTCATAGAAGGTTTTTCAAAGATTGCAAACCCCATAACCTCCTTACAGAAGAAGGGGAAGAAGTTTGTATGGGATCAAAAGTGTGCAGACAGTTTTAAGAAGTTGAAGGAATTACTAACTACAACACCTATTCTGAGAATTGCAGATCATAATAAAGATTTTATAGTATGCACCAACTTATGTAATGACGGACTCGGTGGAGTCCTAACACAAGAGGGACATGTTGCATATGAGTCTCGAAAGCTGAAAATACATGAGAAAAATTACTCTACATATGATCTGGAATTATTAGCAGTAATACACGCCTTAAAAATGTGGCGTCACTATCTTATTGGCAGAAAATTTACTTTGATGACAGATAACATGGGGCTAAAGTATTTACTAGATCAAACGAACTTGAATGCTAGACAAGCCAGATGGCTAACCTTTATAAGTGAATATGATTTTGAAATTTATCATATAAAGGGTAAAGAGAACAAGGTTGTTGATGCTTTGAGTCGTAATGTAAAGTTAAATTTTATTTCAGCCATCAGCACATACACAACATATTTAGAAAATCAAATTTTCGAAGGGATTAAAACTGATGAAGAATACAGAAACTTACGTGAAAAGACAGCAGAAAGTAATTCTGAAAATTCTGTGGTAGATATCAGGTTAAAAGAAAATGGATTGCTGCTGTACAAGAACATATTATATGTACCCAACGTATCAAAGATAAAAATTCTAATTTTAGATGAGATGCACAAAATTCATTATGTTGGTCATCCAAGTTATCAGAAAACCATAACGATGTTACGAAAAGATTTTTATTGGCCCAGGATGAAGGATGAAGTAGCAGAATATATAACTAAATGCATTGACTGTCAAAGAGTAAAGGTTGAACATCAGCATCCGGCTGGACTGTTACAACCATTACCTATACCTAGTTGGAAATGGGAGATCATTAGCATAGATTTTATTACCGGACTACCCAAGAATCAGAAACAAAATTATTCCCTCATGGTGGCAGTGGATAAACTCAGCAAGGCAGCACATTTTATACTAGTAAAAACTACTTATAAGGCTCTAGATATTGCAGAAATTTTCATGAAACATATTTTTCGATTACATGGAATACCAAAAGTGATAGTTTCAGACCATGATTCTAAGTTTACTGGGAACTTCTGGAGATCCTTGTTTAAAGGATTGAATACAACCTTAAACTTCAGCACAACATTTCATCCTCAAACGGATGGTCAGACGGAAAGAGTAAATCATATATTGGAAGACATGCTAAGGATGTATGTTAAGGACCAACCTGGTAAGTGGGAGGACTACTTGCATTTAGCAGAATTTGCATATAACAACCATTACCATGCATCAACCAGGCTTAACCATTTTGAAATTCTTTATGGTAGGAAATGTAATACACCAGTTTCTTGGAATGACCCAGTTAATAGAGTTATTTTAGGACTTAAATTGTTGAAGGAAATAGAACTAACTGTGCAACAGGTACAAAGAAATCTTAAAGCTGCCCAAGATAGGCAAAAGAGTCAAGCAAATCTTAAAAGGACTCATAAAGAGTTCCAGGTTGGTGAGCATGTTTTCATTAAGGTAAGACCGAAGAAGAGCTCATTAAAATTGGGAAGCTATGCCAAGATGGCACCCATGTATGGTAGTCCTTTCAAAAAAATTTCAAGGGTTGGACCTGTGGCATATCAACTAGCTTTGCCACCAAATCTAAAAATACATAATGTTTTTCATATTTCAGTTTTGAATAAATATGTACACGATGCTACTCATGTTATAAATTGGAATGATGTACAAGTGGAACAAGATGACAATTTTCAGATGGAACCGGACTGTATCCTCGAAAGGAGGGAAACTCTACTCCAGAATCGCACCATTGGGCAGGTAAAGGTGCAATGGAAGCACCTTAGCCCAGAAGAGGCAACCTGAGAGTTGGAGAGTAGTATGCGGGTAGCATACCCAACTCTTTTTCAAGAACACTCGAAAAATGAATGAACAACATCCAGGACGATGTTGAGACTTAAGGGGGGTTGTATGTCACCTACCCAAATTTTGAGACTATTTATTTTATTTGCAAAAATATTATGTTAAATTATAATTACAAAGTTTTGTAATTATGACCAAATCTGGTCAAGGATGATTGTAATGACATATTATTATTATTTAATAAATTAAAATAGGAGACAAACACCCAAGGGAACTGTTAAATGAGTGTTTGCTGACCCACTAGGAGGAATGGAAGCTGTTAGAAGGCATGGGACAAGTGTCAGCATTTGCACTCCACCACTAGTTGTTGATTATGGGACAACTACCCCTAAAATTGTGGAATTATCCCCCAGGTGGTTGGAACAGAGCTATTAGCTCATTAATGACCAGGTTAACCACTAAAAAGGCCTAGGCAACCTGAAAAAGGAAATTCGAATTGAGCAGGGGGCTCTATCATTATTTTTCTGCAGAAATAATTCCTCAAGTGTATCAGGTGATCACTGAGAGAATCGAATAGGGAGGCTAAGTGAATGTGCATTGTGAGTCTGTTAAATTTATTCCGAGAAGGAAACCAGAGGTGCTGGTGCAGGTCTCTTTGACTGCTAAGTCTATATAACTGAATGATCTACATTGTTGTTGCAAGTTGATGATCTAAAGTTTCTACAGATTCTTCTTCCTAGTGGTTCAGTGAATAGACTCAGGGGTCCTAAGGCAAGTAATTTGGCTGCATTCAGGAATAGGTTGGGTGGAACAGGCTCCTTGGGTTGTTTGTTTCTCCTACATTCATCAGGTTCTACTGTTCTGTCTGGTTTAAATTCAGTTGAATGAACGAATTTGTTTCATTAAAACTCTAACTCTTTTTCCTGGTTTGATAATGAAGACCTATTGACTAAATTGTTTAAGATGAATTGTATATTCTGTTAAGTTAGGATAGATAATAGCATTTCATAATACAGGAATTTTAATAATTTTTCTTTTACCTACTGTTAGAAAATAAATATTCCATTTCTGTATAAGAATCTGGGGTTTACCCTTTAGGACACCTACTTAATTTCAAAATACACATATTGTGTTTTATTATCATTTCATTCAAAAGTTGTAAAGAAATATTAGCAAAAACACTTATCATAGTCTCTTAACAATTTTCATTTCCTCTCTTTACAGTACTTAGACTTTTTGAAAAATAGCTGTAATATCAACTTAGAATTTCTATGATATTTCAATGCTATAGTTTTCTATATTTACACAGCATTTTTATTTAAATGAGTTTAACTGTTTCATGTATTTCAGATTTTTGTAGTAAGAATATCTTTCTTGTTCAGTATCAGAATGTATTATCGTCTTTTGAAACCCTAGATACTGATTATTTTCTATAGTAAACAATTATCGTTCTGCTAAGACTATTTCCCAACTTTGCAAAGTTTGCAGACACTTGCAGTATTCATTTTAAAAACCCTAAGACTATCATACAGCCAGTTTAAGGCCAAGCACTTAAAAACATAAACATCAAATCCTTACATCAAATTTCCAAAACCAAAAACATTACTATTGTTCAACTATCACATATACGATAGCTATCTATACAAGACAAGTTCAGACAAGAGTATTATCATTATTTTTATCAACCGTAATATTCATTTAAGTGTTGGTTAATTACCAATAATGGAGTCTCATCACCATTCCAAAACTTTAATTTAAATAATACAAACACAAGGTTGCTCGATTGTGAAATAAGTTAGCCCACAGCTCTCGGCCAGAATCAAAACAGTATTACCTAGTCAAACTATCAAATTATATAAATATAGAAACCGCTCAAAAACTATATTAAGTTATGTTTCAATACAAACTTAGCCTCATATTACCATTCAAACAATGGAATAAACAATGTAACATAGGACCCTTCTATTTTCGCAGAAACAATTTAGCTCGTGGCTCTCGACTTTCATTTAACACACTGCTTCTTCCTTTAAACATGACCGAGGATTTATCCCTTAAGTAATTACATCATAAACAAGTTTACACTTCAACAAAAGTTACAACGAAATGCTGCATTGGCAGGGAAGCAAAATGAGCCGAGGATTCCATCCTCTTTGCACACGATGTGAGGTTCTCGAATATCATCTCAACAGTTAAAAAAAAATCCTCTACCAGGAACTTTTCTCAGACCTCATCAAAACATCAAAGTTTCGGCCAAAATGCTAGGAGAACCTACAGGGAAAAGAACCACCGAGGCTTACCGGATGGTATAGCTTCCATTTTTCCCTTAAGCTTCAGATAAGGCATACCTACGGGCGAAAGAAGTTACCTGCCAAAACAATGAAGGAGGTGGTTAACTTTCGCATCATATTATTGACGGATTAATAGCAGAAAAACTTAAGCAGTTGAAACTGAGACATTACCTCGATAAGGATTTGCATTGGATCAAAGTTCTGAACTGATATGTCCTTCTGGCGCCATTCAAAACAGCCAAATAATATAGTGATTCCTCACTTTTAAACTCTCGACTCTCAAACCTTTTTAAAAACCTGAACAACATCAAGTTACAATCACAGGTCACACCATTGAATCTAAGGAAGGAGTCCTCAGTCGAGCAACCACCAAACCCTAAGTTTTTGCAGACGGTCGACCTCTCCACCAAGCCTAATAACACCAAATGAATGCCCAAGAACAACTTCAACGAAGACGTAGTGGTAAGATTAGGGTTAAAGTCCCAAAACCGAGACACAACAAGATCGACGGGAGAGATCTAGCCAGCAGAGCACCACATTTTACGAAGCACCACTGTATTTAAACTTCATTAATGACCTTACCATCGTAAAATCCAGCTCGGAGGCGATTCACCAGGTTAACCATGTACAACTCGGATTGCTAACTGTATTTTCCACCAAGTCTCCACGTGAAGAAGGTTACGTTGACAGCGAGCAGTACATTCCACCATGGGAGTTAGCTGGGGTCATTAATGCTCAGATTGGACACGTTAATTCTTCCAACGCACAATTGCTACGAATTAATACTTGTCACTGTCCATTATCAATACGTTGATATGGTTTGCAAAGTGTAACATTATATATTATCAATGTTTATAGTCGCTAATACATAGGGTTGTAGTTAGGGTTATAGTAATATGATATTTCATTTCCCAAGCATTGATCATAAAACGCATATCTATATATATGTTGCATATTTCCTAAATGGCATAGGTCTCAATTCATGAATGCCTTTCGATATTTTGTATTTAGGTTAGAACTCCATAAAGTTGCCCACCATTAGTTATATTGTCAACTATAATAATAAACATAACATGTTTTAGTTCTATAAGTTTACCATTTCATCCTAGTAGCATCATGTTTATAATACTACATTATAATACTCCTTTGCTACAATAGTATGGTACGTCGTATCACCATAATTTGAAATATATATAGTTATGTTTAAAAATTTTAGATTAATTAAATATCATTGGCTCACATTTCTATAGTGTAGAGCAACTTATAAGTTGAAATATTCACATAATAAATATACATGATAATACCACTCTTTGCAAAATGGAGAAATGATGATAGGATTCTAACAACACTTGTAATTTGTAATCTAGCACGTAATTGAGAATTCATAAGTATAAGTATCTCTTCTTTGACGATTCACTAAAGAGTATAGTATAGATATTTTTAGTTACGACTTGTAAGTATAGTCAAGGTAACACTTACAGAAATAGGACAGAGATCCATACCATTAACAATTCTCATGCAGGGAAGTACTTAGAGTTACTATAAGCATTGACGGCTAACTGAAAACATAATTAGAATTGCTTGTAGCATTTGAAATTGTCATAATACTCTTACCTGCGTATCTGCACAAAGAAACAGGTTCAAATGCTTTAGATAACATAGCTAAGTAAACCTCAGGGTACCTCCTAGGACCCCTTCGTCATCATCCAAAAGCAAACTGTCAGTATTATGTTTAGATGATTGTATCGTAAGAAAATTTAAATACAGCATATTGATTTATAATTAACACAAGCAAAACTAATGTCGTATTTTGTGTTAAAAAGTATGAAGTGACATCATCACATTTTGTTATTAGTTAAAAGGATTAACATTTAATTTATGTCCGCATTAGTAAGTATAGCATTTAATGCTATTTTAAATTTTTTAAATTTTTGTGAATTTTCGGGATGTTACATCTAACTCGGACATCCCAGCAACATTTGACGTAGAGGCTCGATGTCACGAAACTGTCGAAGGTTTCCGAATCCGTCGAAGTGTTGTATGTGTGTCGAACTCGAAACTTGTTCAATATAGTTAAGGAATTCCATCAATTTAAGAACCTATAGTAATCCGCAACTTAAGAATTAACCTCAATACTATATATTAACTTCAACTTAAGTCTGGAATATAGTAATATTGGAACCATAAACTATGGAACTATAATGCATTATAGTCTATATTCAACGATACACGGTCATATATCCTGCCAATCTTACCGGGATCATATTTATAGTCTATTACTAACCGGAACTGTAATTCTATTCTATTTCTGGCTATATGATAATATTAGTTTATGACCCCTTACTATGTAGATTATAGGTTCAAATTACTTCAGGGAATCATCATCAAAACGAAAATATATATATCGAAAACGATGAAAACCCTAACGGGAGTGTCAAAGATAGCACGAGTTAAATTTAATTGCACGGAAAGCTTATTGGGATGTTAGAAATCAAGGACTGTATGATTGAATTTGAAGTCTGCGTGTCGATACCAGCAGGAGCAACTGCCAATTATTTAATCATTTCTTTTTTTTTTAAAGAGATGGGGTTGCATGAGGATCCAAATACCCAGTCGGCTTGCAAGAAAGAATGCTTCTACATTGAGTCCTGTTCAAAATATGACATGAGATGCTGCTCAGTGTGGATAAATACTCTAGATATCTGATGTGTTCCATCATAGAAAATTGTTGTACCGGGGTCTCCGTCGAATGAATCTAGGCATCAATCAACTGTTGTGGTACAACATCGAACAAACTCTATTATAGAAGGCCACGAATTCGGTAATCATGTCACCTTATTGTCATCAACCCACCAAGAAAATATCTTATTTGTTTCATTCTTAAATGATGATTGCGATACATTTATATAAGGGTTGATACTGGTTTAAATTATGTCAAATCTATGGAACAAAAGTTAAAGAACACATTTGAGCAGACTAGCACCGTGAATCGACTGCGGTGGCTCCATTATTTCCCATCGACTATAGCATTGATTGTTCATAGATCAAATTCAGTTTACAACATGTTGTTAAAGAAACCAGTGGACCTGTCTGTCGAATAAAGTAGTATGGTTATCGTTTGCTGCTCAATTAATTTGCTCGTAAGCAACCGGATCAGTTGAATCAAAGCCGACCATTCCAATGTGGACTACACATTTCATCTGCTCATAAGTTTAAAGAATGGAGAATCCGACTAGAACAGTCGTTATTTCATTGACAACTGAGATATTTTATTGACTATAAACTCCTCAATCAGTACAGTCGACCTGTAATTTGGTTGCTTGGATATATATCTGCGTACAGGATGCACACCTATCACGTTCGATGGCTGCTATCTAATCTATCAACTAACAGAATCGACCCTCAGTTATTTTAGGTTATGAAGAAACAACGATGTCGACCACGCTTATGATGTTACTTATGATGGGAGACACTATCTCCACTAGCTGTCAACAGGTGCAACCGACTAGCGCTTAGCCCAACCATAAACGATCAGTCGACAGGGTGTAGTCGGCCATCGACTAGTGGAAGTCTTGTTTTCTTTTGTTTTCTGGTGACCATGTTGTGAAGTTTGACAGCTGGAAAATATTGGTAAGGTCAATGTTGTAACTACTCCACGAGTTATTTCATGGTAAATATGACAGTCACATGTAAATCGCACGAAGATGGTTGACTTTCAAAATGGCGAGGTCGAGCCTTTAAAAATTGGTTGACTTTTAATTATGTGGTCGAGGTGGTCGACACTTTATTTGGTCGACATAGTGTTTTTGGTCAATGTTGTTGAAATTTTAGCTTGATCGATACTTAAAATTTTGTGTCGATTCTTTAAACTTGTCGATCCATATTCATGTTACTTATTAGTCGATATGTTTTTTGACGATCCGGAAGACATCTACGCATTAATGAATGCTTACGCTGGTTAGTTACTTATACAACGAATGCTTTCATGACCATTTTGTCCACCTGCAACCATCAACCAAGTGTTGTTGAAGGTGTTATTTAACGTTTACACCGTCATGGGGAGGAGCCATATGGTGTTGCGATGGGGGCATTTGTGCTCTATCTTGCATGAGGCTCGTCTCTCCTTTGATCGTGATGTGTTTTCGACCATGCTACACATTTTCTTCGACGGAGTCGGGTTGGCTATCTATTTGAAGGAATAAGATATCGTTCTTCTATTATGCATGCAAGAAGACACCATGTCGGCATTTGGAAGGTGCACTCCGTCGGCATCAACTAAGGCACCCCATCGACATTTAAAAGATGCTTTATGTCGGCATCTGATGGAAAGCAACCTGTCGAGGCTTGGCCAATGTTTCGATTAAAGGCGACCAAGCTTGTCGATTGTCAACCAGATCTTATGCTCGAGTTGACGCGTTGGAAGATGCCGACATAACCTTCAAGACACCGACCGTGATACTACATGGGACACTAGAAACTCCATCGACCACATAATTGATGTGTCAATAGACTATCTTGTCTGGCGTCGATAAGAGTAATCAGTTGGCTGAGCATTAAGTCCTACGATAGCCATAACAATCTACAGCTAGACAGAAATTACATTCATAAATTGGACATCAACTACCATACAATATTTTTTTTTTTAAACCAGAAACGCAACTCAGCCCTCAACACAAGAGCATCAAGAGGTGGATGGGCAATGTTCAAATCATTTTGTGCTTCTAAAATATGTAGATCAATAAAAAGACGGAAACCAAAATTCAATATGTTGATTATGATTCCCCAAATTTAAAATAATGGCATATTTGATAGGAAAAGAGCAAATAATCATGGAAAGCATAACTGACGGAGAACCTAAACACTAAAATAACTACAGAACTTGGGAAGCATAAGAAACAAGGGAGAACCTAGGAAATAATCGTGGAGTTGGTTTGGCAAGAATAGGTAGAGGCTGCAGGTCCCAATCATTCTTTGATTCTTTGAGATTGTTTATTCATGGCAACCAGGGGAATTATGTATTCTGGGCATCTAGCAATATTCATTAAGCCGTCTGACCATTGTGATGGAGGTTAAGCTAGCTGACTATTGTCATTGTCATAAGTCCATCAAAAGTTGCTCATGGATGCAGTCGTCGTCAACTTATGGAGCCTATTGACGACACAGTTATCGACAAAATAAGAAAGCATGTCATTCAAATGAAAGTGGCCGACCAAAGGAAAGATAGCCGACTAATCTGCTCACAGAAGTTTGTAGACACGGAGAATATGGCAAAAGTATATTATTTAATTTTATATGGTCCAGTTTACAATGTTTTTTTTGGTTGGATCGGTGATAAAAGTATGCTCAAATCTTCACTTGTGGACATATAAAAGTATGGTTGGAAACTTAGTCATGGTGGGTCCCCCAATTAAGCTATGTTGCTAACAATCTGGTCAAGGTTTAACCTCGCCGACATAGAATGGTTGATGAAGTCAATATTCACATGGTTGATGATTAGTAGTTGGGTCAGTCTGATCGGCTAATTAATGGTCGAAGTCGTCTATATTTTTGTAAAAGAAGTCAAGTCTTTTGATAACTGGTCGAGGTCGACCCCTCTTGTCGATGTTTATGGGTGTCAAAGATTTTTATATACGAATCATGTTGAGTTTTTTTTTGAAGTTATGCTTCTTCATAAAGTGACTCTATAAGTAATTAAAATATCAGTGGTGGAAGAGTCATTATAATAGTATGGTCAAAGTAATTAAAATATCAGTGATGGAAGAGTTATTATAATAGTATGGTCGAATGGATCATTATAATCTACCCAAACTAACTTCATTTCCTTGTGCTCTTTTCCTCTCGACATTCCTTTTGCCCCTCTTAGGACAAATGCTAGCCTAAAAACATTTCCAATCCACCACAACTGATTTGAAAGTGAAACATTTATTGGGCACCAAATAGAAGACTTTGCTATCAAGATTTTATTGACATTGATGTAAGTCATTGGGATGTGAATATTTATTTTGAAGACGTTGCCATTCTATCAATGACAGGTACAAGGATCTCTGGATTTGTGTTTGTCTTGTAACATTTCGCTTGGTGCATGAACTCAGAGTTCAAGGATGACACTCTGCGCACAGCTGCCTACTCCCACGTTTGATTTCTTGATGAACAGTAACAGAGTTTCTACCAGTACATGGCCCGCTATACTACTCGTAGACTCACTCATTCTCGTCCCATTCTGTCATCTTCATCGATCATGGCTTCCCTGGCTTCCACCATGGACGAGAAACTTATTCCACCGTATTCCATTCTCAAAACCTGTGTTAATCTCTTGCAGGTTTGCACCAACGTGAAATCACTGAAGCAATGTCACGCCCAAATCCTCTTAAAAGGACTCGAACAAAACATACTCTTGGCAACTAAACTCGTGAACATGTATGCCATGTTTGACACTATGGCCAATGCACGCCAAGTATTCGACAGAATTTGTGAACGAAATGTTTTCCTGTGGAATGCCATGATTAGAGGCTATGCCTGGAACGGTCCCTGGGAAGAAACCTTAACGCTTTATTATGAAATGCAACGGGCTGAAATAGAGCCAAACAAGTTTACTTATCCTTTCTTACTCAAGGCCTGCACCGCGTTATTGGCTTTGCAAGAGGGCAAGCAGATTCATTCTCAAATAATAAGAAGTGGACTTGAATCGGATGTTTATGTGAACACTACTCTTGTTGGTTTGTATGCGAAGTGCAGAAGTTTAGAGGATGCACGCCAAGTATTTCACAGAATGTCTCAACGGAATTCGGTTTCGTGGAACACCATGATTGCAGGATATGCCCAGAATGAGTGTGATTACGAGACTTTGGAGTTTTTTCGCCAAATGCAACTGGAAGACATCAAACCTAATGAAGCAACCATATTAAGTGTTATTCCGATTTGTGCCGGGTTGGGAATTCTGCGACAGGGGAAGGAAATCCATGGTTATGTCCTGAGAAATGGATTTGATTCAGATGTCTTTGTGAGTACTGCATTCCTAGAGATGTATGCAGAATGTAGGGCAATAGAAAATGCAGGCCATGTGTTTGACAAAATGTCAAGGAGAGATGTGGTGTCCTGGAATATGATGATTGCAGGGTATGCCTTGAATGGATGTGCAAATGAGGCCTTGAGACTCTTTAGGAAAATGCAACTGGAGGATATCACACCCAACTCGATCACCATGGTGAGTTTACTACCAACATCTGGTCATTTAGAAGCTCTGAGACAAGGCAACTGTATTCATGGTCACATAATTAGAAGTGGATTTGAGTCAGATGTTGCTGCGGGGACTGCACTTGTTGCTATGTATGCCAAGTGTGGGGATATCAAGATTGCCCGGCAATTCTTTGACAAAATGCTTGAAAGAGATGTGGTCTCATGGAATGCAATGATTGCAGGATATGCACAGAATGGACATGCTAATGAAGCCTTGGCACTCTTCTATCAGATGCAAGACTCTGAATTGATACCCAATTCAGCCACGATGGTGAGCGTGCTCCCAGCATGTGGCCATCTAGCAGCTCTGCAGCAAGGCAAATGGATCCATGATTATATAATTAGAAGTGGGTTTGAATCAGATGTTTCTGTATTGAATTCACTTATAGCTATGTACGCCAAGTGTGGGAGAATAGATATTGCTCGTCAAGTCTTCGACAAAATATCTAGAAAGAATGTAGTTTCATGGAATGCTATGATTGCCGGATATGGAATGCATGGGCATGGTAGTGATGCCCTTTCACTCTTTTCTCTGATGCAACAAGTAGGCACGAAACCAAATGATCACACCTTCATTAGTGTTTTATCTGCATGCAGACATTCAGGCCTGGTGGATGAGGGACGGCGATACTTCAATAGCATGATTCACAATTATTGCATCACACCCAGGTTAGAGCACTATGCATGCATGGTTGACCTTCTTAGTCGTGCAGGGCATCTGTATGAGGCACATAACTTTATTAAAACAATGACAGTGAAGCCTGATGCTAGCGTGTGGGGAGCCTTGCTTGGTGCGTGCAGAACTTACTGCAACACTGAGCTAGGAGAACATGTTTCAGAACGCCTTCTTGAGTTAGAACCTGATAATGCAGGGAACTATGTTTTACTCTCCAACATGTATGCTGCTGTTGGAAGATGGGAGGATGTAGCAAATGTGAGGACCGTTCTGATTAATAGTGGGTTGAAAAAGTCTCCAGGTCGCTCCTGGATTGAGATTGAGAATACAGTTCATGCATTCCTTGCAGGAGACCAATCACATGACCAGTCAGAAGAGATTCACAGAGTGTTGAAAAGCTTAACTGGGCAGATGAAGGATGTAGGGTATGTGCCTGACAAGAGCTTTGTCCTGCATGATGTGGAGGAGGAGGAGAAGGAATACATCCTTTGTAGCCACAGTGAAAAATTGGCCATTGCTTTTGGTCTCATTAAAACAAGCCCTGGTACACCTATTCATATTACCAAGAACCTCCGGATATGTGGTGATTGCCACAGTGCTACCAAGTCCATCTCCAATATTGTCAAGCGAAAGATTATTGTGAGGGATGCAAACCGTTTCCATCATTTCGAGGATGGATCATGTTCATGTGGAGATTATTGGTAGCACCAATTGTAACAAACATGAAAACTCATTACAAACTTATTCATTATACTTGGTTGGAGCCAGCAGGGAGGTTGTAGGTGCTATTGTTGTTCTACATGTAATCAAATGTTTGGGATCTTAGGTGCTATTTTTTAATGATACAAGTAGTGATGTAAATTGGCCTACATATAGTTACTGATATGTTAGAACTATCAGGCATTTGATGTTCTGGATAGTATCTTTGATGGAGGGCAAAAACTTGAGTGTTAAGAAGCATACATTTGCTTACATAAATGTAAAGGTCATCACTCAAATATGTTCATCAAGGACCCTTTTAATGTGTTTGCTTTATCTAAATCTGGAAAATTTGAGTGAATGAGACAAAGTCAATCTAGATTTTGAACTAGGAGAAAGGTCTGAGCAAGAAAGGGTACTGTATTTTCTGCAGCAGTTTATTCTGTCTTTTACTTGTAATCATCTCTCAAATTATTTCAATTTATATTTGTTTATACAGTTGCTAACTTGCAACTTGAATGTTTCATTGTTCACTGATTCTGTGGCTAACTCGATCAGTTTGTGTGTGAAATCAGTGCTCAATGCTCTGGTTCAAATTCCATCACATGACTTGGGTCGCTACTGAATGGTTTGGAACGTACCTCATATTCAAACAATGAATCCTTGCACACTACAAAGGTTATACATTCATGCTGAAACCTTTATTTTTTTCTCAGCTGTATATCCTGACAATGATGATTCTACAAGTTGTTTGCTCAAAATTATAAAATATATTTCCTTGCCTACATTAAAACATTTATGCATATTTGGGAGTATTAGTTGTGTGCACATTACAATGGAGCAACACAAATCAAAGTTGTCTGTTAGAGGGTATAAGTGTATGTTGGTGTATGATGAACAATCAAAGGTATATTGATTGTGGCATAATGAGGATCAAAAACTTGTGAATAAGTGTAGTTTTATTTTATAAAACGTGCAATGGAGTTAGTAAAATCTATCGACGTGCATGGAATGATATTATTTACCTAGTTCCATTTGGAAACCCTGGATAACTGAATTATAATCAGAAAAAAGAAGCGTTTACACCTAAGTGGTTGGTGAAGACACTAGAAGATTCTAGGATAGAACCTAATTGTTTTGATGGTGTGAAGACTAGAAGAAAGTACCTAGAAAGCACACATAAGAATTGGAAACATCAGCTTTAGTCAATTTTGCACTCATGGCTAAAGTTATTCGTACTGATGAACCATAGACCTATGAATATGGAGCTGAAGAAACTGAGTGGCATTATGGTATGTAGTTAGAGATTAATTCTTTTCAAAAGAACCAAACCCAAAGTTAATTGATGGAATTACAAGCAAGTATAAAGTGTAACACCCCATTTTTGTGCATACTACTTATTTATTTTTCCTTACTAGATGATGGATCTTCTTGTTAGTTCACGCATCTTGAGATTTTATTATGCTTGTGTAAATTATCTTCTTCTTTTTTATACTAGAACTATATGTTGAAGACAATGTTAATCTCATAATATGGTTATTTGAGATGGTTACTAACTTGTTGACTAGGATATGTTGTTATTTTGGATATGAGAACTTGCATGTGGCTTGTTATTCTATTTGTCTAGGAAGTATAACTATTCTATCACTTTATGATTATTATCCATACATTATCATGATCAATTGGTACAATGTTTATTTTTGTGATTGAAGGATATATAATATGTTGTTTTATGGTTATGATCCATGGTTACCCATAACTAGATGGTATAATGATGTATCATGTTATGTGTATTTTTAGAACTAGCAAGCTTAGCTAAAGAATGATGAAGTACATATTTATGATCTCGAGATCTACACTAACCTAATTCAAATGTTCAGAGTAGCCCAATTTAATATTCATATTGTGGTGGAAATCATATCCTTGGGAAAGGACTTCTTCTCAGTGAGGACAATTAGCCTAGTGGTTAGGATACTATGAGGCATGGGGATTGGGAAATATTGCTCTAAAACTTTTATTTTTGAGTTCATAAGATAAGTTAAGGCTAAAGGCCCAAGGAGGTAAGGTCGAATCTACTAAACACTGATCATATGGCTTAAGTACTCTTAACCCTAACCGTAATTTCACCCTAATCTTATTTAAGTTTGTAATTACTCTTGGAAAGGGGGTTGGAAAGAGAGATTAGGAGAGAGGTTTTCTTGGGAAAGGGGTTGTTATTTTTTACTTCTTGGGAATGGAGAAGGAAAAACACTACCATTAAGAGTTTGGTTTGAGTGTTGTTGATGGTTGTTGTCTTGAGAAAGAGGAATTGTTACTAGTTTGGTTGTTAGTTGGAGTAGTTTAAAGACTTCTCCATGCTTCCGCTAGTGTGATGTTACAAATTACTTTGGTCAAACTTGTGTTGATTAGACACACTACACACTTACATGCTTCTATCCAAAACATCAAATTTACACATTTGAATTTAAACATACATCATGCCAAATCAGTAATAACACAATTCTTAAGCTTTTAAACCCCATCATGCTCTAATGCATAAGAGGTTGGAAACTTTCTCTTAATAACCCACTCTCTGCAAATTGATTCAAACTCATTGGATATATATTCAATACCACTATTAGATCTCAATTTCTTCAAAAAAAAATCCACTATGCCTTTCAACAAGAGCATTCCACTCCTTAAAGGTCTTAAAAGCTTCATATTTCTTCTCAAGGAAGAAAACCCATACTTTCATACTATAGTCATATATGAAGGCCATAAAGTACAATTTGCATCACATAAATAGTCTACTCATGGCCCACAAAGGTAAGTATGTATGATCCCCAATACTATTTTTGTGCAACATACCTTTCATTTGGGGAAATTTTCTTCCATTTGCATCCCAATGGTACAAGTTTCACAAAGGTTTGCATGATTTTGTATTTATGGTAGCTTACCATGTTTAATTTATGCAACAACAATGGACCAAAGAAGTTGAAGTGTCCATACCTCAAGTGTCAATTCTGCCATAATCAACTCTTGTTAACAATGTAAACTTTGCACCAAACTTGGCATTCAATAGATATAGGTCATCTTCCTCATAGCCTCGTGCTACAATATAATAAGTACATCCTTTTATAATTCCTTTGATGAGACACATACCTCCTTCAAATTCAACTTCCACATTCAACTTATTCATTTAATTCACCGACATAAAGTTTTTATTCATATTGGGTATATTAATAGATTTTTAAATGTTGTATGATTATCCTATATGCGATAAATAGGTACATCACTTTCACCAATAATCTTCAAGGTTAAGTCTTCTCCAAACTTGATATCTCCCCTATTCAATTTTTTTGGACTAATCTTACGTACCAATCATGTGTCTAGTCACACCGGAGTTAATGTACTAAGCATCTTTAACAAAATCTCTCACAATAAGTGAAGTGATCAATGTACCTTTATCTCTAGTCTTCTTATAAAATTTCTTCTCTTCCACATTACATGAGTGTTTCTTCTTATTCTCGTGCTTATTCTTGAAACAATCATGGGTGTAATGTCCTTCTTGATTATAGTAGTAACTTATGAAAATCTTCTTTTGAGAACTATGTGCACTCTATGAATTCTCTTCAACATAATTTGTCATGTTGGGTTTCTTGCCTTTCCATTTATTCTTGGTTATCCTTGCAATAAGTTCTTGACCAAAACTCTTATTTATAAAATTGTTTAGGTGTTTCTATACTTGAAGTAACATTCCCCCAAGTTCTTCAAGTGCAATAGTTCTACATTTCTCTATAACCTCAAACTAGTAATAAAAGGTTAATAGTTAAACCTACCAAGTCTTTGGAATCCACAAAATCACCAACAAATACAAAGCTAGTTTTTCACATCCTATATATGTGAGTCATAAACTCAACACCATTCTTTATGTCACAAAGCTTCAAATCATAAACTAGTTGCACAAGTAGAGTGTTGTCACTTTTTCATCAAAAGTGAGATTTCGAGTGTGTCGGCTAGCATCATCTGCAAATCCCACAAAATAGTTTTTCTTTTTCTTTTGATGACATATGTTAATCGAGCACAAAGCACGATGAGCGATGACCAAAAGGAAATTAAAAAAACATACAAATAAAAGAAAAGCAACTAACTACTTATAAAACAACAAATTCAAGGGCATTACCTAGGCATAATACCTTTGCAGGAAGAGCCCATTTCGAGGCTCCTTCATCACATTCCCTTCAAAATATTTGAACTCATATGCCCCTTTACTAAGATCTTGCCTCATGATGTAAGGGTTGAGCAACATAGAATTGAATTTACTTGATCCTAATTCATTGTTATGTTGGTCATAGAGGAGTTCCATGTCTCCTTTAGTGAAGACATTGAGGTAGACCGGTTGATTGTATTGAGATTTGACACATTTTTTATGTGCCTCATTTGTAGTGCTCATGCCTCTATTATTGTTTCTTATATTGATTACAATAGGTTTGCGAATTGGCTCATATAGTTAAACACAATTAGACATAAACCAATGGCACATAACAAATCAACACATTGCATAGAAATTATCCTGGAAACTTCTCTCCTGGAGGGAAAATCAACAAACCAGTAAGCTTACCACTTATCTATTAATCAAACACTCATAATAGGTGTTTACAACTGTGATTTTCTAGACCACAAATCACACTTCATTTGATGATCAACATACTTGTTACACTCTACTTGCATAGCCATTACATTTTATTTATAGATGCAACACAACCATTTGCTCATTAACGACAATCCATAACTTCCTAACCACTTTCAGTTATTCGGTTACATTCAACTTGACTAGGTCAACCTTGGTCGATCGCCCATTGAGATTTTGATTGTTCTGTCGACTTCTCATTGACCAATAATCTGCCTTCGACCAAACAACTATTCCAGTTGACCAGTCGACTAGACTTCCACCTCATGTCTCCTCTGACTCCAATCAACTTTTACCAGTCGACTATCGAATTTTCCAGTCGATTTACATGCAAAGAATATAACATTTCAACATTCTCCCATGTGGTGTGTTCTTTGCATAAACATGAGATTCAAAACTTCAGTTCACTTTAGCATGGCTGACAAGCCCATCGTTTCCCTACACCAAGAAAAATTATCTGTGCTTCCTGACTTGGTCAATGAGTCTGCAACATTTTTCAACGTGTCTACCTTTTCTAGTAACACCTTCTGGTTCTCCACCATTACTCTCACAAAATGGTATTGTACATCAATATGCTTTGTCTTTGAATGATATGTTGGATTATTTGCTAGGAATATTGCCCTCTAACTGTCACAATCCAACCTAACAACATGTTGATGAAACCCAACATCTAAACACAATCTTTGAAACCAAACAACTTCCTTAGATGCATGAGTAGCTGCAATGTATTCAACCTCGATAATTGATAGCGCCACGACCGACTACCTCCTACTCATCCAACTAATTTCTCTACCTAATAACTTGAACACATATTTGTTGTTTGAACGCTTGCGATCGATATCTACAGCCCAGTTGGAATCGACAAATCCATGTACATTGATTTCCTTGTTTCCCTCGAGCTCTTCTCCATAAAAAATTGCCTAATCAATCCTCTCTTGACTGTGGTCCAGTCCTCTTTTCCAGGTGTTGACATGTACCTACTCAATACTCCCACTACATAGAAATATTCAGTCGAGTACAAACCATAGCATACATTAGAATACCTACAACACTAGCAAAAGGCACATGTGACATGTACTGTATTTCTTCCTGTGTCTTTGGACATTGTTCAACATATAGCTTAACTCCCACATGAATATGAACCTTGATAGGTCTACTCATGCATCTTGAAACATTTCAGAATTGTCTCAACATATTTTATTTGACTTAACCATATCCCTCTACCTCCATGATCTCTTTGTATTTCCATTCCAAGAATGAATTTTGCTGCTCCGAGATCCTTCATGTTGAACTTGGAGGACACCTACAGTTTTACCTCATTTATCATATTCATGTTATTTCCGATCAACAACATGTCATCGACATACAAAACTACATATATGAAATTACCACCGAATTTCTTCCCATAAACACAGTGATCATCTTGACTTCTTACAAAATCCAGCTACTGGATATACATATCAAACTTTTGATACCTCAACCTTGGCAATTTTTTTAAACCATAGCGAGACTTCTTGAGCTTGCAGACCAACTCATTTTCTCCTTCCACTGTAAAACCTTTAGAATGCTTCATATAGATTTCTTCTTCAAGATCACCATGAAGAAATGTTGTATTCACATCCATCTGTTCTATTTCAAGAACAAATGTTGCATCTAAAGAACTTAGTACCCTTATGGAAGTTAGCCTTTGCAACACGAGAGAAAATATCACCAAATTCGACTCCCTTGACTTGGGAGTATCCTTTCACTACCAATCAAGCCTTGTACTTCTTGACTTGACCTACTACATTCAATTTTTTCTTGAATGCCCACTTATTGTCGATTGATTTCCTTCCATTTGGTAATGTGACTAGATCCCATGTTTCATTTTCCTTCAAGGATTCCATTTCCTCTTCCATAGCCTTTCTCCATAGTTTACTCTCTGTCAAGTCGATCGCTTCATTTACTAACTTGGGATCATCTTCTATGGAAGATAACACAATATCATAATGGAAGTCGAGTGGAATGTACCTTTATGGTTGTTTCCTTGCTCGACTAGACCTCCTAAATACATGATTTTGTCGTTCATTTCAAACTTTTGCTCTTCTGGTCTTTCTCTTTTAACCTCTTCATCCTTGGACTCGTACCTCCAAATTCTCTAAATATCACATCTCTACTATAAACTTCCTTCCTCATGATTGGGTTCCACATCTATACCCTTTCACTCCATCCTTGTACCCAATGAAGGTGCATTTCTCCAAATTGCTATCGAATTTGGTTCTTTTCTCCTTTGGGATATGCACAAAGGATTCACACCCAAAAACTCTGAGATGTGTAAGAGAGGGGTTTTTATTAGCCCATGCCTCATATGGAGTCTTGTCAACCATAGCCATCAACAATGATGTATTCACCAAGTAACATGCCATGCCAACTACCTCTACCTAGAATTCTTTTGCGATTCTTGCACCACTAAGCATGCTCCTAGATTTTTCCATCAACATTTTGTTCATTCTTTCAGCAACTATGTTCTGTTGAGGTGTGTAGGGAATTGTGCTTTGTCGAGCTATATTGTGTTGGAAGAACTAGTTGAACACCTTTCCACGTAATTCTCCTCCATTATCAATTCTCAACACCTTGATCTTTTTACCATTATGATTTTCCACAAGAGCTTTGAACTTTTGAAACCTTTCAAAAACCTCATATTTCTTCCTCAAAAAATACAACTATGTCATTATGGAGAAATCAACTATTACTGAAACGTAATACTATGATATTATGCTAGTGAATGGACTGACACTAGTCCAAACACATCACTATGTATTAACTCTAGTATTTCCTTATCCCTGGTGGCACCAAATGAGAACCTTACATGACTTTGTTTATCATAAATACATTGTTCACAAAAGTCGATTTCTTCAAAATAGCCAGGGAGACTTTGACCATACCTTTATTGTGCATAGAACAAAGACCTTTATCACCTATATTCCCCATCTATTGATGCCTCAACATGGTCGAGTCAACTAGACAAGAAGATATGCTAACGAACTCAAAACATACCACATTAGCACATTCGTTGGTGTCTTTTTCTTCCCAATAGCTTGTACAAGGTTCTAGTCCAAGGTTCGAACTTCTCATACTCACAAAACCATTCTCTGTGAGGTGTCATATGATATGACGCACCGGATTCGATCAACCAAGAGTCATTATCCGACTGTGTACTTGTGGAGGCCAAATACACATCTCCTTTCTCTTCTTGTGAAGACTTACCATCAACTGACTGACCTTCCTCAGACCCTTTGCTTTTCTTGATTGTTTTTTACTTATAGTTTCATCTATAATGCCCGAATTTACCACATCGCCAATATGTTTTCGTTGTTGGACCAGGGGATATGGTCTTAGATCTACCCCTCTACTTCAATCCTCTACTGGAGATTTTTTCTTTTCTTCTGTCTATCAGTCAACCTCTAACCGTCAAGGTGTCGTGGATCGAACCTTCCATGTTCTTTCATCTCATCTCTTCCAATAGTAGAGATCCGACCACATCGTCGATCTTCCATGTGGTGTTATTGCTTCTGATAGCCATGACTTTATCCCAAGAATTTGGAAAAGAACACAATAGACTGATACATTTTTCATCCTCAGTGATTTTAATATCCATGGACTTTAAATGATTGATCATAGCGTTGAATGCATTCAAGTGATCTGTAACTGAGTCACCTTCACCCATCCTTAGAATATATAACTTTTGAAGAAACAACTTGTTAACCATATATTTTGATGGGTACATGTTCTCCACATTTTCCCATAGCTTCTTTGCAGTGTCTTCTTATGAGACATTCACCAATACAAAATCTGCTAAACAAAGTCAGATTGTACTTCTTTCCTTCTTGTCAATCTTTTTCCAATCTTCCTTCAACACACCAGCTAGAGTCGTTCATGGGTCGACTGCAACCCATTTTTCTCGATCCACAAGGATATCGTCCATTTTAAGCTTCCAAAGATCAATTTTTTTCCCATTAAACTTTTCAATTTCTATCCTCGACATGTTAGCCATTCTAACTATAAATCAATGTTTCCATAAATCTCCCATTGCAACAAATATTCACCAAATCCGAGACCAATCCAAACCCTCAGTAACAAATGCATCCCCTTGCATCAAATTATAGATCTGATACCAACTATTGGTTCTTATACCGATTACAATAGGTTTGAAAATTGATTCATATAGTTAAACACAATTAGACATAAACCAATGACACACAACACATCAACACATTGCACATAAATTACCTTGGAAACCCCTCTCATAGGGGGAAAACCAACAAACTAATGAGCCTACCACTCATCTATTAATCAAACACTCATAAAAAGTGTTTACAACTATGATTTGCTAGACCACAAATCACACTTATTACATGATCATCATACTTTCTACACTCTGTTTGCATAGCCATTACATCTTATTTGTAGATGCAATACAACCATATGCTCATTAATGATAATTCATGACTTCTTAATCACTTTCAATTATTCTGTTACAGTCGAATTGACTGGGTCAACCTTGGTTGATCTCCCATTGAGCTTTTGTTCATTCCATCTACTTCTCATCGAACAATTGTTTGCCTTCGGCCAAACAACTATTCCAGTCGACCAGACTTACACCACCCGTCACCTCTGATTCCAGTCGACTTATACTAGTCAACTATCAACTTTTCCAGTTGATTTACATGCAAAGAATATAACACTCCCAACATCTACAACAATCATCCAATTGTTCCAAATAAATGAGGCATTCTTCTAAAGCACCAGTATCAGCCAGGAGTTCTATGGCTAGCTTCAGTGAGGGAACATCAAGTTGAATAGGCAATATAAATTTCACTTCATGTACAAGTTGAAACAGAGTGAACCTTGTAGTAGTCTTGACTAAAGTTATGTATGCCCAAAGCTCTAGATATACACTAGTACATCAAGTGTGTTTTATTACTAAAAAATAACTAAAATCTAATCATAAACTACTATTTTTTAAAATATGACCATTGGCCTTTTATTTGCAACCATACTTTCTTTAGTTGTTTTATTTGAAATTATGACTTATGTGTATTACGACTAGTTTATTCATTTAAAATTTTATGACAAGCAAAAAAGAACTAAAAAGTGTGACTAATCTTTTTAATCATTTTTGTTGGTCTTAAAAGTTTTATTTATTAAAACTTATGTTACGACTAAAAATTTTAAGACTAGCAAAAACACACTGAAAACGTGTGACTAATGTTTTTAATCTTTTTTTGTACTTAAAAGTTTTTATTACAACTAACATTGCGACTAAAAAATTTATGTCTAACCAAAAAGGATTGAAACATGTGACTAAAGTGTTTAATTGTTTGTGTTAGTCTTAAAGGTTTTCTCTTTATTACAAATAATGTTGCAACTAAAAATATTATCTAATGCATGAGAATCAATGCTAAGTCAACAATATGATTGCATGTTCACATGTTGTGGCTAGCAAGAGGACAAGCTGTCCTAAAATGGGAAGAAAGTTTGCTTATTAAGTATTTTAGTAATTGCAAAATATGTAACCGACCAGTGTGTTGTCAGTTTTTGAGAAAATAGGACTTAGTGGCGAGTTGATACTCCCTGCGTGGAGATCAAGCCAGATAGTCAGTTTGTTGTTGCATGATAGTGACTCCTTCAGTGATGGAGGAGAGTTTGTTAGTTAGTTTGTTTTGTTGTTCAGTCATTCGGTTTTGGGATTTTCAAATGGGTAAAAAAGGGGGAGACGAGGACTCAGTTGGGGGTCGACGCGAGGAAGAGTCGGTGGAATATTTCCTTGAAGATCATAAGAAAATACGACGTGATGGATGTTTTGCTATCTGTTAAATAAATTAGCAAGTTCTGTGTGTCCAATGGTGTTACTTTGCATGCGAATGAGAGATAAACTAAGATTCTATCAGGTGGAGTAATGTGAAAGAATTAACCTGATGTTTGTGTGAATGAATCTTTGTTTTTGTGCTTGTATGAACAGTTAAGAACACCCAAATCCTTCGCAAACCGATCATCATTAAGTAGCAGAGATAATTTCAGGTTGTATTCAGTTTCCCATCAGATCTGGACGAAGGTCAAGCTAGATTGATCGATTCCCTGATCAATCAACGAGAAAATCATAGAGTTGCAGTCGATTCAATTAACAGAAGTTGGACGGCTCAGATCAAATCCAAAAGGAAGATCGATGATGAGGAAAGGATCCGCAAGGTGAACGTGCGTGGAAGTTAACATTTCCGCAAGCTGACGCGAAGTATTCCGCATTGATCATAGATCAACGGGCGAGATCAAACCCGCAATAAATCGACAGTTGATACAGCGCTCCGCAGAAGGAAGAAGCGCTGGAGTTATTGACGAGAGTTGCGGAAGCCGCGTTGCAGGAGGGTTTTTGTGGAAACCTTTTCAATAAATCATGAATAGTGCACCCGCAATCCGCAAGTTGCGGAAGGAAGAGTGCAGAAAGGTGACTGCGGAAAGAACATTGCGGAAGGACACCGAAATTGCGGGAGGAAGACGTTTTCGCAAGAATGTTGCGAAAAGTTAATCATGACTGTCAGAACGTTGTGGGAAGCCCATTTTGAAGGTAAGGGTCGCAATTGAGAAGAACCCAGTTGGTTGTTAGTTGAGTTTAGTGGTTCGATTTCAGAGAATCACAATACTTCCTGGGAGAAGCGGGTTGGATTTGCGGTTGTCCCGCCTGCATCAATTTTGGTATCAGAGCCAGGTTTTTCTCAGCATAGTAGAAGAAAGGCATGGCTATACGTGTAGGCAGAGCAAGAGGTCGTAACAGAGGGCAACCAACAATGAATGCAGGGGTCATGGAGGAAATGAGAGAACTACGGGCACGTATGGAAGCTATGGAGATGGACAGACGAAGAGATCAAGAGGCAGGGGATGTGAGTGAGCCTGAAGAAGAGGAACCAGGAGAAGAAGCAGCACCTATGCAAGAGACACCTGAGCTAAGATACTTTCGGTCAATTCTTGGAGCAACTTCGAGGCCAAAACCTGAGTTGCCTACCTATGAGGGAAGCCTCACTGCTGAACATCTCATTAACTGGATCAGAGAGTTAGACAAGTACTTTGAGTATGATGAGATTGAAGAAAACAAGAAACTCAGATTAGCAGTAACAAGGTTGAAAGGGCATGCATCCCTATGGTGGGATACTGTGCAGGCTGAAAGGAGACGGAAGAACAAGCCATTGATAAAGAGATGGGATAGGATGGTAGCTAAGATGAGAGCCAAATTATTGCCCAAGGATTACCAGCTGAATTTGTACAAACAAATGCAGAACCTTAGGCAAAGATTATTGACTGTAAGAGAGTATACTGAAGAATTCTACAAAGTGAACCTAAGGGCAGGTTATGTGGAAGAATCAATAGAGAAGGCTATTAGATATGTAAATGGTCTAAGGATGTAGATTCAGGATGAGATCAACATTATATCACCGAGAATAATGGAAGAGGCATACCAATGTGCCTTGAGAGCAGAAGAGAAGTTACTGAGAAAGCAGAACTTCAACAGGGGAAGAGGTTCAGCCAGAGGAAGGGGGAAAATGGATGGAAGAGGAAGGTTTGCAGCCCAAAAAGGAGAATCCAACAAATCAAGCACACAGAAGCAACAAGATAGAGATGACTCAAGAGAGAGGAGACCTTACCAAGGAGGTAGAGGAAGAGGCAGAGAAGCTGTCTACAGGGGTTACAAGTGTAACAAATTGGGGCACAGGTCCTTTGAGTGTCCTAAGAAGGAAGACATAGGACAAATAGGAGCCTATGTAGCTCAGAATGAGCAGCAACAAGAGCATATGCCAGTGGCTGAAAATCTGCCAGAGATGGGGGAGGCTTTGATGATGAACAAAGTATTATTGAAGCATGCGAAGGAGAAGGTGGAACCTGCTCAAAGAAAGGCTTTATTCAAGACCATGTGTAAAGTCAAAGGGAAGTGCTGCAAGATGGTGATTGACAGTGGGAGCACTAGCAATCTCGTTTCCACAGAGATGGTGGAGAAGCTGAGTTTGAAGAAGACCAAGCATCCTGTTCCATACAAGGTATCATGGCTGCATAAAGGACATCAAATCTTGGTAAGTGAACAATGTGAAGTTGATTTACAAGTGGGTACATATAGAGATAAAATAATATGTGATGTTATGCCCATGGATGTTTGCCATATCCTTCTAGGAAGACCATGGTAGTTTGACAAAAAGGTGATACATGATGGTAGAAGAAATTGTCATAGTTTTGAGAAAGATGGGATAAGACATGTTCTCCTTCCTTTGCAAGAAGGGAGTACGACAGGGCAACAAGCGTCTAAGGTCCTAATGTTGACAAGGAAAGAGTATTTGCAACAAATTGATGAGGAAGAACTTAATTATGCTGTGGTATGTAAGCCTAGAGTGGTAGTAATGAGAACCAATATTACAGATCTGCTTGAGGATATTCAAAAGATGCTAGGTGAGTTTAGTGACATTGTGGTAGATGATTTACCCAATGAGTTGCCACCAAAGAGGGATATAAGTCACCATATTGATTTTATTCCTGGAGAAAGCTTACCAAACAAGGAAACATATAGATTGACACCTCAAGTGAATGAAGAAGTTAGAAGGCAAATACAAGGATTGTTAGACAAGGGGTTGGTTCAAAAAAGTCTGAGTCCATGTGTAGTACCAACAGTACTCACCCCAAAGAAGGATGGTGAATGGAGGATGTGAACTAACTCCAGGGCCATCAACAAGATTACCATCAGATACAGGTTTTCATTACTCATAATGGATGACATGATGGATTGCCTGAGTGGGGCAACATGTTTTTCAAAATTAGATATGAAGAGTGGATACCATCAAATCATAATTTGAGAAGGAGATGAGTGGAAGACAGCCTTTAAGACAAATGATAGGTTGTATGAGTGGTTGGTTATGCCATTCGAACTGTCCAATGCGCCAAGCACTTTCATGAGATTAATGAATGAAAGCTCGAGAGATTTCATAGGTAAGTTTGTAATAGTTTACCTTGATGATATTCTGATTTTCAATCAAACAGAAAAGGAACACTGGAGCATCTAAGATGTGTCTTGGAGAAGTTGCAGAAGAAAAATTTGTTAGTAGATGTGAAGAAGTGTACATTTCTGAAATTAGAACTAGTGTATTTGGGTTTTGTTATCTCAAGAGATGGTTTGAAGATGGATCTGGAAAAAGTGCAGGCAATTATTGATTGGCCTTCACCTCGTAGCATTTTTTAGGTAAGAAGTTTCCATGGATTGGAAAGTTTTTATAGGAAGTTCATAAAGAATTTCAATGGTATTTGTTCATCAATCATTGAAACAATTAGGAAGGACAAACAACCATTTAAATGGATAGCAGAGGCTGAAAGTAGCTTTCAGTTTTTGAAGAAAAAGATTACCGAGCAACCAGTATTGAAGTTACCAGATTTCAAACACCCTTTCCAAGTGAAATGTGATGCTAGTGGAGTAGCAATTGGAGCTGTACTCAGTCAGAAAGATAGACCTATAGCATATTTCAGCGAGAAGTGAATGATTCAAAACATAAATACTCATCTTATGACAAGGAATTTTATGCTATTCTCCAAGCACTAAAGCATTGGAGACATTATTTGATGCCTAGGGAGTTTGTTTTGTTTTTTGATAATCATGCATTGCAATACATCATGCAACAACCTAAATTGAATCAGAAGCATGTCAAATGGGTTGAGTTCCTGTAGGCTTTACCTTTGTGTTGAAACACATAAGTGGGCAATCAAATCGAGTAGCTGATGCTTTAAGCAGGAGACAATTGACTATGCAATAAAATCATATCCAACTTCCAAGTCATAGGATTTGAGCACCTAAGAGGTTTGTATGAGACTGACATTGATTTTCAAAATGCATACAGAGTTTGTAGGAATCATGTGGAGGTGGACAAAGAGCCATGGATGGAGTATATGTTGCAAGATGGCTTACTCTTTAAAAATAGTAAACTTTGTATTCCCAAATGTTCCATGAGAGAGAATTTGATACAGGAGAAGCATAATGGAGGGATGGTAGGTCACTTTGGAAGTGATAAAGCCTTTGGACAGTTGAGCCATTTCTAATTTTGGTCAAATATGAGGTCTGAAGTTGAAAATTTTGTGAGCAAGTGTAGGGTATGCCAGCATGCCAAGGGGAGAAGCCAAAACACTGGCTTGTACACACCATTGCCTATTCCAACTAGGCCTTGGGATTCTGTGAGTATGGATTTCATTTTGGGTTTGCCAAAAACTCAGAAGGGAAATGATTCTATTTTTGTAGTTGTGGATAGATTTAATAAGATGGCACATTTCATTCCATGTTACAAGACAAGTGATGCCACACACATTGCTAACTTGTTTTTCAATAAAGTTGTGAAGCTACATGGTTTACCTAAGAGCATTGTATCTAACAAAGATGTAAAGTTCATAGGTCATTTCTGGAGAACCTTGTGGAAGAAGTTGGGTACCAAATTGAACTTCAATTCAGCATATCATCCACAGTCTGATGGCCAGACTAAGGTAGTAAATAGGAGTCTGGGTAACATGTTGAGAAGTCTGATTGGAGAAAATCCAAAACAATGGGACAAAGTGTTAGCCCAAGCCGAGTTTTCATATAACGACTCACCAAACCGAAGTACAAGAATGACTCCATTCCAAATTCTATATGGTATGCATCCCATAGGGGTCTGTGAACTTCGTGATTTAGGTCAATTGGAAAAGAGAAGTGTAGATGGAGAAGAGTTTGCAACAAGGATTAGCGAACTACAAGAGCAAGTTAAAGCAAGGTTGCAACAGAGTAACAATAGTTACAAAACAAGAGCAGATTCCAGGAGAAGAGAGAAAAACTATGAGGTAGGAGATTTGGTTTTAGCACATCTGAGGAAAGAGAGATTTCCAAAAGGATAGTATAACAAGCTGAAAATGAAAAAGATCGGGCCTTGCAGAATACTCATAAAGTTTTCAGCAAATGCCTATGAGTTGGAAATGCCAACAGGGATTGGTATCTCACCTATTTTTAATGTTGCGAACCTGTATACTTATGTCGTCGATGATACAGGGCAAATGACAGAAGACAGAGATCCTGTGGAAGATCTTCAGTGGCTGAAGCAGATGCCCATAGCCCAGCCATCAGGAGCGGAGTCTATCTTGGATACTATAGTGGCAAAGAGTACCAGACAGAGGGACTGCCTAGAATACTTGATCAAATGGAAGGGACATCTTGTAGAAGATTCTACATGGATGAATGCTAAAGAATTGGAGACAAAGGGTTTATCAATAGTTGATTTACTGAACAAGGGGTTCAGAATTTTAACCTTGGGAGTCTGATGCAGGAGCATCAATGTTAAGTCAACAATGTGATTGCATGTTCACATGTTGTGGCTAGCAAGAGGACAAGCTGTCCTGAAATGGGAAGAAAGTTTGCTTATTAAGTATTTTAGTAATTGCAAAATATGTAACCGACTAGTGTGTTGTCAGTTTTTGAGAAAATAGGACTTAGTGGCGAGTTGATACTACCTGTGTGGAGATCAAGCCAGATAGTCAGTGTGTTGTTGCATGATAGCGACTCCTTCCATGATGGAGGAGAGTTTGTTAGTTAGTTTGTTTTGTTGTTCAGTCATTCGGTTTTGGGATTTTCAAATGGGTGAAAAAGGGGGAGACTAGGACTCAATTGGGGGTCGGCGCGAGGAAGAGTCGATGGGATATTTCCTTGAAGATCAGAAGAAAATACGACAGGGTGGATGTTTTGCTATATGTTAAAGAAATTAGCAAGTTCTGTGTGTCCAATGGTGTTAGTGTGCATGTGAATGAGAGATAAACTAAGATTCTATCAGGTGGAGTAATGTGAAAGCATTAACCTAATGTCTGTGTGAATGAATCTTTGTTTTTGTGCTTGTATGAACAATTAAGAACACCCAAATCCTTCGCAAACCGATCATCATTAAGTAGCAGAGATAATTTCAGGTTGTATTTAGTTTCCCATCAGATCTGGACGAAGGTCAAGCTGGATTGATCGATTCTCTGATCAATCAACGAGAAAATCGTAGAGTTGCAGTCGATTCAATTAACAGAAGTTGGACGGCTCAGATCAAAGCCAAAAGGAAGATCGACGACCGAGAAAGGATCCACAAGGTGAACGTGCATGGAAGTTAACATTTCTGCAAGCCGACGCAAAGTATTCTGCATTGATCATAGATCAACGGGCGAGATCAAACCCACAAGAGATCGTTGGTTGATACAACGCTCTGCAGAAGGAAGACGCGCGGGAGTTATTGGCTAGAGTTGCGAAAGCCGCGTTGTGGGAGGGTTTTTGCGGAAACCTTTTCAAGAAATCGTGAACAACACACCCGCAATCCACAATCCGCAAGTTGCGGAAAGGAGTGTTGGAGAAGGAAGAGTCCGGAAAGGTGACTGCGGAAAGAACATTGCAGGACACCGAAATTGCGGGAGGAAGACGTTTCCGCAAGAATGTTGCAGAAAGTTAATCCTGACTATCAGAACGTTGCGGGAAGCCCATTTTGAAGGTAAGGATCGCAATTGAGAAGAACCCCAACTGGTTGTTAGCTGAGTTTAGTGGTTTGATTTCGGAGAATCACAATACTTCCTGGGAGAAGCGGGTTGGATTGGTGGTTGTTATTCCCACCTGCATCATTATCACTAGTGAAAAGCTTAAAGGTTTTCTCTTTATTGCAAATAATGTTGCAACTAAAAATATTATCACTAGTGAAAAGCTTGTGACTAATGTTTATATTTATACATTTTTGGTATACACCAAATACATATTTTTACTCATTCAAAACTATGCAATATTCTTATTTTTATAATCATGAAAAATACTCTTCTACATATGCTATATACCTTGAGATAAACAAGTGTTTTATGTACATTACATCACTCAAAAGTAATTTTAGTTTGAAAAGAACATAACATAAAAGAAAAATAGATCTACTTAAAGAAATATGTGTCACCTTAAAATGCTCTACCATTTTTTTTTAGAGAAATAACATTTCATGCTTATAAATTTTCATGAATAAATATTTTCAAATGTGGTTTACAAACCTTTTTCTGAAGCATTATTATTGATAGCAATACAACATATAAGTCTCAATTGATATAATATAGGTACCGAGCCATAGAATACAACAATGGTCTTATGTTAAGTGGATTTTCTAATTCCTCCCTAAAAGGGTCCCAAATTCAATGGTCTCCATCTTCCACTGATAAGTTCTTTCACATCCAATGATCTTATAATACAATGAACCCATTGATCTTACAACACAAAGGAGTCCTTGTATCATAAGGATATCCAATTGTATATGGATTTCCGAAAGGGTTGACAAGAACTTGCCACCCCATCATCCAAGCCATAGAAGCCATTTGTACAACAAATGGTGGAGCAATCTTTTGTGAAGCATAAAAGGGTCATGTCCTGGTTGCATCTTTGGAGAAGCCTCCAAGGGATTTAGTACCACTTATATGGTTTCTAGATACTTGCATTTTCATCACATCTTCATATAAGCTATCTAATGTAAGCTTATCAAGGCCACCAACCTACGACCAATAAAATGCCAATATGAATTGTTAACCCATACAATCAAATATAGAAGACTTGTTTTGATACAAAAGATAAGTAGACAAAGTGACTTTACAATATATTCTTTGACTTCCAAATATGCTTCTAAAGTCAAGACAATAAGTATGGTTTTGGAAAAGCATGTCACGTGTTATGCTTGAAAGTTAAACATATATCAAAATATATCCAAATAAACTATGTCTCAAGATGATATATATAGAAAGTTGGCATTACCGATTTACTTTCTACTTGCACACTAGAATTAGAGCTTGAAGTGGTGGCAAGAGCTAGTTCCCAACCAATGGTTCCATTTGGAATATCTCCAACATTGTTTAAGGTTCCACCTGAAGAATTATCTACAATTTAATAAGCAAATATGTATGTTTTGGAAGTGCTCAAGTTTCCATTTTGCATTTTGATCTTCTTGGAGAAGTTCTTCAATCCTTGGTGTATTATAAGCACTAATTTCAAGTGAAAATAAAAATTAGAATGAAGAGAAACATAAATAGAAAAATAACCAAATCATTTATCAATGTACATCAGCCACATTTTTTCATTAAACCTTACCTGACTTAGCTATAAGGTTGGGTTAGCATTTCATCCTTGGATTTCTCAACTTGACAAAGCACCACAACCTACAAATCATTAAACTGACAGTTCTATAACCATGTACTGACTAGACACTAAGATTTAATATGGTTGTATTGTGTGCCCATCCACATTGATTTCTTACTATGGGAACATTACAACAAGACTATTCAGAACAACTTCCACATAACCACGACCTTCTTAATCCATCATCCTAAGCTCCTCTAGATTTGTGGACCTTCTTGACATGGTTTCTAGGTTAGAAACAAGATCAAATTGAGGTTGAATATCATGTTTGCAAGTTATTCTTCTATTCTCATTGTTGTATAAGGTCACAAATTAAGACTCTCCAAGGGTAAAATGTGTATTGATTCTTGAATTCTATAACAGCAAACATTTTGACTATTATATTACAAGAATCCAACAAAAGTATTTTTCAGCTACGCTACACCTTTGCCAAAGGACAGATGTAGTGTTGTGTACTAGTGTAATGATGGTGTAAAGCATTAACTTGTGAAAGCCACTAGAAAGATACTAAAATGTGAGAATGAATGCTAAAGGATAGACCTAGTTTATTCTAGCTTATTACCACATAACTTATGAAATTATTTGCTTATGCATCGTCTTCCACTAGAACAACAACATCAAAGTCACTAACGGTCCACTTTGCGATTTCATCCTTATCACTCACAAAGATTTCGGTGCCAACATCAAGTGAAGACCATATTCTCCTCATTGGTTTTGTCCCTGGATCCTGCAACACCACACCAATCAAGAGACTTACATGTAAATCATTTGGCCTTTAATTTGATCTGATTTAAGCTAAAGCAAAACCCAACCTTTAAATGGAAAATAAAAGTTTATTTATAATTGAAAGGAGGTCAAACTCCAAAATATGCATTTCAATATTCCTTGCAAAAATATTATATTTAGGGGAACCCCAAAAGGATTTCTAAGGAATGGATCCCTAGAAAATATGGGTTGGATCATTGTACAAGTTTTAGATAAAGATTCGAACACACATTTGGACAAGTAGTTGAATAAACTAACATAGATCTACCTTAAGCTTATGTTACTTGTTTGAAGGGATCATAAAATCTTTAAGATGTCAATGTTTACATCTTGAATTTTTTATCCCTATGATATTTTATTAGATTTAGGGTTAAGATGGATCTATGCTAATACTAAAATCTCCCAAAAGTTACAAAGTTAGAAGTGATTGGTGAAAGCCTATTCAGAAGATCGGAACATTTCTTTTAAAATTTCTCCAATCATTTTTAGTCAAATAATAAGCAAAATCATGGATTACTACTTAACTTTATATAGAACATAGATCCAAACAAAGGAATTATAGTTTAATTATGTGATAGAAGTATAAATAGCCAAGGAGGGATCCAACGTCTAGATCACATGTTCTAGGGTCATCAATCCATCCTTCTCCACTCTTAAAGGGATAGCCATGGAATTCCCATTCTGGATGTGGCAATAGCTGCATTATTTCATGTGCCTGAGGATTACTGTATGGATCACAAGGGTTAAAACGATTCTCATGTTTCATTGCAATGTCTGGGGAGGAGTATAAGTGGTATACAACATGTGAAAAGTGATCTGTATCATTTCTATAGATATTTGTGCATGCGATAGTGATGTGATAAGGATGACATACATTAATATTGCACAGATGGAACCAATTGGTAACACTTGGATTGATGAGTATAGCACTTATTTCATGTGCCTGAGGATTACTGTATGGATCACAAGGGTTAAAATGATTCTCAGGTTTCATTGCAATGTCTAGGGAGAAGTATAAGTGGTATACAACATATGAAAAGTGATCTGTATCATTTCTATAGATATTTGTGCATGTGGCAGTGATGTGATAAGGATGACATACATTAATATTGCACGGATGGAACCAATTGGTAACACTTGGATTCATGATGATATCATTATATCTCATAGTAGCATAATTCGACCGTTTTGGTACTTCGTGTTCGGAAATTCGGAATAAATTCGAATTGGTCGAATATTCGGTGCAGGTATAATACAGATACGGATTATTAGTGGAGAATTAAATTTTGAAAACCAATTTAAAGAAAGAAAAAAAATATTAATTATTTAAACACTATAAAACAAAATAACCATTCAATTCCATGCTTACTTATTAAAATAACTATAAATAAGTAGTTGTCGTCTCACACTTCCATATCAGAGGTTGTTGAGATTTTATTTTTTTCGTTTTTTAAATATATGTTAAATTTTATTATATAAATGTTTATGTATATTTATGGTATATTTGTGAATATTTGATTAAAAATATTATATATAAGCAAGCTACTTCCGTATTTTATCCGTACTAGATATTTTCATTACATATTTTTTCCGTATCGAATCGTATTCGTACTCAAATTATGCTACTATGCTATATCTAGTAACATCAGTGTCTACATCCCCATCAATGGCATTCTGTCATTTTTCCAACAACTCCCCATATCAATGAGATAAAACGGGCTCTTTGGGCCACCTCCCTTTGTGACATTGAGTGTCAAGTGAACCTTGAAGTTAGGTGACTATGGAAGTTGCTTCATCATTCCTTGAGTTTCATAATGTTATTCTCCTGAACATCCCCGAGTAGCATTAGCATGCAGATACAACATGAAGCATGGATACTTCTTTGAACTTTTAAATGTATGGGAGAATACCCAACTCCATGTTGTAAAATTATTCTCCCATACCACAAAATAATAAGAAGTATTTCCTATTCTATGTTTTAGATTAGCGTCCAAATCATAACTTCCATAGAAGCTAGCCGTCAGTCTTCCTTCTTCTTGAATTCTTAACCAATTATGGTACACAAGAGGCTTGTTCATACAATCTTGACCAAAACTTCTTCTTGAATTCTTAACCAATTATGGTACACAAGAGGCTTGTTCATACAATCTTGACCAAAACAGGGGAATCTTCCAAAAGGTTTAAAAGGACCTACCAGTTTACCATTTTGAGGGCATAAACCTAATTCAATGTCAAAGTTTCTATTTTTTAACATTATCATCCAAAACTGCCATGGTTCTGATCCATCCCTAACTTCACACAAGGAACCAATGTATAGCTCATTTTCCACTACATATAGGTCTACACTACTAGAAGAATTTAATAATATATTAGTGATCTTGTCACCTACATGTAATCTATTGTTGACCACTTTGACTCTATGATTTACTCTGCATCCACTTGCTCCACAATTCTCACAGCTACCAACATAATATGTACATGATCAAATATATACAAGTTAGTAATAGGCTTGAAGACATGGTTCTAGGAAATAAAAAATTTGAAAGAGCTTATATTTGGGAACATCAGGCCGTTCTCCAAAATGGAAACAACAACTTTGAAAAAAATTCCTAAATCACATGGAAGAAAACATTACATTAATACAAGTTATGTATGTTTCCCATTCTTAGCTGCAAAATACAGAGATCTAGGTTCCTGAAATACATACGAAAAAAATAATTGTTGTTTGCAAATATACATTTCAACTTCATTCAAGCACACAATATAACGAAGATTGATACATAACTTAGTTTAAAACTAGATATACTGTCTTGATTTCCATCCAAACAAATGTTCTTTATGTTACAATATTGCAGTAAATGAGTGAGTCCCAACCCACCTCCCTAAATTCAATTTACAACCAAAACATTGATGGTGAGTTTGCCTTGATCATTGATTCACTACCACCAGCATGCTTGTTACATTCAAGATTACTGCCCAAAAACTGAATGAGGGAAAAAAACTCAAATGATAAGTTAGGACAGCTGCAAGAAGATTCCCCAAATTTCCAAATTCCACATTAATATGTCAGGAAGTGGACCAATTGAAGTTTACCATTAAATTATGACAAACCATGCTTCAAATTCCATAATGAAAGCAGGGCCACAAACCTCTATTAGGAGAGAAATGGATGAGGAACTGTTAGTTCATGCGGAGGTACTGAATTGAGAGAGAGCCAATAAAAAACATAGCATTTCCAAAGTATTAAAATATCAATTGGATGATAATAACAAAAATATGGCACCTGATTATTGATTGTTTCTTCCTAATAAATAATCTATTTGGATTGATCTCCCGACCTTTTTAAAAAGGTCAGTTAGTGGAGGCAGAGGAAGGCACTCATCAGTTGCAAAAGTGAAATCTCTGATTGAAATCAGAAGCAATTTAATATATTCCTATAAGAAATGAGCCTGAAAATATTTTTAATTGCATCAACCATATTAATTAACATCCATCCTACCACATGTGTTGTGACTTGACATTTGAGATTGCAAAATATACCAAGATCCCCCTTACTACAAAATATCTGTAAACATAAGATCATTCAGAAACTTGAAAGAGGAATTACAAAGTATGGACATAAGTCAAACTTGTTAACTGGTACCTTTTTATTAAGTGCTATAACCCTGAATTTTGGGATCATTTGCAATTCCTCTTTCTCTAACTCTTCCGAGCTCCTAACTCTGAAAATATATATGAATATAGTACTATATTTTACAAAGAGCATAAACTGGATTAATTTCTCAAAGCCACACTAACATGAAATTCATAAGGCTAATAGTTTGATGGCTACCTTCCCAAGATCAGAAAAATAATGAAATCCAATCACAATTCTTCAACATCCAATAGTTTACCCATCTAAAATTTTATTTTCAGATCTGTCACAAATCATCTGTAACAAAGCAATTGAATCACAAAATTTCATAGAATGCAAGTGAAAATCCTGTTGATGGTGTTGTCTCTATAGCCCCTGTCCAAGGGGCTTCAATAAGAGAGATCCAACAGGTAATAGTATGCCACAAAGTAACTAAACATTACAATATCTTCCCAAGAGAAGAAACATAAATGAAATGCAATGACAAAAATAACAATTGCTTTCCTTCACATGCAATAGTTTACCCATCTAATTATTTTGCTTTTAGATCTGTCACAAATGATCTTATCACATTTTTGTGTCTTGTTTTCTTTCCCTCGACACTAGAAGGCAGTCCTTCTTGGAGACATAGTTTTATGTGAAAAAAATTATTGTAGTTCTTCTCATTTGATTAGACTGACCATTCTCTTCTTCCTCTGGTCTAATCATAGTAAACATACTTTTGAAGTAAAAAGAGTTCATATCAAAGTTTTGCAGTCCATGGGTTAAAGGAAAAACTTGCAATTCAAGAAGTTGCTAATGTTTTTTTCATTTGAAAGTGTATTTCCAATTATGTTATACCCAGTCTCATATGTTGGTTCTTCTTGCATGGGTGGGAAGAGAGGCAAAGCCTTGTACTATACTTTATGTAATTTTTTACCTAATTCTGGGATATAAGACTGTTTTGGGGGGAAAAAAGATGTGATGTATTTGCCTTTTTCACTTGCACACAATAAAATAGAAGCATATTAGTAAAGCACAAGAAATTGCATTTCTGTTATGAGCTATTGCTTTAAAGCATGATAATTCTTTTAGAGTAGCTATGAAACGTTGAAATGATCCCACCCATGTGAAGGATATTGCTAGCTTGAAAATGTGCAAAGTGCCATTTGAATCTAAAGCTCAGCTTTAGATTAGTATTTAAGCTATACTTTAATACAAAAACTATTTCTATCTATTTCTTTGTCCATCTCCTCTATATATGTCTTCAGATATCAAAGAAGAGTCCACTTGGCAAGTGATATCATCCTTTGTATTATAAGGCTTCTTTGTTGTGATAGACTCAAATCTAGGTGGCGAATCAAGATCAATGAATTCATTTCGACTATTGATAAGCATTTAGTAGCACTATCATCATTCTTATGTGCATTGTAGATTTTCCCATCTTTAACAGAGGATGAATTTGGGATATTAAAACAACTGCGATTTGGATTTTCACCTTGATCTGAAACAGATGGTGACAACTGGTTCACTTAATTTCTATGAACCCTTTCCAAGGCACATGATTATCCACCTCCATCCTTCTCAGCATCCATGCCTTCTATCATAGAAAATGCAGTTGTTGGCAAATAAAGTGAACTCCTGAGAAACTATTTACACACAAACTGTTGACAGTCAAAGAACCCTTTTTCAATGATTTTTCCTGAAGATTATCACCTACAAAGGTAGATGTAGATGGTTCAAAGCAACATGAATTTATTCCCCTAAAAACATCCTACAAATAGAGAAGTATATTCCAACCTGAATACACCGAGTCAACAAATAATTAAAAAAACCTTGCGAGACTTGATAAGGAAACAAAAAAGGATGGGTAATAATTGGAAACATCAATCAAAATACCTAGGAGGGAGTAAAACGTCAACCTAGATATCTGCAACTTACACTGAGATGTTTTTGGAAGCTGATTTGAGGGGAAAACCAGAAGCTCAACACCATTGAAGTTTCCTCTCAGATCAAATTCATTCTTGAGTATGTGCTCAATCAATAGTTGGTAGGATTTTCCATAGCTAAAATATACAAAAATATACCTTTAATCAACTCGGAAACTCATCAAACATGAGGAATATTGACATAAGGTTTGTCCTCCTTGGAAATGATAAAAAATTTCCTCGGAAAATTAGATTAAATAGGTTGATTACCAAAAGTAAAAAATGTAAAAAGGTCACAGTTTTGTTTTGAGAAACTAGATATCTGAATCATCAAATTTCACACATGTGATCATGAACATGTTATATCTATACCTCTCATGATCTTTGGCAAAAAAATAGAGTGCAATGTTCTCATCACTTGGGTGACTGTACTCAAACTGCAATGGCCAGAAGCTGCAGCGAGGAACTTCCTCTAACTGGAGTTTAGAAGAAAACTTCTTCACATCACCAAGTACTTTTGATACTGCACGAGTTGATATTCCATCAAAGTAGTTGAAATAATTTGCCTTGTTTCTAACTTCAAAGCCACCTTTGCAAAATGGAATCACAAATTATGAGACCTGTTGGGGACATTGCCAAGCTTAAACATACATGGAAAGATGAATATGATGAATACAAAACAACTTTAACTAAAAACCTTTAGAAACAACAGAAGGTATCATACTGTCATAAAAAGTTGTGCTCTGGTAAAATTGTTTATTTAACAGTTTTTGGATGAGAAGATTGTTGATGTGGAACCACTCTTGATTATGTGTATGGTTGGTCACTTGCATTTGAAGTAGTGGGTGGGCCATAAGATGTGTTTCCTCCAATTTCTACAACCGTCCCTTCTGCTGGATGATAGCAGTTGTTGCAATATGACAACTATCTCTAGTGAGAAATCGACCTTCACCCTCTTCTAACCTTCTCTGGTATAAAAACTTATGATTATTAGCATCCCATTATGTTCTCTTCCTTTCATTAAAGTATGAATGTGAAATACTCTCCACTGATCTTAGCAGCATCACTAGAATGATTAAACAAGGGATATTTCGATGTCCTAGATGCCAAAATTTGTGGTGCAATAATGGAACAACCAGCCAAGTCCACATTTGAGGGGGAAATCTCCTGGTTCTCTGAGTTCTTAACATCAATATTTCCATTGAAGTTTGTGGTGCCTTTTGAGGATAATGTAGAATTACATTTGAGGTCAACATAGGACACATTTCCTGATTTCCAGAAACCTACATAGGTGAACTACGCCCTAACCAGTGGACATGGTCTCTTACATCAGAGTCAAAATTTAGTTGTTTTTTCCCTGAACTTTGACTGTTTTGACAACCTGTAATGTTACCCAGAAAAGCAATCTCCTTTAGAATGTTCAATTTGCGACTACCAGCATTTGAAATTTATTTTGAGCTTCTTGATATGAGAATAGATGCAGGGAGGCGATTACCACTAGTCTCTGCAAGACTATGGTTTGTACAAGACTAAGCAAAATGACCTAATTGTTTACATTTATAGCACCTTGTAGTTCCACCATTTTTACCATGCTCAAAAGGGTAACCTTATGTTACCACCTTAGTGTAGTTGTTCTTTTTACTATCCTTAATGGATGGGACAAAAATATTTTCCTTTGCCATTAGTTTTACTACAAAAGTTGTAACTATGGGAGACATGCCCTTTAACTTTTTGGATGCAACATTATGCATAACCTAAATTGGGGTAGATTGTTAAATGTTGTGATTTGTTTGTTGCAGTGTCTTCTTGAAGCCTGCTAGATGATGCTTTTAGTTGTGCATGTCCCTCTCTTGAGTCCACCACAAACAAGAATCAACACAACCAAGAAAAACCTTCCTAATTAGTGAAACTGGATAATGTGTGATAGAATGCATAACCATTACATTTTAAATAAATGCAAAAATGTGCTAGAGGTACCTGAGGACCTTATAGGACTATGCTCTTTCTTATTGGAATGAGGTAACACTTGTGTTGGAGCAACAATTGTTTTTCTTAGACCATATTGACTTAGATGAATCCTTTATTGCACCTATCACTGGCTTGACACATGTAGCATATGTAGCAAGGTTTTCAAAATTTGTTACTCTTGCAGATATTGGATCTCTAGGTATGCATAAAAGAATTGCCATAGATTTGCTTCTTGAAAGATACTATCCATCTTTTCTTACTTTTCCAGTTCTCACTTCTTTTATTTTTACATTTTGAATATCTGATGTCAGCATCGATACTAAAAGGGATGATAAATTTTCTTTTATCATGCATTTCGAAGATTTGGAAAATCCACCAACTGCACAGATGTTGCTCATATTTTCTATAGCTGCTTTAGCCTAAAAACCTGCTTCAATGGAGTCATTTATAATCTTGGGGATTGCAGGTAATATCTCAATATTGCTCAATCTTGCAGGGGGAAGGGAAGATAAAGTTCTATCTGTTGATGATTTACCAGTAAGTGTAGCAAGTCTGGTATATGATAGATTACTACTAACCTTGATTGTCCATGTGAATGCTAAATGGTAAGTGTCCAAACCATTCGGAGAGACAAATTTGTTCTTTGAAGATTGCATATTTGTAGATGGCCTTGGGGAAGAAGTCCTCAATAAAGTTGAAGAGTTATCATTGTCATGAAGAATATTGCTCAATGAATTTCCTGTTGGAGATATAGTAATGGATGTCTTTACTTTTGTGATGTTTAATGATTTTAAAGAGTTCTCCCTAGAAAATATATGCTTTGCATTTGAAGTTAAAGAACCTGAATGTCCATTAGAACCTTGAAAGGCCAACTTTTTTATTGGAGGTCCCACTTCAAAACCCTCTGCTTGTATTTTTGTAGACACTTGAGATCTCAGAGTACCTTTAAGGGCGCTATGTCTATCAGATCCTCAATTCATTTTGTCCAATTTGGCAGAAATCCTAGACCGTGATGTACCATAGTTATGTTTCCTACTGGTCAAGCATAATGGCTTCAATACCTTTCTCAAGTTTGGAGATGTCTCAACTCTCTTGACACTTGCATTCGGCTGCAACTTGCAGCCTTCACACAACCAGTTACCTTTACAGACCTTGTCTAACATACTTGGCATGCAATAACTGTCAAAGAATACGTAAATAGGAACATATCATACATTAAAACCCATGCATCACAAACAACTCCACAAAATAGTCTTTCTAGCTCATTCTAAGAAACCACGCATCAACTGATACCGTTTTCTATATTTTTATTAGTAATTGGAATACATACGTGTGGTCAAGACTCAACACCATCATTAAACATGTTCCATATAGCAAGAATATCTCCATAACATGTGTCCCCACAAATATCACATACTTTAGCCTGCTTGATAGAAAAAGGTGACAATAAATCAGGAGTAATATAGAATATACTATTCAAATGGAACTCCGGTCATGTGTTCATCATTATAAGAAAAATAGCTGCAAAGCAGCTAGTCCCTGCTCTAAAATAATGTTTATAATTTGTTTAATTGTTTACAAAAATTGTGGATTTCTTGTTCTTAGTTAATAAAAAGCGTTTTAAGTTTTATAATTATAGAACATTACCATTTAACTTATGGCCTATATTCCAAGGAAAAAAAAACTTATGGCCTATAGGCATTTAACGGCAGTGTTTATTAGCCACAAGTTATGTAGCTATGCTAATATATATCCTAGCATAATTAAAATCTCCACTTCGGAAAGAGTTCTACTTGCATTAAGTAAAATGTTCTCAAAAACTAATGTGAGAGATGCCAAGTAATGCCTCTATGCATCTCACGTAGAGGTTTTGTGTGTTTTACTTACTCGTTGATCACACTTCTTGTTGATCATACTTCTTGTCATTTAAATGGCAGCGTTTATTAGCCACAAGTTATGTAGCTATGCTAATATATATCCTAGCATAATTAAAATCTCCACTTCGGAAAGAGTTCTACTTGCATTAAGTAAAATGTTCTCAAAAACTCATGTGAGAGATGCCAAGTAATGCCTCTATGCATCTCGCGTAGAGGTTTTGTGTGTTTTACTTACTCATTGATCACACTTCTTGTTGATCATACTTCTTGTCATTAGTAGTATGTAATAACTTTTTTTATTCTTTGTCATTTCCACGTAAAGGGTGACACAAATATTCAAGCTTGGGACTATTTTTCCAATCCAAATCATCCTACATGTTAAGTTGTTGAAGCAACCTACATATTATATCTTCATCTAGAATTGCAAACGTGATCAACAAGCCCAGATTTGGTCAGGTCATCATCATATTGGAGCTTCAAATATCATCACCACTTTGTGTAATTCTGTGCTATTTTTTAATCATTGGGTATTTTGCAGAAATCAGTCTCTTGGTGACTATAGAGAGATGCAAATGGTCTAAACGAAGAAGAAATAAGCAGCATTGAATCCCATCCAATCGATTGAAAAAGGTAGCCAGGTATCGGTTGATGGCATTTGATCTTTTGCATGGCGGCCATTTGCCTCATCCTTACTAAACTAATAGCACTCATAGCATGGAATAACAACTTTGTAGAAATAATACCAACACATATGGAATGAATAATCTGAAAAGTTTGCCAGACCGAGTCCATAAAGGTTAGCAAATTGATTAAATCTAAAGAATTGATTTAACAAATAGAAATAAGCAAGCAACACTAAATAACCAATCATTTATAAACGAAAATATACAAAACCTCTTAAATTTAAAATGAAAATAAAATACTATTCACTATTCTCTTAAAACAAATAAATACATTTGCAAATAATATTTTGTTTACATTTAGAATCATCGGTTGGGCATGGAGACACTTGTCACAAACCTCTAAAACAAATAAACACTTGTAATTTGCAAAGAATATTTTGTGGGCGTGGAGAGCGTTGATAGTAGTAGTGGCTCGTTGAGAATAGGTGACATTTGGTCCATGCCAGAAAACATAAGTAAACTCATGTCCACCTAAACTCGAAGCCAACCCATAAATAAACAATGTCAGTGATAATTATGCGTTTTGATGAAACTGGGGATCCATGACAACCCCATATTTCAACGGGATCAGAAACCAGAAACCGAAGCTGAAAGAACTGCAATGTTCCCATTACACCAGCGGTTTAAATTCAAATAACTTGTAATTATATTATATTATTATTTATATTATATATACTAGACACGCTTTGCTTTATCTATAAATGTTTGGATATCACTAAAAATTTAAAATTTAACTTACCACGGCAACGAACTGCACTGGAACGTGACCACGTCCATGCATGAGCTACATGTGGCATGACCCGACCTGCTCACCAGAACTATTCTCTCAATGTGTGGCCTCATCTCCTCTAAGTTTTCACACCTCCTCTCATGCATGACAGGTGGTATCATGCATGAATTACTCTCGAGGTGGCCTCAAGCATGAATTACCCTCCACGGTCTCACGCGCAATATTCTTATCAAATTTTCATGAATCATAGCTTGCCATTGGCTAAAATCTTGAAAATTATGAATACATATGAAGATGTGAGGATGATTTCAACTAAGGCGCCTGTGATTTTTGCAAAAGCTTGTGAAATGTTCATTTTGGAGCTTACCCTGTGCTCATGGATTCATATAGAAGAAAATAAGCAACGCATTTTAAAGAAGAATGACATTGCAACTGCAATAACTAGAACATATATCTTTGATTTCCTTGTGGATATTTTGCCAAGAGATGAGTTAAAGGAGGAGGGTCTTGGCATTCCTAGAGCTCATGTGCCTGTTGGAACTCCAACTTAAGCTATACCATATTATTATGTTCCTCGGCAGCATCCAGCACAGGTTGCGCCTCCTGGAATCATGCAATGTATTGCTCAACAACCTCATCCTCCTGTTGCTTATATGTTGCCGCAGATGTGGCCACAACAACAAATGCTATATTCTATCTATCCTCCTAGGAACATTCTACAGAATTCACTTTATAGTAGGAACCTTATAGTAAGCCTTCTTACTTTTATTGTCTACGACATGGGCCTTATTTAATAGAGAGTACCCTTTTACATTAAACAACTATCCACTACTATCTAATGGGCTTTATTCGAATAAGATGGATACATACATCAATTGTCTAAATTCTAGGTAGACAAAAGTAGGGGGGTTAGGGTAGGATACTAACATGCCCGCCCCCTTTAAATGCAGCATTGTCCTTAAGGTTAAAAGTTATAAAATTGTTGTCGAATCACTGCAAGTTCCCATGTTGCATATTTTGGTTGCATATCTTTTCACTGGATCAATACTTCTCGAACTGTGCACTGGCATAATTGGCGCTCTCTGGTATCCCTGCTTCTTGTTAGATCCAAATGGAGCCTTCTTTATCGAGTTCTGGTAACCTAGTTTTCACTTTGCAATTTTATCCCACAACCTTCTTCAGATAGGACACATGAAAGATGGGATTAATCTTGGAGTATGATAGGATATATAGTTTGTAGGCCACTTGTCCAATGCGTTGGATAATCTTATAGGGTCCATAGAACTTGGAAGCTAGTTTATGAGGAATTTTCTCTTTGAGTGATGTTTGTTTTTAAGGTTTAAGGTGGGGAAACACTTGATCCCCTTCTAAAAAATAATACTCTGAGTTATGTTGGTCAGCTTTTTGTTTCATTCTTTTTGATCCATAACCACATTGTCCTTGAGTGTACGGAGAATGGCTTCTTTGGTGTGAAGTGTTCTATCCATTGCATTAACCTTGGAGGTGCCTGGTAGATAGGAGACGACTAATAAGGTTTTTGGCCATAGACCTCATATGGTGTTATTTTAGTAGCTCCATGATAAGTGGTATTGTACCACCATTGTTCCAGGGGAATCCATTGTACCCATTGATGCGGCTTTTTAGACGTAAAGCATCACAAATAAGTTTATAAGCACTTGTTTACAAAGTATGTTTATCCATCTGTTTGGGGATGATATGCAATGCTCATTTTGAGCTAGCACCCTCAAGTTTGAATAGCTCCTATAAAAATTCGCTAGTGAATGTGGGGTCCTGATATGAGACAATAGAACTGGGCACGCAATGTAACTTTCAAATCTGATTCATGAAGACTTGGGCCACTGAAGAAGGAGTAAATGGGTTTTATAAGGCATAAAAATTCTTCTATTTTTTTGAACGGTCGACTACCACCATGATCACTAATTTGTTACCAACTCTTGGTAGTTCCACTATAAAATCCATTTAGATGTTAGTCCATATCTATGTTGGGATCAATAGTGGTTGCAATGCCCTTAGCATCTTCACCGTCTCACCCTTGTTTCTTTGGCAAGGGTCACAAGTTGCTATAAAATTATGGATGTTTTTTTTCATGCCTTCTAAAAAGAATGAGTGCTAATCTCTTTCATAGTCCAGGAATACATCCTCTAGTAGTTAGGTTATTTGGGTTGTTTTCTGTTGCCAGCAACAGGTAGATGGTAAGAGGGAAAATGACAAATCCCTATTTTGATTATGTGGAAAGGCGTATGCTCAAGTTCAATCTGGTAAGAATTGTTTGACCTGCCCTGTAGAAATTATTTATAAAACAAGGATCGACTCGACCAAGTTCTTGTGTTTTCTGTTGCACTCTCAAAGCCTCCACAACTTCATAATTCTGGCTGAATATTTTCAAGAAATTGTTTCATGCCCATCTTCATTTGAACGGAATTAAGAGAGATGCTGTGAACTTTTTTGTTTTTTGATACATGCTTTATTTTATCCAGTATCTCGTATAGACTTTTCACAGTCCATAATTTTATCATTGATTTATATTAAGCAGAGCCATCATAAATTTTAGGGAGATGCTGTATTGGTCTATTGAGTTTACACTTTTACTTACTTTTATTTGACTTTGTATGCACCATAGGCACCCTAAATTTTGGCATTTGTTAATCCCGTGTTCAAGAGCAAAACTGAGTGTGTTATATCTCTTTGTTCCAGAGCAAAAGTGACTGCAGAGTTCATTATTGTACGTTTCGTAAATTACATTTGTTAGGTCTTAGATGACAATTTTCTCACCATGCAAGGAGTGAAAAAGTGTAGCATTTATGTAATGCATGCACATCGTGGTCTGATGTGATGTGCCTTTCACGAAGGGACTTAGAAAAGGAGTTCTTCCTTTCAAAAAAAGAGCTAAGTGTGTGGATGGCTCATATGAATATGTTATGTGTTGGCCTAAGCAGGTTTTTTAAAGAAGGCTACTCACTTTTAATGCCCGAAACAGCAACGTTCACTGGCTTCCCATAGAGCCCCCTTCCAGACGGTATTTACAGGAAGGAATCACATCTGCTGACAGATGATGAGTACCACTATTCCCTATTGGTACGACCGAGCCTTGCCCGGGATATAATTGATGAATTATCACCCCATTGCTAGGAAAATCCCTACTTGTTCATGTTAGTGCCTGCTACCCTGTTTTCTTTACTTTGAACTTCTGCACCAAAAAACTTTGTTATTGAATCGGCAATTGCTTGCTTATGCCCTAACCTAGTGCCATGGGAATCTTATAACGAAGTCTCTTATGCTGCTACCTTTGCTGTCGGATCCGCTACCATTGGCTGGCACTCGAACAGGATGATCCAAGACTTAAATTAATGGAGCTTAAATTAGGTGAGATGTTGCTCAGTCTACCTTCCACACTCAAATCTGCATAAGCAGGGTCTGGGCCTGCCTGGGTCGTATAGTTTTAAGTATAGGGGGTCTTTGCATGAGTAGAGTTTTATGCACTGAGTATAGGGACAAAAGCAAAGAAACTGGACCAAATTGTACCTTGTAGCTCTGACACAGAGAAGAGTTCATTCACTGAGTAAAGGTTTTAGGCACTGCCTTTTTATCCCAGTTTTCTGGGTACCCAACAAATCCCAGTCGAGTATCCCTGCCCAGCCAATGACTCCATCCTGTCGATCATAGATAAAGCTCCCTAAAAGCCAATTTTGAGAAAGAATAAATGCATTATTAGTACCTACGATGAGTCACATTTTCTAGGTATCCCTAAAATAGGAGATTTCTATAAATTAAAATGATGACTGTCTCTTGGCTGACTGGCTTGCAATGACCTGCCCGGAATGACCAACTATGAGAGGTGGAGATGGAGATCAAGGGTAGAGTTCGAGGGTTAGAGGGTATATGTGTTAGCCTTCACCTGCATAGAACTCAAAGTTTCAACATGAATGCTCCACGGCTAAGATATGTATTTCTAACTACATAAAAAGTGAAGTCATGAAATGGTGGAAAACAAGAGATGAATGGTTAGAAAATGGGGGAACGAATATGCAACAGAGAGGAATCGTTCACAGTGATGGTTTTAGCAAGACACATGTGATTGTGATTGCAACTCTTAATTAGTTTTTACAGCTATATAAAATGACATGAAAAGCAAGCGCATAAATTGGATATTTTGAAAACAAAGGTGCAGAAACTCGATATTTTAAAAGCTCTGGAACAACTACATTTTTCTAGCAGTTTTTTATAACAAAATTTGTAACCTATAGTTTCATTAGTTTCATTTGCTTGCAGGAAATTTTTCAGCAATGGGACGTACCTTTATTCAGAAGATTGTTGGTATGGCCCTGAAATTTTTCAGCATTGGGATGTACCTCTATTCAGAAGATTGTTGGTATGGCCCTTGCTACTTGTTCTCAATCTCGAATAACTTCAAGGTTCACACTCATGCTAATTGAAGTTGTGTTGTGCTGACTGAAGTTGCACACATGAAAATATTGGAGTTAACAGAATACAAGTTTGCGTGCACAGTAATAACAATCTTCCGGATTGAATTGGCATTAGCTAGCCATCTTACTATTACTTCGCACAAATAGAAAAATGTGCATGGAGATATGTGCCACCATTAAATGCATAGATTATGTTTTTATTTGCTAATAAAGATTTAGATCTCTCTAGATTTTTATTTGGATTTGTGCGGATATCATTCAAAATAAAATGAGTCAAATCATATACAAAATTTATTTACTGTTTTTTCTTAATAAGCACGCAAGATGAATGAGTTAAATAACCGAAATTAGCTGGAAGCGTGGTGAGTTGAGATGTGATGTTTGATGACTATGAGAGATCTTCTAGTTCATGGAATTGTCCTTCAATGATCAAGGAGAATGTAGAGGTTCTTGTTCCAGAGACTGATTTAGAGATTTGAGATGAGTCGAATTCAAAGCGAGCTAAGGTGAGATTGAGTGTGGACATGTCCTCACCTACTCCAGATTGCAGGAGAGCAAGATGGCCCAATCATACATTACAGCATGCATGGTGAGAAACCATGGAGCCAGGTTTCCATCCAGTCGGTGATACTCTGATTTTATCTCATGTAGATGTGAGATCTTTTAATACGCGGGGTTCTCTTTCCCTGATTGAGGAGAATGTGGAGATTGTTGATCTAGTGGCTCAGGACCATATTGTGTAGCTCCCAAGAGATATGTTAGTCGAATAGCATTGATTTCTTCCATCCATTAGACTTCCAATTGTATAGAGGAGAGGCATGATGATGAGATTGACTTCACCCATGAGCCTTCAAGTTGTTCATTGGAGGATGCTCCATGCATAATGAAAGAACACATAATCAAGGTGGCGCCAAGTAAGATCAAGAACACTAGAGTGCTCATGAAGAAGATGAACCATATACCATGAACAAGTGCAACATTGTCCTCCATCAATCAATCATCAACACTACAACATCAACATCAAGAACCCAAGACATCATCACAAAGGCAAGCATCAACACTAGGCCATCCAAATCTCCATCAACATGTAACCCCTAGCTGAAATTGTGATAAAAATCACAAATGAACACCCATGCAAAATGGGGGGTAAGTGGTAACAGGGCAATTGCAAAAAAACCTAAGGGACGCCGGATTGATTCTTAATGGAAAGAATGGTTAAACTCTAGATTGAGATCCCGCGTTTTGGTAAATGGTTGGTTAGTCTTTAAATTTTGGAATGGGAAGGATGTTTAGGGAATCTTGAATAAAAAATGGTTTTGAGTCTCGACATTTTTGGCTCTTAGGATGGGCCCCAAATTTTGACCCTAGAATGGAGAGACATACCACACAACCGATATAGTCCTCCTTCTAGGATTGCCAATGGAGATGTGAGTCAAAAGGGTATTAGAAGAAATAGGCAATAAGATAGGGTCTTTTATAGATTTTGAAGATGAATGGTTCTCCAAAGAAATTGTGTGATTTCAAGGATTTTGGTGGATATTGACCTACACAAGGAGCTACCAAATTAGTGGATCTAGAAATGGGCAAAAAGAAATACAATTTGAAGCTAAATTATTGGAAAATCCCCTTCAAATGCATGAGGTTCCATGGTCATTTGATTAAACAATGAACAACTTTAGAAGGCAAGAGCAAATGGCACTAATTGGAAAGGAAACCCTTCGGAATAAGGAGAAAATCAAAAGAAGTATCCCCCCAAAAATGGGTTAAAGGTGGGCAATGGTAAAGTCAAGGCCAATAAGTCAAAGATAGTTTTGAGAGAGGAGGAGAAAGGGATTCCGGAGTTTGTGGTTTCGTAGGTGGATTAAGTAGTCCAAAAACGGAAAGAAGTAGGGTCAAAGAAGTGCTCATCATCCAAAAGTCAAAATTTACAAGGTGCCCATAGTTGGGGCATTGTTCAGGAGGAAACCAAAAGAACATTGGAAGCACAAGCAAATGGTATGTATTTTGTCTCACCTTTCCACAAAAGATCTCTATTGGTGCCACTAATTATAAGTTAATCATAATGGAAAATTCCACTGGGTGTGAGGGGCTTCAAGGGAACCTAGTATCATAGAATTTATGCCTACAGGAGGAGGGAGTGGTATTAACCAGTCACAAAAGGTAGAGGACAAAGAGGATGGGAGGGATGAAAAGGGATGAAACTTAAGAAAGTAATGAGAGGGTTGACTTGGATATGTGCTCTATTAGCTAGTATTCAGAATCGAAAAACAAAGAATTTAGTGCCAAAAATGGGAGCTACAAACTTAGAACTAGGAAAGAAGAGTGTCTAGGGAAAGATGAGGGGATACTGAGAGGTTTGGCCACAAACAATGGAATCCCTAGGCCTAAATCCTTTATGTACAAAGCAAAAAAGAGAGAGAAGGAGACCAAAGGAAAATAGAAAACGATCAAGACAGCTCTTTGAGCAGGGATTGCCTTGATCAAAGTGAGCCAATGATAGTCCTCTTCTTAAATGTCAGGAGGATTGGGGGCTCCCATAAAAAACTAGGCCATCAAAAAATTATTTGTATAATATAAACCTGAAATATTCTTAATCCAGGAAACAATGAATGAAGGGCGGAAGCCTAAGGAATTTGGAAAGGACTTCTGAGTGATTAGAAATTCAGCTCTAGACTCAAACTAGAAATCTAGAGGTTTGATATTAGGTTGGAAAGATGCTTTTTCTCTGACAAACTCCTGTATTTTAAATGCAAGCCTTTGTTCCAAATTATGGTCAAAGGATCTTGGAAAAACCTTGTCTATAATCAATTTATATGGGCCACATGAGGATAAAAGGCTTTTTTACATGAAAACAAAATCTCGGGAGATTCTCAAAAAGGACAATACTATCATAGGAAGGGGCCTCAATTTTACTACAAAATCAGGTGAGGTATTGGGGCAAAATGCCATGATAAACCCATTGGTTGATTGCTTGTCTCACAAGTTTGAGGATGCAGGTTTATGTGGTGTGTTGCCTTTAAAACTAGTCCCAAGTTGGCAGAACTTAATAACTGGAGCAGAAGGGGTGTCAAAGAGACTGGACAAGTGGAAGGGGGAGCATCCGATTATCTCTGATACTTATTCACATAATGAAGGATGAGAATAACCCATCAAGGCATTTCAAGTTTAACCCTAAGTGGAGGGAGGATGAAGATTTTAAGAGATTGGTCAGCCAAACTTGGAGAAAGTAAAATGCTTTAAGTGGAAACCCAGCAATGTTTCATTTGCAGACAACCTGAAATTGATTTAAAACATAATTTCAGATTGGGCATCACAAATTCCCAAAAAGAGCTTTTATAAGTGGATTTTCGGAGAGAAGACTTGTTTAACAAAAACATAGAAGGCATCTTTTTGGAGGAAGAAAAGAAGCAGTTACAATTTTAGAGGAGAAAAAGTGGAAGTTGTTGGAATGGGAAGAAATCTAGTTAGCAAAAGGTGATGAAAATACTAAGTTTTTCCAGAACTTATGCCAAACACAAAAAAAATATTAATGCAATCTGGGAGATGAAGAAATAGGATGGTACATCAGTAAGAAGGTTCTAGGAGATTGCAGAATTGGCGGTAAGCCATTTTTAGCAGATCTACAAACAGCCTTTAAGGGTCAATGTAGCAAAAATCATCAAGATGACTTCATATTTCCCTAGCTTCAGGGACCAAGATCAGAATGAAGATAGCATAGCCATGGTCTCCAAAAGAGGAACTGAAGACTGTGCTTGAATCTTTTAACAAATCCAAGGGTCCAGGTCCAGAAGGTTGGATTGTGGAGTTTTACCTTGGCTTCTATGAGATGTTGGAGGAGGAACTATTGAGGATAGTGGAGGAATCAAGGACTTCCAAGAAAGTCCTTGGAGACACAAATTCAACATTTATACTTATAGCTCCTATCCGTAAGAAGAACAATCCAGAGGTATTTTGGATTACAAGCCAATCTCATCATGTAATACTATTTATAAAATCATTGCAAATTTTATAGCCAATATATTAAAGAGGGTATTTTCAGACAATATCTGGCAAGAGCAATTTTGTTTTTTGTATAATAGGCAGATTCATGATGCAGTGGGATTGGCACAAGAGGTAAATAGGCATATGACTGAGTAAGTTGGTTTTATTAAAGATTAATGCTAATTCATATTGGAATGAACATTTAAATGGTAGACTGGATAGTTGGGTGTGTATCCTTTGCTTCTTCTGCTTTATTGATCAATGAAGCTGCTTCTAGATTCATTGTCCCTACAAGGGCGTTAACCCTTTCACTTTATATTGGTGGCAGAGGGTCTAGGTAGGGCAGTACAAGATGGTGAGACAGACAAAGATATGAAGGGGATCAAAATAGGGAGGTCGTGCTCTCTATACCATCTTCTATTTTTAGATGACGTCTTGCTTTTTTTAGGGCAAGCACTATGAGAGGGGCAGGAATCTATCAGGAAATATTAACTGTACATTGAAGTTCAACAAGGATGGAAATAAACTCTCAGAAATAAGTTATTATTTGAATCAGTGAGGATGGCGTAAAACAAGAAAGAAGGGTCCTTCAAATGCTCCCATTTAGTGTGTGCCGATTTGATGGAGAAGTTAAGTATCTGGTTTTTAGACTAAAACCTAACAATTATAGGTTTCAAGACTGAAATTGGCTTTATGAAAAAAATTGAAAACAGAATCTCAAATTGGTGTTATATGCATCTTTCAAGAGGAGATAAGCTAACATTGGTCAAATCTGTACTAGAAGCAATATTGGTCTTTTGGCATTCTTTTATCCTACCTACTCAAAGGTATGGCGGGAAATAACAGAAAGAAATGTTTCAATTTCCAATGGACTGGCAAAAGAGAGGATAGGATTCCTTTGGTGAAATAGGCAAGGATCACAAAACCCAAGAGATTGGGGAATGGGGATTAAAGAACATTCACTTCTTTGGACAACCTTTAGCTGGAAAAAGTTTATGGAGATTTATAGAAGTTGAGGGCTTTTGGAAATAAGTTATGGTGCAATAGTATATTGAGCCTCTATCCCTTGAGGATTGGATAAGGATTTCAGTAAAAACAGTTGTAGGAGCATCCATAATCTGGAAAGCTATGGTGAAGGCATTTCCATTGGTGGGAAGATGGATGGCATGGAGCGTAGGAGATGGAGTCAAAGTCATATTAGGGATAGATCCTTGGGTGAGTTGTGTAGGTCCCTATAAATTACCTAATCCTACAATAAATACTCGGAAGATGAAGGGATACCAGAACCTAAATGAAGTAGCAAATCCGGATAGCACAACCATTTGAAACTGATCGTAGATGAGTTCAAATTTATTGGGCCTCCAAGGTGAGGAAGTAGAAAGTTGGTCAAGGTATATGCCAAAACTGAAAGAGAGTTCAATTAAAGTAGGACTAGGAATGAGGAGAATGATTTAGTATGCTCCAAAAGCAGCTCCTCTGGGAGAGACACAACCACCAAGCTTGGATACAAAGCAAGTTTTGTGGAGGAAGAAAGGGAGCAAAAGTGGTGGTGGAAGACTATCTAGAAGCAAGAGGCACCATTGAAGATGTGCACTTTTCTGTGGTTGGCATTATCCAATATGATTCTTACTTAGGATAATTTCAAAAGAAAAGCATGGAGCAGCCCATATAGATGTATCCTCTGTAAAAATGAAGATGAATATGTATCTTGTTTCTAGATAGACTGTCCATTCACCAAGGTTGTTAGGCAGGGATGTTCCATGTCACCCTTTCTCTTCCATTGGTGGCAGAGGGTCTAAGTAGCGCAGTACAAGATGGTAAGACAGAAGGAGATATAAAGGGGATCAAAATAGGGAGGTCGTGCTCTCTATCCCATCTTCTATGTTTAGATGACATCTTCTTTGGGGCAGGCACTGTGAGAGATGCATGAAGCTATAAGGAAACATTAACTGTATATTGCAGTTCAACAAGGATGGAAATAAACTCCCAGAAATCAGTTATTATTTTCAATGAGAATGATATAAAATAAGAAAGAAGGGTCCTTCAAATGCTCCCATTTAGTGTGTGCCCATTTGATGAAGGAGTTAAGTATCTGGTTTACAGACTAATACCTAACAACTATAGGTATCAAGACTGAAATTGGCTTTATAAAAACATTGAAACAGAATCTCAAATTGGTGCTATATGTGTCTTTTAAGAGGAGGTAGGCTGACATTGGTAAAATCTGTGCTAGAAGCAACATTGTTCTTTTGGCATTCTTTAGCCTACACACCCAAAGGTATGGTGGAAAATATCAAAAAGAAATGTTTCAATTTCCTAATGACTGGCAAAAGAGAGGAGAGGATTCCTTTGGCGAAATGGACAAGGATCACAAAGCCCAAGAGGTTGGGGGATGGGGATTAAAGAACATTCATTTGTTTGGACAAGCTTTAGCTGTAAAAAGTTTATGGAGATTTATAGAAGTTGAGGGATTTTGGAAACAAGTTATGGTGCAAAAGTACATTGAGTGTCTATCCCTTGAGGATTGGATAAGGATTTCAGTAAAAACAGTTGTAGGAGCATCCATAATCTGGAAAGCTTTGGTGAAGGCATTTCCATTGGTGAGGAGATGGACAGCATGGAGGGTAGGAGATGGTGTCAAAGTCAAATTAGGAATGGATTCTTGGGTAGGTTGTGTAGGTCCCTATAAATTACCTAATCTTATAATAAATACTCCAAATATGAAGGGATAACAGAAGCTAAATGAAGTAACAAATCCAGATAGCACAACCATTTGAAACCCAGGGTGGAAGAGTTCAGATTTATAATTTTATTGGGCCTCCAAGGTGAGGAAGCAGAATGTCGGTCAGGGTATGTGCAAAAGCTGAAACAGAGTTCAATTAAATTATGATTAGGAATAAGGAGAATGATTTAGTATGGCCTAAAAGCAGTTCCTCCGGGAGATACACAGCCACCAAGCTTGGATACAAGGCAAGTTTTTTGGAGGAAGAAAGAGAGTAAAATTGGTGGTGAAAGACTATCTGGAAGCAAGAGGCACCATTGGAGATGAAATTTTTTCTGTGGCTGGCATTATCTAATAAGCTTCTTACTTGGGATAATTGCAAAAGAAAGAGCATGGAGCAGCCCATATGGATGTATCCTTTGTAAAAATGAAGATGAATCTGTATCTATTTTCTAGATAGACTGTCCATTCACCAAGGTTGTCTGGCAAGAAGCTATGAAGCTAGAAGGAAACAAAGGCAAATGGCAAGGCACAAATCTGGAAAGTTGTTTGGAGCTTTGGTTTAAGATAAAACAGTAAAGGAACATAAGGCTTTGCCCTCCATAATCTGTTGGGTACTCTAGTTCACCAAAAATGAGAAGATATTCCAAAATAAGGAACTGCTTCCAATCCAGTTATATTCTCAAATAAGATTTGCTTATGAAGGTGTTTAGTAGGCTGGAAAGGTAACATCCCTAAGGGTAATCGTAAGCCTAGAAAAAGACAAATCAATTCCATGGGGTTCCTATGATGGTGCATGTGGTGCATGTCAAGAAAACTAAAGGACAGATGGGGCAGGAGTTTTATTCATAAAGGAGGAGGTTCCTTCTGTAAGCTTTAAAGCAGCTTTAAGGGAAGGTTCTAACAACTGGGCTGAACTCTATGCATTATAATTGTTGTTAAGAACTGCAATAGGATATGAAGTGGATGAAATTGAAATCCTCAGAGATTCCAGGAGAAACAACCTTCACAATTTAATTCTAGCCCCAATTATGGACAAAATTCTAGAGCTCAAAGGATCCCTTTCTTCTATCTCTTATAAGCATATTTATCAAGAAATAACCGTCAAAACTGATGATCTCTCTAAGCAAGCTTTGTCTCTCAATACAGGTACTATGAGGACTGAAAAGGATACGGCAGGGGTGTTAATTCCAACTATCAGTAGATCCTTGTATGCATAACCTCTGACTTGTTGAGGGAGATTTCAGATGGTAAATGGTTTCAGTTCAGAAGTGGCTGAGATAAGATCCTCAAGTGAATAGGGAAAAGTAAATCTCTAGTTATTGTATTCTGAGCCTAGAAGGCTTTTTCTGCATAGTAGCACAGTCTATTTTTTTCTATTAGGTTTTAGAGGAATGAGACAGCCGTTTATTCTTTTTTGGAAGGCTCCCAGTGAACGTTTTTAAGACTGCTTATGGTTTCTTCTTGAAATAGCAAATATGCAACCATTTTTCCTTGGGAAAAAATGTTTCAAATAGTATACCCAAATGTTTGAACCAAAAACTGCTTCAACACTATGCATAAGAACTATAAAACAATGAGAAGATTTTAGAACAATAGTTATGGAGAGAACCCCAAGGATAGATGAATTTTTGTGCAATATTTTCAAACAAGCCTTGTATCTCATGAGATCATATATAGAGGCCACTACATGACAAACTATACATAGCCAATCAACAAAGAGAATATTCGTCTTATTCATAGATAACTCAATAAAGAAAACATTACACTTATCCCAAAACAACACACTCTGAAGCTATTGAAAACTCTCTTAGATATTTAGTACAAGATATTCGTCCAAAGGACTTATCCAATATAGCTATCTCCTATAGTAACACGATAATACCATATTAGCCAACAAAGTTTGGTGCGATAATACAATATTAGCCAACAAAGTTTCACCAAAATATGTATATCTTAAAAAATTTGAGTATAATATAGGAAGTAATAACTGGGCCACGCTCATAAAACAAGATATAGGTTCTTTAAATTCATTTTGGACAAGTTTGATAAGAGAATAGGATTGTCTCTGATTAATGCATAGTCAACCAAAAACCCATAGGAAAGACTAGGAAAGGAAAACAGCATACCTTTTTCGGTCGCTGCTGTGAGACCGGCGAAGACATTCTGCTGACAGTACAGTGTCATCAATTGTCTTCCCCATCCGCTTCGTAGTTCTGCGTCACCCATGGCCGTAGGGTTTTGTCTCTGACAGCGACCAAACCTCGGTGTTTACATAACCCCCCTCCTCATTTCTGCATCGCCCTTGGACATAGGGTTTTGTCTCTGACAGCGACCAAAACTCGACGTTTACATAACTCCCTCATCCTTCAGACGCCATTACACCACAACCCCGGAGCCGACCTCAACTCAACTCACTGTCTTGGACAGACGAAATCACTGCAAGGAAACAAAGAATATCAACCCTAAATCTTCCATTTAACAATATGAAATGAAAAAGAAATGAAACTTATTTACCTGAAGTCTAAACAATTCCCCCGGGGATTGGTTCGCTCGGTTCCGACATTTTTACTGCGATACCGTACCCACAGGTGCAGAAATGCGTCTCTGGGGGCTTTCAAATATGAAAACTGGGTAAATGCAACAACAATCTAAAAACCCAACCCCATCCCATCCCAGAGAAACATTGAGAAGTCTGGTGCATATAGAAATTCAAAAACAAAAATGACGAGGAAGAAATTAAAATTGAACAGCCAAATGTGCAAAAGGAAAACAAAATAAGTGATCCAGAACAGAAAAGAAAAGAAAGGGCAAACTATTGAAAGATGGAATCGAATGCAATCAGATGGAGAGAAAAAGATGGATGAGCGTGACGTGAATTCATGAACGCCATGTTGATCTTTGAGAGTGATCCACAATTCAGAACATATGTGACTGCTTAAATAAAGAGGCGAGGGAGGGAGAGGCGCACCACGATCCATCCAACGGCCACATTCAAAAAAGCAAAAAGCCTGAGGTGCACCTCCACTCTTTCCTTGCTTTTGCTGCAATAAAAAGGCAGACTAGAAGAACCAGCTTTAACGGTGTCAACTTCCAGGATAGAGAAGCACGAATGTGGACGATGTGCTTTGGTTTTATACGAGAAATATATATCCGCATTCCGCTGTTAATGAAGTCTCCATGTTAACTCCCTCACGGCAGTCCCTTTCATACAAGGAGACAAATTTATCTCCCTCCATTGAGTCCATACTCAATCCACGTCGTACAAAAGACAAAGATATACCACGTCGTACAAAAGACAAAGATATACCTTTTGCTCCAATCATTCAAGATTCAATTATTATTTGGATTTTTAAATTTAACATAGATTACTACGTTCATGTTAATATATAATCCATACTATTAATTAATTTTTCAAAAGTTAACACCAATATAACACAATTCGATGATTCGACATGTGTGACTCATCAAATGCTTTGAAGTTTAGTCTATTGCTACCGTTTCTTCCACCATCCACTATATTTATAACACTAAATATAAATATATATGTATTTCAACAACATCGTAGATGTTGGAATCAAGAGGAAAAATAAAATTTGATTGAATATGGTACCAAAATCATATATGATAAAAAAATAAAGGTTAATTGATAGAAGAGCAAGTCATAACACCATGCGTTATCATAGCCCATGTCATGAGTTGTTGACACAGGGAAAATAAAAATTAATGTTCTGGTGTAGGGTTGGTGTTTGGGGCTTGTTCTTCATTGGTTCGAGATATACAAGAGGACAACAAATAGTGATGAGTGGGATAATTATGTACATGGATGGTGGAAACTGCAAAACAAGATCATGGATGTCCTGGATGGCTCAAATTCACTAACCGATGGATGACAAACATTATGAAGGTAATGCATTATGGCTTTCAACACAATACATATCTTCAAACTCATCTAGCCAATTAAATTGTTACACTTTGACCAACATCTATCACAATTTGAGTATTCCACATACGTGTATGTATTTGACATCAAAGTGGAGGGGAAATGTGGAAATGGAACGACACTTGAGGACAAACAAGGACAGACATTATAAACAGTGTGGAATAGAGAGAGGACAAGCGACATATTTTCATTGGCAAGATAGACGAAGTTGGTCAAGGTATGTGAAAAAATTGAAATAGAGTTCATTTAAATTAGAATTCTGGGAATGAGGAGAATGATTTAGTATGCTCTAAAAGCACTTCCTTTGGGAGATACACACTCAAGTTGGGATACAAGGCAAGTTATGTGGAGAAAAAAAGGGAGCAAATTTGGTGGTGGAAGTCTATTTGGAAGCAAGAGGAACCATTGAAGATGAGCATTTATGTGGTTGGCATTATCAACTAATATAGGATAATTGCCAGAAAAGAGCATGGAGCAACCCACATACATGTATCCTCTGTAAAAATGAATATAGTAATAATAATAATAATAATAATAATAACAATAATTAAATTTTAAGGTCATTGCCAAGCGAGACACCAATTTGGTGTATGAGACCCCCTAGTTTGTGGGACAGAGGACCCCCCTCTACATAGAGATTTAACTGCTAAAGTCTACAGAGGTGTACATACCCTACCCCCTCCGGATTTGAACCTATGACATGTTCTTAACCATTAGGCCCACCCAAGTTGTAGACTATCCATTCACCAAGGTTGTCTAGCAAAAAAGCTATGAAGCTAGAAGGAAACAAAGGAAAAAGTCAAGGCACAAATCTAGAAAGTTGTTTGGAGCTTTGGTTTAAGATAAAACAATAGAGGGACATAAGGCTTTGCTTTGCATAATATGTTGGGCGCTCCAGTTAACAAGACATGAGATGACATTCCAAAATAAGGAACTACTTCCAATCTAAATATGTTCTCAAATAAGATTTGCTTATGAAGGTGTTTAGAAGGCTAGAAATGAAAAATCCTCAAAGGCAATCGTAAGCTCAGAAAAAGACAAATCAATTCCACGAGGTTCCTTTGATGGTTCGGGTGGGGCAAGATTTTTGTTCATAAAGGAGGGTCCTTCTATAATCTTTAAAGAAACTTTGGGGGAAGGCTCTAACAACTACGATGAATTATATGCATTATCATTGTTGTTAAGAACTGGGATAGAATATGAAGCAGAGAATACTCAAATCCTCATATATTCCAAGATAGTTATTGAGTCATTGACTAGATAAATGATAGAAACAACCTTCACAATTTGATTTAGGCTCAATTATGGACAATTACATTATATATTTTGCTAACTATGGAAATTACCCTCCTAAACGAAGATAGTAACTCAGAGTAAATACAACTAATGGTTAATAATTAATATAGATTTTATATATTACATGGAGCCTCAGACTGGGCTGCAAGCTAAAATGTAATTCTACGTATAATTTTTATTTCAAAGTGTTTTGATTAATAAAACAATGTACAAGAAAAGCAGAGCCTGTAATGTTGGCTAATAATTAATATGGATTTTATATATTATATCGAGCCTCTCACTGGGTTGCAAGCTAAAATGCAATTCCCCTCATAATTTTTATTTCAAAGTGTTTTGATTAATAAAATAATGTACAAGAGAAGCAGAGGCTGTAATGCTCTTATTCACAAAAGAAAACTTTGAACCAGAATTCCAAGTTGAAACTACAAACCCTCGAAAGAGAAAATGGAAGCAATTGGCATTTAATAACCTTACAGAGACTTCATAAACATAGTCAAATGGATGCAACTCCCTTTAGGAGCACTAGAGCTATATGATCAAGCTACACATTCTCCTTAAAATGACTCCTTATCTCGGTTGACAGACTGCCAGGAAAATTAAACAATTTTGCAAATCAGCACGGTTTTTAACCCTAGGTTGAATTCTTTTACTATTCTTCATTCTTCAAACTAGAGGACAAAATTTTATGAACATACCTGTAGGGGTTTCGGTCCCAAAAAGCAGTTGAAGTTAAACCCTAGAACCAACATTATATTTCATCTGAAAACGCAGATAAGGAATGAGTTAGAAGTGTGTGCTAAAACCACAAAAAATAATAATAAAATTATTACCCTACATCTTTAAAGCAGGGAAGGAACTTACAGTGCTTTGAGGCTATGTAGTCGATTGTGTCTGCTTACTTCTTAACTCCTTCACATCATACCTGTAATGTGCAAGCAGGCAAGCAGGTATTCTCTAAGGAGGTTGAAGTGACTTTACAGATGCCTATGCACATTCGAGTATTCTGTATTCACATTGTTCACAGGAAGCTCGGTGTCTTCACACAAGAATTCTTCCACATTTGAAACTATTGTTCTGTGATCTCTGAAATCCATCTTCTCTGTTACCAAAACGACAACAATCTCAAGCAAAAACCAAAAATGAAGACTTTACTGCTACCTTTCTAACCCAGAGAATGCGATAAATAGGCCAGCATTGTGAGGCATTTACATCAACTTTTCGAGCTCATCTTTCATGAAAACATTTAGCATTGACGAAAACATTTCATATAATGAATCGGGTTCTTGGTACCTCTTCCAAACCTATTCACTTAGCTGCTAATAGGAGTTGTACATTCACCAATTGACAAAATGCATGGTGTTGTATTTCTACATCAACAAAACATGAATTGCCACAAGTAATTTACTCTCCCAGTAGCCGGAGTATTCTACATGTGTTATAGGGGTTGTACAAGTGTCCAGGGGTTGTACAAGTGTCCATACAGTTGTTTACAAGTGTTATAAACAAGTGTTGAACTCAAAAGGGGAATTCAAAGAAAATCCAGTGAAGTTGTACTCAATCTTAACGCCTGCACATTTTGATGCCTTGGTGTAGACTTTACTTCATGCATCTGCACTTGGCAATGATCTTCAATAGTGAATTCGTTATATGGATGACATCCATTAGCATAAAGCGACTAACCATGCTCTAAATGCCTATAGTATGGGCACTGCATTTCTCCTTTGGCATTGAATGTTAACCTAATACAATCTAAATGAAAATGATGATGGCCGCATTTAGCAATCAATCTCATTCCTCTATCTGAGACTTGTAGATTCTAGGCGTGGCATTCCACAAGATTGCATCCCATTCAACCATATTATCATACAATTGGTGGCCATCACTTATACTTTCACATAGGCCATACATATCTATGAGAGCACTTTCTATAAAAGCATCTAACTCAGATACAGTTTTAACAATATAATTACATTAACCTCTGTAGTGGACAAATGTAGAAACCCACAAGAATCCAACTCTAGCCTTGACATGATAGGACAATCATCTATTATGAAATTCACCAACTGGGGGCAATTCATTATCAACTATGAGCAGTCAAGTCCAGTTAGATCCAAATACTTGAGATTCACTGCAGATATTTTCAAATTGTTCAGCCCTGGACAGCGTTGGATCGTAAGATTTTCAAGAACATGGCATTTTGCTACAAGCTGCTCAATTATATCATCCTTCGTATATGTATATGATAGATAATAGGTTATAAGGCAACTGAAACCACTAAAATAAGGAGGCAGTTTTGTTAGCATTAACCACTGCAGCTTCAAAAATGTAAGGCAATCGCAAGAGAAAAGCGAGTTCGGTACATCCAACAACATGCCATTACCTAGAGTGATTTGATTCGTCTGTTTTAAACATGCAAAATTGACCCATTTCTAAAAGCATTTGTCGATGATCCCTATGTCTATATCACCCAAGGAGACAGGGAGCTCAAAACTTTCAAGCTGGGCAGAGTGAAAGAAGAGGATATCATTAATGGCTTGCTTTGTTGCTTGTCCTTGATGGGAAAAACATTGGCTGGAAAATCTGAGATAGGGTAATAAAGTGCATAGATATCGCCATTTGCGAGATAGAACAGAACAACGGGTTGCATCCTTTAACGAGAGGTTTGAGAGAACGTACGGTGTAGAGTAAATTATCAGGCAAAGCACTGAGTCTATCACGTGCCATTTGTTGATGTATATGTAACTTCGGAATGTATTTCACATATATGTATATTGTATTCCTATAGAGATGTTATTATTGTTGGCTTGGTTTTGCAACCAAGCTTAGTGCTATGGGAACCTGCTAACTAGTAGCAGCAGTTTCAATAGAAATAAACAACAATAAACTAAATCTAAACTAAACTAAACTAGCATGTGCATTTTCGAATTAAAAAACAAGAACAAGAAACATAAGAAATAATTTTGTATTGAAAAATGGGGGCAAGCAAGTGCTTGCAATAACAATACCTCCAAGTGATGAAGGTTGTTGAGTAGCTCCAATCTCCAATGGGTCCTTTCTCCAAGGTTGCTACAATGGCCAAATACTCAAGGGAGATTTTGGCAGCATGAGGATAGGAATATGGATGGATGTGAAATGAGGAGCCCCTACCACCTTTTTATAGGTTTTGGTGGTGGGGAATACCATTTGTGGTTTTGTGGAAACCAATGGTATTGACCAACATGGTTTAGGTACTTTTCCCTCCTTTTTCCTTTTTTGAATAAAATTAATATTTTTATTCCCTTTTTAATATTTTGGGAATTTTGGACCCTTTTTGAGGGTTTTTTATGCTTTTTTAGGAAAAATAATCTTTTTGAGTGGGAAAAAGGGGTGTACTAAGGTCTTTTGGTGACCTTTTGTTGGCTTCAGAGGCTCAGATGGTGGAAGAGTGGACAAATGGGTCATGTGAATAAGGAAATGAGCTAGTGAGCACTTTTTGGGTGTTAACAGATTGCCCCCTGATGTGTGAGGGCAGGAGCTCATCGTATGGCCGATAGACATCATAGTTGTTTTGTCTTTTTCTGGGGTTTTGGGGAGGAGAAGAGACCGATTGGAAACTGGATCCCCGTCCCATGGAAGCTGCAAAACATAAACAATATTACATGGCCTCAATATGAATGAGGAATAATCTCTGATAATGGACGAGGCGGGCATACCCATGCTCGTATCAAGGCATATACATAACAATTAGTCCCAAGAAGGGGGATCTAATACATAAAGAATCTACTGGTACATCATAATGGTCCAGAGGGTACATTATTTTGGGATGTACTCATGATCATGACATGACTGGTCTCAATATCTGATACACTGGAATAACTGATGAACTGCTAGAACTAAAGGTGTCCAACATCTGTAGGGACGTAATGACTGTGAGCCATCTCTGGGAAGTATATGTAACTGTATACTCGAGGGAGTATAAAACTGGGGTACATCTGAATACTGTCGCCATGCGCAACCTGGATATCTATAGAAAAAGTGGAACTGGTTGTATCCATAGGTAGACTCTCGAATGTGGAGGAGTCGGGAGGTATCCGGGGTCTTCAACTAATAACTGAGCGGACCAATACCCTGTGTGAGTCTCAACGATGCGATCAAGGTGTTGAAGTCGAGCATGTGAGAAACAACCATTTGGAGAAGCACTGAGGACTCTTCTCGAAATGATTCGTAGGCACTCATCATAAATGGTGATGAGTCCAAGACACAGGGACCTCTAGGTCTATCCTCTGGAATAAATTTGGTTGTTGTCGACAGAGGGAGACCAGCAACTAACAAGGTAATGATGTTTCCTTGATAGGAGCGCGAGGTGTAGAACTGAAGTGTGGTAGTACTGATGGTGGGACTGACATACTTGTGGGGATGGGAAGTAACTGGGGTCATATAGTGGGTAGACTCAAACTTCCTTTGTTCAGAGCATGATGACATGGTTGACCTAGCAGCGTAAGGAACTGACTTATAGGTTTGAGGATCATAGCTTTTTTGGGGACTGAAGGGTATGTATTGACTCGGGGGGGGGGAGGGGGGTCAAGCTGATGGGTGCTGTCGAGGGGTTCTCAGGGTGACATACTGCAGAATACTCTGAACAAAGGCGACCAAATGGGGAAGCTGCCATATGAGTAGACGTGATCTGTTGTGGCACCGAGAAGCACCATTGGGTTCTTCTTCGTAGTTTAAATGAGCTCCAAGAAGGGATAAAAGTGTGCTCTGAAATGGTACTGTCCTGTGGATTTGTGAGCCCAGGACTGTTCGTGCTCATTGGTGCTTTCATTTTTAAGGAGTCTGAAAACGATAAAAAGACTCTGCAGTGGTTATGACTACTGTCCTGTTGGTTTTACGAGCCCAGGATGGTGATTGCTCGTGGTCGCTTTCATGTTTAGAGAGTCTGAAAGCGGTAAGGGGACTCCATTGGTGTTCTTTTTCGTAAGTTTAGTCTCCAAGGCCCGAAAAAGCATAAAATGATGCAGATGGAGAACTCTTCTAGCCGATGTGACTAGAGTATTCATTTTTCGTAATTAGTCTACGAGGTTCGGAAAATGGGTAAACTTATACCAGGTAGACGCCCTTTCAGATACGTTTAGCGAGCATGAAAGGAAGCAAGGTTGCTCGGCGATCTTTTCATTGTTTTAGGAGTCAGAAAAGAGATTAACAGAAACTCCCTAAGTGCCTTTTTCGTAAAAGGGATTGCTCGGCCCGAAAAAGGGATAAAATTCTACCGAACAAAGAGGTATTGATGGGAGCGAGAAAAAGGTCTCAAGCGTCATCATGTGTGCGGGATACTGGATCCGGTGACATAAATATTGTCAAAAGGGGGCTGCGGCCGTTGTGGCATGCAAACCGAGGCAATGAGAGGGCATTTTGAAAAAATGGCCGAAAAGTATGGGTGTGAGAGCGAGAAATGATCTCAAGCATCATCACGAGCGCGGAAAACTGAATCCAGCGATATAAAACTTGTCAAAAACGGTTGTCGACCGATGTGGCACGTAAACCGAGGCGACGAGGGGGCATGGGAAAAATGCCCGAAAAATATGGACGTGAGAGCGAGAAATGATCTCAAGCATCATCACGAGCACGAAAAACTGAATCCGACGATATAAGACTTGTCAAAAATGGACGACGGTCGGTGTGGCACGCAAACCGAGGTGACGAGGGGGCATGAAAAAATGCCCTAAAAATCTGGACGTGAGAGCGAGAAATGATCTCAAGCATCATCATGAGCGCGGAAAATTGAATCCGACGATATAAGACTTGTCCAAAACGGACGACGGCCGATGCGGCACGTAAATCGAGGCGATGAGGGCGCCCAAAAAATGGTCAAAAAATGGACCTGATGAAAACAGGAAAAGGAAAGAACTGTCATGAAGTCCTCCAAAGGGCAGTGGTGTCCATGCAGCTTACTATGGGTAAAATCGTTTGAGGTACAACCCGTTGCGTGGGTTGCCTTCTGAATTGGTCAGAATGTATGCCCCTTGTCTGGGGCAAGAGTGTATAATATATGGGCCTTGCCACATGGACACAAACTTTCCTTTCCCGGTTTTGTCATGAGCCTGATCGTAGGCGAGGACAAGGTCCCCTTCAGAAAAAGTTCTTGGGTGGACATGTTTATCATAATTCAATTTGGATCGGTTCTTGGCTGCTTCCATGTTTTGAAGGGCTGTGCGCCGATCTTCATCGGCCTGTTCCAGGAGTAGTAAGCGTTGTTCAATTGGGGCAGTGTCTGGTAGGAGTTCAACGGCCATATGTAGGGTTGGAATCTGGCACTCAATGGGGAGGACAGATTCGACACCATGAACTAAGTGGAAAGGGGTAAAACCGGTGGCGGTTTTAGTCGATGTGCGGTATGCCCATAGTGCCGGGAAGAGCATGTGGTGCCAATTTGACTTGTGTTTGTCTACAGTGCGCTGGAGGATGGTTTTCAAAATTTTGTTTATCGCTTCGACTTGGCCATTTCCTTGGGGGTAGTAGGCAGAGGAGAAATGGTGTTCAAATTTCAGTAAGGTGGATAGTTCTTTCCAGACGGCGTCTTCGAAGTGAGAGCAGTGGTCTGATACAAGTTGCTTTGGCACTCCAAAACGTGCAATAACATGGTTGAGAAAGAATCGTGCAGCGGTTTCGGTTGTGCAATTGTAAGTTGGCATTGCCTCCGCCCACTTGGTAAAATAATCGACGGCCACAATAATATGTTTGTGACCGCTGGCTGACGTGGGATTGCAATCAAGGAAGTCAATGGCCCATTTGCAAAATGGTCCGGCAGTAATGACTGGATGAAGGGGGGCGGGTGGGGTTCTTGCTTTAGGGGCAAAAAGTTGACAATTTTGGCAATGTTTAACTGCGGTGATGCAATCAGTAAATAATGACGGCCAAAAGTAACCTGCACGAATGATCTTTTGGGCGGTGGCCATGCCGGAGAAATGGCCTCCACAGGCACCGCTATGACAATCATTGAGGACTTGTTCTGCCTCACTATGGGATAGGCAACGTCGTAGGATGGTATCAACGCCGCGTCGATAAAGCACATCCCCTAACAAGAGGTATCGGGGGGCGTGGTGACGTATACGACGGCGTCCGTCACGATCGAGATGGGGTCGAAATTTCTGCGTGCGGAGGTAAACTAGGATGTCACCGTACCATGGGTCGTCAGACGAAATAATGAAGATGTGATCGTCAATCAGATCCGTTTGGATAGCGGGTGATGACGAAGAGGATGGGAGGTCAGTGATCAGATGGGCCAGCGCGAGGGCTTTGGTGCTCTTGGGAGTTTTGAAAGTGAGGTCATATTCCTGGAGGATAATGACCCATTTAGCAACACGGCCTTGTAGGAGCTGCCGGTTTAGGAGATAGACCATAGGGTTGGAGTCAGCGACGACTGTGGTATGACCGAGCAGAATGTAGTGTCGTAATTTTTGGACGGAAAAGACTACAGCTAGGGATAATCTTTCCTCGTATGGGTAACGTAGGGGTGGGCCAGACAAGGTCTGGCTGACATAATAAATGACATGTTCTTGGTGAGAGGCATCTTCTTGGACCAAGACTCCGGACACGGCATGTTCAGATGCCGAGACGTAAAGGGTGAAGTCCTGAGAGAAATCCGGAGGGGAGATCAAGGGGGCTTGTGTGAGAGATTTCTTGAGGGCTTCGAATGCCGTGTCTGCTTGCTCATCCCAAACAAAGGGTATGTGGGTGCGAAGTAGGCGTAAGAATCCGTGAACTTTGGTGGCGTAATCAGGCACGAAGCGACGAAGGAAATTGGACTGCCCCTGCAAACTCTGGAGTTACCGAAGCGTGCGCAGAGAGGGAAGGTCTAAGATGGCTTTGAATTTCAAGGGATCAACAGTAATTCCATCCTGGGAAACAATGAAACCCAACAAACGGCCTGCAGGAACGCGAAAGACACACTTGTGTGGGTTCAAGCGGATTTTATATTTGCAACAACGCAGGAAAACTTGCCGGAGGTCGTTAAGGTGGTCTGATCATTTCCGGGAACGAGCTGTAAGGTCGTCAAGATAGACCAGCAGGATATGGACCAAGTCGTGAAAACAATAGGTCATGGCCCGCTGGAAGGTGGCACCAACATTTTTGAGGCCGAAAGGCATGACACGATAGGCGAAGGTGCCCCATGGGGTAGTAAAGGCAGTCTTGTACTGATCCTCCTTACGGATCTGAATCTGGTTGTATCCAGAAAAGCCGTCCATGAAAGATAGGACTTCATGTCCCGCACACGCGTTAATGAGTTGGTCAATGAATGGCATGGGGAAATTGTCTTTGGGACAAGTGTGGTTTAAATCACGGAAGTCAGTGCATACTCTAAGGGTGCCTTGTTTTTTGTTGACGGGAATGGGGTTTGAAACCCATGTGGTATAAGGAATAGGATAAATGAATCCTGCTTTGCGAAGTTTCTCAACCTCGGCTTTAACAGCGGGGAGCTTGGAAGGATGAATGGGTCGTTGTTTCTGACGAACGGGGGCGACATCAGGCCATGTGTCAATGTGGTGCTCTATAATGGCGGGGTCAAGACCAGGAATTTCAGTATAGGACCAGGCAAAGATATCACAGAATTCTTGAAAAAGTTTTTTGTATGCCTGAGTCTCCGCTTGAGTGCAAGATGCACCCAGTGAGATGAGCTTAGGTTTCCCAGGTGTGGTGGAAATGTCAATTTGTATAATGGGGGAAATGTTGGACATGTTCCCTTCTTCGAAGGCATCCGGTGCTGGGATGGGGTCTTTTAACCAATCGACCTTAGTGGGTATGAAATCTTTGGATTCGACGGATAGCTGGTTAGATGCCGTGGATGTAGACGCCTCTGGGAGGAAGTAGGAGCGATGATGCATATCATCCCAAGGGTAGTCGGGTGCAGTGAGTGTTTCCAAAATTTGCTCGTCGGTATTGAAGTAGTCAGACCACAAATCAAGGGGTTCTGGTTTGAAAGTGGTAGTCGAAGAGATCATATAAATGGTGTTAATCTCTCCGGATGAGGATGATGGGGGAGGGTAGATTTCCTCAATGGTAGGGGGTGTCGTCTCAAGGTCCAAATTGTTCATCTCGTAGAGAGCTGCTCTGTAATCTGGGATGTCAGGACAGTGATGTGAGTAGTGGCCGTAAATACCGCATATCGCACATGGGTGGTTAGTACGCAGTGATTTGTCACGAGGCATGGGGTTTGGATCGAGTTTGACCACTGGGATGTTGGGGTCGTCGTCCAACATTTTCATGTGTTCCTGTAATGCAGGTAACTGTCGACACTGATGAGTTGGATGGCCTAACTCATCACACAACGAGCATTTTGGAGGAGCACAAAACACGGGGGGAGGTTTAACTGCTTTGGGTGGGGGTACCGTAGTGTATGGTTGTGGGCCTCTGCCCCTAGTGAGTTTGATGAGTGGAGGGGGATTCGTTGATGACGAAGGAGTAGTGATACCGGGAGGTGGTTGAGTAGAAGTAACAATGGGTTGTACCGGTTGCAGGATGACATTTGGTGTCGGCGGGGGAACGGGAGGCGTAATATACCACACGGGTAATCCCAATGTTAACCCGGGGAGACTAAGGGTAGCCATAACCGGGGCACTTACTACACCCGAAGGAGGGAATAGAAAGGGGATTGTGTGGATGGGTGTAACACCGATGTGACTAGGGACCAATGGTGGTTTGGGTAATAAGGAGGGTTGATTACCGGGTGTTTGTGAAAGAGTGCAGAGGTTAGCGACGTGGGTCTCCGGTGACGGTGGTGGAATGGCCTGGAATGTAGAAGTCATCAGCGCGTCGGAGTATAGTCTGGGTCCCATTGAGGAAACGAACGAGGTATTTGCACCACAAACAGGTTGTTCAACCATGGGGAGAATATTTTCAGGTGTGGCGGGGGCCTTAGGATCGTAGTAGGTGAGTTGGTCGAACTTGACCACGCGTACCTCATGGGGGAACTGCATGGTACGAAAACTGGATGAGGCAACAGCCCGCATGGCATACATGTAGCTGCGGCCAAGTAAAAGGTTATAATCGAGTTGTGCATTGATGACCTCAATGTCAATGAGCACGGTTTTACCTGCCAGTTGGATGGGGACATTGGCTAAAAGACCTTGGGGTTGAGCCGAATGGCCGTCATAGGCTCGCAACGCACTGGTGGACTGCTGGAGAGTAGGAGATCCCAACTTCTACCAAACGAATGTGGACATGGCACATGTAGAGGCCCCTTCATCGATAATGCACCGATGGATGGCAAGATTCCGAACAGAAACGGAAACTTGGAATGCTAAACTGGAAGGCAGTCGTGGTTCAGACTGGTCTGAATCGAATGCGATCAGCTGTGAATCATTGGGGTCAATGGCGCCAATGGCAAAGAGTAAAGTCTTGCGCTGTGAAGGACAGTTTTTCAAGACTTCTAAAGCAGACATGGTTGCAGGAGACTGGGCTAAGTCGTCTACAATGTTGTAATTCGACGCAGCACGAGCATTGGGATTATTGTTGATGCGACGAAGTGGGAAGCGAGGTGCTTTGGAAGCGCCATCAAGTGGAGCCGGAGATATACGTAATGTTTGATCTGTGGGATTAACGTTAGTGTTCTTGTCGGCGGGAGGGGCTTCAGAAGTGGAGCCATATTGGTTTCGACGGGTTTGGAGGTGTGCATCGGCAGTTGACATCATCAACAAATGGTGAGTACCTGAATCGAACATGGGTTGATCAGGGGCTGCATAAGTGATTTGTTGTGGTGGCACGTTGCCCTGAGGGGGAGCTAACGGCTGAGTGTTCACTACACCTTGGTTTGGAAAGGGGTTTTGCAGCACCAAAGGTTGATGTTGATGTGGTGGAGGGTTGGGTGGCGGCTGAGGAGCCGCTTGCCCTTGACGATGGGCATCGTCGGTCCAGATTTGCCGAGCTTGCTCCAAATGTGGGCAAGAATGGGTGTAATGACCATAGACCCCGCAGATAGAACAAGGGTGGTTTGTTCTGAGGTTGTTATTTCTAGGCTGCTTGGGATTCCGATCTGGATTGCGGTTGGGAGGATCAACATTTTTATTTTGCGGAGGATTGGGAGGTGGAGGACCTTGCTGATGTTGTTGGTTATTACCGCGGTTACGACCTCTACCACGGTTCTGTTGCACACCTTGGTTGCGCTGGTTGTTTTGGTGCTGGGGCTGGTTGTGCTGTGTGTACACTTGCCCTTGAGCAGTGGGAGGATTTTGGTTCGCCGCAGGTGCGGGAGAAGGTTGTGGTGGATAATAAGCCTGTGGGGCTGGAGGTGGTCCAGTTACCTGCTGGGGTTGTTGGTAACCCTGAGCTATTGGAGGTGTTGGGTTAGCTGTCGTAGCTTGCTGCGGGTAATACATTGGTTGAGGTGTAGCTAGGGGGGCGTATGCAGGTGGTGCATGACCAAAGCACTGAGGTGGACATCAAGGTCCATGGGTATGGTGGTGATGTGCCATGGGAGCATATGAACTGGTTGCTCCAGACTGAGATGTAGCCCGCGAAAGGTCGGGACCATGGCTAGGATGTGCAATGGAAAAAGTTTGGGGATGCGAGGCCATACGACCAATGATGCCATCAGCGGCATGGGATGCCCCCGGCGCATCATGTTGGGATGACTCGCCCCGAGGGGCGTCTGGTATAATGGTATACAGATAACCCGACTGGGCGTAAATGAGATCAAACTGTTGGGCTTTGAGGATGGCCTCTTCTTCAGACTGGGGTCTTTCGGATGCCACATCCTTCGCAATGAGAGGGAGGAGGGATTTTAGAAACCAATCTAGGAAGATACGGTTGTCTAACTTGATTTTGCAGAGGCTTCGGCGTCGACGCCACTCATGAATGTGGTCAGTGATGTGGGTGGTCGTGTTCTTTCTGCAAGACAGTAGGATCTCAACTCCCGCATCATAGCGGACAGGTAACTGGAAAAACTGCAGGAAGGTCGAGGCAAGGGAGGTAAAGGTGGCATGCGTCCCATGGGGCTGCTCGATATACCACTTAGCTGAAGAGCCAGTGAAGGTGCGCTGTAATAGATGGAGGCGGACAGTCGTCCACTATGGAGTTGGAGGAACACCATAGATGGAAGGACATGATATGGTTCTGGGGGTCCTCACCTGCCTTGCCCTCAAACTTAGGGATGTTGGAGGGGAGTTTGGTGGGCATGTGAGGCCACACAAGATCGTGTCTGATAGGATCATTGGTGAGCCTGGCTAAGTCTGGAAAGTTCAAACTTGCCATGTACGGTAAGCTAGGAGATGTAGTGACTGGGACTGGGACATGCCTAGTCATGGTGGTATGATGTAGGGGTCCAGTAGCGCCTAAAGGTATGCTAGGTATTGAAGGTATGTGTCCTCCAATAGGTGTGGTCTGGTATGGGCCAGCGCTTCCAAGTGCAACATGGGTTACACTTGGGTTAGGAATAGTAGTGGTGATTCCTAGAATCTAGGTTGTGGGAATCAGACGGGGTGTGACCCCTATGTTGGGCATACCCATAACAGGTGGTGGCCCTGTGTTGGGGATTCCTATAACAGGAGGTGGCCCTGTGTTGGGCATTCCTAAGGGTGGAGTGTTGCCCATATTAGGCATACTCAGGGGTGTGGTTGCTGCCATGGATGGCACCGCAGTAGAAGGGTCTGTGGATGTCTCACCTATGGTGCTGGTAAAGAGTGGGTCAAATGGTGTTCCATCCATAATGTTGGTTGGGAATACCGCAGTGGGGTTTTCGGATTCTGCCTCAGAATCAGATGTGAAGTGAGGCGTGTCAGAATCGGATGACTGTCTGGTTGACCGACGATGTGTCGAGTCAAGGGATAAGGCTCGGCATCGGTGACGTGGCGAGCCAAGTAGACTGAACTCTGGGAGTTCGCCCTGAAGATGACGAGAGCGTCTAAAATTCTCAATGGTGAGAAATAAGTTTTTTGTGGAAAAATCTTATGTGAAAAATGGTAATGTATAAAAAACTCAAAACCCTAATGCAACCAAGGGTGCAAGAAGGGGAGTGAAAATGAAGGCTCTCAGGCCAAAAAATCAACCTCAAAAAGGCACTTATTATAGCAGCTGTGCTATAATAAGTGGAGGGATGCAAAAAATGGTCAGAGTACCAACATGCAAACAACTTCTAGAAAAAATAGGTGTAACTAGACCAAAGGTGGATTGTATCATGCAAACACCTAACTAAAAGTATTGTGAATCAAAAAACGATATTCTCTGCAAGGTGATGAAATCTAAGTTAGACAATATGAGTGTTGAGTCAATGGCTAGATATCCCCCTACCGGGAGGGACACCGGGTAATCAATCCTAAAGAATGGCTACTAGGATACTTCGTTCATGACACGTCGAGAAAAGGTAAATCTGCCGTTTGGTCCTTTATCGCAATACCCCCATACAGGGATATCCCGAGAACTGCGAATGGTAGCCCTTCGGTTACTGAATGGATTTCGGTATTCCACTCAGGCTTCCGGAACCATCCTCGTGACTTCAACCCTCCTAGGGGAGAGGCCTTCCCATAAACCGGTTGTGACCATGCCAATAAATACTAGGAGATTTTAGCTCCCTAATGGACAACAACTATGTCTCAGATGTAATAACTGAGGGGTGTTATTGGAACACCTATCCCCTTAATACTACCTAGCTACAAAGTTCTTTTAGTGTTCCCCAAGTGGGGTTAAAAGTGGGTTGAAATTAGGGTAAGTTTTAAGACTCAGTTTAAAATTAGTGTTTGAGTGGGTGCACGTGTGATATTTTAAACTGAAATTGAAAAAGTAAATGCTAAGTATTCAAAAAACAAAGGATCTTTTGAAATAAAAAGCAAATATTATGACTTTTTCAATAAATGGAAATTAAATGCTTTTCAAGGACTATTCAAAAAACAAAGGATCTTTTGAAATAGGAAAGCAAATAATATAACTTCTTTACGAAATAAAAGGATTTCTTTTAAAATTCTGCTATGGGCAAAAATATCAAAGAAGTAAACAGTAAAATTTTTAATCTAGATAAAATGCAAATAAATCCTTCTTTCAATTTCTGAAAATATTTAAAAAGACTCTTTCACATGTGCATTCTAAATAGTAAAATTTTTCTATGGCTGTAAACAATGCTGGAATTTTTGATATTGTAAAAATAGCTAAGTGGGCAGATAATATAGCAAAAAATTAATTTTTTAAACGAATCGGCCGAATGAAAAAATTGGCATCGCGGGTTTTGACAGAACAGCCGCGATGGACCGCGCGGGTTTCTGTCGCACAGTCGCGATGGGCAGCGCGTGTTTTGACCGCGAAGCCGCGATGTGCAGCACGGGATTTCGTCACACAGTCGCGATGTGCAGCACGGAAAAGGTCCGCGAAGCCGCGATGTGCAGCGCGCTAAATGGCCGCAAAGCCGGGGTGAACCGTGCGGAAAAAGGCCGCGCAGTCGCGATGAGCCGCGCGACTGTTGGGCAAAAAGCCGCGAGGCGAAAGCCGTACGCGGACGCCGAAAAATGAACTCGAAAATTGAGAATTTCGGGCTATTAATGGCTAAAAAATGTGCCAAGGTCTAGAACAACAATGGATCTGCTGTCTAGGGTGGCAGATTTATGAATTAAACTACCTAATACTATCAAAAACTAAGATCTAAAGCAAAAGTGAGATCTAAAGATTCGAAAAGAAGCGGAGTCGCCAAAAACTGTTGGCTTGGTTTTGCAACCAAGCTTAGTGCTATGGGCACCTGCTAACTAGTAGCAGCAGTTTCAATAGAAATAAACAACAATAAACTAAACTAGCATGTGCATTTTCGAATTAAAAAACAAGAACAAGAAACATAAGAAATAATTTTGTCTTGAAAAATGGGGGCAAGCAAGTGCTTGCAATAACAATACCTCCAAGTGATGAAGGTTGTTGAGTAGCTGCAATCTCCAATGGGTCCTTTCTCCAAGGTTGCTACAATGGCCAAATACTCAAGGGAGATTTTGGCAGCATGAGGATAGGAATATGGATGGATGTGAAATGAGGAGCCCCTACCACCTTTTTATAGGTTTTGGTGGTGGGGAATACCATTTGTGGTTTTGTGGAAACCAATGGTATTGACCAACATGGTTTAGGTACTTTTCCCTCCTTTTTCCTTTTTTGAATAAAATTAATATTTTTATTCCCTTTTTAATATTTTGGGAATTTTGGACCTTTTTTTAGGGTTTTTTATGCTTTTTTAGGAAAAATAACCTTTTTGAGTGGGAAAAAGGGGTGTACTAAGGTCTTTTGGTGACCTTTTGTTGGCTTCAGAGGCTCAGATGGTGGAAGAGTGGACAAATGGGTCATGTAAATAAAGGAATGAGCTAGTGAGCACTTTTTGGGTGTTAACAATTATTCCTGTATGCAGAAGTGGTTGTATTCCTATAGAGATGTTATTATTCCTCTATACGGAAGTGTCGTCATTTATATTGTAAGTGTCTTAACTTATACTTGATGGGTTATTAGACCACCTTGTTGGGGTCGGCCCTATATAAGTCATGTGGGTCAAAGGGTTATTAGACCACCCTATTGGGGGTCGGCCATGTGGGTCAAAGGGTTATTAGACCACCCTAGTGGGGGTCGCCCCAGTCAGCATTATGTTAAGTGGTTAAGTTGAGGCCGACCTAGTTGAGTAAAGGTCAAGTCAAGTTAGTGTATAAATAGAGAGTGTGTCTCTCTCATTTTACACATTCTATTCTCTCACTCACACTTTGGAGAGTGGCGCACTTGTGGAGGAGGAGGCTCTGCTGCTAGGAGAAGACTATCTCTTGTATTCTGGTTGTATCATTGCTCTATCTATCTCTGAGGAAGTTATTGGGGTTTTTCACCTTTATGGTTTTCCCTAAGTAAACTCTGTGTCTCTTGTGTGCTTGCATTATTGTGTCCATGATTGATATGCTGTAGATTTGCTGTACATGTTGTTCTCTCAGTTAAGATCCTAGATCAAATTGAAGTAAATTCTGAAAATTTAACATGGTATCAGAGCTAGCCTGAAAGAAGGCATGATATGGCATGTATGACACTTGCACTTACAATGCTAGGGCTTGATATAGTAAAAACCAGTCATTCTTAGAACTTTCGCTATAAATCCATTTTGGCGAAGTTTTCGGATCTGAAACTTTTACAGGTCGAAGATCAGATCCCCAGGTACCTTGTGTCCAAAGGACAACCTCTAATTCGTTGTACTTTATGATTTATGATCTGTACAATATAGGGTTTCTGCCTCTTCCAGATCTGAGTCAAAATCAGGTGACCTTGGGAAAAAGGTCATAACTTGGGCTAGGAAGCTCCAAACAAAATTTCATAAAAAGGGATAGGTATTACACAGATTGTACTATCTCAGAAAAAAATTTCAGAGGCCGAAGTTGAACCAGTGACACGTGGCACATCGTACAAGTTTGCTCTCCTGTATTATCCCATAAACAAGTCACGTTGCGACACTTGGCATAACTTTCTCTCAGAGAATCCAATTGAGGTCAGACCTGTCGGGATGGAAAGATAACAGGTTGGGCTATCTCAAGAAATATTTTCAGAGGCCGAAGTTGAACCAGTGACACGTGGCACGCCGTACAAGTTCTCTCTCTTGTATTATCCCATAAACAGGTCACGTTGCGACACTTGGCATATCTCTCTCTCAGAGAATTCAATTGAGGTTAGACCTGTCGGGATGGAAAGATAACAAGTCGGGCTATCTCAAGAAAAAATTTTAAACCCTGTGGATTGAAAAGTTTGGAGTTACACCAAAAACAATCAAGTACATATTTCTATGAAAACAGAATTATTTTTGAGCACCTCCATTCATGGCTTCCGAAATTTAGGGCTTCGAAGAAATTTGAAATTTTTGTAATCAAAGACTATGGCTGGATGCTACTCATCAAAATCGAAATTTAGAGACCAAGATCAGATTTTTTGGTTGGGCAGAAGGCCGGGCTTGATCAAACCCGAGTTCGGGACTTTGATCGGAAAGATGAAAAATTAGGGCTTCTGCAAAAATTGGAATTTTGGAAATCTATGACCACGGCTGGAAGCTCCTCAGAAAAATCGAAGATTAGAGCTTTGAATCAAATCTTTTGGTTGAGTGAAGCTCCGGGAAACTCAAACCCTAATTCAGGGTCCTCCCAGTGAATCCAGAAATCTAAAAGGCAATTTCGAGGGGTGAAACTTTGCAGTTTTCAAATTTTGAATATACCAACTTGATCAGCTCATCAAGGCGCATATTTCTATCCTTTCGGAAGTTTGAAATTAAAAGTTTAAATTTTTGGGGTTTCTCTGACAAACCCTAATACAACTCCAGATCCAGTTCCTGCAAATCAAGTGGATTGGTTTAATCCTAGAAGAGGATGGATTGGTCACCTGCATAAGTGAAGAAGCTCCTGTTTCAGAGGGAGATGAGGCTAAGGCCTTACATAAGAAGATTTAAAGCAATCTCGATAGGTATGACTCATCCAGGTATGTCTCGAGATTTGTTCATGATTAAGTTTATGATATATTTGTCTTCATGTTATTACGGTTAAAACAATCTTGATTTTAGACTTGTCGTATCACCTTAACAAAATTATGAATGCATTAATTAGGGTGTTGACACTTATGATTGTACTAATGCATTATGGCGTTGTATGAGGTTTATGTTGTCCGCTAACATGAAAGGTACACCAAGAAAGACAAATCATGTTCTAGTTCAAGATCATGATGACATGAAGACAAAGATTCATCCATTGTCATGGATCACCTAGAAGATCCATTTACGAGGTATGTATAACTTGGTTCTATAATGGTTAACCTATGAGATATGCAGGTTACTAGCACAAGTCACTGAAGAGAACCAGAAGACATTATGCGGGTATGTTAGACATAACTAGCTAGCATGCTAATCCAAGTATGTTTTTCCTATATCAAGCTAGAATCCTACCTTGTGTTAGGATCTTATACTTTTGTGTTGTTGATAATGATTATTCATGAAGTCATAGGTTTGAATAGTCATGGTTGTATGCATATTATGTTTCTTACCATAATTGATGATATGACTAACCAGAAGAATCATGAAGGTATAGGTTTGAGTAATCACGAGTTTTATGCATATTATATCTCTTATCTTGATTGATGATTTAACTAACCAGAAGAGTCCTATGATCAAATCAAAATATGTATGAATAAAAGAAGACTTCCTTGAAACCTTGAATACTAATGTTTATTATCTGTGTTTGAATTGATCCTGACTATACATGCTTGAGATTATTGTGTTTTGATAATATTAAGATTATACTAATGAATGTTTGATTATGTATGAGACCTAGAGGATAACACAATGATGATACTAACAAGCATGCATAGGGATTGAGAATGAATATAAGTTCAAGGACAAGTAATCCAGGAAGCAAATATCAAGAGGGAGTACACTCCAGTGGTTTATGCAAGGATGCAGATATTCAAAGGGAGTTGACCATCTCTCTACATTCCACAACAGAAAGGTGTAGAAGAAGCTACTTCAGATTAGGACTCCAGCAGCTCCTGCAAGGAAGCGAAGACTCAGAGGGAGTCCACCCAACAAACAAACAAAGATAAGTATTTTAATTATCATTTCTTGCATATTTGTTTGTTTAAATAAAATTGTTCAATGATGTATATGGTCATATTCCTAGACTTAGGATATGTATTGTGCATATTAAAATGATTGCATTAATGAACAGTATACTACTAATATGCATGTGATGGGTAAGTGGCCTATGGCACTGTACAACATTCCATTGCTACTTATCTAGAATGAAACCTCTTTGCTGACATGTTGGGAGTTGTGCACACTCTTAACAATGTTCTAGTAGAGATTGGAAGGCATATAGAAAGTTACGGAATATGGATAAATGTTGTATTGAAGCATTGGCTAAGATAATTGCATGACTGTATGACATATTTCTTTATGTGTAAGAATTTGTCTGAAAATTATGAGATGTTTCTAATCATGCAATTTAACTTGTTTTGTAGGAAAGATCGTATACCTTCACCTACAAAAGAAGGACTACAACATTTGTTCAAGCAACAAAATTATCTATTGAAGATATTGAAGTTCCCAGGATATGGGAAGAATGTCATGATCCGTCGATCATGAAGAACGATGTTTGGGATGTGGTCCCAAGAGCTGAAGGGAAGTCTGTTGTGACTTCCAAATGGAACTATCAGATCAAGCATGCTGCAGATGACAGCATAGAGAAATATAAAAGTGATGAAATAGAAGATACACCAGATAGATTTCAAGACATCCTTCTTGAATGGTGTAGTCATATATATGTGCAGAACTTGGTATGGTAGGATAGACAACTTTCTATCCAGTTTGGGCTTTACCAAGAGTAAAGAGGATTCCAACCTTTACTACAAGGTTGAGGAAGGCAATCCAGTGATACTACTTTTGTATATGGATGACCTGTTTATTACAGGTGAAGATAGATTGATTGCCGACACACTGCGGAAGCTTGCTGCCGAGTTCGAGTTGAAGAACTTGGGGATGATGCACTATTTGTTTTTGGCATGGAGGTGTGGCAGAGTGCAGATGGAATCTTCCTTGGACAAGGGAAGTATGCAGTAGAGATCCTGAAGAGGTTCGGGATGATGGAATGCAAGGCTATGGCCACACCTATGGCATTGAACCTGAAGCTTCTGTGTGATGCTTCATCTGAGCCGGTTGATATCACTATGTATCGTCAGATGATTGGGTCCTTGATGTACCTGACGAACACGAGACCAGATATTTGCTTTGCGGTGAACACATTGAGCCAATTCCTGATGGATGTGAGGAGTGTTCACCTGGTTGTTGTAAAGCATATTCTGAGGTACTTGAAGGGTACAATGGATTATGGGCTCAAGTATGAAGCGAATCAAAAGTTTAACCTGCAGGGTTATGTTGATTCAGATTGGGCTGGCAGTGCTGCATATAGGAAGAGCACATCTGGGTGTTGCTTCAGTATGGGATCAGGTGTGATCTCTTGGTTCAGCAGGAAGCAGTCCTGCGTAGCACTGAGTACAGCTGAGGCAGAGTATGTTGCAGCCTGTTCAGCTAGTTGTGAGGCAGTATGGCTACGGAAGCTACTGTCTGAGTTATTTGATCTCCCATTGGATGCTACTGGTATCTTTTGTGATAACCAGAGTTGTGTGAAGCTGTCCGAGAACCCAGTGTTTCATGACAGGTCGAAATACATAGAGATCAAATATCACTATATCAGGGATATGGTGCAGAGAGGAGCTGTGAAGCTCCTGTACATTGCAATGGACTTGCAGATTGCAGATGTGCTGACAAGCCACTAGCCAGGGTGAAGTTCGAGTACTTCAGGGAGAGGCTTGGTGTTCTTCAGATTGATGACACTTCGAGGAAGAAGTGATGGACACATTTGCAGAAGCCATTCCAAGCATGTTGGAAGGAGGATCCTTCACATGGCTGTGGATATAAGCGCTGGATGATGAGCATCAGGACGATGCTCTAGTTACTGCTCTGTATATGCATCATGTTGGATGCTGGATATGATCAGTTGGATCATTTATGTATGTACGCATCATGTTGGATGTTGGATATGATCGGTTGGATCATTTGTATGTATTTTGTATATGCATCATGTTGGATGCTTGGACCATGTATCTATATATGTATCAGGTGGATACATTGTATGATCAGGTAGATCATGTATGTTGATATGTATCATGTATGATCAGGTGGATCATGTATGATGATATGTATCAGGTAGATACTTGGTATGCATCAGGTAGATGCATGATATGATTAGGATGATCATGGATGACGAGCTTCATGATGTTGCTCCAGATGACATGCAGCATGATGTTGCAGTGATGATGATCAGGATGATCATGTGTACATCAGGATGATGTATGGTGAGTATCAGGTTGATACTTTGTGGCCGTGGAACAAGTTGTGCAGATAAGCATGTAATTTGTGCCCTGGGAGATTTGCAGATAGTCTTTCAAGGTTTTGCCTATGGCATGTAATTTGTACCCTGGGATATCTGGCAAATGCTCTTTCGAGGTTTTGCTTGGGAGGACATATAATTTGTGCCCTAGGAGATCTGCAGATAGTCTTTCAAGGTTTTGCCAATGGCATGTAATTTGTGCCCTGGGATATCTGGCAGATGCTCTTTCAAGGTTTTGTCCTATGGCATGTAATTTGTGCCCTGGGAGATCCGATAGGTTGAGCCGTGTGCTTGTAATCAGTCCTGCGATGCTCTTTCGATGTTTTTCCATGACCACATGTAATTTGTGCCCTGGGAGATCCGATAGGTTGATCCTTGTGCTCGTAATCAGTCCTGGGATGCTCTTGCGAGGTTTTGTGGTGACCACATGTAATTTGTGCCCTGGGAGATCCGATAGGTTGATCCTTGTGCTCGTAATCACTCCTGGGATTCTCTTTAGAGGTTTTGTGGTGGGGTCACATGTAATAAGTCCTGGAGATCTGGACAGGATGAAAAAGGCCTCAGATGCTCTTTAGGGTTCTTGCTAGTCAAGAGACTCTTTTAAGGTTTTGTGACGCACATAATAAGTCCTGAGATTTCCACAGTATAGCCAGTGATGACAAAGACCTGCAGGTGGTGGGCCTACATCCAGTATGAAAAAGGACTGGCTCTGTAGAACTTCCTATGACGAGTAGATTCAGAGATTGATTGAGATAGCAGCAGTAGTGACGATGATCCAGAGAAGATGACTTGTGCTAGAAGACCTGTGTCGAGAAATACCTTCCTAGTTAAGAGGGAGTGTTGATGTATATGTAACTTCGGAATGTATTTCACATATATGTATATTGTATTCCTATAGAGATGTTATTATTCCTGTATACGGAAGTGGTTGTATTCCTATAGAGATGTTATTATTCCTCTATACGGAAGTGTCGTCATTTATATTGTAAGTGTCTTAACTTATACTTGATGGGTTATTAGACCACCTTGTTGGGGTCAGCCCTATATAAGTCATGTGGGTCAAAGGGTTATTAGACCACCCTATTGGGGGTCGGCCATGTGGGTCAAAGGGTTATTAGACCACCCTAGTGGGGGTCGCCCCAGTCAGCATTATGTTAAGTGGTTAAGTTGAGGTCGACCTAGTTGAGTAAAGGTCAAGTCAAGTTAGTGTATAAATAGAGAGTGTGTCTCTCTCATTTTACACATTCTATTCTTTCACTCACACTTTGGAGAGTGGCGCACTTGTGGAGGAGGAGGCTCTGCTGCTAGGAGAAGACTATCTCTTGTATTCTGGTTGTATCATTGCTCTATCTATCTCTGAGGAAGTTATTGAGGTTTTTCACCTTTATGGTTTTTCCCAAGTAAACTCTGTGTCTCTTGTGTGCTTGCATTATTGTGTCCATGATTGATATGCTATAGATTTGTTGTACATGTTGTTCTCTCAGTTAAGATCCTAGATCAAATTGAAGTAAATTCTGAAAATTTAACACATTGACACCTATCGCATTGTTTTAGACACTTGTACATGTTCCTTTGACATTTGGTGTAGCACTTGCACTTGGAATGTCGGTCTGGCGCTATGACACTTGGAATGGTACCTCTTCCAGACCTCTTCACTTAGCTGCTACATGGCATTGTATTTCTACATCAACAAAACATGAATTGCCACACATAGTTTACTCTCCCGGTAGATGCAGTATTCTACATGTGTTATAGTGTTGTAAAGTGTCTAGGGGTTGTACAAGTGTCCAGACAGTTGTTTCCGTCATAAACCAGTGGTCCGAAGATCAATGGTGGACATAGGATACGGTACCGGCTGACGATTGAAGGTGATTTTTCTGCTGAAAAAAAGATAACTTTATTTTTTTTATTAGTTTGTATATAAACTATTTACATATCACTATCCTCAAAAGTTAGCTTATGACACAGATTGGTATATGATTTTATGTTTTATATAAAGAGTATTTAGATATATTAACCTAAACACAATGATGAGGAAAGGATCAGTATCTCGTTCACGTTATAATTGAAGAGTTTTTACTTGTATATTTGTACAATCTTTGGGTTTTGGTCTTGAACATTTAACGAAATGTGTAATGTGTCACTCATGGTGTGATTGTGATGGTAAGTTTATTAATGGTAAATGGAAAGGTATACCAGCCTAGATCCAAATCCTAGGCTCTATCAAGCACCGAGAGGGATCAAATCCCTTCTATTTTTTCTATTTCTTATGTCGGATATAGTATTTATTTTTTACTTTTTTTTACTTTGTATTATTCTTTTTTGTTTATGGCCGACATGTTAGGAACAAACATTACTTTTACTTTGTATTATTCTTTTTTGTTTATGGCCGACAATATGGACAAACATGGACAAACTTTACAAGATCTCCCTTAGATTTACTTTTTACTTTGTATTATTCTTTTTTGTTTATGGCCGACAATAAGGACAAACATGGACAAACGTTACAAGATCTCCCTCATACTGGGTTGTAGAGCGCCTCTCGACGAAATGATTTGTAGTTAAAAAAAAATTAAAAAAATCTTTATATAGTTTTGAGGTAATGATATTTCAAAAATATATTATTATTATTAAATTAAATTAAAAATCAATAAAAAATTTATTTAGAGCAATAATATGAATATAGTATGTAAAATGTGAAATTTACTTTTTAATTCAAAATTTTCTAAAGGTATGTTATTCTTAATTGATGTTATTTATTTCAATATAAATATTATTATTTATATCTAATTCAATATTGTAAAACATTGATAACAGTATCTTCATAAAATTTCTTTATTAACAATTTTCATTATCATAGAATTGAGTGTTTCTACATCCACAAATTTACATTGTGAAAATACTTTTTACAAATTGCACAAGTTTCATAAAAATAGTGTTGCCACATCAACACATTTACATTTTGGAAAAATTATAGTGACCAAGTTAATGAAGTTTTAAATTTAAAAATCATGTACATTAATTTCAATTTAAATTATTTAACATAAATTAGAAATTAACTTTGGCAATTTTTTTGCATGGAAGAGTAGCAATGTGTTTTACACCTTTTAATATGGAGAGATTTTTGCCATGTAATTAAATTTTAAATTTTACAGAAAAGTTAACAAACAAAAATGAACTTATATCCATTTTACGTTGTAAGTCAAATATATTGTATTAATTACAAATACACACACACACACACATGTGTGTGTGAGACCACAAAAATTTATAAGCACTATAAAAAACAAATGTATACTAAAGAAACGTATATTAGTATATTTTTATTAATTAAAAATATATATGCTAATAAAAAGACAAACATATGCTAATATATTGTCTATGTACTATAAAAAAAATTGTGTATATTAGTGTTAAGTTCAAAGGAAAAAATGGTTATTATTAGTTTATAAAAATGTTTTAAATATGTCATTGATTGAGCTTTTACAATTAGAAATCAATTTTAATTTTAATGTGAATATGGTAAATTACACAAAATGATATCATTAATAGAATTGTGTACTTATCATCAATGACTGTGTACAAAAATAATAGTATTCATTAGCATTAATGAAACCTTTAGTACAAAGACCACATGTCTAGCTAGATTTTTTTTTAATTTTTAAATTTTAAATTATTATTTTGTTTAAACAATTTCACAAGTGTATAAAAATGCTAGTATTCAATAGCATTAATAAACCTTTAGTACAAAGACCATATGTCGAGATATAATTTTTTTTTGAATTTTTAAAATTAAAATTATTATTTTGTTAAAACAGTTTCACATCCAACGAGGGGTAATTTTTCACTTCAAGGGCTTTAACCAATCATAAAATAAAAACAACAAATTTTAAGTATTCAACAAAATAATTTATATTTTCAAAATATTAACTTTAATATATAAACATTACAAAATATTGAGAAACATTATGAATTTGCTTTAGGATTAATATAAAGTCAAAGTTTATGTATGACCAATTGCCATATTCCCTCCCTTGGCAAGGAAAACTTTTGCTTGCTTCTTCTTCATACTCAAAATAACGGACTTTTTATTGAACTCTATGACTATATTGTTTGTTTTATTGAACCATATAAGAGACTAGAACAATCTGTACATAAAGAAAGACATGATTTTCAAACTCACATTGGACATATTGTTTAAGTGTTGTTGTTTATTGTTACACTTACCTACTTCTAAACATAATCTCAAAATGCTTTGCAGCTATTTCTTTAGAATAATGTCCCTGCTTTAGAATAATGTTTATAGGGCCAAGCCAATGTGTTTTTTGCAAGAATGGATTTGAAACGTCTTTACATCTGTTCATTGATTGTTCTTTTACTATGTGTCTGTGGGAGAAGTTCTATCTAAACTTTGGTTTTACTATGACATGGGCTGGTACAAATGTGGAATCCTCTTTACATTCTTGGATCCAAAACGGAAAAAACTCACTCTTCTCTTCCAGTTTTCATCTGTTGGGCTATTTGGTGGGTTAGGAATAAGGCTATTTTTGAAAACATCTGTCCAAATCTGGAAAATGTTTATAATTCAACATTAAGTCAATACTTAAAATTTCAGAAGGATGAAGTTGAACCTGTTGGGAGCAACATTGGACATTTTCATCTTACTATTGATGATCCAGTTCTATTTTTTGATGGGGCTGCAAATCTCAGGAATTGCGGTACTGGTGGGGTTATCTTCCTCAATCTGGACCAATATGAACTGTGGTAAAGGGACCAATATGAAGGCTGAGCTTTTAGCTCTATGGTGTGTCATTCGGGTCGCAAACTACTTTGGTCTGGCGAAGGTCAAAATCTTTGGTGACTCGAGGGTTACTATCAAATGGGCGATGGGTGAATATGATCTGAAGGTTTTGAATTTGGTCTACTAGTGTAATAGAATTTAGCGTGAATTAATATCTTTCAGCTCATTATCACTGGAACATATTTATCATGAGTATAATACTCGGGTTGATCTACTGTCGAAGCAGGCATTGGAGGGAGAAGAAGGCTATTTATTTTGGGAAGAAGTTTGTGAAAATGTGGTATTAGATTCTGGTTCTTTATATTTTATGGACTAGTGACTCTTGATCTATGTTTTTTGGTTCATGGACAATGTTTTAAGTCTATTTTGAACTTGGGGGATTCTGAAAACCACACTTTATGGTACTTTGGGAAGTTTGCATATCATCAATGATATTATGTACTATTTGATTCAGTTATTTGAATAGCAATAGTTTGATTTTTTTCACCGGAAAAAATGTTTATAGTTTGTTTAATTGTTTAAAAGAATTAAAATATTTTGTCACAAAAATTTCCTTAAGTTTTCACATTTATAGGACTTTTATCTTTTTGTTAAATATGCTCGAAATATAGTTCGTATAAAATATAACTTTTGAATTATCCCATCATATTATTTATTGCATTTAATGCAAAGTTCTCTGCTTAAATCTTTGCATTGAGAGTTAATTTGGGCTATTGTTAACTTGGAGTTTTAAGTTTAAGCCCTACTTTTGAGTGAGGAGATTTGACATTGGATTTTTCTTTGACATTTGTCCACTACATATTCTTAGTTAAAGACCTACATAAATAATTTTAAAAAGAATAAAAAAACATTAATTTGAAAATAAATCAAAATAATAATTTGAAAATAAATAAAAACACTTAGGAACTTAGGAAAGTCTCTTACGTTAAATGGAATCTATATCAAAATTTAATGGTAAATCAAATCATTAAATTGAAGATAAATAAAAAAAACTAATCAACTTATATTTAAATGGAATTTGATAATTGAAAATAAGATTTTCAAAAACTAGCTTTTATTAATGAAATATTAAGAGAATCTTTTACATCAAATAGAATTTATATCAAAATTTGACTTAGTTTCCTAAATAAATTGTATTATAGAACTTGAAAATTAAAAATAAGGTTTTCTAAATATAACTGAATTATAAAATAAAAATAAAAAATTATATTTAGTAAATTTAAAAATTAAAAATGAAAAATTAAAAATGAAATATATATTTACGCTGTAGGCATTTCACCACGGAGGTGAATAACCTCCATGTCATTTTACCACGAAGGTGCATAACCTCCATGTCAGCTAGATTCCGCGCTCATGAAGCGAATGAAATCCTGCCACATGGAGGTTATTCTTCTCTTACCGCGTCCTCGCTCATGAAGCGAATGAAATCCTGCCAAATGGAGGTTATTCTTCTCTTACCGCGTCTGTTGCCTCCTCCCGCCGCCCACCTCCTTTACCTCCTCCCTGCGCGACCTCCTGCCCTGGCAGCAATGCAAATTTGCTTCGATTCACATTCCCGAGCTTCGGCGCCGTTTGTTTCATGTAATGAGGATTACTGTGTTCAACCTCATCGAAAAGTTCCGGAGACCAGTCGCAGAAGCCCTTCTCAATAAATATTTTGCTGGCGTAGAAATCTTGGTCCACATCTGGAAACTCGACGGTGAAGTCGTATGAATAGTCCTCACCGTAGAAGCCAGAATTCAAATAGCACAAAGGGCTCGGAAATCCACTCCGGCGTAGAGCAAGAAAAGGTTTCTATGCCAGAGGTCGTAGGTTCAGAGTCGAGAATGTCGTCATTTAGCAAGCTGTCAAGGTCGAAGTCATTCTTGAGCTCGACACCGCTGAGAGTGTTGTTGAGGCTTGAAGACGAGTAAAAGGTCTCTCGACATTGCTATCATTCGCAAAGCCGTTCAACTCTTCAAGAAGTTCAAGAAAAGAAAGGAAGGTCGGCAAAGGAACCGGTTCTGCATTTAATTAATTAAACGACGAATGATTAGCATGGAGAATAACCGTGAAAACAAGCAAAATCGTGAAGAAAACTCATTTTACCTCCATCATTTGGAACATTTCCGAAAAAATACTTCGAGGACGAAGTCTTGACACTACCGACGCTCTGTGACGGGACTATGGAGACTACAGTAGCCCAGGTGCATAGAGACATGGTTTCTGTAGATTTTATTTCAATATTCACAAAGCTTGCGTCAAATTTTCAAATTGCTAAATATTCATTCCTTAAATTGACTAAACCATTAGGAATCCACTTACCGTTACAGTGATAAACATGGAAGTCGATCTTCGGTCCTTGAAAGACAGGATATCTAAATAGATTAGGAACACAAAGGTCGGGACGATATGGTTCTCATAATAAACTGAATTCTATCCAACCTCTCCAGCGACTTGAGCATGGACTGGAGCTCTTCTACTGTTATTAAACCGTCGCCATTGTCGTCGAAAACGCCGAACGCCTCACTCAGATCCGCGTCTTCATCATCCGTCTTTGCTTCTTCTTTTTCTTCCCCTCGTTTACCACTCATCGATTCTTATAGCGTTGCAAACTCATCGAAATCTACGTACCCATCACCATTGACATCCACGGTTTGAATCGTGGAGTCCAGTTCCTTTTCACCAATGCACAGCCTGAGCTTATCCAAGGACTCTTTCATCTCCTCTTTGCTGATCAACCCGTCGCTGTTCTTATCGAAGATCGAGAAAACCCTCCTCAGTTCCTCTCTGCCAACGGCTTTTTCCAAAGCCTCCTCCGCTGAATTATCCACCATTGTTAAAGCTTTTTCAGAGGGCTTATTGTCGAACTCGAACTTCTTGGGGAAAATATATCTGAACAACGAAGTGAAAAAACCCGTAAAGAAAAAGGTTCTCGGGACTAAACCCACCATGGCGTTATCCTCTGCACCACGCAACACAAAGTTCAAGTTGACTCCTGAGATGAACTCTGGTCTCATACGCCATGATTTAAAACTAAGGCTGCTCACAAAGTAGAAATTCTGAGACAGGCCACGCGGCCACAGAACAGAAATTCTTCGAGTGAGTGGAGACGCAATCGACACGAGGACATAAAAGGTATCAGACGCGTTTAGGACGCGGAGACCACAATGAAAATTAATAAATTATAATTAATTTACTAAACAGTGTAAATTTATTTTTTATAAATAATAAATAATGAGTTTTTCATTCAAATTAATTTTATTATAGTATTATTAATATAAATAATTTTTTTTATTATTTAAAAAAAAATGAAAATGTTACTCTTTACAATGGTTTTTTTTTTATAGTCAATTACCTAGTATGTCAAATAAGACTAAGTTAGTAAGTTTTAGTATCCAAACAAGAACAAAGTTGTCTTGTCGAGGAGAGGCCTACCAAAATAATTGGGAAACTAGAGCTTTATATCTTCTTTCAAAATTCATATTGCTTAGGGAGCACAAAATTCTAAAAAAAAAGTATTAAATACATGACAAGGGAGAGGCCTACCAAAATAATTGGGAAACTAGAGCTTTATTTCTTCTTTCAAAACTCATATTGCTTATGGAACACACAATTCTACAAAAAAAACTATTAAATAAATGACAAGTCTCCCATTACTTCTAAGGGTAATAAACCAAAAAAATATAGAACTACCTAGGATTATCATTTGCAAAAAGCATAGGACCTAGAATGAGAGTAGTTATGTCATGTTGTTTGGTGCGCTTGCCTGTAATGTAGTATTAGTTGCATATGTGAGAATGTCCAATTAGTTGTGTATGGTGTTGATGTCTTCTCGAATGGTAGTGATAACCGTAAGGATGCTAGAGTAAGTTTGATGATGCTCAAGGAGCGCCCTACCCAATATAAGCTTCATAATCCAATAGGGATCTGGGCCAGTAGTAGCCTTTGTTTTTGGGGTCTTGGTTTTGGAGATTTTGTCCGTTTGGCCCTCCATTGCCTCAGTCGATTATGGTTGAAAAAATCGCTATAAGAGCTCTCTTTGCTTGGTCGATTTCATGCCTTATATGCCAAGAGCTTCCTTGTTGAACTAGACCTCCGTCGGCCCTTCCTTTATGGCCTCCACCATGCTGATTTCGTGCATGTTGATGTAGTTCAATGGAAGAAGGGTTTTAACTTTACAGTCAATCCAAGTTGAGAAAGCACTTATCAACTTGAATAATCCAACCTATGGAGGGCCACCAAGTGGAACACCTACTTTAGATGGCCAACACATGGAGGACCTACTTTAGGCTTCTTGGTAAGACACAACATGGTGTCCACATGGATGACATACTATACACCTCTTGACAAGACGAAGCTTCCCATCAATGGGGGCTCACTATTTAAATGTTTGTTTAAACTTGACAAAAGTTCAACAACGGGTGCTACGTCTCGACACAAGTTTTGGTGCGCATAGTGTCATCCTCACTTGAAACCCTCCCCCATGGACATTACATGCTTTAAAGTTGGTTTCCATTCGCACAAATTCAAAAACTGTGATTTGTTCAATAGAGGTGAGTTTTGATTTATTGTTAACATATAGGTTTTCATGTTTTTCTTGCACTATAGTTTGCAAGTTATTTTACCTTTCTCAATTAGAATACAAACTCTGGGGAGCCAACTCAATGCATTCAATGGAATTCCAATAAAAACAAATCTCACTAGACATACGAACCTGATAGAGATTAGGAAATTAAAATCAATAAAAGAGGTATGCCTTTCAACATCCGCAACTACTGCTGCAATAGACATTGGTGTTGTTACTATACTCACTCCAGATGCACACATAACTCGAACCCACCGACTCCTGGCATCCTTGTATACCGGACTGCTGTCATTTACCTCGCATTGCAGGCATTGAAGGCCAAGAGACAAGTATTCCCCCAATAAGCTAAATCAAAACGCTTAAAGAACTGCGAAATCAAAATTAACTAAGAATAACGCTATGGCTAACCTTTTTCCGCGGACAGTGTCGTCTACCTCAACCTTTCAGCGTGGAAAGCTACGTCTGCCAGTATGATTGACCATTGAAGAGTTCTATGGATACCTGCAATCTGCAGGATATGCCGAGGTCCTTACAAACCATTGACATGCATTTTCCCTTGCAACCCCAGAAAGATCACCCGCAATTTGATACCATCAAATATGTCCTCGATCCACTGGTTGTTATCCATGCTGAATCTAAATTCCTTGTTATTTTTCGGCTTCTTCAGCGTTAATCTCTCGGCAGCCGAAGACGACCTTGCGCTCAGGTAACTCTGAACTGCCTCGTAAACTTCACTTACCCTGTAGCCATCGTTCTCGTGTATCACAACTGAAATGTAAGAAGACACTATCCCTACGAGCATGCGCATCCACTTTGAAAACAAATCGTTGAATTTTGCGGGCAAGTATTCCTTGGATATACTCCAAATGAATATCATGGAAGTCATAATCGACCCCAAATTCGACTAGAACTCCATTTTCATGAAACTAGGAATTTATGACAAAGAGGAATATCTAAACGTAAACGATAAGAGCCTGGTACTAGAAAGAAACACGACCTGGCTATATAAAGGCCTACCTGCCAGTGGAATACAAAAGAGAGGAGAAATTGCGTGGAAAATGCGTGGGTGGAACTGGACGGTGCCAAATTATGCGTAAATATGAACTCACCTTGAAACCCGATTTATCATCAACGTATTTTCAAGATTCCCTCATTGCAAGCTGTTACAAGAAATCAAATACAATTCAGAAGGCATGTTTCCCCCGATTTGAATATTATAGATCTGAGGTAGCTAAAGCTCTCTTTTATTTCCTCTCGGAAGAGGTCTCAAAATCTTGTCCAACTCGAATTCTAGAAAAACAACCGTTTTGATTTCTTCTAGAAGCCATTGATCTTCCTGCATATAGCTTGTGGCCAAAATAACGTTCACAGCTTCAGTGGGATGGAATGCATCCCAAAATACATTCTGGTCCCTGTTGGTACCCGGTTCCATTCCCGGAAGGCACATCATATGTCCATTATACCTACCTATTCCACAACTTCCTTGATTCCTCATACTAAAACCTATATATATCAATAAACACAACAACAAAAAATTGCAGTCACAACTTATTCATATGGGCCTGCTCTAGCTTAACCAATATTTCAAGTTTAGAATTAAGTTATTATGTACTATAGAAACTGAGATTGTCGATTACCACAGAGGCAATGTGCACTAGGCAGGTTGAGTTCTAGAGTGGCCAGAAGAGACTTGAGCGGGACACTGAACGTTGTTGCCAGAGGAATTGGAGAATAACACAGAGCGAGAGCTCTTGTTGCTGGAGAAACTAAAGAATGACACTTGATTTGGTTAGCAGTAGTTGCATTCTCGAACACGCACATCATTGTCATATTTGCAATACATGCATGCAACCACGTAACAAGAATTGGGTACTTCAAGTTTAAAATATTAATTTAAAATAATAATTAAGATTATTTTTAAGTATTTACTTCATTATCTTTATCCACCTCATATTTATTCGTATCATTTAACATGACGGTGCAAAAGTGAAGTACTTCACAGAATTTTTTGTGTTCACGTTCTAGAATTACAATGCATGTCGATGTGTGATGTGTGAATGAAATTAAATGGCAGAAGCACGCTAAAGGTGCACACAAAAGGTATGGTACTATGTCCCCACAAAGTATCGATAATGTGTCTAAGTTCAAATGGATTGGACCACAATTTAGTATTATTTATTCCATTATAGCTTTCAGGCGCAAGTCAATATTGTTTTGACTTTTTAAAATTTTAAAATATCTCAATGTTTTTATAAAATTAACATATTTTGGAAATAAATAAAATATGTTACATTTAAAAAAATATTAATTAACCATATACAATGATGGATTAAATAGTTTTGGTTGGAATTGTCAATTTTTAATAAAAAATAATAATAAGATATGTAATTTTAAAAAATCAAAGAATTCCATGCGAGACTTTTGAATTCAAAGTCCAGTTATATATAATTCATGATTTAATAGTTATATACAACTACTTCATTGCCAAAAAAGTTCTACTTACTTTTAGCATTTAAAAAATTTAAGGTTAATTTAAGGTTTATACTGCCACATTGTTGTTCGAAAAGATGTCTTTGCAAAATGAAATTGCACTATTTCAAAAAATTCAATGCCAATTATTTACACTTTCAATTTTGGAAAATTCATTTTTATGGATTTAGTTTTATATAGCTGTATTTCAAGGAATTTTCATCAGAGTAATTTTCATGAGAGTAGAATGGTCTCGTTGGAGTTGGTAGCTAGCATAAATATCTCCGAGCTAAACTATTCTTAAGTTGTGTTAATGTAATGGATTGAATATTCTTCTTCACTTGAAATTGTGGATCTTCAAATCCTTTTAGTTGCTTTGCACAAAGGAAATGTATACTTGCCACAATGTAGTCTGAAAAAATGGCTTTGAAAATTGAAATTGGACCATTGCAAAAAAATTCAATGCCAATTCTTTACTTCAGTTTTGGAAAATACATTTTTTTATTTAATTTTATATGGATGTATTTTGAATGCATTTTCATCAGAGTAATTTTCATGAGATTAAAATTTCAGTTATTATCAAAGGGTTTGGGATTCTATTCAATGAATAACTTTATAATTCTATACAGAATCTAGATATTACTGGAAAAGTAGTTCTGAAACATCCATGTCTTTTGGATTCCACCTTTAGATAAGTGTTTATTATGCCAGAAAATTTGGTTTCAGACACTTTTGGTTCTCCTATATGGAAGCAGTGTTAACTTTTTTGTTCTCCCATATGGCAGCAGCAGGAGGATTAAAATTTCATTTCCTAGCCTCTACTAAAAATCTATAATGCCTAATCGATAATGCCCTTAATTTAACGAGGCAAATGGATGTTCATATGCATAATGCAGGTCGTTTGGACTTGAACTTTGGAGAGCAAAAAAGCAATAAGTTCTATTTGCAAACAATATTTAATGTCTTGCATGTTTGCATGTTTACTACGACTTATAAAAGGGGATCTACTGAATATATAGAATTTTGTTAATACTTTGTAAGAGTTTCATAATTCAGAATTTGGCTTGAAGATTGAGATTTATGAAAAAAAAAAGATAATCAACTTAAGGATACACAAATAAACAGATAAAGTAATGTTATATTTTTAATAAAATAATATTAAAATAACACAGGTTTAAGAATTTACATTAAATGGTTCAAAGTCACTTAAGTAAGAGTTGTACCATAAGATGATTTGCTCTTGTGATTTTTGGTGGTTGGCCTCCAAGGAGAGGACGGATTTGGATCCATAATTATTTCCTTCCAATCATCATTGTTATGTTTAATGGGCTGCAGTGTCTAAAATAGCTAAGACCATGGTTGAGAATTTGTTATCGCATTGAACTAGAGAGGGAACTCAATGATAGATCTATTCACACCTATGCCAAACTACACAACGAACTTTAAAATTTTCCATACACCAAGTGCTTGGGGATGAACTAGGTGGTTCTTTACTCATATTGTACGGGGGGCCATTATAGAAATCTAACGACTATTGAAAATGGCTCATCTCCACCCTATCTTTTGTACATAAACAATGATATGCACTAATAATCTCACACATATTAGAGCATTTCCCACCTTTCAAAAGGCATGAGAAGGCTCTTTTGATTAAAAATAATGTATTATTCTCTTCTTCCACAAAAAAGAAGAATCTCAACACAAACAAGAAGCTAAGAACTCTACAAATATACAACCCGTGGGAGGTTATCTCCTAGGAGAGCAACACTCCATGCAATAGATGCATGAATACACTTACCACATAAAGAATTGGCCCTCCCGGGAGAGACTTGGCTACATAATGAAACCAAAAGAGGTTCTTTAAATTTTTAGCGTGCCTACAATGGGTACATTTCAAGTTGTGCACACTCATCAAAGTGTCTCCTATCTATAAGGAAAACCTGATAGTTAGGGACCATGAAAATTTGTTTTCTTAGGTTCCAACACTAAGTTTTACAAGATGCTTAATATGTAGATGGCAAGTTTGTTGCTTAGTCAAGGATTACAATTTTAAGGAAGTACAAAAGATGATGACTACTTTACACGGTTCAATGCTAACCTAAATTCAATGGATTTGAACCTACCATACAATGTAGAAGAATAGTAAGAACTCGAGTGAACATATTACCTTGTGTTGAATTGGGGTAAGCTTTTCTCTTTCTTGGGAGATGTGCAAGGTTCAAATCTTTCAACCCCATGTTACACTGTCAAGGTCCAAATGTATGTATCTCATGTTAAGGTGGGATATTGCAATTAATCAAAAGAAACAATATCAATGAGAACACACATAAGCACAAATCACGGGTCACTCCAAGTTGGTTATTGAATCAATTCAAGGGACTTTTAAAATTTAGAACCTCACTTTTAGGTCATCTACATATCAAATATTCAACACCACTAAGTTATTTGAGGTAATAGGCTTGATTCATGTCTATTGACAATACAATTTTGAAGCTGATGGTCTATAAAAGTAAGTATTCTAAGGTTAAATAGGGCTTCTATATAGGGAAGAGACTAGAGAAACATTACAACCCCCTACAAATCCCTAACTAATGATACCTATAGTTCCCTATGTTGTTTATTTATTTATTTTATCTATGTGTTTATGTTTAGCTTTGAAAGGAGGAGCTTTTTTTTAGATATAATAATCAACATTTAGTTGAAGAGATTATGTGCCAAAAGGTTCCTCTCTTTCATTGTGAAAAAAAATAATAGTTTATTACATTCATTACAAAGTAAATATTAAAAAAACAATAAATTAATGCAAAGTTCTAAAAATTTGCAATTTAAGAATTTCAATTTTGTTTTAATTATGTTAATATTATTTTACTAATTTACATTTAAACCAAAATTGTCTATATTAATTTACTAATTTACATTTACTTTATTACATTCATTACACTTTATATTAAATTAAATATTGAAGAACTTTAAAAAATTAAAGTGCAAACTTCTAAGAAGAATTTGTAGATTCTGAATTTCAATTTTGTTTTGTTTATTTATATTAAATTAGAAAAAGAAAGAAGTCACATATTTTGATCATTTGATTGCATTAAATTAAATGTGAATGTGACTTTCAGTTAAACTAAATGTCAATATTATTTTATTTTAGAGTAGTTCAAACATGTTATAATTTGGATTTTATTAAATTGTATTTTCTATCATTTTTAATTTAGGAAAATTGTTAGAATTCTATAAGGTACGGGGAATTTGAGAATGCACAATCTATAGATATTTAAGATTGTTAAATCTATTTATATACAATTAAACAAAAATATCATTAAAATTATTAACTTATCCAATAAAATGAATAAGTTTTTATATTAAAAATATTGTAAAACATTACTTAAAATAACTACATTTTGAGATAAGCACTATCAACACTCTAAATGTAAGTCCACTCATTATCTTTAATCTTGGGCTTGTACCACATAGACTTGATTATGAATCATATGGAGAGAAGAAACTAGGAAGTTCATTTGGTAAGTTATCCGTGATCCAAGTTTGCGCACATGCTACTTGTTCACCTCTCTAGATTTGGGAAACAAGTGAGATTTAAACTCTAGCAACTCCCAAAAATCCCTTCCCGCTCTTATGATATGGTCTCAAGTTCCCTTCACTCTACTTGGGCATGTGACTATGTTTGCACATCATAGATTCGAAAGATTGATGTAGCCCTTGTACAATGAATTATTTGTAAGTTGCAACACTTAAATGAATTGGATACACAATGTGCAACCATGCTAGCTCAACCCAAAGCAACTATAACTTATGGTGTCAAACCAACTAAATGCACAATTAAAGGAATTCAAAATAAAAAATAAAACTTTTGAGTGTGCAAGGATGCTCCTACATCAAACCCTCCTAGTAATTGAATGTGAGTATTAACACATTCAATTACCCCATCAAGGTGCAAACCATCTAATTCAGAGTTTCGTTACCAAAGTAAATGTAAGAGTTTCATAATTCCAAACCATTTGAATTACCCCGTCAAGGTGCAAAATTTCCATTTCACCCCACAAAATTTTCTCACAATGCACGACTGTCACAGGGGGACGACGGGGGTCAAGGGGGCTTGCCTCCTTGTGGCTTCCGCCACTGCAGGGCGGGTCGAGGGAAATGCCCTCGCTTTTTTTTTTTGTAATTCCTTCAATTTCGCGCAATCTGGCGCATAAGTTCCAAGGCATTTTTCAACTTTCGGCACCTCCAAATCTTCCTGGAAAACTGCTCGATTTTCCCTGTTTCGGTAGACTTATTGTTTTTCCTCCGACCTGTTTCAGAGCAACTGGCGATTTTACGCCAACCGATTATTGCTCCGACCTCCGACCATCGACCGAGTCCTACTCCGACCTCCAACCGCCGACCGGGTCTTACTCCGACCACCGACCGCCGATCATCGACCGTTTTGCAGAAAATAAAGCTAAAATCGTCGATTGTGTCGCAGCGATTTCGCCAAAACTTGCCGACTGCTTCGTTCCGATTTTGCCAAAACTTGCCGATCGTTTCGCTGAAAAAATGGCTAATTGTCACTAACCGTTTCGCTGCGATTTCAGCAAACCTCGTTGACGCGTCTTTTTCGACCAAATTAACGATTTCACGCCGAAACGTGTCGCTTGACTCAGCTCAACTTGACGACAGTTTCAGCGTTTTTGGCTTATCTTCGTCGACACAATCTTGGCAGAAAACTCATAAACACTTAGAAATTTTTCAAATTTTCAATTTTCAAAATTTTCTTAATGATCAGTGTTGAGCAGGAGGAATACTTACCTCTGCAATTTGTTCAAGTTGGCCCATGCAGGCCCAATGTTGTAACCTTAGCTCTGATACCATACTGTCACGTCCCCTCCCGTCGATCCAACGCACAGAAGGGATCATGACTCCAAAACTAGGGTTGTTACATAAACTCAGCCCCATTCATTAGTTTCATACTAATAACTGAATATGTGTGTGCATATATATCAAACACAGCGGAAGTAAAATTCTTCTACACACATGAACCATTCAAATTCCAGCATATTGATAACATTCATCAACTAATTAAAACCTTGTAGATGTGAACACATAAACAAGATACTTATCTTCATGGTGAATATTGTCCCAAGCAACTAGTTGCAACGTTCCACCCAACCATAGGGCTCTGTCCAGCCTGTATTCTTTCAGCACTCAGAGACCACCCCCGAGCTGGGCATGATTTCTACAAGGAAAAAGGGACACTCAAGCTCATGCACAGCCAAATAAGAATTCCATCTAAGCCAAGCCAGTCCACAGCTAGGTTTATCAGGCTAAATCTAAACCCTCTTCATTTCTGGATGCTTTCACTCAAGCTCAAGCCAAATGGATACCCATAACCCATACCCCAACATACACAACTTACACACAACAAAACTCCATCATTGGGCATGGATACACATTTTTTACAATGGGATTCCAAAACAAGTTGGCCATGGATTTTTCCCAAATCGTTTCCATTCAATAATGGATTGTAGGATGGGGAAAAACAATCACAGGGAGGGAAATGATTTCTTTCCCAACTATCTAACCATTCAGTGGCTAAAACAGTCTCTATGGAACCCCAATTTGATTCCCCTTCTTCCCACATGGCATGAAATCAAAATGTTGTTCACAAGTAGTTTTTGCAGTTTAGGAGCTATTATAATCATTGTTTTCATTGATATTATTGCAGAATTATTTTTTCAAATTGCTTATATATTCCAGATGTTGTAGTAATCTATAGTGTTGAGATTACTACTACAGAGATTGTGAGAAAAGCAATTGTAGTTGGCTCACTGTGTTTATGAACTTAACATTATTTTTTGTTATGGGTTGAGTGCCTATGTCTTTGTAATCTGAGATTGTTACCAACTTTGCTCTTTTCCTACCAGTATCCTTCACTGCCTGTGCCTATGTTTTTGTTCCTTCTAACTTTCCCTTTTTCCTACCGGCGTTCATTTTTGCCCCTCAAGGGGCAAATGCTAGTTTTAAAAACTATTGAAAATCTTGTGGAAAAAAAAATATTACCAATGAATGTTGAACATAGAATACAATGCATATCATAATAAAGTTGTACCAAATAGGCATATGCTTCAAAGATCATGATTACTTTCAAATGATTGTGTAAATAACTAATCAAAATATAAAAGGTGCTAACAAAAAGAAAACATATTATGAGAAAGTGATTGACATCATAACAATTCAAACTTTAAATTTAATACTTCCATAATTCAAATAGGCCTCTTTGCTCCATGAATAAAAATTAAAGCATTTCATGTGCTGAGAAAGGATCTATTTCAAAAAAGTGTGCATGTCTCTATGTTCTCTCATAGAAGCGACGAAGTATTTTTTGCCAACATTGAACTATTTTATGTGCTGAGGGAGGATCTATTACAAAAACAATTGTGCATGTCTTTATTTTCACTAATAGAAGCAGTGAAGTATTTTCTGCACTGAAAAATTATTTGTTACAAAAACTTGCCCATAGATATGTGCTTTTCCCATCTGCACTGCAGAATAAAAGTAAGTGTAATAATGCATTTAGTAAATTATGAGATTGAAAGTCTAAGTTCTTTGAAAAAAAAATATCTTTAAACATACCTTTTGACGAGTTTTGTCATTTTGCGAGCTATTATATTTCCATGGTTGAGTATAAACTTCCCATCAACAAAGAAGTCACGCAACATGTAGATGATAGCAAATATTTCCTTAAGATAATCTTCATATGAGAGTGCTATAAAACCTGGCAATAAATTTCCTAAGATGTCACCTCTTAGAGTACATGGTACTTTTTCATTAGTTGTGTTAATTATGGTACAATTCAACCAATGCAAATAGTTGATAGGAGTTTCAGCGTTACATTTTGCACAATGTAGCATTGTTCCTTGTATTGTACCAAAATTTTCTATTGCTAAATTGCATTTGGAGCATGTACGTTGAAAATGATTGGAATATATGTTTGATACATGCAATGTTCCTTGAACCTATTTGACATCATTGGATGTTACTTGTTAGTCAAAATTTATTTATAAAAAGTATGTTTTATATAAGATATTTTTATATGGTTGTTGTTTCTCACCTAACTTGTGGAAATCAAGAATATTTTCAAATCATTCAATGGATTTTCTGCCATTAGTGGTGTGATGAATTTTTATTGTCCTATACATAGTATACATGGTTGAAAGTCTTTCGACCATATTCATGAATAGCAAAATAGGGAACTTCTTTTTTAAAGTTGGTCTTCAAGCTCAACCAATTGTGCTTCAAATTTTGGAAATAACTATACCTCCATTTTAACAAGATACATATATATATATTTTTTTTCATGGATAGTAGGGAAAAAAAACTAATATTTTGTGAGCTACATGCATGGGTGGGAATAATCTTACAATTGTAGAAATCATATTGTTTTTCGAAATGCCATTTTATTTTCAAACCCTGTCCAAAATGTTAATTCGTATTGATGGTGTTACTAGCTTCTATCTGAACTTCTTTGCTTCTTTAATAGACTACTATGAAAGGATTATTATATTCCAGAACTCATACCTTAATATCACATCAGTTCGTATACAAAAATTGAGTGTTTTGTCACTCCGGTAGAGGAATTGGAAGAACCATATCACTACTGGAAACCTGACCTCAGTTCTAGCAGGACGCGAACACACTTGTGAAAAGGCTCATAATTGCTAAATATCATTTTTATTGACCAAGCATTCTGATAATCCAGGCATTTAAAATTCAACTAGTCCATGAAATTATGATAATCAATGAAGCTTTGGGGGCCTAAGTGTATAAGAGCCTTAAGGTGTTCATCATCAAGGCATCTTCAAAAATGAAAAAAAGGTAACGGATATGACTATAGAACATCTATGGAAGGTATAGACTCTTATTTTGTTTCTCTTCTAATCTTATTAATTTTTTAACAGACGATTATAATCTGGGTCTATACTATATTTTACAGACATATTCACACAGAGCACAATCAATGAAGACTTTACTTGGATTTTTTTTAATGTTCGCACTATTTTTTAGAATAGAAATGAAGATGATATATTTTTTTTATGGTAGCATGGTTTAGAAACAAATGATATACCTGGAAGATGCAATATATCCTCACTTGAATATCCTGTAACATCCTCGCTTGAAGATCCTCCTTGCTCGAAGATCGATCTTGCAGAGTATTGTATTGCAGAGAATTGGCCCACTAAGAATCCTCCTTGCTTGAATATCTTGCAGAGAATTATCTTTTCCTGAATTAGACTAAGACTTCTCCTTGCTTGAATATCCGTTCATTGATACTGTGTTGCTATTGAATCATGGAAATTGCAGACTTCCTAGACAAATGAAGGGATGAGTAGCAGCACCAACGGCACCGACACACCCTGGACCGGTGAGGCCCTCGAAAGTAGAACCGCAGCGGAAGCAACACACCCCAGACCAGTAAGGCCCCTAGAGTAGAACCGTAGTGTTGAAAGCAACAATAGATTATAAAAGGAGACCTTGAGGCAGAATTTATCACTGAGTAGTTATACTAAGAAGCCCGAGGAGCAATAAAATCATGATAGATCGGAAGTAAATGCGCCTGTAACTGAATCAGGCATGACTGCAAAAATAATCATGGAAAAGATAATGTTGGATCAATCCCTGCATACACAATTAATTTCCATCGAATTTTGATGGAATGGGTCAGTCATATCAACTAAACAACATGTCACACTTCAACCATTTCATTAATGAATCATATTTTATTTTTTAATTCGATAATTATTTTGCACACTAGGGGAAAATAGTCAAGTTGTTGAACTACACCAATCACAAAAATGGAAAATCTAATTTTAGAAATTTTAAAAATATTTTTAATTTTTAGAAAAAACCATTTTAATACCATTTTTTTTAGAAATTTAGGTAACATGATGTTAAAAACATAAAAGAATATAAAGTCAACTGACTATGGCAACCAACCGATCGCTATAATCCCTGCAGAGCAGGGACTAATAAGACAAATTCCAGAAATGACAAATATATAGAAATCTACAAGAAAAAGATTTGATGTATTTTATGATCTATCATTCTAGTAACACTCCTATTTATTAAAATTTCAAACTTCTTTCAATCTAAACAATCTTCTTTACTGAATAATTAATCTCCAAATAGAAGTTGATAATACGCTTGAAAAGGTTCTCTCCCCAGCAGAATGCCATTACTAGAACTAAAATGATAAGCACTCTTCAAAGAAACTTCCACCATATCCAAAGACTAGTCATGTCCTATGGAAAGACATCATATGCAAAAGGACACACACCATCTCCCACTTATTGTAAATAGCCTTTAGCTGACTTCAAATTTGTTCAAAGCCTCTACAACTTTGGAACATTCCCCTTTCTACAATTGGTTCATAATAAATCATGGAATGCCATTAGCATTTATTCAAAACTTCAACTCTATCCATGAACTTGTGGACTCGTGATAACACTCATTATTTGCAGCATGTCTTCTAGGTTCTCAGCAAGCCGATAAAGTAGTTGAAGAATAATACATGAAATCCTTCACAACAACATAGTTACATACTCCCCACATGCTCCAAGTTGAGAATTATTAACAATGAACTTGAAAATCATTTCTCCTTGCGGGATCTTTACCAAAACTCTTACATAATTGATTCCGAATGTGAACAACAAAAGGCTAAAACAAAGCTGGAAATAGGTCAATATATGACCTAAGCACTCTAGTAGATTACGTAATAGTATTTGTTACATCTTGATACTCACCAATGCAAAATTTAATAAATCCCCCAACATATAATATACCTACATGTTGCAGTTGCAACCATTTTCCTCAATTTTGTGCAAAAGTAGGGGCCCCTCCTTTATTTGAACTCAACCTTTGAATTTGTTTGCTCTTTTAGTTTTTCTTTCACAAAAGAATTGCTTGGAGCTTGATTGTTCGTGGAAAAAGCTAACACTTAGAAAATTTTGAGTTTTAGACTGTTTTGGTGACTTACTAAAACTTCAACGAAACATCGATGCAATTCTTGGTTTTTCGTTGAAACGTCGGGCAGTTAATCTTTAATACTACGAAATTGATGGGGAAGATTTCAATTTGACTCTGGAACATCAATCTATAATGCTGCAAAATTGTTGGAGAAGATTTCAATTTGACTCCAGAACATCGGACCATTCTCATTTCCTCGATGATACCGCAGTTATTTTTACTACGAACACCAGTGGTTTTGGCTAGCTAGTCGAAGTGATTCAGGGAACTTTCGAGTTTTACTCCGACATGTATTGTGAACTCTATTCCTTTTAAACTTAGAAGTTTTCCGAAAAGGTCATGTTGTTTCACTAGACTTTTGGTTTAGGTACCGAAACGTATCGGAGTCGTTTTCTATTTTGCTCTGAAATGGTGGATTTCAAGAATCCCCCCTGACCCATTCACACAACAATTGATTTTTGTTCGACGATTTCCTTATGGTCATGACTTTCGGGTAGTCGAGTTCACTACCAACCCACATCAATGTAATGATGTTGTTTTAACGCCAAACACATCGGTGTATATTTTGTTTTAACTCCGAAACACCTCGATGCAGATGTTGTTCTAAATCCAAAAAGCATCGATGTGAATATCGATTATCACTGACTGGATTGATTTTAGCCTATAAAACGATTTTATTAAGTGCAAAGGCATTAGCAAAATGCGATTGTATTGTAAAGAGCCCTCCTAGCCACACACATTTGTTGACCGAGTCTTAGGCGAATTAGGGTTTGTGAAACTTTTATATTGAAAGGGAAAACCCCGTTGCAAACTCATTGTTTATTTCCTCAACGCCGTTACACTGCTCACACCACCTGGGAAAGGAACCATGCCAAATTGACCGCCAACTCAGCGGCGCACTAGTCACAGGTCCAGGTAGGTCATTTTTGTCTTCATCTAGTATATTTTCAACACTTGGCTGCAATGGATTGGTGTTGTAGGGAGTTGGTTGAACTGTTACAATAATCCCTTGTTTTAGTTAGCATGAATTCATGCCATGGAAACCCTGATATGTCAATTTTAGGAGAGGCAACATGAAACCTAGCCGACAGATTCTTCCTTAACACGATTTTGACCAAATATTTTCGACCCATTATTTGCGCTTGAATCCAAATGCATGTTGGGTTTGGGAAAGGAAACCTTAAACCCTAGTTATCCATGTTTTGCATTTGTGAGTGTTTGAAGTCTGGTTGTGGCCATAAGTTTTACGATTCCATTTCGTGCAACCAATTGAAAATGGGTTCTTAGCCCGCCATTTGTAACTAGTCTTCTTACATTTTTTTTTCATTTGAAGGAGGCATCCCTCGACCCTAACCCTTCTTACTTGGTCTCCAACACGGTCATATGCTCAAAGAGATGTTAAACCTGATTCATAGATTTTTTTCCCGAATGCATGCATATTAGACAAGCGTTAAACCCTAGTTATATGTATTTTTTAGGCACGGTATTTCTTAGAATAATGTTAATGGACTTGTTGGTAGTATGAGTCTTTTGTTTACATTATAGTTACAAATGGTGATCAAGTTGAGGAAGGGTGAAAAATGTTCTATTGATAGTCGAAGATGATGTGCTCATATACTTTAGTTTTTTTATTCATTGAATTCTTCCTACAATTATTCTTTTATGTGCGAATTTGTTTATTTAGCCTAGATTTCCAATGGAGTGTGTGCAACCAAATGATATTGCATTTGTATCTCAGGATCCAAAAATGGCCAGAAGGATTTCCAAGCGTAACGCCAAAGTGATATCAGATTCGGATGAAGAAACTACTCTCAAAATTTCCATGGAAGTCTAGTTCAAGGATACTAAATCTATCACTGGGATAGCCCCTGAATTCAAGTGGGGCGAGCTCTATCACCTCATTAGAGATAAAAACATACCCGATGCGATGATAGAAGAAAGATTGATATATCAAAATATCAAGAAATACGCTCTTCATAAAGCTACTACATGCCCATAGCTATTTCCATGTGTAGAGGTGATAGGTTGGATTTTTCCCTACGTGGATGTGAATTCCAGAATCATTACGAGTGCTAATGGGAACGACTTCGTTTCTTTCCCGCCTGCTCAAATAGGAAAATCCTATAAGCTCCCAGCACCTAAAGTTCTCTTAACGGATGATTGGGTCAAAAGAGTGAGGATTGAACACTCGGAATGTGCAAGAAAGATGTTGATCCCAGGCAAACAGTTACAACAAAGAACTAGTGGGGAATATGAAACCAAGAACCTTAAAACTCCATTCAAGGTTTTTGCCATGATTTTATGTATAATATATGGAAGAGCCAAGGTAAGAAGTTACAAGCTCAGCCGGATCCTACTATTGTATCATGTCACGATTCATGGCACCGTGTTCAATTGGGATGACATTATTTCAAAAAATATGGTGCAAGCCATAAAAGATGCTGAAGAGTGAATCAAGCAAAAGAAAGATGAGTTTTACATGTCATCATATATTATTGATTGTATTCTTATTATGAATCCTTTTCCAAAGCTCGGATGCAAATGGAATCCAAATGAAACTCCAATATATGTGGCCTATCAAATCTTATGGGAACATAAGCATGAAAGTTTTTATAAGCAGATTTGTGAAGCATTCCTGATGCCATTATACAAATTTATTTTTGACAAAGAACCAAATTGTATGTCAGATGAAGCACTCATGGTGGTCACCAACTTAAGATATTATTATTTCACTCATGAGGGTACATATTTACGCATTTATGTAGGTTTGAAGAGTCCTCCATTAATGCCTAAATATGTTACAAATTATATTGTATTGAAGGAAATGGTAAGGCAAGTATTCATCAATGGTGCGAGACATTTTTTACAGGAAAACATGTAGTCGGAATCTTCATGGCCACCTCTCCCACTTGTAGTCGGGGCATATAAATTCAACAAAGTCAAAGAAGCGGAAGAATGAGTAAAATAACTAGATTTGTATCACTTCAGTGAAAATATTGTTGCTAGAAATGACAGTCCTCAGAAGGTTTCTCAGCACTGTCAATCATGTAGGATCAATTATGAGTATACAAATTATTTTTTGCGGGATGAAGAGGTGTACAAAGGAGTGAAAAATATTACAGAATTAAACAAAATATTTGGAAAGAAAGCATGAGCAATCTCCAACCAACCAAATACATCAACAAAAGAAGATTTAGAGGAACTGGCAAGGAGGAAAGCGAATGAAGAAGCTCTTGCAGCTGAAAATGCAAATATAATGCAGGAAGAAGAAATGACCAAAAAGAAAGAAGAAAAGAGACTAGAGAAAGAAAAGGTTGAAGAAGCACAAAAGAAAGTAAAGCAGGAAAAGGCATATAAAATGGTTGTGGAACAAGAGGCAAAGAGGTTACAGGAAGAAGTATTGAAGAAGAAAAATGAAGAGGACGAACAAATCAAGAAAGTTGTGGAAGCCCGTAACTTACAAGAAAGTAATGATCAACAAGACATGGAGATCGATAATCCTACATATATCGATACTGAAATCCCTCTCACCATAGGTCATCTTCCTCTAGATGAGTTAGGACTCACGCCATTTACACCATCCAAGCAACATTCGGTTTCCAAACTAGAAACAATAGTATTTTATACCAAAAGAAAGACTATCATGGAAAAACATAAAAGAGATTAAAGGTTGTTGCGCAACCATATATCATTACCATACAAGAAGTTAGAGTATTGGAAGGCACGAATAAGGATCCTAAATTCACAGCATCGGTAAATGTTGTTGTTGCACAAGCCAATGAAGATAATAGTTATAAGTTGATGGAATATATAGACAAAAGCAAAGCTAAAATGATTAAGCTGAAAGACAATTGGTACAAGCATGAAATGAAGGAATTGAAATGAGAAGACAGCATGATGCTTTAGAGTTGGAGAAAGAGAAAATCATGCAGACTGTCTAGAGTCTGGAGCATGAAAAGGACTCATTAAATGTACATGTAGTGATACTGGAAGGAGAGAAGACTAACTTACAAGCTCAAATAAGCGGGTTGTAGGAAAATGAGACCCAACTATACCAGTAGGTTGAGGCTCTTACAATAGAAAAGGGAGATTACAAGCTCAAGTAGCAGATCTAAATAAAGAAAAGGGGTCCTTAGTGGAGTAGTTGAATTCTACCCAAGAAAAAAAACAAGATTTAACACCGTTCTATCAGTGTGCTTTTGCATTACAGGAACAATTATTCCATTCCCAAGAGTTTCTCACTGAGAAAACATATGAAATGCAAGGAATGGTAACCAGGCTTAGGAAAATTTCCGAGGAGGTTACAACTACTAGGCAAAAGATCACAAGAATTTATGACAGAATGAAAAGGTTAACTACTTGGAGGAAGAAGGCCAAGGAAATTCCACCACATCTGCCCAAGTGGTCCACTGCTGAACTAAAGTTAGACTTCACACTTTTGGATAGTTTCCAGAAGGTAGAGAAGAAGCTGCAAAATGAGGTGAATGATGCCATCACCAAGTGTGAGGATATTCACCAGAGTATTTACAGGGATTTCGAAAAATGCCATCTGCCTCCTCCGAGTGTAATTGAAGAACTAGTACCAAAAGAGCATCACTTAGCGAAACTAACGACTATCATGAACAAGGATATTGCTGCCATCAAGATTCTAGACACACTTATTGCAGAAGATCTCCAAGAGCGTATTGGAAAAGCCACCATGAAGACCCATTACTTGGGAAATGGTAACAATACATCAACTAAGGGGTTGAACGCTATGGTCAATGACTTTCCTTTTCATGAAGTGGCTTTGAAATTACTAGAACCACAACAATTAAATGTAATATATTATGAAAGTGGTCTTTAGAATGATTACATTTATAGTCAAGAGAACGCACCATCAAATTGATGTAATATTGTTATTTTTTATTTTACTATTTTGGTTATTTATGTTGCAACCACAAAAGGACAAAATTCTGGAAAACAAAAGGTTCTAAGGGAATATGAAGTGCTAAGTCATCTCAAGGCCAAGTTTGTAAATATAAATAGAAGAGACTAGATGGGAAAGGGGCTTTTGGCTTGTGAAAGATTGTAATAATATCACATGTAAGAAACTATTTTCTTCTAATGAGAAAGACATTTTTTGCTAGGTAATGGTGTACATGGAATGCTGCATGGAATCACATGAATGAATGTGTAGAACTTATTTCTTCCCTTTGTTCATCAATATGCAGTAAGATATTTCCTTTTTCCTATTGGATTAGTCTAATGGTTTGTGAATTATCTCATTGTATATTAAAACAAAAATGAAATTTTCAGTGTATTTACGAGTAATGAATGAAATAAATGTCAATATCAAAGCTATCTTTGTGTTAATATTATCCTGTGATTGTTAATGCATTTGTTTCAGTAGCTAACTTATGGAATTGTACCCCGAGATCGAAGAAGAAGGAGAAATACGCGAACAACAAGACTCTCAAGCTATTCCCCCCCGCCCTAGAAGCTCTGGATTTGCCTCATAACACACCCAACCCCACCAGATATATCTTGATCAAAGATGCTCCCTCTTATGCTGAAATCACAAAAGTTAGACCCCCGAACTCCCCTTATTCCTTGGAAGAACTCATAGATAAATCTGCCAAAAATCCTGGTCGGAAATCAATCAAAGAGCTGAGAGAAGAAGAAGCTGAGCGTGAGAAAGTCCAAGGATCCCAAGGCACTATTGATATGGTTTTCAGAAGAAATATTAGAGCCAGGAAAGCAGGAAAGAAAAATGGAGACCTAACAGGAGGAACCCCCTCCTCCATCTATAATTCTAAATGATGAAGATGGTTTCTTGGAATTGGAGAGGTCTTGGAAGCCCTAGCAAGCTAGAAGCAATAAAAGATCTTCAAAGAATTGATATGCCAGATCTCCTATTACTCCAAGAGACCAAGCTCGATGATAATGTTGTCTTAGCTATCAGAAAAGAAAAATGGAAGAAAAACATCAGTTATGCAGTTAGCGCTAGAGGAGCCTCTAGTGGCCTGGAAACCTTATGGTCTCCTGAAAAATTCCATCTCCATAACTCCTTCGCTACGCAACATTGGATTTATACGGATCTCACTCATATTCAAAGCAACAAGCAATTCGCCCTCTTCAACATGTACGTACCCAATCTTTACTATGATAAACAAGACTGCTGGAACCTACTTGAAGACTTTCTGCAGGCATATGCTCCTCAGAATATTATTCTTGCCGGTGATATGAATATTACCCTCTCCAAGTCTGAAAAAAAGGGTGGTAATAGTGGAAAAGATTGCTTC